>OZ024887.1:0-600000 GCA_964017195.1 Siderastrea radians | reverse complement strand
TCCTGGGTGCAACCGGACTCTGATGACGACTTCCGCTCAGGTTGTCAAAACGTCAATCAATGTCATTACTAACAGTCTTTCTCAGGACTATACTCTTCCGGACGATCATAATTTACCGACCTATGATACGACTCCTGGGTTCAAACTATTTACAGTTAAAAAAATATTAATAAACAAACTAGTGAAGGACTAAATTGTCCCTACAACAATCTCCCTCATGTGTGCACTCAAGGGACTAATTGTCCATTCCCTGCAATCATGACCATCCCCATTCTCGTCCCCAGAGATACGCGGCTGTTTTAAAATTATGTCTCTTGTAGCTCTGGTAACAGCCAAAATTTTATTTTTTTGATTGGCCGATTCAAACTGTATGCGCAACAAACGTTATTACAGTTAAAGCTACAATTAACAAAAACAAGTTAAAGAGGGATCTAATCAAGAAAAATCACTAAAATCACTAAATGTCGATACGTAAAGCAAAAAAAAAAACCCGAGAAAGTTACTGAGGGCAACAAGTTGCCCCTAGAAAAAATCTAGCTGTGCATTTTAACAGATATAACTTAACGAGAGAAATGAAGTGCGAAAACCCATAAGCCCCTGGAATCCCATGGTGTGAAACCCAGCCATTCCTGGAAGGTACAAGCAAGGCCATGGTATCACCTTTCCTGGCCAGCTTTCGTGCCTTGACCGCATATCTTTGAACAAGTGGCCACCAATACTTTCTGGGATAGACATCAAGGGTAACCAGCGTACACGACCGCTGATGAGATTGCAAGAAACGAAGGACGGGCCCCACTAACACTATTGGCGGAAAAATATAGGGGTGTTCCATGAAGGGCGCATCACTAGACAGATCTTGTGCAAAGAGATTTACCCCAGAGGATACTGGAGACGGATGTGGTGTAAAATGTGGCAAAGGTACGCCAGACAAATCCCTCATGACATTTGATCAATCGTATGACCCTGCGTGCCCCCAAACTCTCTCTGTACCACATCCCAAAGGGCTGGATGGAGTTTACTATCCGCTGAGGACATACGGCGGGATGGGGCATCAGCTGGGTTCTCACTAGATGGCACGTAGAAGAGATGAAGAGAAAGATTCAAGCGCATGGTAGTGAAAAAGAGTTGCTTCATAACATTGTTTAATGCGACACTCCTTACACCCTTGCTTCTGCCATGCATGGATAACCGCCTGGTTATCAACGTACGCATCCACCCAGGCTTTTCTCAGGGTATCAGACAAAGAGAGAAGAACTTTATTAAGAGCTAGAGCTTCCTTCGCTGCGATATCATAGCCCTGCTCCTCAGACGTCCAATAATCGGAAATATTGATCTCATTAGGGAGGGAGATTGAGCCTCCCCAACCCAAACCAGAAGCATCCGTTGCCAAGGTTACTCGAAAATGACGCTCATCCCTCCACGGGAGGAAGTCATCCCACTTTTCCAGAAATAACCAGTGGGCTATCTCATTCTTCAAAGCATCATATACCTGAACTTGCTTGCCTGATCGTAGGCCCTTAGCAATAGCATTATTCATTTCTCTAGTAAAAAGAATCGCTCCCGGAACAGCAAGAGTAAAGGAAACACATTTTCCAGCCAATCTTTGAAGAGTTTTAACAGAAACCCTTGAACACGACAGAGCTTGGCGAACGAAGGCAATAAATTTCTCCGGATAAGATGAAAAACTTGAAGAGAAGAGTCAGACAGAAAACCAAGATACGGAACCACCTTTCTTGGTTCTAAAATAGACTTAGAAACACCCAGGAAATAACCCAAATTAATAAGGAAATACGCCACCAAGAAGATGGCAGATTTCGCAGCAGCCATGTTATAGGCTTCAAGAGACGGTAGATCTGCATAGGCACCGTGCCTAGATGAGACTTGGAGCTGGCCATTATGGCGGTCATCGATATACAGCGAACAGGGAATACCGATGAAACGAAAGAAATTAGATGCCATTAATCCCGTAGAGTGGTTAACATACGGCGAAATCTTCGATCCAAAAGGAAGTGTATTCTACACGAACAACCAGCCACCCCATTGTATGCCAAAGAACTCTCGGCTATCCTCCGTTAGGAGAAAATGATCGTATCCCGACTTATCGTCAAGGACAGTCTGGTAGGTATCCCGGCCAACATATCGGGGAAGATTTGTTAAACTATCCAACGAAAACGGCATATCTACCATCCATAAATTAAGGTAACGGGCGTCATGGCAGAGAGTAGTAATGTACGCTCACCTGGGGAAGTTAGCCTCGTTTGGATGTCGCATTGTGATTGGTTGAGAGCGGTCACATGACGTAAATGATGGGTTGTGATTGGTTGATGAGAACAGGGGATCGCAAAGGCTTTTGGGTAGCACGTGTTTCCCTAGCAACAAGGGGGTTCAAGGTCCAAGACGCGGGAGACGCAGGTTCCTTAGCAACCGTACAGGGAAATACAAGATGGCGACCCATTGGTATTAGAAAACAGGTTGGTTTATATAGGACAAGAGAAAGATCTTGCTAAGCTTGTGGTACGAAAAAAACAGGGACGCATGCGCGTGGGTGACCAGGAGGGATCGCGGGCTCCGAGGAAGAAAAGAGAGGACATTTCGTGACGCTTACATGACGTATCAGAATAGGCCTCTGGCTAGGGTGGGAAACCGCTGACCAGTTGGCCAAAAAAGGATCGCGGGCTCAGCTCAGAGAAAACCAACACAGGAAGTGCCATGGAACATGTTTTATTGGTTTTTGACAACAAGTGAGAAAAAAACAAGAGTTCAAAGTCCAAACGCCCCACCGTAGGGGATCATGGTTTTTGGTGTTCCTGTAGGGTCCAAAGTCCAATCTGGGCGACGAGGTTCTGGAGGCCTGTTTCCATGAAGAAAGGCAAAGGTGTCCTGTATTATGCCACACATCTACTGGACAGAAGAGAAACAATCTAAAGGTACGCGATCTAAAGCTCCGCGAAAGGTTTTGGTCCGTGTGGAGAACGACCAACAAATCTGCACCAGGAGTTCCCCAAGTTCCGAGGCTCTGGTACAGGACGCGTGTGAAGACGCCAAGCCCGACAGCGGCACGGAGGTCAAAGTTCACGAAGACGCGGTGGCAGGGCAAGGAACACTTGCTCTGGAAAAGAGTCCCATGGAACCCAGGGACTGAGGCATCTCTGCGAACGGTGCAAAGAAGCAAGGCCAAACGGTGCGAGGCAGGTCCAGTCTCTCCATGCAACCTTGGGAAAGGGACCAATGCATCCCTGCGAACGGGGGACAGGTCCAGGAAAGGTCCAAAGAAGCAAGGCCAAATCAGCAGGCAAGACAGACCCACGGGAGATGTATCCAAGGCGTTAAGGTGGATTGTCACAACATCATGGTCATGCAAAGGAGGAAAGAAAGAAAGTCTGAAAGGCCATTTGAAGTCTGGCACGGTTCAATTATTTCCTCTGGAAAGTACGAGCACAGTCCTAGGGTAGGAGTGGCTGTCCTATTCTCAGAAGGACGCAGATCCACTTGATGAACTTCGTCCTTGCAGAATTCAAAAGTATCACCACAGAATGCCAACAGAATGCCAACGAGAGTGGTACGGGTGAAGAGGAGAATCCATGTCACGGACGAGAAGAAAACGAACGGAGTGAAGACGAAGGGGGGCCTCGGTCCAACTTCCAATGTCATGGTGCAAGAGGCATGCTTCCACATGGAACTGTTACAGGTAGGAAGAGAGGAACTGATACAGGAGTGGTCTGTCTCGTGGACCTGGAATAGGGGGTAGATGCGTACCTCCTCTTTCACTGCATGTTTTCTCCCCGGCAAAATGGAAAAACATCCGCGTCACGAAGACTTGCACCCCATCCTCAGAAGAACAAGAAGTCAACAAGGTGGTGAAAAAATGGGTTGGATGATTCCAAAAAGGGCCGAGCCAAATCCTCACGTCGTCCGAGTGCCTCTTGTGATGGAACAACAAGAAGTCAACAAGGTAGTTGCCAGCGGAAGATCCATAGGGAGAACAGAACCATGCCTTGACTTCCAGAACGAGCGATGGAAAAAAAGACTTAGCCACACCGCCACGGTCGTCGTCCAATCTGGGGTGGTCTGAAGACTCGGGATCGTCATCTCATGAGGAACATACACCAAGTAGCAATGAAGATGTGATGGAAGGTGTAGTAAGTGCAGAAGACAACGACGCAGTCAAGGAGGCAGTGAGGTGTTGTCCCAACTGATGTGGATGGTGCAAAAACACAGTTTTGTGTCACCTGGTGCAAAAACACAGGTGCATGGTCTGTGAAGTTTTGTGTGAAGGTTGGTTGCAGGAATGCAGACGGCAAAAACCCAGTGATGGCGGATGCTGAACCAAAGACACCCGCAGTCCAAGAGGGCAAAACTGTTCAAAACGAGAAGGCAGTGGACCTCGTCCATAGGACATGAAGTGGAGGACAAAGACGTTCAGAACAAGAGGTGTTGTATCAGAACGGAAGATGATCGTGGACCATCACTCCCACAGGGGTCCAAAGCTGAAGAAAAGGAAGAAAGAAGAGATGTTCTGCACTGACGATAGACGGGTTGCACTGACGATAGACGGGTCCCGTGGGAGCAAAGGAGGAGGAGGAGGATGCCAGGGAGGACAGTGAAGACTCTGATGAGGTTTATAGCGATAGACGAGATTCTGATGACAACAACAGTGACAAAGGTGAGTTCTCTTTAATGCAGTCGATGGTTCACCATGTTCTTGGGCGGATGGACACGGATGACTTCCTAGGCATTGTTCTTATGTCCGGTTCCATGTCACCTATTACATGTATTGAGTTCCTATTTCATGCGTTCCATGTCCCGTAATCCTATTACGTTTTGACGAGTTTTTATTTCCATGCGTTCCATGTCCCGTAATCCTATTACGTTTTGACGAGTTCCTATTTCCATGCGTTCCATGTCCCGTAATCCTATTACGTTTTGACGAGTTCCTATTTCCATGCGTTCCATGTCCCGTAATCCTATTACGTTTTGACGAGTTTTTATTTCCATGCGTTCCATGTCCCGTAATCCTATTACGTTTTGACGAGTTCCTATTTCAATGCGTTCCATGTCCCGTAATCCTATTACGTTTTGACGAGTTCCTATTCCATGCGTTCCATGTCCCGTAATCCTATTACGTTTTGACGAGTTCCTATTTCAATGCGTTCCATGTCCCGTAATCCTATTACGTTTTGATGAGTTCCTATTCGGGTAGAATGTTCCTTAAATCCTCCAAGATGGCATCCCCACGAGCTAGAAGATTTGATACAATGGCATGAAGAGCAGTTCCATGGGTTCTCTCAGTTTGTTTGATGGGGTGACAGACAGACAAGGCCAGGTGTCTATCCTCTTGCAGCCGGGTGGAAGTGTCTGCATGATCTTACAGATGTCCAGAGAGCGGGTGACACAACGAGAAGAACAAGAAGTGTAGGGTGCTAGGAGGAGTCCAGTGTGTGGTTGCCAGGGTCCCACGAAGAGCATGTTGGAAGCAGTGTAGGAGAGATCGTGCCAGTGTTGTCGTCATCCCTGCAAAGACTTGGAAACATCTTCAAAGGGTGGTATTTCACTCGGCATGGGTTCTCACCAAGAAGGACAGGATGCTAGTGGGGCCAGATGATCGAAGAGGGGGAAGCCCAGATTAGACGTGAAGACCGCTAAAACTACTAGGGTGGTCTCTTTTGGCTGTGCTTTCAAAGGATGCCCGAAGAAGAACTTGGTCACAGGCTGTCAGAAGGTTTCAATGAACTCCTCAACAAGGCTGCAAATCAACAGGGGTCGGTAGAAAGACGCTCGGCCGACCTCTTCATGAAGGTGGTCCCAAGGTTCAAAGCAGCCTCGTCTCCTTCGGAATCATTTCTCATTGGTATCCATAAGGAAAAGTCTGGAAGGTATTTGGATCCACCACTCTCTTGTCATACACCAACTGGTACCGTTTGTAATCCGGAAAGGTGTACAGTTCATAGGTTTTAGCGTCCCGCACGATCTGGTGGGTTTTGACGACTTGGGTTTGACGTGGTTCCTTTTGAGGCTTTTGGATTTCGTCGAGGACGTTCTGCCGCATGACGTGATAGTTCAACTGGCTCTTGCCTTCGGTGTTGAGGCGGAAACCCCGCACCTTGCATTCAACGTGACCAAGCTTGGTTTGGTAGCCATAGTTCTTGGGACCCGCCGATACGAATTCCACAATAAAATCATTGGGGTCCAATTCACTCGTAAACTCGCCGAGGTAATCGCCCAAGACCGGGTTAGGTTGCCCTTCCTCTTGCAGGAAGAGGATGGAGTCCGTGTCGTAGTACAAGACACGTTCTCCCAACAGTTGAAGGGCTTCATAGAGTCGGAGCCGGGCCCAACAGGTTGTGAAACAAGCCACAAAAATGTTCAAGTTCGGTGACACGGGGATGTCTTCGTCCTGGTACTGGTAATGTACCTCCACCAATTGGTCATTGATGACGGAGACGTGACGCACGTCCAAAGTACTGGTATCCAAGAAACGATGGAAGGCTTGAGGGTCATTAAATTCTTGGACTTGGGTCTTGTTAAGGCGTTGTCCAAACTTGCCCCACATGGAATTGAGCATCATTTTGGCCAGGGTGCGGTGTCCCGGGTTGTGTTCGATTTTGTCGTACTCCAACTGGATACCTTCGTGCTCGAAGTACTCTCGAAGGTACTGCTGGCGTTTGGTTTCATCGTCCCCCACCCAGGATGGCCACCCACTAGCTTCTTGTTTGATTTTCAACCAAGTGTTGACGTAATCTCGGAAGAGCCCCTCGCACGTCTCGTCAAAGTGCCAGACCTCGTAGATGTACTGGACCTCGTATCCCAAGTCCACCGCTTTGTACAATTCCGGGCTGCACCATGTCCCGGTCAGGGTGCGTTGGTCGTCGGTGTGGTCGCATATGGCAGTTCTTTCCCAAGGACGCTTGTCCATTTCTTCTTTGACACAACTAGCGCACAGGGGAAAGAGAAGTTTCCCACTATGACGGTAAGGCAGTACTGGATGGTACAGTTCACGTGGCGGGAGGACTCGGCAACGGATCAGGCCAAAGTACTGAGCGATGTCGGTGTGACCAGGGTGGGAGAGGAAGCGAGGATGCCCTTTGGGGTAGACGCAGGTCTTGTTCACCCAAGGGTACAAGGAAGTGACATCGATATAATGGATCTGTTGACCCGGAGTGACGCGATGGTACAGTTTCACGGCATTGGTACGACCCCCGCAGAAGGCGTCACGGGGGTTGAGAGGGTCAGTGAAGGCAAGGGTCTCCACGAACGTTCGGATGTCAGCTGACGTGTCTTTCAGGCGACACCATTCACATTCCCACATTTGCACCACATTGTACCCCAAGGCTTGAATCAGATGGGTGCGTCGTTGGGTTCCCTCGTAGACATCCTGCATGGTTCGATCACAGTGGCGTAGATGCTGTTCGTGGCGGTTGGGATAACAGTGGGGACACCCGTGCCAGAAACAGCCATGAAATTCATACACCGTGTTGGTGTCGTGGCAGTACCCATCCACAAAGCCCACGCCAGGGATACGTACCTCACCGGCATTGCCCCCGTGTTGAATGCCATGGTAATGATGGGGTTGCGGACCGTTTGGGTAGACGTCGGCCATGAGACTGTGGTACGCTGCCCGACCTTCAGGGCTGAGTTGATCCAGGCGGGAGAGGCTTTCTTGGCGTCTTAAATGATCGCACCAGGTTAACCATTCGAGGGCCACCTGCGATTGGTTCACACGGTTCCGCCATCCGTACACGGGTTCACTGGCAATACTGTGGGGGATCATGCGATTCATGCGCAAGTCCCGGTTGCACGCGGAGGCAATGGTGATGTGGTCGAATGGATTGAATCCTGTCAGGGATTCAAACAAGCGTTTGAACGTCAGACAACCTTGCTTCAAGAGACGGACATCCGATTCACAGTAGGTGACTAATTCTTGTTGGAAATTAAACAGTACGTTTTGGGTCCGTTGCTCTTGATGCCACGTTTCCAAGGCTTGTTTGTCTTTAGGAGACAGGGTGTCGGGCATGTAGTAATCGAGGGCCGGGACGGGTCCCACGTACGTTTGGTGGTCCGGGACATTAAACTTGTGTGGGAAGTACCCTTTTTTCAGTTCCGTTAATCCAAAGGTTTTGGGAAAAGCGGACAGCGGCATCTGGAAGAAACTCAATGAATCGATGAAACGAAGGCGATCGTGTTTGACTTCCAAGAGTTTACACCCGTTCCTCAGCTGTTGCACAAGACGATTGTCATCGTGATATTGATGAACCACAAAGTAGCCATCATATCCTTGGAAATTATGAGCGAGCACATTGACGGCGCGGGTGTCATTCTCGGTCAAGGTATCAAGCCATTCGAGAAAATCTCGAATACAATGCGGACCTGGGAAACGAACAGGTGAGTCATCCTCATCGGTTTCGGCGACGACGAGATTGGGCACATGCTTTTCATGGGGTTGCATGGCCTCAATGTCAAAGAACACGTGGAGAGGGGGGCTGTCGTCGTCGTCCCCCACGTCATCGTCTAAGGCTTCCTCGTCCATCTCGCTGGCTTGTAAGGTCGCCGCTCGTTCGGCGGGGGTCCTGTCCTACGTTTCCGTTTCTTTTTCTGCGCCCGGAGTTCTTGGGGGGAGAGAGCTCTTTGAATGAAACAACGATGGGTCTGGGCGTCCACGTACTCGTGGCAGGAAGGGCAGTTCAGGTAGCCGCACTGATGGCGTTGAACCCCTTGCCATCCCACTTCTAGTTTGAGGCAGGTCGGACAGCGACGGCGACGAAAGCAAATGGTGTACTCAAGGCAGGGGGCCGGCTTGCCTGCATGGTCCTTGACGAGATGCATTTGGAAACAAGTGTCTCCAAAAAAGTCCCGATGACAAGTTTGGCAACGTCGGGTGGCTTTGAGACCTCGGGGGTAGGCATGAAGAAAATCAGGGCACTCTTTTTGGCAACAGGCCCGGCAATGACCTTTTTGTTTGGTGCTGCGATGACGCCCTTCATGGTCATAGGGTTTCCAACAGTGGGCACAGACGTAACTGGACCCGAAAAAGCCAGGCAAACGGGTAATGACATCGTAATGGCCATGGTGGTGCAACAGAATCAATTGTTTGTCCTGAAGGGGACCAAACGTCGTAATGTGAAAAGACCGGTCGGCATCCACCAACAGGATCTGGTAGCCGATGAGGGAAGGAGCGGTACTGAATTTGGTTAAGGCATCGTAGCTGCAAGGACGGAAGGGCACCTGCGCTTCGTGATGAAGCAACACCGCGAGTTCTTTTTGCAGTTTGCCCCCTTTGCGAATACTTTCCCATTTGGAGTGATGGTCCACTCTGGCTTTAGCAACGACGAGAGCTCTGGCACAACAGAGGTCATCGTTGTAATTGTGGATGCGAATGACGGAGTTCGATTTCTTGGTTAATAGTTCCATGGTAGTATGGCCGGGTTTCCCCCGGCGCGGTCTGCCGCTCCCCTGAGGGGCATGATGAACTTGGGTGATGGATAATTGAAAGGAATCGTCCATTTCAAATTGTTCGTTGCTGTTCAAGGCTTGGGCCAACCGATCGAAGAGGGCATCCAAACGAGCCCCTCCTTCACGCCATTCTCCTGCACGTAAGCCCCATCCTTGGAAATTGCTCGTGAGTCGATTGGAACTGAGAGTAAAATACAATCGGTCTTCATCGTGCAAGTTGGGAGTGGTGGTTAACACGCGATTCACTGCGCGTCGTAATCCTTCTTGAAGAGCGTGTACGACATGGGGGCTATCGACAAAGTTCCCCGTTTGCCGTAAACGGGTATTGAAATGACGTTCGCGCACTCCCAGACGGCTACTCTGCCGATCGACATAGGGTTGCAGTTCAAAGTCAAACGTTCCTGCTCCGATCGAGGCATCCAGACCTCCTGCTCCACTTTGTTGAAGGAGCTGGGTTTGAAAGGCACGTTGGCGTTCGAAGCGATCCAAGACGTTTTGACAGACTTCATCGTCGTCGTCGTCATTCAGGATTTCGTCGCACATCAATGGATCCTCGTCACTCGAGGCCATCTCTTCATGGCACGACAAGCGGTCATCCAAGGCATTCTCTTCATGGCATAACAAAGGGTCTTTCTCAGGCGTCTCTTCTTTCTCAGAGTCCGAGGCAGTCAGGTAGAGGAGGGCCAAAATCTCGTCCGTGGTCAGTTCACTTGGATCAGCTTCGGCTTCTTCTTCTGGCTGAGAGGCCATGATCAGATGACTCAGCTGGAGCTCGGTCTTCGGGTTTTATAGAGAAAAAAAGGGTCACGTGGAAGGGAATGGGCCAATGAGAAGGAGACCCCATGATGCTTTGGGAGGGGGACTGGGGTGGGGGGACCCCCCTCCCCCCTCCCTAGTTTGGACCCATGAGGCTTTGCAGGGAAGGACCCAGAGACTATAAAACAGATCGAACCTCCGGCTGAGTCATCTCAAAATGGTCTCTCGTCAAGACGCCTTACTCATCGAGTTTGAAAAGGTCGAGGCGGATCTCGAGGTCGAAGCGATTTTAAAGAACATCAAGACGGACTTTGGCCTGGACGACGAGGTGACTGCCTTTGGGGAACAGTTGAAAGAAAGAGAACGGCAGAAAGAGGCAGCCCAGGCGGCACGCGAGGCCCAAGTCAAAGAACACTGGTCACCCGGCTGTTATCCCCAAATGACCACAGGGTGGTTCATTGAAGGATTGGACTATTGTTGCCCGTATTGGCGCTTTGAATTTAAGAGACCCTTAACACCGCCTCCTGTACCGCCATCCTCCCCGGAACCATGCCGGACATCCCAGACCAAGAGGAGGAAAGTTGGACCGTCCTAAATTTGGATTCGGGGGACATCCTGTCCATGGAACTCCCTGTGTGGGAACAGGAGGCGTTGTTGACGGATGAGGTGATGGCTTGGTTGGACGAGCTGATAGCCACCCTGGAGGTCCCTTTAGAAAGGAGTGTGGATCTCCAAGACTTGTGGGAGGACATGTCTACCGAGGACTACGAACAATTGCTCGACACCCTCATGAATGAGGATGTTTAAAAAAAGAAGAGACGGCTTTGACATTTTGTATTTGATTTATTTTTTCTATGAAAAAAAAACACATGTGGATCATTTGTCTACATCACAACTGTAGAAACATGGTACGGTTTCCCATTAAAAGTTACAATTTTAAACGTTTCTTGGCTTGCATGATTTTTTTGACCACCCGTTCCGTCTTGGTTTTCTTGCCGGGTAATCGATCAATGGCTTGGATCATCTTGGTATCGGCTTTCCATTTCTCTTGCAAATTCTTGGCACGGCTGTAATCAATGTCGTGTTGTTTCGCAATCTGGTCCAAGCGATTGATCCCGGGATCCCCACGTTTCAGACGTTTGGCCAAATGCGTGCCAGGACCCATGTACTGATACCCGGGCCAATGAAATTCTTTGCCGGTTTTCGCGATCCATTTTTGGACATCCAGGGCCCCTCCACGTTGGATGCGTTTCCGTTTGATACCCCTTCTCCTCCTCTGGGTGCGAGGTGCCATCTTATTAATCACTGTCCTCGTAATCCAATCGACGTCGTAACTTTTTGCCTTGGGCCCAATCTTCCCACCCGGGTAAAGGTTTCAATCGTTCCACTTCACGGGCGGGTCGTTTGCCTTTGCCTTTGCCTTTGCCTTTGCCCCAAGGACTCTCGGCTAACTTTTTTTCCAAGGTCTTGCGCCGTTCTCGAATGGCTTCTAAACGCGACCGGATATCCCCTCGACTGGTGGAAGGGGTGGCTTTCTTGAGAATGGGAATCTTACTGGTGGTGGCTGCTCCTTTGCCTTTCTTGGTGGTTGGGGTAATGGGAGGTTTGGGCGTCGACGGGCTGCCTTTTATCATGCGCTTCAACCATTGTTCCACGGGTCCGGTCACCAAATCCCCGGCCTCTTCGTCTTCTTCGCCTGGCGGACCACCCGGGGCTCCAACCCCCACGCCTCCGGGAAATTGACTAATGCGTTTGGTTAACTTGGTTAATTCTTGACTCAGGGGTTTGGTTTGAGCATTGACCAGGGCCGGGGGCAATTCGGGATTGGCCAACAACACATGTTTTTTAGCGGCGAGCGTCGCGGCTTTGTTCAACAAGGCATTTTCGGTGAGTTCTCCTTTGTAATATTGAATGAGTTGTTCCAAGTCCTTGTGGGGAATCATGTACACCTCATCCATGGGGGTTGACTACAGTCGGAGCAAAGTTCCCCGTCTTCTATCTCACGACAGCTCTCACAAAGACGGGATCTCAACATATGTTGGTACTCTCGATACAACAGGTGATATTTATGCTTCCAATAAGAACAGGCGTCTTTCCACTGGTCGGTGGCCCGATTGGCCTCTTGTAACAGGGTGATCCATGTGGCCAGGGTTAACGGGTCGGTCGAGCACATTGACATAACACCTCGTGAAGTCCTTGAAACAAGCCGCGTCCTTTTTGTTGAACCAACCACGCACGCCGTTTTTTGACGGAATGTCGACGACGTCCCAAATCGCGTAGCACCTTTTTATAGGGTTGAAGTTTAGCCAGCATGGGTGGGGTGACGGGAATCTTGTTTTTTAAGAAGTTCAAGACCAGTTCACTCACAGCATTGATTTGATCGGCATTGGCATGTTGTAACAACTCTTGACGTTTGGAACCATTGGCTTCTTGTAACATGGTCCGTAAAAACGGTAATTGACGTCGAAGACGTTGCATCGTTTACCGATGACGGCGACGATAGCGTTCATTGGCTTTTTGGATCGTGCGTTTTATACGTTTATCCGTTTCCAAGGCCACGGCTTTCCCCAATCCGGCCATGGCAGGGACCAATAGATTTAAAAAACCGCCTCGTTGACGTCGGCGTCGTCGTAATCTTCTCCTTCTCCTCACCATGAACGGTTCATCAATAGACGTTGAAGGCCTTTGTTTTGTTTGATCACGTCTCGCGTCTCTTTATAGCCTTGACGGGTATTGCGTTTGAAATCGGACCACCAACCCCCACCTCGTTGTCGTCGTCGGTAATGTTGTACATTATCGGTAATGCCTTTCAAGGCTTGACCGCCTAATTTGCCTAAAGCAAGTCCAAACCCAGGCGCGGGGCCTGAGAGAAACATACTCATGCCATGGGCAATTTTATCCACCAAACGGGGTTTGCGACGCATTAAAGCCCCTCCTCGTTGTTTCCTTTTTCTGCGTCGTCGTCGTCGTTGGACGGCCATGGTTCTAAGAGTGTAGGACTGGGAGGGAACGGCTTTTTATGGATCCAGTAGTCTTTGGGTCTCAAGGGACGAGGACATCCGTCCACATAGCATAGGGCTTCCACGGGTTGGTACACAAAATGACGGTCGTAATCTTGGAGACATCGTTTGGGTAAGGGAGGGGTGAAATCCACAATGGTATCATCCAACGTTTGCATCTTGATCAAAAATCCTTCCAGGTCCTCCAAGGGAACACCCCTCACATAGGTTTTCAATTCGGTCAAGGCTTTGGCATAGGTGGTAAACGCAAACCGACTCATGGTCACTTTAAATCGGTATTGTTTAAAATCATTCCATCCTTTGACCACCGTCCCTACCGCCGCCAAACACGCTACCAACGTGCTGTTGTCCAACAGGGGGCCAGCAATCATGCCCGCGGCCATCAGGAGTAACGCCATGCCATTGAACAAGGCATTGATACACTTGTAATGATTCAACATTTTGCGATAACACCACCATTGTTGATGGTAAAAGGCATACAACGAATCCATCCGTTGTAACAATTCCGGTGGGAAGGGGATGCCAGGACGTCGGGATCCATTCAATAACGACACGACGGTTTTCATCCTCACGGCGAGACCCGGGACGAAGAGGTTTGTACACTAGGACGTCCTCCCTGTTTATAACTGGTCACAATGCTATTGGTCATGGTCACATTAGCAATTTCCCGTCCTTGGGCCAATTGTTCTTGATCTTGTAACAGCATCCGTAAACGTCGTTGTAAATCGGCTTGACGCAAGTTACGTGGGGGTGTACTATCGCTCCAAGATCCTCGAAAGCTAGCTGGATTGGAGGCAGGTGTCAAAGGCGACGTGGGGGTATTTCGTCGTCGTCCTCGTATGCGTCTCGGTCGTCGTCCCCGACGACCCCCACCACCACCACCACCACCACCACCGCCACCACCACCAGCACCACCAGCACCTCCACCACCACCACCACCAGCACCACCAGCACCAGCACCACCACCACCACCACCACCACCACGTCCAGCACCCCCACCACCACGTCCACCGCCACGTCCACCACGTCCGCCACCACGTCCGCCACCATTACCCCCAGCACCCGCGGCTGTTCGAGCACCCACCGCCGCCAAGGGTACGCTAGGAGGCGTCGCAGGCGTTCGAGCCCCAGAAGACTCCGGGGTGGTCTGGGGGCTACGAAAGGATTGACTTCCCGAACTTCCTACCCCAGCGGGGGAAGAGGCCTGTACAGCGGGCCCGAGGGCATCGCCAGTGGGGAGGGATTCCATATACCGATAGAGGGCATCCGCTCGCATTTCCTCCATGGCGACGTCGAGAAGCCCTTGGTCTCCCGTCAAATACAAATCTTGCCAAGCCCTTGGGGACATTTGATTGCTGGTGGACGCCCCGACCCCGGCCGGGGCCACGGTATCGTACGCTTGCGGAGGTTGACGGTCCTCCTCATCGGCCATGCTGGCTTTTCGAAGGTCCGTTCAAGGGTCTCGTCCCTTTATACTCGCTTTTGATAGGTGCGCGTCCATCCTTCGTCTTTTAACAGGTGACTCAACACACGTTGTTGATCGGAGGAGGCCGGGTGTAAATCCAACATCAAATAGCCATAAGGGCGCGTGGTCGCCTGATGAAAGGTCTCCAACGTGTCTTTCCAAGTGGCAGGAAACGATTGCAGCATCACGTTACGTACCCCCAATTGATCCCGGGGATTCTTGAACGCCACAATGTAATGAGCATTGCGGGAAATACTTTTGGCATAGCGCCCCACGGGAAACATGTCTTGGCACAAGTAGAGCACCGTCACCCCTTGATGATGCGAATGTTTGGTGAATAAATCCAACACGCGTTTATCGTGACTCCCTTCATCCATTAAATCATCCAAGACGAGGACCCCCTGTCCTTGAGGAAACCATTGCACTAAGGCGTCATGATCGGGAATGCCTTCGTGAAACACCACCCCACGATCTTGCATGCCTCGAAATCGATCTTGCCACGCCCCATAACAATAATGCATTTGGGTCGGTGGGGTGTCAAACAAGTCCGCGTTCTCTACCAAGAGTTTTTCCGTAAACACGGTTTTGCCACATCCCGAAGGCCCCACCACCAAAATAGAGGACGGGGTATGAAAACGAAACGGTTTCCCCGTTTGCATGATGAGGACGACTACCCTTTTTTAAAAAAAAAGGCACCTTTTTATTGGAATCGGTGGGACTCGAACCCACGCACCATCCCCCAACACCTGTTTTTTCGGGGGATGCAAAGGCTCTACCGACTGAGCTACGACTCCGACACCACGTTTTTTCCAACGAATTTTATTTAACCATTACATTGATGATACGGATGACAACAGAGTTGATACCATCGGGCTTCTTGACCTACAATCAATTGTTGAAGGCGTTGACCGGCTTGATGGTCATTGCTTACATAATCATGATCGGAAAACTCATTTAAAAATGCTTGCAAGGTCCGTCCACGGGCTTTGGCTTTCAAGTACAACAAGGCGTAATCCCCACAACTCTTGCTTGAAATGGCTTGGAGGGACTTGCCATTGGTCACCACATACTTCCAATGTTTCACGATCCAATCTCGTAACGGGGTAGCTTGCACGTACGTGTCCATGGGCAGGGCATAACTGTCGAGGACTTCACACACGTTTCCATCCGTCCACACCGCCAACCAATGTTGTCCCGGTTGATCGTGCGGGTCGGTGTTCACAATGTACCCTTGCGAAGAGGTCTTGACAGGACTCTTGGGTAGTCGATCACAGGCCACCGTCCCGTAAAACATCGGTTTCAATTGGGGGTCGTCTCGGGCTAAATAATCCAACTGTACATTATTCAAGGCCACGTGTTCCATCTTCAGTGCTGGTAAATGTTGTACAACACGGCTCCGTTCCTGTCAATCTCCAGCAAGTTCTCAAATTCTCCATACACGAGCACGGTTATATTGACACCGGGAGCG
This sequence comes from Siderastrea radians, assembly GCA_964017195.1. Taxonomy (NCBI): domain Eukaryota; kingdom Metazoa; phylum Cnidaria; class Anthozoa; order Scleractinia; family Rhizangiidae; genus Siderastrea; species Siderastrea radians. Next base: position 583,844 of record OZ024887.1, on the reverse strand, counting down.
GCTCCAAATTCCAAGACCAGTTGTAAATCGCCCGTTTGCTTGGGGTTGAGGTTTTGACTGTCAGCACATCCATTGGCCACATTGTCAAACATGTACAAGGTACAATTTTTACCATGCCCCCAATCTCCTAGTTCTACCATATTGCCTTTCTTTTTACACCAGGCACCACTGGCTTGCAGAAACCGGAAGTACCCCAAGTTATCTCGGGTGCCATTGTTGTGCACTAACTGCAGGGTTTCATAAGGGTATTCTTCTCCTTTGACAATCTGTTTAATGGACGTCAGTCCAAATTTCTGGAAGCAGAAAGGATCTCGGGTCACATCTCCATTGAAGGCACGGCTGTCCAACAACCCTACAATCAGTCGGTCCGGTATTCTGTTTTGAAACAGGTTGGGGATATCAAAGCGGACCAGGTTGTCTTGCATGGTGAAGGTCCGGATTTCACTGCGGACGGTCGGGTAAGCAGCCACTTGGCCTTCATTGTGTCTTTTGCTAGACAAACTCTGGTAGATGGCGTCATTCAAACGCAGTTGGCAGAGATGAAACCGTAGTTTGACATCGCCTTCCATCAATCGGCCCGCTAGAGCCACTCCATTGAAAAACAGGCTGGGGGCATTGAAATGAAATTTCATCTTGATTTCGATGCCAGGCACCAACAATTTGCCGGTATGAAACACTTCCAGGTGCGGGGTAAACACCAGACTGTGAGTGACACCTCCAGCATACTTGGCGGTTTCGGCTACCATGGCGGCCAAGGCTCCTTTGTGATTGGCACTAAGTGCCACCCAGTGGGCATGTCCAGCACCAGCATTCGCTGCGGTGTCTGTATTGGTGGCGGTCCATAGGGGTGGGAAATCTACTTGATTGAACCATCCTTGGGGTCCCAACACGGTCTTGCCATCTTCTCGGTCAAAATTCAGTAAGTTTTCTAGGTAAGCTTTGTAATGATAAGTGTCGGATTGAGGACTGATCAACGTGCCATTCAATTGCAAGTCAATTTGTTTGATGATGGAATGGGCCAAATTATTGACGGGCCACAAGTTCTGATTGGCCACCAAGTTCCCGTTGTCATCTTTTTTCAAACTCAATTCCATGGTAAAGTAACTGCGTCCCAAATCCACAAAATCGTCTAATCCAGGAATGATGAATTCCATGGGATTGATACCCGTGGTGGTGGGTTGAATGGTAACCATGCGATAGGCATTGATGCTAATGTCGGTCGGTGGCACCTTGAAAATCCGTAACGCCGGGTTGGTGGTCCCTTCGGAACGTGGGTGAGCCGGGGCGGTTTGCGTACTCACGTCAGGCATGTTTAACGTCGTCGTCGTCGTCGAGTGGTGGTACGTCGTTGTCGTGAGGGGTTTTTATACCGTCGTCGTGCTAAGCGTTGTCTCAAATCAAACCCGGGCAGTCTCATCACCTCGGGACTCAACCAGCCGCCACGTTGTCGTCGCATCAGTTTCCAAAACGGATACAGTCCTCCCCATTGAGACAAGCCCCGATCACTACGAATCCGTCGAGGTCGCGAAGGCACCGGTTCCATGTTCACACGCCCAAAATATCGCGTGCACGTTTGGTTTGTTTGGGAAATAAGGCCGTGGCTACCCGAACGGCTTGTTTCACGTTCTTATTACTCAAAGCTTTCTTGGCTCGTTTGGTGATTTCTTTTTTGATGACTTGTTCGGCTTTGCGTTTGACACCTCGTGTCAACCCCGTTTCCAAGCCTCTCTTGATATTACTAGGCAATTTTAAAGGATTTCGCGTGCTTATAAGGCCTTGGAACCCCCCACGCAAGAGATCCGTCATCATCCCTTTGCCTTGTTGATCATACCACTCATCGGTCCGAAATCGTGTCAAACTTCCCCCACGCATCGTACTCTTCACGCGTTACCAAGGATCACGTTTTTTTTGGTTGGTGTCACAGGACTCGTCTCTTTTTATACCGTCCTCATCGCCTTCTTTTTCGAAACGCGGCTTCCAACCCTTTCTTGGCCCCATAACTCGCTGCACCCCCCGCGGCACCCAACGCCACGGCTTTCCCTCCCGCAATCAAGGCTGGAATCAGTGCCGCCAGAGGCAAGAGACCCCCTCGTTGCCTTCTTCTTCGTCTTCGGCGTCTTCTCGTCTTGGGCATCTTGTTGTGATTGGTCACTCCCTTGGCCTCCCCCTTTTTATGTCTTTTTGAAGTGTAACGTGACAATGGTATGGCCGTCACCAAACTTGACCAAGTCTCCTCCTCTACCAATCGTTTCGGCCACTTGAACATGAATCATTTCCACCACCTCGTTACGAAGAGACATGTATTGAATGTGCAACGGTTCAAAGTAGATGGTGCCACGTGCTTGTCGCTTGTACTGGATTTCACGCAACAAATCGGTCACGCGATTGCCCACCACAGTGCTGCCTGCCACGTCGGAGTACACGTGCAGCGATCGCGTGGGTTCCCCCACCACCGCTCGAAACGCCACATTCAAGTTGGTGAAACGCCAATTACAACTCATACTCAATTGTAAATAATCCGGTAAAAACGAACGCACCGTCCAAAAGACCGCCTTGCTCTGATCGTCGTTCACATCGTTCCAATCGTTGTCAACGGCTGGTTTTGTCATGTTGGGGATTTGATCCCCGATGAATTCTTGTTGTAAGTTTGGTCCCAAAATCAATACAGTGTCAATTTGACGTAACCATCCCATCTTGAGAGCCAACTTGGTGTAGATGGTCAGGGCTGGTGTTTTGATGCCGCAATGACAGATATTGGTGTTGTCAATGAGCAGATCTTCGCCTTCCCACTTGAACTTGATGTAGGTGTGTTTGCCTTGATCGTTGGTAAACCGACCTCCTTGAATCGCCAATTCCTTACGTTGTTGTTCCAAGTGGGCAATGATGGCTTTCATGAAACTCACGCCATCCACCACCCAATCCAAATCTTGAATGTCGTTGATGATGGTTCGCGCAGTGTCTACTCGCGAGGTCATTTCCCCGTCTTTTCCATCCGGTTTGGGATAGGTTTGGTCCCAGGACGTCCCCATGACGTACCCATTTTTCTTCACCAACTCATACAAATTGACGCGAGCATCCGGTAAGGAAATGGCACTCAACCCCACTTGCCATCCCCCTCCGGATAACTGCAACGGTTTCGGTAGACGAATCTTGAAGGAATTGGCTTGGTTGTTGGGAAATTCACGTCGGTTGGCATGACTGGGTAACGTCACGTAGAACGACATCTTTGTCTGCTTCACACCACCACCACGTCCCTTGTAAAGTGCAGGGTCAGGAGGGTATGCCCTTCGCCAAATTGGACGAGATCCCCATTGGTTTCGGCCATCTGCGTTTCCACGATTTCCACCACTTCATTGCGTACGGGGACATATTGAATATGTCGAGGTTCAAAGTGGGTGGTGTTTTGAGGATGGTACTTGATTTCTCGTAACAGATCCGTGATACGCCCCCCTACCATACTGCTGGTCCCTACATCACAATACACGTGCAAAGGACGCACCGCGGGAAATTCCGACGGGACACGAAAGGTCCCGTTCAAATTCACAAACCGCCAAGGGCACGATAGACTCAATTTCAGATAATCCCCCTCCACTTTCCAAAAGGTGGGCTTGTTGCTGGTATCGCGGATATCCGTCGGGTCCGGAATGGTAGAAATGCCATCCAATTCTTGCAAGAGATTCGGACCCAATCGATACTGGCCGGGGGACGGTTGTTCAATCCAACCCATTCTCAGGGCCAAGGTTCTGCCCCATGACACGCGTGCCACATGGGTTTTGTAATCCACTGGCTTGGTATTCAACAACAAATCCCCTTCGGTGGTCCATTCAAAGGTCGGGTACATTTTGACGCCATCGGGCCCCACCCATTTGTCTTTGGGTTTGATTCGTTTCGCCCGTTCTTGCCGGTAACGATACACCAGTTGGTGAAAAAATTGAACTCCCGTCAACGAGGTCATCTCCTTTCTCATGTCTTGAGCCTTCACGGTCCATTCCTCCTCTTCATACCACCATGCCTCCTGTCCCCAATCGTCTATTTTGAAGTCGTGTTCGTGCCATCGTACGTACAACAGAGGATGGGAATCGCCCACGCCTCCTTCTTCCGCTACCACCGGAATGGTGGGTAAGGATAAACTGACCATGCCCACCATCCATCCGCGTCCCACAAATCGAATGGGTTTGGGCAACCGATTTCTGAAATGATGACTCTTGTTGCCAGGAAACTCTTTGGTACTCGCATGACTCATCAACGTCACGTAAAACGACGAGTTGGGGACGAACGTCATTGTTTTAGTCGCGTCGTCGTCGTCGTCTTTTGGGTGGACTTGTCTCTTTGGGCGGGTTTTTCCTCGGTTGAAGAGAGGTCACGTCTCCACGAGCAATCCAACTATTGTACTTGTCGGGCCACCCTTTCCACTTGACCAACCATCGATCTTTTTGACGCTTAAGTACCTTTTCGATGCGAAACACGTCGGACACATGGACTTTTTGTAAATCCTCTTCATAAAACGTGCCTTGGACCGGGGTATCATCCCATTCGCGAATCTTATAGGTGGGCACCGGGCCCGGGATCACACGATGCACCACAAACACTTCTTCGGTCCAACCAGGTAAATAGCCTTTTTCAAAGGTGGGATGAATCTTGTTCAGACGCACCCGATCGCCTACGTTGAATTGAGGTTTTTTCTGGCTTTTCAATCGTTTGGCATACAATCGTTTCCACACGGCTTCTTCGTTGTCCCACGTCACGTCTTGGGGGGCCATGCCAATACTTCGATGACGCGTGGCATTATAGCCTTGCACCAACTCGGGTAAGACATCGTCAAAGCGTAAGGTGTTGGCCGCGGTGAAATAACGGTACAGCCGTTCTTTCAAGGTGCGGTTAAATCGTTCCACCACACTGGCCTTCGCATCCCCTTCCGTCGAAAAATGGTGAATCCCTTGCTCGTCGAGCCATCGTTGAAACGTCCGGTTGTAAAATTCCTTCCCCCGATCCGTTTGCAATCGGTTGGGGTGTCGTCGTCCTTTCACAATCGTCTCAAAGGCTTTCACGAGGGCCACGCCGGTTTTGTCTTTCAAGGGTTGCACCCACGCGTATTTGGACAAGACATCCACGACCGTCAGTAAATAGCGTAGGCCCCGATTATATTTGGCCAACGGTTGGACTTCCACTAAATCTGCCACCCATTGATCGTCTAACCCTCCCACCACCACGGGGACCGTGGGAAAACGACGACGTCGCGGTTTATGTAACGTGTAGGCCAAATCCCGTTCCAAGACCCGTTGGGCTTGTTTCAAAGGGAGACGATGGGCTTTGGCAAACCGTTGCACGCCTCCTAAACTCCCCGGGGCCCGAGGATCGTGGTAACGATTCAACCATGCTTGGGAGACCTTTTTCTTTCGAGGGGCCATACGTTCCGGCATTCATCCCATAAGGTCGGTATGGAAGGGACGGTGTCGGGATGCGCCTTTTGAATGATTCGATACCATCGCCACGCGTTCGGGTGGGCTTTTAACCACAAGACAAACACCACCCATCGATACAGGTTGCGGTCCACGTGGGTTTCTTCAAAGATCTGAAGAGGATGCGTGTCCTCGGGACATGGGGGAATAGGGATGTTGGACCCGGGTTGGTGATCATATAACACTTGGCAAAGCGATTGATGGCCTTGCCATTGCACCCGAGACAAAACAGACTCCCACGCATCACACACAGCAGACTCCATGGCCTAAATAAAAAAAATTTTATTCGTTCTCTCCTTTAAAAGAGACCCCCACAGGCGAGGGTCTCGAAGCTTTTCTGCCAGTTCTCGACACTGTCACTGTACTTGGGGGGTGGTGGCGCTGGGGCCACCATCATTTCTTGACGGTTCTTGAGCTCTTGAATTTCTCGTAGCAATTGTTTCTCATAGTCTGTCAGGGGTCGGTCCTCTTTCCTTCGAGGGGGCGGGCCAGGGATGTCCACGCCACGCTTGGGATACCCTTGTGCATCACGGGTGGACAACGGGGGTTCGGCCAGTGCGTCGGCTTTCTTGGGGGGATGGTCATGAAACCAACTCCAGTACTTGGGACCCAACGGTTGATCGGCCCATCGGAAGAAGCCACACTGTTTCTTGGAACAATTCAGAAACAAGCGATCGGGGTTCTGGGGGGAATGGCTCTGTTTTAGCGTGGCGGGTTCACGGCAAAAGCATTGCAAACAAGTCCACATGTCCAGCACTTCTGCATGAGGTTGACTATACACGGCTTTCATATAGTCGGGGGCTTGATCTTGCCTACAAAACAGCAAACACGGTTGGATGGGACATTTCACATACTTCCATCCCTTTTGAGATTCTCGGGCCTCCAAACGCACGTCATGGCAAGGACATACCATATAGTCCACCGACTTTCTTTCATTGTCCTCCGCAGTGTCATACATGGTCGTCAATGCTGGTGTCGATGGCTCCACCATGTCATTCAATTCTTTCATCATGTCTTCCACCGCCGCTCGGGTGTCTTCCACCACCTCGCGTACCACCGGATCACAGTCCACGGGCGTCATCGTTTGAATGGTGTTCTTCTTCTTCTTCTTCCCCTCTGGGTGGACGCTTTGCTTTCTCTTCCGATCGACAGACATCGTGCTCACGATTTTCACCCACCCATGCCTTTTTATACCTTGGACCCTTGGCTCTCATTGGTCAGCTTCTCATGACCCTATAAGGACCTCTCCTGTTCTCATTGGTCAGCTTTTGCCTATCCAAATAAGGACCTCTTGTCTTCCCATTGGTCAGGTGTCTCTATTTAAGACGGCCCCCGCGTTCCCTGAGTCGTCATTCTCAAAGCAATGCCACCCGACATCGACATGATCGGAGAACAAGATCTCGGTGCCTTGGAACTGCAAGTGGGTCATGGACATGTGGTCTACACAGGGGGAGCCAAAGGTACGGATGCACTCGTCGAAGAACAGGCCAAACAGTTTGGGATGCAACTCGAAGTCCTCGTCCCCCCGAACCATCCTCGAGCCACTTTCATCACCCCTTCTACGGTGGAAGTTTTGATGCTGGCCAACCCCCACCTTCACCAGGCAGCGGAGAAACTAGGCAAACAAATGCCCAGTCATTTTTACACCCTGCAATTGCTGCAACGCAATTATCAATTGGCCAAGAAAGCCCATACCATCTATGCCTTTGGCATCTTGGAACCGGATCATAAACGCGTGAAAGGAGGCACCGGTTGGACCGTGCAATTGGCCATGGATTTAGGCAAACCCGTCTATCTCTTTGACATCCCCAGTCAATCATGGTACCGCTCGGACCATTACTACCAAGTCAACGAGAATGCCGCCACCCTGGTCACTGGCAGTCAATTTGTCCCTTGGGGACCCAAAAAGCCCACCCTTCATCAAAGCAGTGCTATCGTGGGATCCCGGGATGTGAACGAGAAAACCCGAGCCGAAATTCAAGCCTTGTTCAACCGCACCTTCTGTCTCCCCGAGAACATTGATCAATTACGTATGGAACTGGAAGACTTTCATTTGTAATGTTTTTTTTTTAGTTTTTATTTTTTTCAATCTGTACATAGTCGCTTTTTAGTTTTTACTTTTCCACTTTTTAGATTTTTCCAATTGTAAATAGGAACGCCCCACCCGCGTGGCAAAGAATACAGACAACCCTTTGTAAAAAAACATCAACTCTTCTTTTTAATTAAAAAAATTTTAAACAACTGACAACACTGGTTTTGCACGTTGATCATAAATAGTTGCTCTTGACTCACATGCGTCTTGACTCACAATACTCAACAGGAATTAAAAAATGTTCATTGTTCTAAAACGCGATTCACCGTCTTCACTGCCTCCCTCTCCATGTCCTCCAACCATTTCTTCTCCTCCTTTCGCTGCTGCTGCACCTCTTTAAAAAAATAAGCAATCTCCTGCCATCGTTCTCCCCCATGCACCCGTGGCAGGTGATTCAACAGGTAATCATCGAGTTCCTTAAACTCAGGCAAACTAATCATCCACGACGACTCGTCCATCGTATACACCAAGCGTCTACAAATAAAAGGAATAATCCGCTTGGCCAGGGTCTTCTTCAACATTTTCTCCACTACTGGGTGTACTCGTCCCACGCGGTGGCCATTCTCGAACTCCACCAAGCAAAGGATGAACAAACGAATGAATGAAGCCACACGGTATTTGTTTAGGGGGCGCCACGCTTGCTCTCGCTGTTCGTGCATACGAATCGTATGGCGATCCATGGGTGTGAACTCGCGTCCCGCTCTCCTTGTCAACTCCTCTTCTCCCTTCTCATTCACACAGCTGGCTAGCGAACCCAAGGGCGTTCTTGTTTCCGACATTTTTTTTTTCCCTCACCAAAGAACATAAGTCAAGACAGCACGAACTCAAAGCTAGGAGTGACGTTCTGGGGCCTCGCTCGACCTATATACCCTCATCCGCGCAATGCCTGATGGTCTATCTAAGGAGGGGGGAGGGGGGTCCCCCCACCCCTTCCCCTCCCAAAGCCTCATGGGGGCTCCTTCTCATTGGTCCTTACCCTCCCACGTGACCCTTTTGTTTCTCTATAAAAAACCCCCGTCCCACTCCATGTTTCACACCCATGGATGATCCAGTCCTCAGTCCAGAAGCCCAACAAGTGATTGATCGTCTACGCACCTTGTTGACTCAACTGGAAAAAGACTTGGAGGAGATCCGCTTCAAAGCTTCTTATTTTGAATTGCTTCGCCTTCACAGTGACAAACACCTCAGTCGTAACGAATTGTGTTTATTAACCTTGAAAAACTTCTACCGGTGGTGAATGGGCGATAAGATCAGTCCGGAAGCCGTGCAAATCCTACAACGTCTAGGACAAATCCGAAAACAAATCCTAGACCTGATCCAACCTTTGCGTTACCAACTCCCTTACCAAGAAGTGTCTCGACTCCGTCAAGAAGGCATCATCACCCTCACCGAATTTCAACTCTTGACCAATCCACTCTTTGATCCTTTTGCCTGATGGCGCAATCCAAACCATGTGTGATCTGTTTGACACCTGTCCTCAATCATGCCACGTTGAGGTGCTGTGGTCAACCTTGTCATGCCGGCTGTGCTATCGCCTCGGACAAGCCCTACACCAAACAATCTCCCATCCTCACTTGTCCTTCCTGCCAACACGCCGTTCCTCTATCCGTCCTTGAAGTCACCCCTCTTCAACGATGGAAAGAAGACCCGGAGTTTGTGAAACAAGTCAAGGAGAAATGGAAAGACAATCCTTTATGGTATGGTATTTGCTATGAAGACGACAACGTCATGGAAGGATTCTGGGGAGAACTCCGCGATCCCTATGAGACTCACCGCAAAACCCTCTACTTTCTGGGCCAGACCAAAAGCCAAGCCATTCAACGCATGATAACCTGTATGAGCTTCTCCTAAAAAGGACCCCCTACGGTGGGGCGTTTGGACTTTGAACTCTTGTTTTTTTCTCACTTGTTGTCAAAAACCAATAAAACATGTTCCATGGCACTTCCTGTGTTGGTTTTCTCTGAGCTGAGCCCGCGATCCTTTTTTTTTTGGCCAACTGGTCAGCGGTTTCCCACCCTAGCCAGAGGCCTATTCTGATACGTCATGTAAGCGTCACGAAATGTCCTCTCTTTTCTTCCTCGGAGCCCGCGATCCCTCCTGGTCACCCACGCGCATGCGTCCCTGTTTTTTTCGTACCACAAGCTTAGCAAGATCTTTCTCTTGTCCTATATAAACCAACCTGTTTTCTAATACCAATGGGTCGCCATCTTGTATTTCCCTGTACGGTTGCTAAGGAACCTGCGTCTCCCGCGTCTTGGACCTTGAACCCCCTTGTTGCTAGGGAAACACGTGCTACCCAAAAGCCTTTGCGATCCCCTGTTCTCATCAACCAATCACAACCCATCATTTACGTCATGTGACCGCTCTCAACCAATCACAATGCGACATCCAAACGAGGCTAACTTCCCCAGGTGAGCGTACATTACTACTGCAGAGCCTCGGCTTTGTAGGCTCCACCGTGAGAGTCAAAACCAGGAAGGGTGACTTAGCTTCTCCAGTCTTCCCCCTGAGCGAAATCGCCCCCATTCGCAAACGATCCAAAAGTGTCCTTCTTACAAAATCAGCGAAGGGTCTACAGGAAGGGTTATTTCTGAATTGCCGAGACGGAGGACGAGCAGAGTCGTAGAATTGCCCCTTAAAGTTTCCCAAAAAGGGACGAAAAAACTGAAAGATTGAGATCTTGTTAGGGATCCATTCTAATATTTGCAATTGCTGAGGAGATGGTTGATCACCAGCCAAATTCTCCCACTGTTCATAATGTTCATGTAGTTCGCCTGCACGAAAACGAACTCTACAACGCAAATCCGAGGGATTGGCCAGTCGTTCCCCTCGAATAATCTCATCTATCGTCTCCTTTGTGAAGTCAGTAGCTGTCACCCCCGTGCTGGCCCCTACGGGGTTCCCCATCCAGTCAACCCAGAATTCAGACTTTAACACAAGAGGTACAAATGCTTGCAGGTCCTTGTCAAAGTGTGTATCACACTCCCAGTCCCAGGTGAGAGCATCGGTCTACAAAACAAAACCCAAAGAATGCCCATAATAAAACTTTTGGTTCTAGTTTCAGGAGAAATACAGTCGGGGATGAGGGACCCAAGGAGCCAGCAGGGGATGACAGTTATGACCCAGTGTAAACCGGGAGAGTTTGTTTAGACACTCTGTTTTCACAACTGTCACTCCCTACGGACCACCAGCTGACAAAAAACACAACATTTAACTTCAAGAAGCCGAAACCAAAACCAGGAGTTTATTAATTCTACAATTCGGAAAGACAAATTAACAACATTTCCCAGCACAGATGTTGTGACAACAAAAAGTACACCAAAAAATCAAGCAATTACTGCTGGGAGTTCTGACAAGAACACCCAACGGTTCGTTTCGGGGAATATCTGTTCGGTGAGGCCTAAATCGCTTGAGATATTCGGTTAATGGCAGTGAAAACTAGAAATCTCTTTGGCGAAACCTCAAACTTTCGTACTAAGGAAACTGGTTAATTCCTATTGTTTTCGGAGGGATAAATATGCCGTTTAGAGTGTAAAATAAGGTCAGCTAGCATTTTCTGAGAGACAGCAGCTTGGAAATTCGGCGGATAGGATTCAGTTTCCTAAAATTTTCTGGGGCCTAAATTTTTACCTAGAAACTCCGAACAGATCCACCGGTGTTAGCTGACACAAGTTTAAGTAGGTCTTAAACAATCTAAGAAAATAGAAAATGATATTTGAAGTAATTCGCTGAAATTTTCTCGTTGGGTGCCCCTGTTCTGAGACTGCTTTGGGGGTCCAGGGGATACTCCCGAAGGCTCCCCCACATCTCTTTTACGTTTAAAACAATTGGCCCTGATATGACCACGACGGCCACAATAATGGCAACGAAAAACCGAGTATGGGGCAGTAGCCGTTGCCCCTTCCCTGCTTTCCGTGGGTACGACGATTAGTTTTCTCGACCTTCGCCACAATCTCAAGAAATTTCTCATTATCTTTGTCTCCTAATAATGGGAGGAGGAAATTACGAAATTGCTCATTTGACTGATTCATCTTTATAGTCCGCAGAGTCTCAAAGGTTAACCGGAAATATCCTGTCTTCTCGTGCTTCACATCCTGGGCCGCATCCTTCAAAGCCTCTAAGAGTTCCAGTGCCTCAAACTTATATAACTTATATAACATATATGTGTAAAATCACTAAGAACATGTGTTTTCAATGCGTAATAAAGCGACTGAGGCGGTAAATTAACGCGTCGAATCAGTAAATCAAATACAATTCTCGATTAAACAAACATCATTAACCAGTAAATCCAATTTCAGCGTAGTAATATCATTTGCTTTTTCCGGCACAAAGGCATCTAAAAGAGTCATTAAAAAATAAACAATCCCACAAATTACGAACTGGTAATTGGCAATAACACAATCATTAGCATACATTGGTGTCACGTACAATGTTCAAGAGAATCATTCATTTCCACATAAAACATAAAGGCCGCCGTTCCCGGCAAAATAATACAATTATCCGTGATCCTCTAACGAACTTCGCCGTAAGAAGTCATTCCACAAATAAATACTGGCCATTTCACGGCCCAATAACACAATTGCACTCGTGGTCGTCTCACGAACACCCGCGAAAAGAGGGCTTATTGTACTTTGCGAAACGAATTGAAGCGAAACGAAATGAAAATCTGTACTTTGCGAAATGGAAAATCTGTACTTTGCGAAATGGAAAATCTGTACTTTGCGAAATGGAAAATCTGTACTTTGCGAAATGGAAAATCTGTACTTTGCGAAATGAAAAATCTGTACTTTGCGAAATGAAAAATCTGCACTTTGCGAAATGAAAAATCTGTACTTTGCGAAATGAAAAATCTGCACTTTGCGAAATGAAAAATCTGTACTTTGCGAAATGAAAAAAACTGTACTTTGCGAAATGAAAAATCGACTGTACGCGCCAAGCGCAGCGGATCAGTTTTCGTAAACGTACTCTGGCATATTGTACAGGAAAGTATTCGAACATCATCGCGAAATAAAACTTGAGTGAAATAAAATGTTGACAGGCCAATTCAATTTCGCAAAGTACAGATTTTCATTTCGTTTCGCTTCAATTCGTTTCGCAAGGTACAATAAGCCCGAAAAGAGTCATTTCTCAAGCAAATACTGGCCATTTCACGGCCCAATAACACAACAAATCGTAGCCCTCTAACGAACTCCCGCCGAAAGAGTCATTTAACAAATAAAAAGTAAAACACTGGCCATTTTACGGCCCCATAACACAATCATTCGTAGTCCTCTAAAGAACTCCTGCCGTTAAAGTCATTCCACAAACAAATACTGGCCATTTCACGGCCCAATCACAAATATTCGTGGTCCTCTAACGAACTCCCGCCGAAAGAGTCACTTTTAAAGCAAATAAACACTGGTCATTTTACACTGCCCAATAACAAAATCATTCGTGGTCCTCTGACGGACCCCCGCCGAAAGAGTCATTCCACAAATAAATACTGGCCATTTCACGGCTCAATAACACAATCATTCGTGGTCCTCTAACGAACTCCCGCCGAAAGAGTCATTCCACAAATAAATACTGGCCATTTCATGGCCCAATAATACAATCATTTGTGGTCCTCTAACGGACCCTGCCGAAAGAGTCATTCCACAAATAAATACTGGCCATTTCACGGCCAAACAACACATTAATCCTTTTAAAGGATCCTCGTTGAACTCCCGCCAAAACGAGTCATTCCACAAACAAAAAACAATAGCCGTTCTCGGCCACAAAACACACGTATTCGCCTCCACGTGTCAGCACAAGCCAGAACAAGTAAGATATGAGAAAAAGTAACAAAAATACCTCCAATCTCTGCTCCGGAGTTGGTTCAGGGTCCGCGTCTTGGACTGGAGCTGCTGGTGGGGCGTCCTTATCCACAACCGCCGCTTGAACTTGTTGTGGGACTTGGACTTGTTGCGGAACTTGCCTCGCGGCCATCTTTTTCGCTGAAAATTCGTGGGAGGGGAAAAGTAGAGAGACAGCTTCCTCCTTGGCACTGATCTGAGAATGAGTGGGATGAGAATGTTTTCCTCTATTTATTATGACCTCTTGGGACACATGCACCATCGAATGAGCATATCTCGTGTCCCCAGAGCATTTGCACGAAATTCTAGATTTCGCGCTTTGTTTTCGAGTGTTGTGAATACTAAGGAAGGGCGCGCAGTCGGGCGTACCTGTCGAAAGTAGGAGGGAGGACTGGGGAGAATGGGCACTCGCATTGTACGCGGGTCTCAGTGGGGTGGTGATTTTTACGTTTAACGGTTAACATTTTGGCTTTTCACGGCTAACGGTTGATTTCTTTCCGTTACGGTTAACAGAAATGTTAAATATTAATTTCCATTTTATTAAAAGGTTAAAACATAATTTCCATTGTTGTAAAAAATATTTAAGGTCTTAGACCAATTAGGATAAAATAAAAACTACGTACTATAAGAACTGAAATATTGGATTTAGCATTCAACTATTGTATACTATGTCTAAAGTTACTATTCGCATAGAAAAATAATGTATATAAAATAGCATATCTTTCCTTGTCTTTTTAAAATACTGTATAAAACACGGCTTCTGGGAGACCAGTCCAAAGGGGCCTGGGCCAACTGCTTTTCTCTTCTGTACCAGAGCTCAGGGCGTGTGGCCGTCACAGCCGCATCAGCCACGAGACAAGACACAAAACAGCATAAACAAGAGACCTTGTCACCTTCCTAATGACAATTCGTAGCTAGAAAGGTTTTTACAGTTAACTTTTTTTACGATTGACGGTTAAAATTTCTCAATTTTAATGCCTAACGATTATATTTTTGGCCCTTTTTCGACCTGAACGGTTCACCGCATTGAGACCCTCTTGTACGCTGATTGTGCTCCCTGCCATTCCACTAGCCAAGTTCCATGGATTCTGGAGACGTCTGCAGAGTTAACGATTAATTAGATGTGGAAATACAACACAGAATGCGTTGATTTATAAGTTACATGAGCCTATCATCTGTATACGAGTCTCTGGATTTACAAGTTAACGTGTATCATTTTCACTCTTTCTTTCTTTCTTTCTTTCTTTCTTTCTTTCTTTCTTTCTTTCTTTCTTTCTTTCTTTCTTTCTTTCTTTCTTTCTTTCTTTCTTTCTTTCTTTCTTTCTTTCTTTATTATCAAGGTGTTACAAAGCTATTTCCCATTCGTTTGGTAGTAAACCTCTTGCTTTGACCTTTTAAACAAATAATATGTACCGGCAGTGTAGTGTAGTGTCTCTTTAGAATGTGTTTAAGAATTAACCAATGTGCATAATATACTGTGAAACTTGGATCGGCTTACGTTTATGTACAATCATTTGTAAATAGTATAAAAAGCAAGTGTGACAATTAATAAAATTTTGTTGTAGATGTGATCAAAAAAACCGGTTGTGAGAGACTTTACAGGCAGGTAGCCATACTTATTCTTCGCTTTTTAGTTAACCCTTTCACTCCCAAGAGTGCCTAAAAAAGGCAATTCAAGGCAAATGTCAAATTTCATTTTGTAAAATACCAAAATATAAATAGTACCATGTGAAAGTACTGCTAAAGAGGAGTCATTTGAATGGTCACAATGTAGGATTTCATCCACAGACTCAAAAGTTAGAATCACTTTAATGTCTCCATAACTGACTAAGTGAGAGGGTTAAGTGTTCTTTGCATAGCCACTGAAAAGAAGATTCTTTCCTTTGGAGTGGCATGGCTGACCTCTGCATGTAAGAATGCACAGTTTTAAAAAAGCTTGGCAGTAAATAAGATAACAGAAATAGACAGAGAAAATGAAAGAAATTGAAGAACTAAATAAATAAAACAAGCATACAACAACACTGAACACAAAAATTAGTTTGCGGTTTTTATTCACCAAAAAAGACCATTACATTATTGAATCGGCAATTGATGTACGATAGAATAGGTTAGCCTTATGCTTCTAGAATCACATTTTCGCTAGCTGAAACTACTGAACTGCTCGAGCGAGCTGGTTATCAAGATGTGAAGACACCAGCTTAAAAGGTTTCTGGTCTGAACTTCATCTCAGCTCTCTTAATGGAGTAGTAGTCCCCTTTCCAGTGATACCAGTTGACACCATCAGCAAATGATGAGTGCTTTCCGTGAAGATACAGACCGTTCAGATTGGAATAGCGGCAGGTGTTGAACCACCAACCTCCTTTAAAAGTCACGGCACAGTTCCTCGAGTCACTTTCATTGTCCTGATCTTTGGTTGAAAAGGGGGAACCTCGATGGTAAGAAAGAGAATCTCCAGCAGTTCCTAAAAGAAAATAAGATTAAGAGCAAATGTTGCCAAAAATCAAACATTTTCAAAATATTGTGGCAACAGCTCAAAAATCAATTCCGCTCATATTCTTATGTTAGGTAGACCTTAATGTGAAACAAATCACTGCATAGTTCGTTTGGCTGAATATCGATTTGTTTTCAAGAAAATCGATATTAACGGAATTCGCTCAAAAGACCGCTTTTGAAGCTCAAAATTGAAGGCAAATCTCGAGGCTTCGCGTGAGAAAATGAAGCACTCCAGAGCAATAAAAATTAACCAAACTTGTAGAACGATGTTTAAATATATGTAAAAAGCAATTTCAGCAATTTCTGCTCATTTATTTACGAGCTCTAATTAAATTTATCCGACATACTTTTGACTAGATAAAAAGTATATCAAGTTTAACCCCTAAAAAAAGTATGTGGTACCGAATATTATTCGTCAAGAATCTGGATTTCAAGAGGAGAGGGGATGTTCTTTTGCCTGCTAAAAGGATTTTTTGGGGAAATTTATTGACGCGATGTTATAGAATTTTAAACTTGGACAAAATGCGTCGATTCAAGCGATCAGAAAAGTCAGCCTAATTAACTCAGTGTACACATACACAAACAACTTCACGTTTACCGCAGGTTTTGATCAGCAAACAACCGATTTTAACACAAAATCCTCTAACCTTCATGTTGCTGTATCACAGATGAGAGCTGTGGTCCTTGTTCATGATAAAATTCAAGCAAACTGCAAGGAAACTTGACAGGATATCACAACTTGCCATGCCGTTTCACCGAACATCCGCCGTTTTTGATGTGAGGATTCTCTTTTCCTATTTTCGTTAGAAAACAGGCGTAAGGTGTTGTACAAAAGATGCCTTTCCTTTGAAACTAGCTCTGAACTGAAGAGCGAAACAAGAAGCCGTTAATACAAAAACATCTGTTACGTGCCTTGGGTGATGCCGCTAATTAATTTAGTCAGAACGAGTTTTAGTGAAATCGACAACTGCATGCATGTACCGCGGTAACGAAATTTTGGGTGCATCGAGTGACTTTGGGGAATAAGGCTAAATTGGTTTTTCAAATAAGCTATTCTTGTCATCCTACGTTTATTAATTTAAGGACTGAGCGAAGATTCTCAGTAGATTGGTTTCAGATGAGCACTTAAAAATGCGTGAAACTGAAAAAAACGCCCGTTGGTTGCGTGACATTAACCTTAGAGCTTTTTCCTGGTGGGCAGGGCGAAGGGATTTAAAAATATATTCTCTGTTGGTTTTCCAAGAGGTAGCAGAGGTAATGAACTATGGCTGGATTAAAATACAAAGTTGGACATGAAAATCTCCTCGTTTTCGGTCTGAGAATGTTTTCTTTCTTTTTGTTTAGGGTGGGGCGGGGTTTGGGCTCAAGGTGTTTGAAAAGACGTTCAAGAGAATAGTAAATCGACTGATTGTAAGTGCCCGGGTAAAAGTAATAGTATAAGTAAACGATTCTTGGCATTAAAGGATTTCCAAATAAAGCGGAGCTTTTCCATCTGTTGTTTCAGAACTCACCTAACCCACCTTTAATGTCTCAATTATGCAGAAGTGAAACCTTTTGCTTTACAACATCACAGAACATTCAAGCCAGCCACCTGCATGTGATAAGCTTTGTTCAGTAATTATAAAAGCGGATCGGAAAGAAATTTGCAGGTTCTCGATTTTCCGAAAACTTGATTTCACAGACCCAAAAGGCCCCGAGCAGAAATACTTAGTCCGTGCCTGCACCCTTTCCTCGTGCGTTTTAATATTCTTTAAAGGCATCTTGAGGTGACTTGGACATCTAATTCACCCTCATATCAAGGTCGATCGTCTTCGAACACCTTTAAGAGTGATAGCGGGTCGCTGCGGCTCGCTTGGAATTATCATCTTGGAATTATCTTTCCCTTTTGCTTAACCGATCAACCGACCGACCGACCACCGAAACCTACTTAAGGGGAAACCTTTTCATGTTATGGGATTAAGGGTTCAACCTTCCCCCTTCTCTTAGCCTTCAACCCCAGCTGCGACCTCATTTTGTTGGCTCACGCTCTTTGCGTTTTTGGCGTTTGCAAACTTTATGACTCGGCCAAACTCCTTCAACATTGTTCAACAATCTTGAACACAACTTTGTTGTGCAATGTTGAACAAGGTGGGCAAACGAATTCAATACTTTTGATCACACCTGAGAACATAGAAAAAGTTGAATCAATATTACAGAACATCATTGCACAGGGTGGCACACCTGAGAACAAAAGAAAAGTCGGCAAAATTGTGAAACATCATTAAGCTGGAAGGCCAAACTTGTTTTTAAAATTCAACAGCGTTGATCGGTGTTGAATAGAACCTTGAACCCCCCAGTTAAGGGAAGATGCGTTTTTTCTTGGGGGGGGGGGAGGGCTGGGGAATTTTGGTATTTTTTTCCCCAAAAAGTGTTGGCCCTCCCCTGCGTTTTTAATTAAAAAACTCCTGACCCCCCACCTTCAGGTGACTGACAAAAGTGTGACCCTCCACTCACTACTACATGGTATGTTCCATGCTGTAGAAACCTCAGAACGTTTCGCTTGTGAACGCAAAGTGTTTGAATATGAATATCTCGATATTAAATGTGTGCGCACTGAAACAAGGAAAATGCGAACAGTCAGTGTGGGATATTTACCTTTTATAGCTGAGGTTTGAATATAGAAGTATTTGAGTATTACAAAACTTTTGAACATAAAATATCTAAGGGAAAATACACGCGCTTCTTTCTCCGACTAGCCAGCATTGCTGTTGGTTATTTTAACAGAAAGGTTTATTTGTTTAGCATGCGAAATCTGCCTCTCAAAAACAAATATTTCCTACATTTCCGACAGGGTAGATCGCACTGTTGGATCTACTAGTAACTCTTCAGAACTAAACGACTCAGGAGATCAGGCAGCGGATAGCCAACGGCAAGAAGCTGAAGAAACGATACTTGAGTCAAGTACTTCTCGATACGGACGGAAAAAGACACGAGTCCTCCGAGAAAAACTATGTGCCATGGCATAATATACATGTAGAAATGTAACCTAGTACGTATAATAAAACACCAAATTAAATCAAAATGGAAAGCAACATCACAAAAATTCTCATTAAAAAATCCTGGAAAAGATGTGTGACCCTCCCTTGAATAGCTCACATGAGGTATGGCCCTCCCCTTTTGGTGCTCACTTTCACTGATGACCCTCCCCTCTGAGGCCCCAGCCCTCCCCCCCAAGAAAAACGTACCTTCCCTAACCGTTTTGTAGTTTTCTTCACTGTTGGAAGTTTTAAAAAAAGACTGCACGCACTACAGTGTCAGTCGAGTAGAGTCGTTTTTCGTTGGTGCCTGTTGAGCATCGAAAGCGGAAAACCCAAGACTCATAAAAAGTCATCCAAGTAAAGCCCGTAGTGGGTTGTGCTTTCTGCCACAGGACAAAGCTCTTAACAATCTTGCAGATCATTAAATTTATTCCCTGAGAACCAGTACGAGTTTTGATTTTTTTTATTAATGTCTATTCTCCGTAAATAAGTGTTTGTACGTTTAATGTACACTAGCACGTAAATACGAACAAGAACCAGGTAAAAATAAAAAGGAGGTTTAACGTATCACCACTGCCTTATTTGAAAGTCTTTGAATGCCAGGAATCGATACAATCAGTCGATTCAGTGTTCTCTAAAACTTCTTTCCCCGAAACCTATAGCCCAAGCTCCACCCCACCCTCACCCCAACAAAACGAGAAAAGAATTTTAAGACCGAACAGGAAATTTTTATGCCTGACTTTGTATTTTAATCTAGCCATAGTATATAATATAGCGTTCATTAACTGTGTGACTTCTTGGAAAACCAACAGAGAATATATTTTTAAAACCCCCTTTGCCCTGCCTATCAGGTAAAAGCTCAGTCTAGGGTATGTCACGCAACCAAGGTGCGCTTTTTTCAGTTGCACAGATTTCAAAGTACTCATCGAACCCAATCTACTGAGAATCTTCGCTCAGTCATTAAAGTAGTAAACGTAGGAAGACAGAATTAGCTTATTTGAAAAACAATAAACCTTATTCCCCAAAGTCACTCGATGCACCCAAAGTTTCGTTACCGCGGTACATGCATGCAGTAGTCGATTTCACTAAAACTCGTTCTAAATTAATTAGCGGCATCACCCAAAGCACGTAACAGATGTTTTTGTATTAACGACTTCTTGTTTCGCTGTTCAGTTCAGAGCTAGTTTCAAAGGAAAAACATCTTATGTACAACACCTTGAGCCCGCTTTCGAACGAAAATAGGAAAAGAGAATCCTCACATCAAAAACGGCGGATGTTTGGTGAAACGGCATGGCAAGTTGCGATATCCTGTCCAGTTTCCTTGCAGTTTGCTTGAATTTTATCATAAACAAGGACCACAGCTCTCATCTGTGATACAGCAACATGAAGGTTAGAGGATTTTGTGTTAAAATCGGTTGTTTGCTGATCAAAACCTGCGGTAAACGTGAAGTTGTTTGTGTATGTGTACACTGAGTTAATTAGGCTGACTTTTCTGATCGCTTGAATCGACGCATTTTGTCCAAATTTAAAATTCTATAACATCGCGTCAATAAATTTCCCCAAAAAATCCTTTTAGGAGGCAAAAGAACATCCCTTCTCCTCTTGAAATCCAGATTCTTGACGAATAATATTCGGTACCACATACTTTTTTTAGGGGTTAAACTTGATATACGTTTTATCTAGTCAAAAGTATGTCGGATAAATTTAATTAGAGCTCGTAAATAAATGAGCAGAAATTGCTGAAATTGCTTTTGACATATATTTAAACATCGTTCTACAAGTTTGGTTAATTTTTATTGCTCTGGAGTGCTTCATTTTCTCACGCGAAGCCTCGAGGTTTGCCTTCAATTTTGAGCTTCAAAAGCGGTATTTTGAAAGTATTCCGTTAATATCGATTTTCTTGAAAATAAATCGATATTCAGCCAAACGAACTATGCAGTGATTTGTTTCACATTAAGGTCTACCTAACATAAGAATATGAGCGGAATTGATTTTTGACCTGTTGCCACCAAATGTTTGACCGTTGGTAACATTCGCTCTTAAAATGTCAGACAATCGGCCTGATTTAAAAATATACAAGTACAAGATAAAAAAATATCACTATACATTTTCATGCGAAATTATGTCAACGACCGTCCACCAAAATCCAACATATCTTTGATTTAAGAAATGTTTCCGATTGGCAACTTTTTAAATTATGTAACATTAAGAGGATCAGCCCAAAACTGGATAGTGCTACGAAATCATCATTTTTTTTTGCAAGAGTACAATAGGCCCGCTGTAATTGGCCTCAGCTGTTGCGGTGTCCTTGCCTACCCCCTTCTTTAGTTTAGTTACGTTAAATGTTTTGGTTTCTTTGGCGAAGCTAATAAAAAAAATAAATAAATTAACACTGAACGTCACACCAACTGGTAACAAAAATTAGGAGCTTTATAAAGAATGCTCACCGGAATAAGTTCCCAGACTCAGCTGGTACTTAGACTTCTCGCTTGAAACAGCAAAGTGATCGTACTCGGCATAAGCAGTCTTTCCTGTAGTATCTTCCAGGTCCACACGAAGCCTGTATCGTCCACTCTTGGTCAGTCGGTTTATCTTGTCTAGTCCAAGCCAAAACTCGCCATTCAGGTTTCCGAAGCCAAGTTTATAGTCGTTCCAGCCTCGGTAGAAATCAACTGAGCCGTCCAGTCTCTTTTGGAACACTGTCCACCCCCCTCGGGCTGTTGTTTGGTCACAGTACACATCAAAGGGACCTGAACCATCAGGGTCGATTGTATAAACACCGCTGATATTTGAACCAGATTTGTACAGCTCAGCACAGTTCTTCTTGTAAACTGAAAACGAGAATTACAGCAAGAAACTTATAATCTCATTAAATCACGTTGTTTGAATTCTAAATCCCAAATTCACATATAGTCTTGTGCTATGTCACAAGAGAAAATAACAATTATTAAGGTATTTCCTAAAACGATCCAGTTGTATCTGATATCAATTAATGAAAAACGACAAAACTTTGCCAGATTTCAATCGAAACCGATTTCGTAACTCCCGATATTCAGCAACTGAAGTTTCTTCTCACCTTTGGTTTTGTTTCCAGTAATTGCACTTATCTTCTTCTGAAGATCCGCGAGCTGCATTTTCATTTCTTGTAAGAGGTTCTTAACCTCTTTGTTGGGTCCAGCACTGAAAGTGTTGTAGTTGTACACATTGTGACAGTTACTTGCAGTTGGGGCAGGAGTTCCTTTTCTGTTGTTAGCTGATAAAGACGGGCTGAGGGTCGATAAAATCAACACCAACAGCGAAAGACAGCCTGAGACGGGAAAAGTCATCGTGAGTATTAGAACAGTGTCTTACTTTCACAACTGTCGACAGATTTTTTACACAATGATCCTTAAGCTAAAATGATATTCTACTTTGTTTACAGTTTAAATTGCAAGACTTTTCGCGTCCTAAGCAGGAAGCATCTATTTCAACAAAACGGAAAATAATTAGCACTTTGAACCTTGAGCTTAACTAAAAATCTCCACGTGTTTTGTTCGCTGAAAAAAAAAATGTGCTTCGAAAAATTCCCGTTACGCTGCCGGGACAGATCGAAACGCTGGGAATGAACCTTTTTTCGCCCTGAATTTCACATTTTTTAGCTTGGCTAGTATACTTAGTCCCATCAATAATTCACTAATTATCTTAAATATTTGCTAAATGTAAAGTAAACTTGTGCCAGTGGAAAAAATTGATAGTAAAAAGATAAAGGAATAATTCGCTGTGATTTTCGCTGCGTCCTTTCTAGCTAAGAGAACGCGAACAGCGTGCGAAGCTTTGTGATAGTAAAGGATGTATTGTTTTCTCATGTGCATTGAATTTCAACCCAAATAAACACACGTTCTAACGTTAACAAAATTGCTGCTATTTCGAAGCTTCACAGCTCGCATAGAAGAAAGAAACATTCAGTTGCTCCAATTGCTCAAGGCAAATTTTTGGAAAGAGGACTTCGGTAAAGATCAGGACAGATAAAAAAATTTCCGCTCAACGTTCGAGCAGTAAGTGCAAAAATTAAGTTACCAAAAAAATACTTGCAGCACTGTCACATTTTGAGAACAGATAGGAAGAACTTATCGTTACTTTTGCTCCCAAGCTGACCCCGCGAGAGAAAATTGGATTTGAAGTTATCAATATTTCAATTAAAAAGACGCTTCATGTCAGTTCAAAACAAAATGGCGCCCGTTTTTAGCATACTTTTACGAGATTTGAAATTAATTTTCTTGAGAATGCTTGAGAATTTCATCGCGGGGTCACTTGGGCAAGTGAACTAGAGTGAGATGTTTCAAATAGCATTTAAAATGTTACCGTGCTATGAGTAGTTTTTTGGTAAATAGTTTTTGCACTTATTGCTCGAACGTTGAGCGGAATCCGCCTTAAGTTCTCAGTGGCACCCAACAGAAAGCTTATGTTGGTTGAAGTCACTTTTTTAAAATTTCCAAAATTTGGAAGTAAACGCGTATCTTTTTAAATTTTCAAAGCATTCTTGGTGAAGTTTTTATACCAAGCAAGCCAAATCTCTAGCGTTTTCGGGTTAGCGGGTAATCTAGGCTGTTGCTCACTCTTACGCAAACTGATCTCCCCTATATTTTTGTTTCGGTTATTCAGCAAAATAAGAAGCAATTATTTTCTGGTAAACGTTACCTATTTTTTTTTTAATTCTATCCTCGACCTTTCTTATCTTTGAGAAACTACAGCAATGTAGGCAGAGAGGAGTGTTTCACTCGACCCTTTGAAATTTTTTCCTCATAACCGTACAAGGATTAATTTCATACTTTATAGTTTTAGAAACTGCAACGTTTCCTGTATGAGGAATTAAGTAGGTGACCCATTTTACAGCAGTGCTGAATTCAACATAACAATGTATTTTTGTGACTTCATCTAAAATGTTCTTACCGCTTTTTCTTGAACATATTGCCAGGCCGTGATCACTAATGAATGGAAGTGTGAAAGATTTCAAAGCGTCGCTGTAAGGTACTCTGCAAGAGATTGCTTCTCACAAGTAACCAAAAAATTTTTTTTTCCGAACGCTTTCTTACCTAGTCACCCTCTCATTAGATTATCTTATGGGCAGTTTTGAAAATGAATTACCACTTATTAAACTTTTACAATTTGACCAAAAGAGGCAACATTCGCTCTAAGTATACTATTTGTTTTCTTTCATGGAAAATTTCGCCAGACAACAGCATCTATCAGGAAAGCTGCTTTTAGAAGAAACACTGAAATCACCGGAAACTGTCCATATATTTGAAAAGAAAACTGTGCGACGTGAAGACATTTGACTGAACATAGGCTGGATTAACGCGATTTGTTTTGCTAAAATTGTTTCACTACGATGTGAATAAATTGCACAACAAATTAAAACAGGCACCAAGATTGCGCGCGTAGAAACGAAATAGGTTTTCAACTTCATCATTTAGTAATTAATTTCCGAAGCGAAGAAAATTTAGCCTCAAGTTTAAGTAAACCCCTGATCCCAAAAGATGATAAAAACTTACTTTCTGCTGTAAAATACCATCCTTTCGGCGCTAGACTGTCCATGCGGAACCAAACAAAATCGACAAATTATGCGTCCCGACTAGTTTCTCTACTTGTTAACATGTCCAGTGCAAGCGACAGCCATTAGTTGCTAGCAATGCTAACCAGCTCTAACGCATACTTTTTTTTAAGTAAAAAGGAAGAAAGATGAAAGTAAGTCCTTCGACGTCTTCAATTTCTTCTTCAGATCACCCACTTTGGCCCCTGGCTCGCTTCTTTTTCGTGTTGTGAAATTAATTACTATTTCGTGGCATCCGGACGAGAATTAACACTAAATGTATGTATATTGTAAATTCAATTTACGACAAAAATGATTGTTTTATAATACCGTGAGTGATTTTGGGATTTACCCAATAAAGCTAGAAGGTTTAGGCAATTTATGGCAATAGAGGCGGACGTACGCTACTCGTTTTTTTTTTTTTTGGTAACAATGAGGAAAGCGACATGCTTTCCTGGTTGTTAATGATAAAAATAGACTCGTTCATTAAAAGACTCGTTTTTAATAAACTCGTTTTTAAAACGAACATAATGTTACAATATTCCAATTAACTTGAAAATAGGAAAACCGTTAAAACAATAATCAGTGGAAGTTATGAAAAACGGCACATTGTAACTATCACACTTGTCACGCACATTGAATACAAAAGTGACAATGGCTTATCGAGGCGGGTTGCTAATGCTTTAAAATATAAACAATAAATTCTGCTCAAAGGTCGAGATGAGCTACCCAGATGAACTTACTGAAAGTTAAAGTAATTTTTGAGATTGAATCTTGAATTTTAACGTTTTTAAATATCATAAATTCAATGGGCACTTAGACTCTAAATATATTCACCGCATACTTAATGACAGACGTCTCAGTTGAGAGTTTGTATGGGAATTGTAGATAGCCATCTATTTTGTCTGTTTTTACTGAGACGTATTTTGTAAGTGTGTATTTTATTCAGGTGTGAATAAAGAGTTTTCTTTGTTGCTATAAGTATTTATTAGGAAATGCAATTGACAATGTACCTT
Source organism: Siderastrea radians (assembly GCA_964017195.1). Classification (NCBI taxonomy): domain Eukaryota; kingdom Metazoa; phylum Cnidaria; class Anthozoa; order Scleractinia; family Rhizangiidae; genus Siderastrea; species Siderastrea radians. The sequence continues at coordinate 558,364 of OZ024887.1, read as the reverse complement.
TTCATACAAATCTTCAAAAGCACGTACAGAGAAACCTCTGTTACCAAGACAACAAGCCATTCCATTGATGTCCTACAGTTTTGGCAAGGAATATTCATCTAGCCAGCAATGCTCCTTTGGTAGGCAAATCAAAGATGCCGCATACTTTTTTCTTCGAAGAAGCTAAAGAGCTGGATTGTCGGTGTTACTGCGAACTGTAAAACTAGGGACCTTGATACAAAAAAGTGAAAAAAAGCGATGATACAATGATAATAATAGGAAGAAAACAGAAAATTGTTTAATATTAGTTCAGCATGAACTGTATGTGTAAGACATTTTGACCATCTGAATATCACTTTGTTTACTTAGTGATTTTGACTCAGAGTGGATTGGCTGACTTTAGGACTTGGCAACAACATGCCGGTGTGTGGGACAGTGTACTGTGACATTTCATCTCACATTACGAATATCAGTATTTGAACAAGATATGGTAATATTATAAATTGATTGTTCTTGTTTTTCTCAAGAAGAACTTGAAGTTTTGGAAAGTGGGATTTTATTAATAGCTATTGAATACAAATCATACTGGATTATTTAGCGTGTGATAAACAGACATTGTCTGGTAATGTTACCATACATTTCTGTGAATATATGATTTGTCTCAAATTAGGTGCCGTAACTTCAACTATAAATAATAAATATTAAATATAAAGAAGATCCTCGCAGTTATTAACGCAGTTGCGAAAAGAAAGCCTGAAAAAATCAGGCTTGCCGGGATTCGAACCCTGACCTTTTTCTTCATTCCGCAGTTCAAATATATGAATTTCATATATTCATAATTTCATAATAAATATTGTTGATAGTGTGTCATTTGTTACTGTGTTAGGTTTGTCAGGTTTCGGAAAAGAAATTTGTGAATAAGAGTTCTCGTTAAAGTGCCTATGAAGTAAAAACCAAGTTAAGCTTATTTGAAAGGTCTTTCAAAATGGAGAAGAATGGTGTTTTCTTTTTTGTAATATATTCTCTCGTTCTAGAGATATTCAAGTTAAAAGGATACAAGTGATGACGTCATAAGTGGTGACTGTGTGGAGACAAATCACAAAATCAAGAATATCTCTGGAAATGTAGAGACATTGTAGCTGAAACGTGGCACCAGTAATGTACCTTAAGAAAAACACACAGTAATGCATATGATGATGTTGCCATGGCAATGGCTTAGCTTCCAGGGCTCTTTCTTGCAAGAATGACATTTACCCTTTTTAGGCTTAAAAAACTTCGTCCACTTCCTAACGGTTAAAGAGGACACAAAGCACAATATGGGCATTGTGTATTTTTGGGACAGGTCCTTCTTTCCCTCGCAAAAGAGTCACATATGGTAATGTTCGGTTCACAGCTGAAAGAGACTGGAGCCAACAAGATTGTTGCCATGGCAACAACGTGATATGCCTCATCTTGTGTCTTTCTTAAGGTACAATATTGGTGCCAAGTTTTTTTTATCATCTCAACCCATTCTTTCCAGAGATATTCTTCATTTTGTGATTTTTCTCCGTGCTGTAACCACTTATGACGTCATCAACTTCTAATTTGCATAATACAAAAACTTGAATATCTCTGGAATGAGTGAAGACATTGCAAAACAGAAAACGCCATCCTTCTTCACTTTGAGAAACCTTTTAAATAAGCTTAAGTTAGTTAGTTTTTACTTCATCTCGTTAACTTGTTGCATTTTATAGTGTCTCGGAGTGAGTACTGTATTGTGGCCCTTGTATTAAGATTTTTATGGTATTGTGCAACACTATTACTTACAGGTGACTGTGGTAACATTTGCACACCACGAGTGAATTTAGTCTGCTATGTGATATTTTTGGTGTGTCAAATTGTTGAAAATTCTGAAAAAGATGGTTCTGGCTCTTCCTGTTGACGATCCCACAGCTGAGGAGTCGTTTGATAATCTTTAGAAAATACGAGCTAAGTTTTGACAAATTGTAAAACAAACGTAGAGAGCTTTGTGAATATAGGAATAGAAGTTTAGCGTGGGATTAGATGTCCACTGAGAAACATTGTATCTCAGTACCTGTGAAGAAAATAATTAGATATTTCCATAATGTGAAGGATGTAGATTTAGATTTTTACACCTCAAGCTTATTTTTAGATAGCAATATTTTTGTCCATATTAAATGTTGTACAAACTTAATTTTGTTGCTATATAATGAAAACCTCTCTGGATTTTATTGATAAAAAAAAAAAACATTTATCTAGCACCTATTCCTGTACGTTTATATGCGCTTTGCAATCTTGCTTTGAAGCCCATCTTCACGGATCATTAAAGATCTTCACTAGCTGATGATGATCAGAATTTTTGGAAAACAGGGGAAGATTTTCATGGCTTTATACCTGCTAAAGTGACCTAATCGATGGAATTAAAAGAACTCAATTTCAGAAAATATTACTAGCAAAAATTGTTCAGTTGGATGGTCACACTTCAGATTTCATCTTGGAACTCAAAAGCTAGAACCACTTGGAACGATTATTTGATTTGGGTTTAGCTGAGGCTGACAATACTTGATAGGTCTGTATGCATTCAATAATCGCATCAAGTATGTTCACTGTTGGAAGTTAGGGCTGTATACCATAGCTGAGGGATGTGACTGTCCTTCTGGAAATGAAACAGTCATGAAAATTAAAGTCTGTACCACAGAAAAGAGTTGACTTTGCTGGAAGATAAATCCCAGCTTGGAACTTAACAAGGTAAATCTAGGGTGCGTTTCTTTGGGAAAATCCAAATCCGGATTCTTGTATCCAAAAACGGATTTTGCGTTTCTTTACCTAAATCCGAAAATGGATTAATCACGGATTAGTGATCTGAAGAATCCACACTCCGAGTGGATACATCAGATCAAATCTAAATCCGGATTTTTAGGATTCATGATCCGTGCGTTTCTTTGGGGAACGGATCCGAAAATAGTACATCTGTCAAGCGGTCTTCCATGCAAATTGACTGGTCTCGCCATATTTTCTCTCGATCTTGCGTGACAAAACATTCGATCGTGAAAAAGTAACTTCAGGTGATTATTCCGTTCCGTATATTTAAAAAAGTTTTCTCCAAAAGAACAGACAGAAGCACTGACACGTCAGGATAACTTCATTTGTGTACCATTTCTGTAATTCAGGAACCAGATTTTGCTAATTGTTAACGCAAATAGCGAGTTCACTTGAACTACTGCAGATACTGTCCTTGTTTATAAATTATTTGTATTCCATTCTAGTTGAATTCTAGGGAAGTACGAGAGAAATATCGTTTTGATATATATATTGCGTGCCTCCAGCCGGTCTTGTCATGACAAAATAATCCTTTTTCGGATTTTGCGTTTCTTTGGCGTCGAAGAATCCATATGATCTCGGATCACAAATCCGTTTTCGGATTCTCCCAAAGAAACGCACCCTAAGGTCAGGTCACGTGAAGCTTAATACAAGCACTTCAGTCATTCAATTGTCAGTTACCAACGGGTTTGGTGTAAGAGGCTAAGGGTGTGAGTGAAAAATGAAAAACAATCAAAACTGCTCTGTTATTGCATGGAACTGACAGCGTTTGTGTGCTAAGACATGTTTTTTTTGGGGGGGGCGGGTCTGAATGCTGAATGCTCAGAATTTTGTCGTATCAATACCCCCATTTTAAAATAGTTTTAAACAGTGCGAAAACTCTGCGGAATTCTGCTTTTGGGAAAAACCTGAGCAAATTTAAAGCACTTTCCAAGTACAGGCGAGGCTCTTCTTGCGACCACTGTCCTATGCGACCAATTCTAGTTACGGCCAGCATCGTGAAACCCCGTTGAATTGACATTAAAGAGGGTGTGGATGGGGCTAATTGATAGCTGAGAATCGGGCAAAATTTTAATTTTTAGCTGAGAAACGCTGCGTTTTTCAACCAAAGATAGGCCACTTTCAGAATAGTTAAGCCCCGACAGGAAAATGCTATCCGTGACAAACCTTGCGTTACTAAAGATGTAATTAAAAGCTTTCGTAAGCGACCGCTCCCGTAAGCGACCGCGACCGCTTAAACGAGTGCACTTCTTTGAGTAATACATAACATAAGCGCTAATGGTTCGTTGACCTGTACGTTTGCAAACCTCTTCTGTGAGAGGCAATAATAAACTATTCTGTATTATTACTACAATACTATTAGGAAGCATTAATATATCCCAAGCTTTATACCGGTTGTAAGCGACCAGCTCTAGTTGCGACTACTTTTCCGAATTCATTCTTTATTCCATTGAAGGATGTGCTCTGGTAACACAAAAAGTTTTGTCATTGCTCCTTTTTTGTCATGTTCGTCGAAAGTCAGCGCACGCTCACTGATGGTTACAAGGGTGAAATCACATTGGGTTCTTAAACTTGTGCCAGAAAAACGATTCTTCTTGTTATGCATATGTTTTCCTGGGTTTTGTATGAAAATTAAAGAAACATTTTTTTTTTCGTGCCTGTCGTAAGGCAACAATTTTATAGGAAAACAGAAAAAAAGAAAGAAAGAAAGAAGGAAGGAAGGAAGGAAGGAAGGAAGGAAGGAAAAGAAAACAACATTAAACCGAAAAGTTAAGTCTGCAGTTATCCTTTATTCACCAAAAACACGCTTTTCTTAGATCAGGTAAATAGCTCTACATTACCCGGATGCTTTGAGAAACACGCCTTTTTACTAAACTAATAAACTACTTTAGCGAGCTGGTCGTCTGAAGATATAGAGACACCAGCTTAAAAGTTTTCTGGTCTGATCTTCATCTCAGCTCTCTTAGCGGAGTAATGGTGTCCTTTCCATGCTCCCCAGTTGACACCATCAGCAGATGATGAGTGCTTTCCGTGGCCGGTGATACAGGCCGTTCAGATTGGCGGCGTGACAGGAGTGGTACCACCAGGCTCCTTTGTAAGTCACGGCACAGTTGCTGGACCATCTGTCATTGTCCCGGTCTTTGGTTGAAAATGGGTAACCACGATGTTCAGAAAGAGAAACTCCAGCAGTTCCTGAAAGAAAAGAAAATAGAGCTATATTTGTTAGAGCAATATTTGTTTGATTGGCTGCCAATTGTTTCCAATTTATTTTAACCAATCGGAAGGACAGCTCATTTCTGGATAGCGCTACAGCACATGGTGGTGTGTTTGTTTGCATGCGAGCATAACTTGTGACTTAAAATTCAAAGACTGATATAAATGAAACATTACAAAGAATGCCCACCGTAGTAAGTTCCCAGACTCAACTGGTACTTAGTCCTCTCGCTTGAAACCGCAAAGTGATCGTACTCGGCACAAGCAGTCTTTCCTGTAGTTTCTTCCAGGTCCACACGAATTCTGTATCGTCCACTGCTGGTCAACCGGTTTATCTTGTCTAGGCCAAGCCAAAACTCGCCATTCAGGTTTCCGAATCTAAGTTTGTAGTCCCTCCAGCCGCGGTAGAAATTAACAGAGCCGTCCAGTCTCTTTTGGAACACTGTCTACCCCCCTCGGGCTGTTGTTTGGTCACAGTACACATCAAAGGGACCTGAACCATCAGGGTCGATTGTATAAACACCGCTGATATTTGAACCAGATTTGTACAGCTCAGCACAGTTCTTCTTGTAAGCTGAAAACGAGAATTAAAGCAAGAAACTTCTGTTAATATAAATGGATAGATGAATCTCATTAAATCAAGTTGTTTGAATTCTAAATCCCAAAATCACGTAGTCTACTGCTATGTTACAAGATAAAATAACAATTATTATTATTTGCCAGATTTCAATCGAAATCGATTTCAAGACTACCGATATTTAGCAACTGAAGCTTCTTCTCACCTTCATCCGTGGATTTGTTTCCAGTAATTGCACTTATCTTCTTCTGAACATCCGCGAGCTGCACTTTCATTTCTTGTAAGAGGTTCTTAACTTCTTTGTTTGGTCCTGCGCTAAAACTGTTGTAAATGACATTGTGGCAATTACTTGGAGAAGGTGCAGGAGTTCCTTTGCTGTTGTTGACTGATAACGTCGGGCTGAGGGTCGATAAAATCAACACCAACAGCGAAAACCAACCTGAGATGGGAAAAAACATCGTGAGCACGAGCGCTTGTTAGAGTGTCTTACTTTCACAGCTGTTAATAAACTGAACACTATGCTCATTCAGCTAAGGGTAGAAATATTTATTCTACTTTTGTTTACATATTCGCTTACAAGATGTTTCCCGTCGTAAGCAGGAAACCTCTATTTTAGGAATAAGGAAAATATATTAGCCGTCTTGCTTGTAGAGGTGACTATTGAGGTCATTTTGACTATTGCAATAGTATTGCGATAGTTGAAACACTATTGCGATAGTATTGCGATAGTAGGGATACTATTGCGATACTATTGCGATAGTATTGGTCAGAATTTTTAAATCACTCAACTTTCTGTTAGGAACGATTTCAAAACACTCCGGTTGGCTCTTATCCGCCATCTTTGTTGAACAGCAACAATCATTGCTCTGTACCCCCTTTAGGAAATAGGAGAATGACGTCATTTAAGCAGTCAATTATCCTAGAGGGGGTACAGCATCTTGTTTTCTTCAAAACAAACATGGCGGAGAAGTTTAAAGTTTATATATTTCGTGCTCCTTTTGTTGTGACAGCGCAAACAAGCAGCGAACATAGATTTTGACGTGTTTCTCTGTTAAAGGAGAAGGCTACAGTGGACTATTTTAATTTATTCAAAAACTATCGAAACTATCGATAGTTGTCGAAACTATCGCAATTGTTATCGATAGTTGGATTTGCAATCGATGCGTCGCTATCGGGACACTCGCTATCGCGATACATCGATATTTCGATGTATCGTTACACCTCTACTTGCTTGGAGCAGAGCTGAAAATTTCCACCCCTGTCTCTCCCAAGAAAAACTGATCGTGGGAATATTCCGAAACTGCGACAGTAACACAGAGGAAGAATTTTTTATCATTTTTTATATCAGGTTATTCTAAAAAGTAACCCGCGGTTTCCTATAGCTGACTGTGTTTATTTTTCAGGGATATCAGAGCTGTTATATTTGAGCATGCCGCGGGAATACAACTTTTGAGTACAAAAGAAATTACATCTCTGTGTTTTTTAACTTCTACGTCAATGATTCGATCCAGAGTTTTCCACTTTGATCTTTGATTTCCAGAACTGAAAAGGGAAGGATTCCAGAAATGTTGTAAGATTCTTGAATAGCGCACGTGCATGTCATGTACGTTGACGGTGATGTAAGAACATTGTATCTCAGCGAAAAGGTAAATACAAACTTCAAGCATTTGGCGAAAAAACTCCAATGATATTATCACTTTCCTTGTAGAAAACAAAAACATGGGCTGAACCTAATTTCATGAAAAAGCTGAATTTATTTATTAATCTTTTTCCAAAAAAAAATGTCAAACATTAAATAAAAACTGGGGCAGTCTTGTAAGACTTTTCAGATTTATCATAATAAATTTGGATAAAAATCATCATTTTTCTCTTGGCCCTGAGGGTATCCAAATCAGTACTATAAATATGCATACTCAACCTGCGGCAGCCGACGAACACTATCTCTAGTTTTCAGAATTTGCTGTAATTGTTAAATCGAGGTTTCGTAACTTAACGAGTACTGACGAGATTCACTCCACTGATACAGGTTGTGTTCTACGTGCTAGGGTCAAATCTTCTCAGCGTCAGCTGGGTCGATTTTGTTGATTTGGTTGATGTGTCCAAAATAAACACTTTCCCAACGGTTTTCATTAGATGCCTGCGTTTTACTACAGTTTACCAGAGTTTAATGACAAGCGAAACGCAGTTGAGGTCAACTGAAGAACTATTCAATTCAAATGAGCACACCAAAAACCACAAGCACGTCCAGACTTTTAGCAGTCTGTAAATTCAATGCTCCTTTTTATATTTCTCATTTCTTGATTTATTCTGTGTTTTATATCTACGCATTTTGCGTTTTAGTGTCTGACTCTTGATTTCGTAAGGACTTTCCACCTATAACTGACCAAACAGCGACGAGCTAGCAACTCGAACAAGCTGATCTTGAAGTGACACCCTTAAAAACGAATGTGTCTTCTTATTAATCAGCTTCATAACACGGGCGAAATTCAGCTTATTCGATTTAGAACTAATAACGTTCGGTTAATGTATTCTGGGACAGCCACCATGATTCCCTTATACTGTTGACTGACTGAAAGTAAACGTCGAGATTGTCAAGTAAACGTCTACGTTCCTAATTAAAAATTTCTTCAACTCCGTGCAATGTTTAGCGAAAGAATTTGAACAAATCGTCTTCCTTCCGCTTTTTGTAGGTGACTGGTAAACCAAAATAAAATTGAATATCTCAGGCGAATATGGACTATCGATAAGCAACGTTATTCCTTCAGTGCCTCTTAAGAGCTGTTATTTTGTTTTTAATTAATATTAAGACTTTCGTTGATCGAGGTTTTTCAATATAATGGTCTGATGGTCATTATTTGCTCCGTACCATGTTGTTTTTCTTCCTTTAAAACCCTCATCTACTGTTAAGGAAGGTGATATTTCCGACGCTACTAGTTGATTTCTGACAGGGTAGCAACTAAAATTACAGCGTAACGCATACTCGATCGAGAAGTGTGAAATAGAAACGACACTGGTAAATAATACTCAAACACATAACAATGACATTTTCACTAGAGGATAAATACGTTACTTACAGTGCTTAAATTTCCATCATGGAAGCTTTGAAGTACACCACAAAATGCCTCGCTTTGGATCGGTTTTGATGTTAAAGAACGGCGCAATCTGGTCCGTTTTAGTCACTAGCTATCGTCCTGTGAAAACCATGGCATCATTTTCTGACCACCAGTTTTACTGTTCATTTTTTGTTCAAAAACCTTAAAAGTAAGTCCCAAGTTCGAAATCTTTTTCCCAAGTTCGTCGCGTTAGTTCTATTCGTTTCTTTTTCGCGTTGTAAGATGTTTACTCTGTCGGTTCCATGTTTACTGAGAGTACGCGCGTGTGTTAATATTTACATTTAAAACATTTGATGTAATACTGAAAACAATTCCTTGGAGTCAGTCCCTCGAAGAGTTAACTTCAATAAACTTATATCGCTCCATAACATAGTGACAGTCCTGCAAAAATGATAAGGCTATTTAAATCACCGTATTTCATGTTCTCGGCTTTGTTTTTGTGCCTAAAACGCAGCAAAACTAGGGGAGATAGGCGTTATCCGGGAAAATAAAGTATATACACAGTTCGATTATTGAATCAAATTCCACAAATCGGGAATTTAAGGTCTCTAAAATATAAAATATAATTTAAGTTCCTTGTGACATCGCAAGTAAACATATTATCGTTCAAATATGTCTAAAAAGCCGGTGCCGACTTGCCAAGAATACTTCATTTATTTTTATCCGTCAGAATACTACTCATCGAACGCAACCTAAGTAAACATTGAACAAATGAGAGTTTTCCGATTATGCACACGATGAAATAAAACAGTTGCAAGATAAAAAAAAAGAAAAATGAATGAAAGTTATCTTCGAAGTTCCTTAGTTTTGAATAGAAAGTGAATTCATGACCTGTGCAAATACTCCAGTTCAAGCACTCCAACCAGCTTAGGTATGAAAGGACAGAAAGGAACTTTGTCAACTACTATGTACAAATCAAACGTTGATAATAACAGAAAGTGTTAATTAAATGAAGTGAAAAAAATGAAAATGTTTGGTTTTCTTCACATGCAGGCTTGAAAGAATATTACTCGCGATAATCCAGTACTAATGAAAGCAAGTTGTAGAAAGTTGACACGGGGAAATTTTTAAGATGAAAGGTCAAATGGCACAGGATTTGATGTGTTTTTCGTTAAGATGTCAACTATTTTTGAAGACGTTTTTATTCTATTTGCTTTAAAGCTTTCCATTTATGGGCTTTCGGTCCATTTTTCACCAACCCCAGTTCAGACAACCGCTATCACAGACACAGGTTAAGCCAACGTGGAGTTTTCAGCTAGTACAAAGTGTTTGAAGGGTAAAATAAGAAAAATAAATGAGCAATAAGTTAAACTGAACTGCAATAGTAAAAGTCAGAAGCCGGCTCACAGGACCATCTGCATGGGAGATAAGTAATCATCAGTTTTAATGATTTCATTTAATTTAAGGCTCATGCGAAAGCGAAAGCGATGTAAATCGCCAAAGTGAACACAGAAAAACAAGGAGAAATAAAGTGGCAGCAATTATGTGAGTTTTTATTTCATTTTCTTCTGTTTTAAGAGCGCAAAATTTCGCTTTTAGTTTCGCTAGTTTGATAAGCCGATACAGTCATTACCTGAATGCACAGCACACCACACAAATAGAGGATGGTAAGCCTGTGGATAGATGATGCTTTTGATGTGGTAGCTTGTCTTCTGATGTCGTGAAATTGAAATTCAGAGAAATAGTGATTTTCTATGTTTTCAGGTTTGAGGAAAAAGGTTACAGGGAAGCTACGAGGATGGAAGGCTGAGTGCTATCATGGCAGAAATTCGATCGCTGAAAATGATCTGCGGTTTTCCGTGGAAAATATCTAAAAATCAAAGTTAAGTTTGAAAAACCTTATCTTTTGTATGTTTGTTGCGTTTTTACCGCTTTTGCGAACTTCTGGAGGCCGTTTTGGGCGATTTTCTGCTTAACGGTCGATCGACGTCATGTCACGTACCGAAGCCAAGGTAGGAAAGCGGAAATATCGTGGTTAACCGACATTCGAGGTCCCGATCGAAACGCTCACTAAAAATCAATTTAATCCCCAGTCAGCGCTTTCAAACCACAACACATTTCAACAAGGATAAATGCCCTGACTTTCTGTGTGATTCAATTGTCAATTAGTCCATCTCTCGAGGTACAGTCTTGCGTTAAAAACAAGCCATTTTAGCCATCGTACGAAAAAAGGGGGTAAGAACTAACGGTCAAGTCTGGTTCCGAGCGTCAAATTTTGCCCCACCGGAGGCTGCGCGGGAAGGATTTGTCAGTCAAAGAGTGAGTATGGCACGCTGTGAGTAAATCTTTCCCATGGAACCTTTTCTTTTCTCCCCCATTCTGTTAGGTATTTCTTGTTGAGTTGAGCTGAGAGCTGAGAAGAACTCACCAGCATGTGATGAGTGCTGTCCGTGATGATACATGCCGCTCAGATTGGAGTAGACTACGAGCAGTCTCTATTTCCGCTCAGAGATATTCGAGGAAAACGAACAAGCGAGCGAGTGAGCAAGAAATCGCCTGTCGCGTTGAAACGTGACGCGCGTGGTGAGCCGCTAGTGTAGTGAGCCGGACTAACGGCTCGACACGCGCGTCACTTTTCAACGCGGTAGGCGATTTCGCGCTCGCTCGCTTGTTCGTTTGCCTTGACTATCTCTGAGCAGAAAGAGAGACTGCTCGTAGTCTAAGATCGGGGCGGTGACAGCTACTGTACCACCAGGTTATTTTGTAAGTCACGGCACAGTTGCTGGACCAACTGTCAATGTCCCGGTCTTTGGTTGAAAATGGGTAACCACGATGATAAGACAGAGAATCTCTAGCAGTTCCTGAATGAAGTAACATAGGCTCTGCTCAGTTGATCTATATACCGTGACAAAAACGTCGTGACACAAAGCAAAGAATATCCGTTCAGTAACATGTAATAAAAACCCCTCTATTCTTTTCAAAACAGTACAACAATTTAAGTTTTTGGAACAAATAACCTTACCCGCACTTCTCTCTGCGCCAGAAGGCGCATCGGGTCAGACAAATAAAAAGCGAAGGCATAACTGATTTCATCCTCCCATCTTGCATAAATATGAGATGTTTCTGAGCAGCGTTTATACAAAACCATGTAAGGATGTAAACAGAGTACGACTGACTCTTTTACTGGAAGGAACTTCATCCGGAAATGAACTCATGTGGGTGTCGGCTGGCTTCGGTTTTCATGCTTACTATCGCAGTCAAAAAAATATGCTATGCTAAACATGTTTTTAATAACTTTTATTTCGGTGATCACTTATGTAGCGAACTTGGCGATTTCATAAAATACTCGAAAATCTTGCAAAAAAGTTGATACTCGCTAACTCAAAATTTGTTCCATCATGATTGCACTGGACAGGGGACGTGTTTTATCATAGTTGGTCAAATAAATCGCTTTTAGCGACTGAAATTGGTTGACGTGCTCCAAGAGAACACTTTCCCAATCGTTTTCAGTTGAAACTGTTCATCGGCCATACCATCAATTGATCTGTTCGGAAGTTTTGGCTGAAATTGAAGGCCGCAGAAACTTTCGGGAGCGCGACAGTATATCTTATTCACTAACCTGCAATCAGGCCGAATTTTAACAGATCTCTCAATTGCGTGGATCGATTTTGTTTCGCGTTTCCAGCGCTGAAGTTAGACTTTTCAACAAAACTCATTTCATGTAAGTGCATCTTCTGAAAAACCTTTTTAGTTAGCTGTACTTTTTTAATCCCACTGAAAACGTAAGGTACCGCTGGGGTTCAGTCGAGCACGCTGAGCACAATATAGCTGGATTTTTAAATCAGCCAACTGGTCATTGTGGGCCTTACTCTAGCTTTTTTTGCTTTGTTTGTTTTTCTCTTTAAAGCATACACTTTCGTCATAGAACGGCACCTCTGACATTTCTTTAGAGAGGAACAACTTACGTTGAGACTCATTCATGGTGATACATAGTCGACAGAAAAACACTGAGATTTGAATTTAAAAAAAAATCGAACAAGTATGCAATTACGCAGTTTTCGGTTTAAAATAATTTGATTCTTGTCAGTTCTCTCATCCGGTTGCTTTTCCACTATATGTAAATTTGAACAACCCCATTCACCAGTAAAAGGTGAAGATTGCATCGGATCGCAACAGTATTAGGCCATATAAATACTCGGAAAACATTCTAATGGGAAGATCAAAATGTTACTTACAGTTTACAAATCCTCGACCGTAATGGGATAAGTCTTCGCGCAACATTCCTCCTCCTGTTAGGTCCACCCAGAAACAAACTGCTTCACTGAGTTTGAAAGCCTTCCGCTAAGTTTTTCCGCTTTGGGGTTCCTTCGCCTCTTTTTCCCGTTGTAAAATGTTTACTTTGTCGGTTTCCTGTTTACTTAGACCGCGCATGTGAAAAATTTACATTTAAAACATTTCGCGATTTGCTATTGCATACAATTTTTGGAGTCTACTCAAGGAAAGAACATCAAATACTCCCTTCATTACAATGTAATTATTTTTCTGCTATACTCTACGATTTCAAAAATTGTGAACGCTGTTTTATTGACAATATTTCATATTCTTGGCTTTAATATTGTGCTGATGCCGAAAAATAAACACCTGTCCGGTTTAACAGGGCATCTCATAAAACTGATGCTTCGTTGAAAGCGCCCTTCTCTTCCAGCTGAGATATGACAGAATATTGGGTACTGGGTCATTCAGTGCTATTTAAAAGCATTCGACAGACGAGAACAATAGAGACATTACACAGCTAGTAAGTGGTATGGTTAAGTTAAAATGAAAAGCGAAAATCACTTGGTTTTAAGATTCAAGATTCACGATTGTTTATCTTGCCACTCAAATCTTTCTTACATCAGTTAAAGGTAAAAGTCAGTATCACGGCTATTAAAAGGAAGACCTCTGCAAGCTTGTTAGAACTTTTCTATAAAAGAACAATACTAGCATCTGTATTGTTAACAGGGGCGGATTTAGGGGGAAGGCCGAGGGGGCCGTGCCCCCCCATTTTTCTTGTATTTTTAAAAGAGTTTTTGTATTAAACAACAGTCTTTCCTCATACTATTTTATTGCTCTCGGCGATTTTTTGTACCCCGTGCAATAATTCACCGTTGTGTGTTCAGGTTTTCCGTAAAACCAAAAGTACGCACTTCTGATAAAACCTTGAATTTGGTCAATTCACGTCGTTGTTTTGTAGAGGGTGGCAAATAAATGTTCTGAGATCATAAAGCAAGTGCAGTGCCATTGCCTTGCTAGTTAAACCTTATGTTTAAAGGCCTCCGCAAACGAGGAAACGTTGTTGCGGAAACGTTGTTTTCCAGAGTGTTTCTTGGGCGTGAGAAACAATATTTCCGTACTGCACGAACCAAGAAATATTTCCCTGAAAACAAATGTTTGCGTATATATACGTTTCGTGTAAAGAAATGCAACCCCGCGACCCTGCAGGAATCAAGTAAATATTTTTTTCTCGGCGTGTAAACGAGGGAAACATTTGCAGCATGAGGAAACAAAATGCTTAAAATAATATTTCTGTTTGGCTAAAGAAAAAACGTTTCCGCAAACGTGTGCGCGCAAACGGGGAAACATTTAGGAAAACATGTTTCCGCAAGCTCTCATTACTGTCGCCGTAGTGGTTTCATAAGCTCGTTGTTTTCGCGCTTATGAAGTCCCTTTGAAGAAACGATACCCTGCAGCTAATCAGGCTAATTCCTCACTTTTTTGGGTACGCGTTCTTTGTATACCGCTGAAAGGATGATTCTTGTTCTTCGAAATGGCTGACGAGCGCATGTTATTCGATTCATATTTCAGAAAACTTGGCAGTAAAGGAGATAACAGAAATAGACAAAGATGATGATGGCGATGATGATGATGATGATGATGATAATGGCGATGATGATGATGATGATGATGATGATGATGATGATGATGATGATGATGATGATGATGATGATAAGCCGAAACAACATTGAACAGAACTTGAAAGCTAGTTTGCAATTTGCCTTTATTTACCCTGAAAGACCCATTACATTTATTTATCGAATTGACAAATGATTTCTTTTGCCAGTCCCGGGAAACCCAGATGCTTGGAAAATCACACTAAACTAAAATACTGCTTCCGTGAGTTGGTTACCACTGAAGCAGAAAAGACACTAGCTTATTAACTTTCTGGTCTGATCTTCATCTCAGCTCTCCTAGCGGAGTACTTGTATCCTTTCCAGTGAAGCCAGTTGACGCCATCAGCGGATGATGAGTGCTGTCCGTGGTGATACATGCCGTTCAGATTGGATTGGTGACAGTCTTTGTACCACCAGGCCCCTTTGAAAGTCACGGCACAGTTGCTGGACCATCTGTCATTGTCCCGATCTTTGGTTGAAAATGGGTAACCGCGATGATAAGAAAGAGAATCTCCAGCATTTCCTGAAAGAAAATAAAATGAAGCTACATTTGCGTTGTTAGGTAACTGTCCTACTAAGTACAAACTAAAAAAGAAACATGATATTTTTCCTCAAATGACGTCAGATGGATGCCCGCCAATTCTGTGTTGGCGTGTTTGTTTGCATGCGTACATAGCTTGTGACTGAAAATTTAGATAAGGATATGAATGAAACATTGCAAAGAATGCTCACCGGAATAAGTTCCCAGACTCAGCTGGTACTTAGTCCTCTCGCTTGAAACAGCAAAGTGATCGTACTCGGCATAAACAGTCTTTCCTGTAGTATCTTCCAGGTCCACATGAAGCCTGTATCGTCCACTCTTGGACAATCGGTTTATCTTGTCTAGTCCAAGCCAAAACTCGCCATTCAGGTTTCCGAAGCCAAGTTTATAGTCGTTCCAGCCGCGGTAGAAATCAACTGAGCCGTCCAGTCTCTTTTGGAGCACTGTCCACCCCCCTCGGGCTGTTGTTTGGTCACAGTACACATCAAAGGGACCTGAACCATCAGGTTCAATTGTATAAACACCACTGATCTTTGAACCAGATTTGTACAGCTCAGCACAGTTCTTCTTGTAAACTGAAAAGGAAAGCCAAAGAGATGTAATGGTTAAAACAGACTCATTGAATCACTTTCGACTAAGTTCTAAACAATGTCTTTTTTGAGATTTCAAACTGAACGCACTTATCGCGAAAATTGGTGACACGGGGAGGGAAGACTATAGCAAATTAACCTTCTTCGCCCTTTCACAACCGCGAATTTTAGTCGTCGCGAACGGTGACAAGGTACAATCCCTTCTGGTACAATATTAACAGGCCGCCGTTTTACTGAGAGTTACATGTTATTTTCACGAAGCGTTCGATAAACTTCTGCACCGATTTTAACTTGCTTATCTCCATCGAAAAAGATTTCGAAAGCTCTCAACTTACAGCAAGGTTTATTCTCACCTTTATCGGTGGTCTTGTTTCTAGTAATTCCTCTTATTTTTGCCTCAAGATCCGCGAGTTGCATTTTCATTTCTTGTAAGAGGTTCTTAACCTCTTTGTTGGGTCCAGCGCTGAAACTGTTGTAAATGACATTGTGGCAATTACTTGCAGTAGGTGCAGGAGTTCCTTTGCTGCTGTTGGCTGATGTAGACGGGCTGAGGGTCGATAAAATCAACACCAGTAGCGAAAAGCAACCTGAGACGTGAATAGTCATCGTGAGTGTTAGAACAGTGTCTTACTTTCACAACTGTCGATAAACACAGTGATCCTTAGACTAAGTCAAAATGATACATTCTACTTTGTTTACAGTTTCGTTTGCAAGACTTTTCGCGTCGTAAGCAGGAAGCATCTATTTTAAGAAAATGGAAAATAATTAGCACTTTGAACCTTTCTACGTCTTTGTTCGCTGAAAAAAAAGCGCTTCGGAATATTCCGTTACCTTTCCCGCCCTGAATTTCCGCTAGTCTACTAACTTAATTCCATCAATATTTCTCTATACAACGCGCCCATTGTGAAACATTCTTATCACTTCCCCCTGATGAAGGCTAACTGGTTTTAGCCAAAACTTTGTGATTTTAACTTTTTATATTTTACATTTTCGAACATTTTTTAATAATTCTTTAATTATTTTAAATATTCGCTCAAAGTAAAGTAAAGTTGTACGAGTGAAAAAAATGATAGTAAAAAGAAAAACAAATAAATCACTCAATTAAATTTTTGCTGCATCCTTTCTAGCAAAGAGAACACGAAGAGCGTGCAAAGCTTTATGATCAGTGTAAAAGATGTACTGTATCCTCATGAACACTGAAATTCAACCCAAACATCGAGGACTGATTTGGTTTATCTGTCCTGATCTTTAACGCTCAATTGCCCTAACATCTGTCCTCTTTTTAAAAATTTGGCTTGAGCAACTGAATGTTCGGCCTTTCTTCTATGCGAGGTTCGAAGCTTTCAAATGGCAACACAGTTGTTTTATTCGATGTTTGAAGTAAGTTAGACCAATAACCTCAGAACATGTGTGTTTTTAGCACCCAACAGAAGGTTCATGTTGGATGAAAAGTCGCCTTTAATTGCCGAAATTTGGCAGTAAACGCGTATTTTTTTCTAATTTCCAAAGCATTCTCAATGAAGTTGTCATACCAAGCAAGCCAAATCTCTGTTTCTTATAGCGTTTTCGGGTTAGGGTAATCTAGGCTGTTGCTCACTCTTACGCAAACTGATTTCCGTTATGTTTTTGTTTCGGTTATTCAGCAAGTAAGAAGCAATTATTTTCTAGAAAAGGTAACCTGTTTTTTTTTAATTCCATCCTCGACCTTTCTTATCATTGAGAAACTACAGTAATGTCGGCAGAGAGCTGTGTTTCACTCGACCCTTTGAAATTGTTTCCTCATAACTGTACAAGGGTTAATTTTATACCTTATACCTTTCCTGTATGAGGAATTAAGTAACATAACAATGTATTTTTGTGACTTCATCTAAAATGTTCTTATCGCTTTCCCTTGAACATATTGCCAGGCCGTGATCATTAATAATTTTTTCCGAACACTTTCTTGCCTAGTCACCCTCTCCTTAGATTATCTTCTGGGCAGTTTTGAAAATGAATTCGACTTATTAAAGTTTTACGATTTGATCAACAAGAGACAACATTCGCTCAAAGCATACTATTTGTTTTCTTTCATGGAAAATTTCGCTAGACTGCAGTATCTATTAGGAAAGCTGGTTTTAGAAGAAACACTGAAATCACCGGAAACTGTCCATATATTTGAGAAGAAAACTGTGCGACATGAAGACATTTGACTGCACACATGCTGGATTAACGCGATTTGTTTTGCTAAAATTGTTTTACTACGATATGAATAAATTGCACAACAAATTAAAACAGGCACCAAGATTGCGCGCGTAGAAACGAAATAGGTTTTCAACTTCATCATTAGATAATTAATTTCCGAAGCGAAGAAAATTTAGCCTCAAGTTAATAGTAAACCCTGTGACCCCAAACGAGAATAAAAACTTACTTTCTGATGTAAAATGCCCTGCTTTCGGCGCTAGACTGTCCATGCGGAACCAAACGAAATCGTCGAATTGTGCATCGTGATT
This sequence comes from Siderastrea radians, assembly GCA_964017195.1. Lineage (NCBI taxonomy): Eukaryota > Metazoa > Cnidaria > Anthozoa > Scleractinia > Rhizangiidae > Siderastrea > Siderastrea radians. Next base: position 540,171 of record OZ024887.1, on the reverse strand, counting down.
AGTTTCCCTACTTGTTAACATGTTCAATACAAGCGACAGTCATTAGTTCCTAGCAACGCCAGTCAGCTCTAACACTTAATATTTTAGTAAAAATAAGGACTATAAAAGAAAGGAACTCCAACGATGTCTTCAATTTCTTCTTCAGATCACCCACTTTGGCCCCTGGTTCGCTTCTTTTTCGTGTTGTGAAATTGTTTACTATTTCGTGGCCGCCGGTCAATAATGAACATTAGACGGTATGTATATTGTTATTTCAATCTACGACAAAAATGATCGTTTTATTACACCGTGAGTGATTTTGGGGTTTCAATAAAGCCGGTTAAGGGAATTTACAGCAATAGAGGCGTTAGTACACCACACACGCGGTTGTTTTTTTAAAACAAGGAAAGTGACACGCTTTCGTAATTGATAATTACAAAAATAGACTCCTTTTTTAAAAGACTCGTTTTTAAAACGAACATAATGTTACAATATTCCAAGCAATTTGAAAATAGGAAAACAGTTAAAGTAATGATCAGCGGAAGTTATAAACGGCCCATTGTAATTACACACTTCTGACACACTTTGAATACGAAATGACAAAGGCTTATGCTTAAAACAATTTACTGAAACTTACGGAAAGATAAAGTACTTTTTTCTGAGTTAACCTAGAATTTTAACGTTTTTAATATCATCTATTCAATGGGCGCTTTGATTCTAAATATATTCACCGCATACCTCAAAAAGAATAGACGTCTCGGTTGAGCTAGTGTTTATAAGGTAATTTAAAATAGCCATCAATTTTGTCTGTTTTTCCTGAGATGTATCCATTTTATTGTGTACTTGGTATGTCTGTTTTATAAAGAGCTTTAATTTCTCTTGTAAGTATTTGTGAGGAAATGCAATTTACAGTGTACCTTTAAGACCACCCTCAGGGGCGGCGCCCCTGACAACCCCCAAAAGCACGTAAGAGAAACCTCTGTTACCAAGACAACAAGTCCGCTCTATTGATGTCGTACAGTTTTCGCGAGGGAAGTTCATCAAACAGGCAATGATACTTTGGTACGCAAATCCAAGATGTCGCATTCTTCCTTTTTTTTCTTTGAATAAGTTAAAGAGCTGCATATATTGAACGATGTCGGCGTTACTGCGAACTGTATTAAAAACTAGGGACCTTGATACAACAAAATATGATAAGCTTATGATAATTATAATAATTAGAAAATGAGATGTTACTCGTATGTTAACGCATTTTGCCCATCTGAATGATTAAATTCACTTTGTTTACTCAGCGATATCGACTCAGAGTATCATGACTGTTGGTCGACAACATGACGGTGTGTGGATCGGTGTAATGTGACATTTCATCTTACACGGTATGAATATCATTTGAACAGGATGTCATATGGTAATACGATAAATTGGTTGTTCTTGTTTTTCTCAGGAACATGAAGCTACAAATAGCTTTAGAAAGTGTAACAGCTATTCAATACAAGACACACAATTATTTAGCATGTGATAAGCAGACATCTGGTAATGTTAGTTACCATACATCTATGCAGTGAATATATGAAATAGCTACGTATAGTATCAATTTATTGATAGTGTGTTATTCATACCGTGTTAGGTTTTTCGGTTTTGGAAATTAAATTTGCCAACAAGAGTTATCGTTAACTTGCTGTATTTTATGGTGTATCAGAGGGAGCATTGTATTGTGGCCCTTGTATCTACTGGATATTTATAGTAGTTTGAGAAAATGCCAAGAGTAAACTTAGACTGCTTTGTGACATTCGGCTGTATACCATGGCAAAGGGATGTGACTGTCCTTCTGAAAATTAAACAGTCCTGACAATTAAAGTCTGTTCCACAGAACAGAGTTGACTCTGCAGGAAGATAAACCCCAGCTTTGAACTTAACAAGGTAAATCTAAGCTCATGCAAGTTTTATGGAATTATCAATTATCTGGTCACGTGAAACTCTTAATACGAGCACTTTAGTCATTCAGTTATCAGTTACCAAAGCACTTGGTGTAAGAGGCTAGGGGTGTGTGTGAAAGTTGGGAAACAATCAAAACTGCTCTGTTATCGCATGGAACTGGACTAAATTAATTTTTTTGGTTGACCTATCACTTACACCCCTGTTGAACAATTTTTCCTTCCGCTATTTTACCTTAAACATTTTTAAACTTTTGACATTTACAGGTTCCTTTGATTGAAGAGCAGAAGGGGTCAGAACAGCTTCGTTGGTGGCAGCAAAGTAGGAGAGAACGTTTTTTGTGATATGCGATAGTACACCCGAAACACGTTATTCAGTTCTTATCTCTAAAGCGGGCAATGGGACATGTGTAAGATGGAGTAATGTCGACTAGCTCCTCAGTGCCAGTTGCTTGTTTAAAAAAGCCTTTCATTTGGCGTTTTATTCTAGGAAGATAAATGGATAAAGAAAATTTAAAACAAAAAAATACTTCGATCTTTCATAAAGTTGTGTCATTTGGTAATGTGAAAAATGACTTATTAAAAATTCTTTCATGAAAGATGTGGTTGTTCATCGTGGTTTATAATGATAGCTTTGCTTTATCATTTGCCTCACAATTATTTTGTAACATTAATGTGTATCGCGACGTTTCGACGTTTCGCTGCGTTTCTGTAACAGTCACATTTTTACGGGGTGGGCTTACTGAATCCACGCCCAACTCCCAACCTGGAGGGCCACAGTACTGTTTTGTCTGACCCCTTAACCGTCACCGGATTTGCAGACAGAGGACCAGATTGACCACATTTGCATAATGAAGAAGTTCCGCAGAACTCTTCAAGATGTATGCTTCAAGGACGGAGTAGATGTTGCTTCGGACCACCTCCTGACTGCGCGGTTGAAGCTCAATCTGAGGAGAAACTGGACGGAAGGGACAAACCAACGCCTGAGGTACAACAAACGGATACCAACAAGCTTGTTGAGGATACCAACAAGCAGGAAGAGTTCAATATCGCACTCTTTAAGTTTCATGTCCTACAAGAGCTGCTGGAAGAGGAGGTTAACTACGGAAGGTGGCAAAGAGTGAAAGAGGTGGTCACATCGACATGCCAAGAAGTACTAGGCCCAACGAAACGCAACCATGAGGGGTGAATCTTCACAAAGACATTGAAGATAACGAAGAGAAAAACAATAAAGGCGGCTGTTAACAACAGGTGAACACTAACCGCAAAAGCTAAGGCGAAAGAAGAGTACATAGGGACGAACAGGATTTTCAAGAAAAGGATGAAGGTAGACAAACGCTGAGACGCTAGCAGCAGAGGCTGAAGAAGCAGCTCATCATGGGAACATGCGGGACCTGTATAACACCATAAAGAAGAGCAAGTCCGAGAGACTAGTGTGTGATAAAGATGGTACTTCGATATCAGATGGAGAGGGACAAAGGGTGGAGCATTTTAAGGAGCTGCTGAACCTCCCCCAGACCCACCTGACATTCAGCCAGCTGACAGCGACCTACCAATTGACTGTAGTGTACCCACGAAAGAGGAGATCTGCAACGCCATCAAGCAGCCGGCAAAGTCTGCGGGACCCGACAGTATCCCGGCAGAAGCACTGAAGGCTGGCATTGGGAAAAGCATGGAGTTGCTCTGGCCCCTCTTCAATAAGATCTAGGAAGAGGAACAAGTGCCGACAGAGTGGGAGGAAGGATTATGTCATCAAGCTCCAGAACGGAAAAAGGCGGTCACAGGTCCTGCTTCAACTACAGAGGTAGAGCTTTGCCTACCTTGGCAGCATCGTTGATAAGAAGGGTCAGGCAGACGCTGACGTTAGATTTCCGATCGGGAAGGCGAGGGCGGCTTCCACCAGCTAAAAAATGAACTGAGATCCACAGATCTCGGCAGCAACACTACGATCAGGTTGTTCAACATCATTGTGAAGCTTGTCTTACTCTATGGAGCCGAGACCTAGGGAACCCACGTCGCCACCAAGAAGAAAATCTAAACATTCATCAACACCTTCCTCAGAAGGATTCTCAAGATTCGCTGGCCAGACACCATCAACAACCAGGAACTGTGGCAACGAGCGAGACAGCAGCCTGTTGAAGACGACATCCTTCAAAGAAGTTGGAGATGGATCGCTCACAACCTCCGTAAGTCTGAATCCAGCCAGCACCACAAGGCAAGCTTTCACCTGGAACCCTCATGGGAAAATGAAGAGAGGTCGATCAAGAAACACCTGGTGCTGTGACGTAGTAGCAAACACGAAGAGGACTGGGATCGTGATGGCTGGAGGGTGCTGACTGTTCCAGATGGGGTTGTAGGCGATGATGATCAATATATAAAACCCCCTAATATGAAAGTACATACTTTATGATACTACCCACTTCTATTAAACGGCCCTAACATGAGCATAATATATAACGCCTCTCTGACGTATTAGCAAAGACACGGAATGGGTGCAATACTGGTGTACATGATTTGGACGAAGTACTAAGGTTTGTTTGTTTCTTTGTTTGGCATTTATTATGCAGCGTTTTAACTTTAAAAAATTGCTTTCCTCCACGCTACTAAAACTAAGTTTTTAATACAACCTCCAGTTGAATGCTCACCATTGAACGTTCCCAGACTCAGCTGGTACTTAGTCCTCTCGCTTGAAACAGCAAAGTGATCGAACTCGGCATACGCAGTCTTTCCTGTAGTACCTTTCAGGTCCACACGAAGCCTGTATCGTCCACTTTTGGTTAGCCGGTTTGTCTTGTCTAGTCCCAGCCAAAACTCGCCATTCAGGTTTCCGAAGCCAAGATTGTAGTCGCTCCAGCCGCGGCAGAAATCAACTGAGCCATCCAGTCTCTTTTGAAACACTGTCCACCCCCCTCGGGCTGTTGTTTGGTCACAGAACACATCAAATTGGACCTGAGCCATCAGGTTCGATTGTATAACCACTGCTGATCTTTGAACTAGCTTTGTACAGCGCAGCACAGTTCTTCTTGTAAACTGAAATAAAAGTAATGAGATCAAATTTGATCCAATTTTGTCATCTCTTAAACCACAGTTTCAATATTGAATTATAAGCCTTCTCAAAATTTCATAACTAGTAATGAACTTACTTATAGTTAAACAACACAAGGAAAAGACGAAATTTGAGATTTTCCAGCCACGTGGCTCAGAAGATTTCCGTCGAAAACGAAATCTGTTCTTACCCGTATTTCCAGTTATTGCTGTCATTTGCTTTTGAAGGTCGATCCAATTCGAGCTCATCTCTTATCAAAGTTTCAGTATTGAATTACACTCCTTCTCTAAAGTTGTAATCTAAAGGAGTATTGAACTTACTTATAGTTAAACAACGCAAGGAAAAGACGAAATCTCAGGATTTCCAGCCATGTAGTCTCAGGAGATTCTGGTCAAAAACTATCTTAAAAGGTTCTTCTTTCACCTTATCTGTTCTTACCTGATGAATTTCCAGTTATTGCCGCCAGTTGCTTTTAAAGGTCTTTGAGTTGCATTTTCATGTCTTGCAAGAGGTTGCACACAAAGCTGCAATTACATGCGTTTACAGCTGGACTGAAGGTCGGAAAAAACAAAACCAACAACGGAATAAAACCCGAGATCCCAAAAAAACATTGCAAGTACTCGAAAAGAGATGTTCTCGCCCTCAACGTTTGCTGGACACATTGCTGATCCACACAAAGCTAAACTGAAGATATATTCGACTTTTTTGTCAAACATGAATTCAAACATTTACAACTGTCTCTAGTGTTACGTGTTACGTGTATAGCACAGAAGGGGGAATATTTTCGGACTTGCCATCTTTTGACATATGTAAACATGCCGCTAAATCTGTCGATCTTTCTGGTTATTGGCCGAAGTAACCCCAAATAAAACGCGTCTTGCTGGAAACCTAAACACAAGAATTTTCTGTGGAAGAAGAATGTTGTCGTGATTATGTGTGTTATCCCTGCGTGACGTTAGTACAGGGGGAAATGTTGTCACACCTGCTAGGGTAGCCCAAGCACGCAGAAAAAATATCCGTAATAGACTAGGGCTGCCTTATTAACAGAACAACGAAAAATGGAAGAATGTTACCTATAGCCCCCTGAGGTAAGTAAACCCCAGGCAACTTTTACTTTCCGAAATCTCCTAAACAAGGTGAGAATCAAAGAGTTCATTTTTTTCAATCACAGTTTTTCTTCTGCCACTCTTTCCGAGTTCGTGAAGTCTGTCTTCTCACAACGAGGAAGACATGGGTGATAAGAAAAATGTCTCTTAAAAAGTATGAAACTGTAAATGGTTTGAACCCAGGAGTCATATCATAATTCGGTAAATTGTGATCGTCCGGGTGAGTGTAGTCCTGAGAAGGACTGTTTGAGGTGACATTGACTGACGTTTCGACAACCTGAGCGGAAGTCATCATCAGAGTCAAGTGAACTGTGAATCGTCAGTAGATGTTATAAGTCTCTGGTCGTTGTCCTGATTGGTCGACGATCTCGTGATGTTATTGGTCGTCTGTCAGTTAAGCCGTGATGTTATTGGCTGTGAAGACTGTAAAACGTGATTGGTGCGTTTCGATCGGTCTTTTGTTAGTCAAATGTCCGTTGGCCAATTTTAGTCAAATAAGTCGGTTTGTCTATTGTTTGTCTGTCTTGTTATTGTCGGTAATCAGTCGTTTGTAAGGTGCAGGTAGCTGTTGGCAACTGTTGAGTGGTGTTTGTTCTAAGTTAGTAAACCAGCTTTCCAGAGTGATTCGTTGATAGTAGTCCGTACTGTAGGTAACACATTCAGCAGAGTCCCAGTCGATTCTGTGGTTTGTTTCTCTGAAATGGTGCTCAGCAATGTGATTGTTGATATCACCATTTCTAGTCGCTCGTTTGTGTTCAGTCAGTCGGACGTTCAGATTTCTGCCGGTCTCACCAATATAAGTGGCCTAGCAGTCGCAGCATTTGATTTTATAAACTGCTCCCCGTCTGTCGCTCGGTTCGTCTTTGTCTTTAACGTTCGTCAGTAGCTGTCGTAAAGTAGTGATAGGTTTGTGAGCAACGCGGATGTTGTAGGGTTGTAGGATTCGTGCGATAATTTCAGAAGTCCCTTTGATGTAAGGTATGGTTGCAGTAGTGACAGGTGTCGTGTTAGTGTTCGTAGCGTTTGGTTCGGAGTTTCTGTAAGTGTTGTGTCTAATAAAGTCCCGGTTGTAATTGTTCTTGTTGAAAACGTTGTCTAAGTACTTGATTTCGTCTGTTAAGCTGTCAGGTGAGTCACAAACTAGTTGTGCGCGTCTTGTCAGGGTCCGTATAGTCGTAGCTTTGTGAGAAGTTGGGTTGTAAGATGATTGGTCGAGTAGTCTGTCGGTATGTGTCGGTTTTCTGTAAATTATCGTCCGTAGTTCGTTTTTGTCGCGGGTAACTAAGCAGTCTAGAAAAGGTATTTTACCATTTTCCTCGATCTCCTTAGTAAACTGTATGTCGGCGTTTTGTCCGTTGAGGTGTTCGTGAAAATCGTCGATTTCGTCTTTGTGTACGGCTGTAAAGGTATCGTCAACGTAACGTAGCCAGAGTGGTAGTGTTCGTTTGTAAGTTGCGAGGGCTCGTTCCTCGATGTTTTGCATAACGATTTCTGCAACAACAACGGAAACTGGTGAGCCCATAGCTGTCCCGTGCAACTGTTTGTAGTGCGTGCCGTTGTACTGAAAATACGTAGAAGTAAGACAAAGGTTCAGTAAGTCCATTACGTCGTCTGTAGGTAGCGGTAGTTCAGTAGTAGAGTTGTTGATGGCCTAACCTATCACTACTTTACGACAGCTACTGACGAACGTTAAAGACAAAGACGAACCGAGCGACAGACGGGGAGCAGTTTATAAAATCAAATGCTGCGACTGCCAGGCCACTCATATTGGTGAGACCGGCAGAAATCTAAACGTCCGACTGACTGAACACAAACGAGCGACTAGAAATGGTGATATCAACAATCACATTGCTGAGCACCATTTCAGAGAAACAATCCACAGAATCGACTGGGACTCTGCTGAATGCGTTACCTACAGTACGGACTACTATCAACGAATCACTCTGGAAAGCTGGTTTACTAACTTAGAACAAACACCACTCAACAGTTGCCAACAGCTACCTGCACCTTACAAACGACTGATTACCGACAATAACAAGACAGAAAAACAATAGACAAACCGACTTATTTGACTAAAATTGGCCAACGGACATTTGACTAACAAAAGATGGATCGAAACGCACCAATCACGTTTTACAGTCTTCACAGCCAATAACATCACGGCTTAACTGACAGACGACCAATAACATCACGAGATCGTCGACCAATCAGGACAACGACCAGAGACTTATAACATCTACTGACAATTCACAGTTCACTTGACTCTGATGATGACTTCCGCTCAGGTTGTCGAAACGTCAGTCAATGTCACCTCAAACAGTCCTTCTCAGGCCTACACTCACCCGGACGGTCACAATTTATCGAATTATGAAAAAGTATGATTGGCTCCATAAATTCTCCCAAGGATTAATGACTGAATGAATGAATAACTTTATTAAAGTGTCAGGGTGGGTATTTAGCTTGTGACAACCATTTTCTGAACAAAGAAAAAAATCAGTTTGTCAGTCTGATAGATGTTTATTTTTCCTTTTCACCCTCACCTAGCCTACCTGCAGACGTCTCCAATCAGTCCTTACGTGAAGCAAAGATAAAAGGAGATGCCCCCCCCCCCCCCCCAGTTCAAGATGTTCTTGCTGTTGCTTTTCCTTTATTCCAGTAAAGAATGTGGTTTGGTAACACAACGAATTTTTAAACAACAGGTTCTAATTGTTTTATACTGGCCACTACTACTCCTTTTGTCAAAATTTTCAAACAATAGCGCATGCTCAATGAACCTTGTGTACTGTGAGTAGAACTTTGCAATGAAAACAGGCTTATGATATGCAGACTCTGCACTATTGAGTTTTGAATGCGATTTCAAGCAGACACCCTTTTCGTTCATTTTCCGAAGACGATTGACCCCCTTAAATCTGACTGATCTGCTCATATTATGTATGCATTAAAAAAACCGAAAAAACCGAAACAGAAAAGAAAAACTAAAACTAAAACAAAAGCAAATACCAAAGGGAAAAGGTGCACGTTTTCTCAAAGAACATCGACGCACGAGAAATCATTCGGATAGCAGTTTTATACGGAAACGCCTTTGTTGTGGTGAACCCTTTGTTGGATTTTCGACCCTGTTTAATCCTTTATATTCCGGCGTCTGGAGAATCAAATGTTAAAGAACCTGCTAAACTGCTTTGGTACCCCGCTATCAAGATATGGTGGAGACATATCTGGGCTTTTCCTCTGAAAATAAAGCAGTCACGAAAACATTCAAACCAGTACTTCGTGAACAACTTTGTGATATTTTAGAGGAGGAAAATGACTTTATTGAAACGCCAATGATAATTAAAAAAGTGGGTATAACTGCAAAAGTTTCAAGATAGTCTCACTCTTCTCCCTCTGCTTTCTTCATTTGTTACATCTACTTAACATTATGATCATTCCTCACTTCGTTTCTTTTTGCGTTAATTTCGTTTTAAAAATAATAACAATAATAACAGTCTTTCCAATTGATGTACCACTGGCCCACCTAGATTAGCAACTGCTACCTGTGAGCCATTGATGTAAGAAATTTTTGAATAAAGCTGAAAGTTGAAGTTGAAGTCACGACAACCCTGTACAACTAGAAAGAGTGAGTCACAAAGATAAATCCCTTCTCAGAGATTAATAATAATATAATTTAGCAATTGTCACCTGTTAGTCAGGTCATGTAAACTCTTAAAATAAGTTACTAATTCAAGGGTTTACGGTTAGGGGCTTGGGTATGTGAGTGAAAGTTGGGAAACAATCAAAACTGTTCTGTCATTCCATGGTACTGGTAGCTCTTGTGTATTAAGTGTGTTGTTTGTTTGTTTGTTTTTTTTCCTGAACTGACTGAGTTGCTAGGATTTTAGTCATACCAATACTTCGTTTTCCAAGTATCTGTCTTTGCTGAACCATCACTAATGCCCCTCTTGCACCATTATCCCTTTCCCTATTTTGTCTTGAAATTTCTAAACTTTTAAAATTTACAAGCTGCTTGGGTTCAAGAGCAGAACAAGTTACCTTCAGTACTTCTCTCCAAGGCTGACACTGGGACACTTAAGATGGACAAGTTGTCAGATAGTGCCTCAAGGCTAGACGCTTGTTTGAAATGGCTTCTAAATTTGAGGAAGATGAAAGTTAAACAAGAATTTGAAATGAAAAGAAATACTTCTTTCCATAATTTTCCGTCATTTGCGTTGAAGTAGATTGTGGCATCTTTCCCTGTTTCCATGGTAACATGAATGCAATTAGGAAGAAAGAAAAAGCTATGAAAAAATGAGCAGACGGTAAGTAATTTCACGACTGTTTTGAGTTCTCTGGCCCACATTTTTTCAACCAATCTGTCTGTGGGTGTGTGACTTGTCTACAAATTCATGTACGGTATCTGACAAATTCGTTAGGTATTTTTTGTACAAGTTGTGCTGCAATTTTGCTGCAAGACGAGTTGAATGACTGTTGCCCTCCATAACACTGGTTGACTACCATATACAAAACATTTTCAGTGAAATTCAAAGTGGAAAGTAAATGGTATACGGCTTTTTTTTTCAAGAGGAAAACTTCCGCGAGAGAAAGGACCTTCTGAAAAGGAAGTCCAGTTTTCCTGGTTGGAATCTTCCAAACAGAAATCCTTGTTCCAATTGCACTTTTCTACCGGTTCGAGGCCCTGTACCAATCATCAATTTAGTTCCAGACTCTCTCTCTGTAAATGACAATGAAATAATCAAAGGGTACACGCCAATCTCGAATTTCCCACTGAGGAGTGTTGCTTACCATTTGCACAAAGTGTGGACCAGCCAACCTGTTTACCCATGTAAATGACAAAAAATGAATAAATAAATAAATAAATAAATAAATAAATGAAACCAACGTCTTTGCGTTTCAAACTGTGTATAAACCACTTTCTTCCTTTCAAGATATCACTTCTCTTTAATAACCGCAGGCAACTAAACAATGTGGGAACCATATATTCAAATTTTTCAGTCATTTTGTTTTGCACCACCTTCCCGAGCTCTTGTACGCTTTCTTCTCAGGGACAGAAGTCACGGGTAATGTGAAAAATGTTTCATTGAAAAGTTCTGGCTGCTTAATAAAATCTGCAAAGTTCGTTTGTTCTTTTCTTCCCTTTTTTCTTTTTGTTTTTCTTTATTCCATTGAAGGCCGCAGTCTGGTAACAAAACAAATTTTAAAAGATTTTCAACTGGTTGTATACTGATGGTTGTTCCTGTTTCTGTTATGTTCACTGATTGGCTAAAAGGGTCGAAATCAATTTGAGTGCTTTTACTTGCCATTGGAAAACGTCTCTTGTTATGCATGGGTTTTCGCGAGTTTCGAATGGGACCGAGAAAAACACCTTCTTTTGTACTTGTGATAAGGTCCTCTAACTGCTAAGGGGACACGGTTTTTGTACGGATACTAAGTGAAAGAAAAGAGAAAGAAAGAATTAATTTTGTGTACTTTAACTTGCCATTAACAGTGCTTCTTGTTATGCATATGTTTTTCCAAGTTTTGAATGAGATTTAACCGAACATCATTTTGTACCAGTTGTGGATAACAGTTCTACAGGGAAGCAAACAGAAACAATGAAAGAATTAAAGAAAAAAGAAAGATAAAGGAAAGAAAGAAAGAAAGAAAAAAAGGGAAAAGGAAAGAAACAGAAAACAACCCCAAACAGAAAAGTTAAGTCTGAGTTACCCTTTATTCACCAAAAAACACACTTTACGGTTTTAAGTCACATAATTGTCATTTCCGACCCTGTCATTATCATGTAAATTGCTTTAGGTTACTCGGATGCTTTGAGTATCACATCCTTTTACGAAACTAATAAACTACTTGAGCGAACTGGTTATAGTAAAGATAAGAAGCCATCAGCTTAAAAGATTTCTGGTCTGATTTTCATCTCAGCTCTCTTAGCGGAGTAATAGTATCCTTTCCAGTGATACCAGTTGACACCATCAGCGTATGATGAGTGCTGTCCGTGATGATACATGCCGTTCAGATTGGAGAAGTGACAGCTTTTGTACCACCAGGCTCCTTTGTAAGTCGCAGCACAGTTGCTGGACCATCTGTCATTGTCCCGATCTTTGGTTGAAAATGGGTAACCACGATAATAAGAAAGAGAATCTCCAGCAGTTCCTAAAAGAAAAAGCATGCATGGAGAGACAAATTAGGTAAATGGCATGAGATAACCTTGACTTCAAAGCAATTCATATCTACTTTATCCTGTGAAATAATATCAGAAGAACGACTGCCAAAATTGCATGCTGATGACGTAACCACACTCAGATTTTATTGGCTCCCATTTTTAGATTTATTTCAACCAATCATATAGCTATAGGCTCTGCTCAGTTGATCTACATAGCATGACAGAAACGTCATGACACAAAGCAAAGAATATCCCTTCAGTAATATCTAATAAAAACTCAATCTGAAAATACATACTTTGTGAAACTAAAAACCTCCCTTTCTAATAAACAGCCCTAACATGAGGAGAACGCCTCTTTAACATTTTAGCGAAGACAACGGAATGAACGCAATACTGCATGTACGTTATGATTTGGACGGAAATGTTGATATCGAGAACGAAGTTGTGACGTTTGTTTGTTTGTTTTGCCATTGTATCATGCAGTGTTGAACGTAAAAATATTGCTTTAATCACTCTGAAGAAATAAAAAAAAAACCCTCCCCCACCCCATTAAAACGAAAAATTTTAATAAAACCTCCAGATGAATGCTCACCGGAATAAGTTCCCAGACTCAGCTGGTACTTAGTCTTCTCGCTTGAAACAGCAAAGTGATCGTACTCGGCATAAGCAGTCTTTCCTGTAGTATCTTCCAGGTCCACACGAAGCCTGTATCGTCCGCTCTTGGTCAGCCGGTTTATCTTGTCTAGGCCAAGCCAAAACTCGCCATTCAGGTTTCCGAAGCCAAGTTTGTAGTCGTTCCAGCCGCGGTAGAAATTAACGGAGCCGTCCAGTCTCTTTTGGAACACTGTCCACCCTCCTCGGGCTGTTTTTTGGTCACAGTACACATCAAAGGGACCTGAACCATCAGGGTCGATTGTATAAACACCGCTGATCTTTGAACCAGATTTGTACAGCTCAGCACAGTTCTTCTTGTAAGCTGAAAACGAAGAGCAGAGCATTTGGTGGTCATCTCTTCAATCGCAGATTGAACTACAAGCCCACCTTAAAAAGTTCATAACTAGTAATGAAGACCATTTAAGTTACAAGCCATGATGGTTATGTACAATATATACAGTATAATAATAGGATAAAAATCAGTTGTAACTAATTGTAAAAATCAATGTTTGTGAACTCGTGAGTTTCCGATCGAAAACGATTTCGATCATTGAGAGAGGAAATGTTCTACCTTCAGCGAATCTATTCTCACCTGTATTGCCAGTTAGTCCTCCTATTCTCTTCTGAATGTCTGTGAGTTGCACTTTCATGTCTTTCACGAGCTTGCACACAGTGTTGCAATCACACGCATTGGCAGCTGGGCTGAAGGTAAAAATCAACACGAGCAGCAGCGAAAAACAACCTGAGATTGGAAAAAACATTGTAAGCGTTTGTAATAGCGTCTTAGTTTCTCAACTGTTGCTACACACAGTGTTCATGCCCTAGAAGCCTGAGTGATATATCTTATTTTTTGTTTACCTTTTTGGCTTGCAAGACAATTCGCGTTGTAGGCGGGCAGCCTTTACTTTAATAAACAGGAAGTTATTTGCACTTTGAACCTTGAGCTTGACTGAAATTTTACCACGTATTCTCAACACAACCACGACAGATCGATACGTGATTTACGAATTTGAATTTTTCGTGTAAGAAAAAGCATTTCGGGTCTACTGGACTGAAGTCCGAAAACTATCTTGGAGTGACAATTTAAGTTTTTGGAACAAATAACCTTACCCGCACTTTTCTCTGCGCCAGAAGGCGCATCGGGTCACACAAATAAAAAGCGAAGGCGTAACTGATTTCGTTCCCCCATCTTGCATAAATATGAGATGTTTCGGAGCAGCGTTTATACAAAACCATGTAAGGATGCAAACAAACTCCGAACTCTTTTACTGGAAGGAACTTCATTCCGAAGTGAACTCATGTGGTTGTCGGCTCGCCTCGGTTTTCATGCTTATACGAACGCAGTCAAAGAAATGTTCACATGTTTTTAATAATTTTTACAGTGACCACTTATGTAGCGAACTTGCCGATTTCATAAAATACTCGAAAATATTGCCAATGTAATTGCTCGCTAACTCAAAATTTGTTCTTTCACTGGACAAGAGACGTGTTTTGTCATGGTTGGTTTTATAAATCGCTTTTGGCGACTGAATTTGCTTGACCTGCCCCAGGAGAACACTTTCCCAATCGTTTTCAGTTGAAACTGTTCGTTGGCCATACCACCATTTGAGCTGTTTGGAGTCTGCAGAAACTTTCGGGAGCACGACGGCATTTTATTATTCACTAACTGGGTTCGGGTCGAATTTTAATGATCACTCTCAATTGCGTGGATCGCTTCGGTTTCGCATTTCCAGCGCTGGAGTTATACTTTCAACAAAACTCATTTCATGTTAGTGGATCTTCAGAAAAACCTTAGCTGTACTTTTTGTTTATCCCACTGAAAACGTAAGATACCGCTGGGGTTCAGTCGAGCACGCTCAGGACAATATAACTGGATTTCATAAATGTCAGTTGGTCATTGTGGGTCTTATTCTAACTTTTTTGTTTTGTTTTTCTCTTAAAAGCAAACATTTTCGGGATAGGACGGCACTTCTGACATTTATTTAGAGAGGAGCAACTTAAGTTGAGACTCATTCATGGTGATAAGTAGTCAAGAGAAAAACACCGCGATTTTAACTTTAAAAAAACTGAACACTGTAATGACCATGCAAATACGCAGTTGTCAGATCTCTTATCCAGTTGCTTTTCCACTTCATGTAAATTTGAACAACCCCATTCACCAGTTAAAGGTGAAAATTGCATCAGATCGCAACAATATTAGGCCATATAAATACTCGGAAAACATTCTCATTGGAGGATCAAAACGATACTTACAGTTTAAAAATCTTCGACCGTCATGGGTAAAGTCTTCACCGCAACATTCCTCCGCCTGTGTTATGTCCATCCAGAAACAAACCAAATCAACGAATCAGCGCGTTTTGTAACTAATTTACCGCCATCAGTGAAAGCCGTGAATTTAATTTCTAAGTGATCTTCAGTTTTAAGCATTTTATTTTTCAAACACTGCAACAGGGAGTTTGAAAACCTTCCCCCAAGTTCTTCCGCTTTGGGTTTCCTTCCTTGTTTTTCTCGTTGTAAAATGTTTACTTTGTCGGTTTCATGTTTACTTACACTGTGTGTGTTAAAATTTGCATCTAAAAAGTTTGATTTGCTATTGCATACCATTTATGGAGTCTACTCAAGGAAAAACCATGAAATACTCGCTTCATTACATTATAAATATTTTTCTGCTATACTCTACGATTTCCAAAATTGTGAACGCTGTTTTATTGACAATATTACATATTCTTGGCTTTAATATTGTGCCGATGCCAAAAAATAAACACCCGTCTGGTTTAACAATACATCTATTTATGATAAAACTGATGCTTTGTTGAAAGCGCCCTTGCCAACTGAGATATGAAAGAATGTTGGGTATTGGGTCATTCAGTGCAAGCATTTGATAGACGAGAACAATTGCTGGTTTTCACGTGACGTCATAAAATTCTAAAATCATAAATCGCGAGGTCTTCAGATTTTATATCCCCACCAGGTTGAAGATGACTTTAAAATATATCTTTTCACAAATTTTCAGCTTGGGAGCGTCTTTCGTTTTGAAAATACAGAATATTAAATTTCTGGCTTTTCACCCTACGTGACACCAACACAGCGTCCGTGACAAAGCTTTCTCCTGTGCGAAAAAGGACTCTCCTTGTGATTTTTAGCAGTTTGGACAGTTAAAGCATTAGGAGAGAAATTAATATGGTTGTATAGTAGTTCAGGAGAGAAAAGTAATCGCTGGAAGAGCAGAAGTGAATTCCGAATTCATTGATTTCCGGCGGCCATGTTTGTGCCCCTCCGAGGGACACCAACATGGCGTTTTCATACTGAGCTCTGCAAATTTCAGTCGAACGTTTCGGCAAATAACTCAACAACGGAATACCATACAGATCTGAGACTTGGGGAAGTTGTTTAGTTGTGTATCCTTTATAACATTACAAATTCTTGGCTTCTTTCATCAATTGGTTTTGATTTTAATATTTTATGGCGTGACGGTGGAAACCAAGAATAGAGACATAACACAGCAAGTAAGGGGTGTGGTTTTAAAATGAAAAGCAAAAATCACTTGCTTTTAAGATTCCAGATTATTTATTTTGCCACTCAAATCTTTCTTACATCAGTTAAAGACAAAAGTCAGTATCACGGCTAGTAGAAAGAAGACCTCTCCAAGCTTGTTAGAGCTTTTCTAAAAACGAACAACACTAGCACCGCACTCTTTATTGTTAAAACTGAGAAAGCTAGGAGGTGAAGTGTTCACTGATAAAAAGTGAAATGACAATTTTAGAATTGGCGTGTTTTCGCTAAGATGACAACAGTGTTTGCAGTAGCTTCATTGTTATTCTATTTGTTCAGTTCTTTGGTCTTTCTCTTTCGCAAAGATCGCGCTATATTTCTACAAATTTTTTAGAGACCCATTTCCGACAATCCCTATCACTGAAACATATGAAAAAAAAAACAAAAAAAAAAAAAACAAAAAGCACGACTGTAAACGTCTTTCGATTTAACCGGAAGCAACGATCAACTCTAGTACAAACTGTTTATAGGACAAAAATATGCTCACAAGTTCATCTGCACGGAAGTCTAACTATTCACCAGTTTTTATTACAAATTCTATCTGAAGAAAAGTCCTGTGCAGGAGGAAGAGTAGTCAACGAATACAGCAGCCTCTTATCGCTCCTAACGGCCGGGAGAGATAAGAGGCGAGTGTATTCGCAGGCTAGAGGCAGACCGGAATTGGCCGGAATCAGAGAAGAGGAGTACTGATTTAATCGTCATGTTAGCCATCTGAAATATCATCAAGGTAAAGTACACTTGAACTGATAATATCTTGATTGTGAACCTAAATAACAGTTGCTTCGTTTAATATATTTGGTGGAAGTACGGTTGTCCAGTTTTTGGTAGGAAACACGAAATAGGGTAGCTCTTTAGTGTTCCAAAGTCCAGTCCGCTGATTAATTTTTCCTGATATCGCTCACCACGCAATGCTACTTGGGTAGGCAAATCCAAGATGGCGTACAGAGACGAGATAGATGATGCTTTTGATGCGGTAGTTTTTCTCGAGGAAAGGTATATTACTTGTATTCTGATACCGTGAAAGTGAAACCTAATAAACAATGATTTCTTTTCCTTTTTAGCTTTTACGAAAAAGGTTACAAGGAAGGCTATGAGGATGGAAAATTAAAAGGTCTTCAGGAAGGTGGACACTTGGGTTTGTTGAAAGGTTGTGAAGTTGGCGGCGAGGTTTGTGTAAACTATCCGTGTTTGTTGATACGCAGTTCAACTACATATTGTTATTGATTTTCCGACCCAATTAGATGTCACCTTATGTGGCAAACATTGTTCTGCAAATTCTGCAAGAGTGTGACAATGAAAAGTGGATAATTTTGTAAGCTATCATATCAGCTTATCACACTTCATGTTTACGGAGGAAATTCGATATCCCTGCCGCGAGATTGAGCGATTCAGTCTGAAACTGGGAGACTCTGGATAATATACAAGAGTTTTTTTGCAGTCAAGAGTTAACTCCTCAGTCAGTCAGTGGTTTTAATGAAGCAAAATTAATCTTTGTTTAATTTTCCAGGTTGGATTCTATCTTGGGTTTGTTTCAATGTGGCTTGAAATTTTGCTGGAAAGTCCTACTGCTAAAGCAAGGTACATATTGTTATTATTTTGACATGGCGTGTGTGCTTCAAGTTATTTTCTCATTTGGGTCTGAGTCTTTCAGACAGCTGGAAGCTCATACTGGAAGCAACAGCTGTTAAGGGAGAGACTAAAGTTGTTATTATTATACGCTGTAAAGGCACTACCGTGTGACATGATATTTTCACGGGAGTTTAATTTCGCAGATTGACGATTTTTTTGTGTTTTGTGAGATTAAATTTTCACGATTTTGGATTTTCAGACTTAACCACGGGGAACAATTTTTTTGCGGATTTCCTGCAAGTTTCTCTCTGGTACAAAACTTGTATGGAGCAACAAGAGATAATATAGGGGGTCTCAAATTTACCCAGAGAATGAAGAGACTATTTGTTATGTTGCGATGGTAGAGCGGAAGGTCCTAATATTCGTTTCTCAGCCAGTTCTCAACTGAAATTCAGAAATACAGGGAGTAAGTTTTCGCAGATGTTTTTTTAGTGGGAGTTTGTTTTCGCGGGATCAAATTTTTGTGGATCAATGGAAAATCCGCGAATTTCATGAAAATTAGATCCTGCAGAAATTTCATGCCACACGAGTTCTCCAGTGCCCAGTTTGCCACATTGTAATTCTGAAGGTTGGTACTATCTGAGCATGGTCTTTGCTGGACTAAGACACTTTTTCCTATTCAGTCCAAGACAATTTCATGTACACCAAATTAGCCTCGTTAATGTGGACAATTTGGCTATTTCTGGCCACTGAAAATTTGTCAAATGCACTACATCAGACATCTGCACAAGTATGTATTATCAGTTGAGTTGAATGGAAGTTACGTGCCTTGGACCATTTGTCATAAATATTATTGTTTTTGTGGGTTAATATGTGGTACCATACTGCATTGTCCTTTAAAAATGTTAAAATGAATAAATTGTGCCATTCATAAAAACCTGCTTAAAAGCACACCCCATCAACACAGACAGTTTCCTTGGTCCCTACGGTAACATTTCCATTCCTCGAGTGAATTTGGACCTCATTTGTTATATTTTAGGTGTGTTAAATTGTTGGAAACCCTGAAGAAGATGATTGTGGCTCTTCCTGTCAATGATCCCACAAATGAGGAACTGTTTGATAACCTTGAGAAAATACGAGCAAAGTTTAGACAGGTAGTATAACTTTCAAATGTGCAGACCTCTTTCAATTAAGCAGAGGCTGGTTAGCCCATTTATTCACTAAGAAAAATATCATCCACTCTGAAGATAATGATTTTATCTTTACTGTGAAGGGTTTAGATGCAGATGTCATCAACATGATAGTTATCATATCTGTTTTAAATAAAATTGAACAAACTGAAATTTGTTGGCATGTAATCAAAACTTTATGGGCTGTTCCTTTGAAAATCTCCAGTAGTTGTAAGAGTTGCTGAAAAATATAATAAAATGGGCAGTGTAACCTTTTGACAACAGGGGAATATATTCATCATCCTGTTCAGTCAGTCCTTGATAAACTACTCCTCGATTATCGAAACTTTTTGATTATCTGGACTTTCGCTGTGACCTCTTTTTATTAACGAGCACCTGTGAATCACAGGTGGAACAGCTTTGAGAAAAAAAAGGTGTTACGAATTTCTTTAAAACAGGCTTTATTTACACCATGTTCTGTTGAGAGGATTGAGAAAAAGATGAAGCCTAGTACGTGACAGTTTAAGCTCTCTATGAATATAATTTCCTCTGAAAATAGCAATGAATATGATTGCACAGGTAAATCTTGTTTGATGATTTCTTGAGATAATTCCAAACTAAATACATTTTCATCCTTCTCAGTCGTAAATATAATTATGATATCCAGAATCTCAATTATCAGCACTTTTTTGGTTGTTCCATCAAGTCAGGGTAATAAGGTTCAACTGTACCTTTGAGGCTGCAAAAGTACAGCAATTGACACCAAAAAAATCTTCTTCCAGAAATTAGTTAACATGAACAGTACTGCTCAGTTTGATTGATTGGTTGTCTGAGTTTAGATTCCATCCAGAGACTAAATAAACTTTGCTTAAAGCACCAGTGTTAAATATACTTCAGAGCGAATTAGGGACACAATAAATAATATTACTGATAGAAATTTGATAAACTGTAATAAAATAACATGTTTTTATTTCCCAACTGAGGGAGGCCTACTAGTTAACTGTTTTCCAAAGACGTTCAGCTAAGGATTTGAACACAAGATTGAAGATTGAAGTGAAACAAATCCAGGTGTTCAGAGATGAGAGTTGATCCTGGGACCTACAGATTACAAGTCAGCACCTCCAACATAAGGTCATTCTGTCTCCCTTCAAAAAACAGAATCACTTAACGTGATTATTAGATTTGGCTTTAGCTAGGGCTGGTAATGCTAACATTGAGCTTACAAGTCTTGTTTGGAATATCAACATCTAAGCTCATCCAATATTTGTTTTTTGTCAGGTGTGTTCATTACTAGGAGTAAGCACTGCATACCATGGTGGAGGGATATCCGGACTTTCCTTCTGATAATAAAAAAGCCAAGTCTATACAGCAGGAAGGAGTGGTTCACAAGGGTGTAGCTTTGCGACAAGATAAGTCCAGATCCTCCCAAAGGTAAATACAGGCTTGTCTGACTTTGATAGAATTATCATGTATCACACACCTTGCAGTACTGTATTGTTAGCATGTCAGATTTGATTAGAAGGCCATTGGTTTGAGGCTAGTTGATGCATTTCAATGTATTGTTTCCTTAGGCACATTACCCCACACTGTGTCTCAGTACCACATTGTAAGAAATGTGTACTGTTGATGAACTAGTTATGCTGCAATGGAATACTTCTATTTATTAGCTGTGTGGGCTGCTAGTGGCTCAATATATCCAACATTACCTTTTTTACTTCCAAGGAAGTCTAGAGTAAATTCTCAATTGTACATGTACCTTAGCCTTTCAATTGCCAGGAACCAAATGATGGTCTTGGTTTATTAAAGAGAGAAGGATGTTATTGATGTCTTTGTCCTGGAAACAGAACAATCCAGTCATTGCATGGTATAGTCAAACCTCTATAATATAGACACCTCTTTATTATGGACATGTTGCTTGGTCCAAAAGGGACCAAAATTCATACAAACTGTACCTCTATAATTTATACAGACACTCACTTTGGATGTTCTGTGTTAAAGAGGTTTGACTGTACTTGCAACTTTTGTGTGCTTTACCAATTGATCTTTTCATTTTGTTTGTCTTCTGAATTTGTGAGACAAGTTTTAGCAATTTCTATTGTTTTCTTTTGTAACGGCTGTACTCAGTGGAAAAAACTCTAATTAGAAATTCAGCCTTCTGGCAAACCCTAGGGGCAGTTTAGAAACTTATTTTTATTTATTTATTATTTTGGCTGCCTAATAAGATGCTTCTATCACACTAAGCCTCTAACATTTTTTGACTTTCAATATTTACAGGCTCCCTTGGCTGTTCAGCAGAAAGGAATCAGTACTTTTCTGTTAAGTCAGACTCTGCACTAAAAGCAGTCAATTTGCAGCAGTTTTCCTCTCTAATTGACAGAAACAGGAAGGACAAATTATGAGCTAAACTGCTTAATGCTAGTTTCTTGCATGAAAAAACAAAACAAAAACACAAAACAAAACAAAAATAGTTTCTTGTTTGAAATAACCTTTAAATTAAATTCATCACACATTCAATGAACATTGAATGAAATCCCTCTGGTACTCAATTCTAGATCTTAACTTTCCAATTCTTTTGTAGAGTTATGGTTACCGCATAAGTGAAAGTTAAGGTGAGAGAAAAAAGTTGTAAAAAATGAACGGTGCATGGTGGACAAACTTGAGATAATTACTTTGTAATACCATAAGAAGCATTCAGACTTGTTTACTGAACATTCCAGATTTTGATACAGGACTCTGTTGGATGTATCTCTCATGAATAGATTTCACTGTTTTAAAACTTTTCTTGTGTTCAAGAGTATCCTTTACTGTGTTGGTCTTACATTTTTGGGAGAAATTAGGCAAATTACCAAAGTAAACATTCATTCTAAAGACTTGTAATGCCATTTCCTCAATATAGTTGTACTTTGCTTTTAGTAAATTTGAAAAAGAAACAAAACTTTTAATGTACTAGCTTGTTTGGTTTATTATCTAGTAGTTCAAATTAATTTTGCAAAATAAGTAATATTTTAAAAGCATTGGAGAATATAATTAAACATGTTTGCTTGTTGTATTCTGTGAAGCAAATAAACTGTTCAGTTGTTGCAAAAGTTTAAATTTAACTTAGTTAGTTGTTCCGATAGGGTGCATCTGTGGGGTTGGGGGGAGAAAAAGGGGTTCAACCCCTTTCAGAAGTTCAAATTACACGAAATGCCTCACTTCACAGTCAACAGTCTCAGAATTTCTGGTGGAGCAAGTGGTACACTTTCAACACCCACTTTCAAAAAATTCTGGATCTTTCCCTCTTGTAGATTCATTAAGAATTCTAGGTTGACTTGTGACATACTGGGACTACAAAAAGACCAGAGGTCAAATAAAGTCTGGTCTCAAATGAAAGCCCAGGCATTTATTCAAAATAAGCCAGTCAAGACACCCAGATTTTACATATTCAAGAAAATGTTCAAATAATAAATAAATGATATGTGGAAGCATTGTCAATTAAAGGTTGTGGTTGCATGTTTTGTATTTGAAAGGTTACCACTCCCTCTGTACCAAAGCTATTTGTTGTGTGTAACTGAAGGGTAGTGGCATAACCACTCCAAGTTGGTTTGGAAAATCTCTTTTACTCTCTGTTTACATCAAAATACTTTTGGTTACTGATAGTCTGGTACCCTTTTTCTCGGCAAATATACCTTGGAGACCAAGGGTAGTAAAAATTTGCTTTTGGTTTCTCAGATTCTACTGTCTTCCATACAATTATAGTAACTTGGCACACCCCTGACAGGTATTTGACTTAACAGGACACTTTTCTCTATGTGCAGCGGGTTCCTTCCATGGTGAACCTCTAACCTGCTATCTCGAAGAGAAACCAGTTTTTCTATGATACTAGAGTATGTGGTATAGTTTACTAATGGTTTCTGTGATCTCCTGCTGTCTCAATCAATTTTTGGCTTCCTGTATGTGGTCCAAGATAGTGGAAATCTAATCTTGTTTTGTTCATTTGATCTTGCTACCTTTGCATGACATGGTGACACAGAAACGTGTGAACACTAGAATTAGTCCTCGAGTCATGAGTAAAAACCAATTGCATGTGAACTCAACATAAATCTGCAAACTGCAATCATATGTTAAGTATTACCCTTGAGGACTTTCTTCAGTTGTCTTTTCTTTGGCCTGGTTAATAGTAGTACAACTGCCATGTCAGAGCCAAATCAAAGTGTTCATATACCTTTTGGATTTACAATCAGTAGTTACAGTAGACCATACCCTGCAAGCAGAGGTTTCTTGGTCACCTTATGTTCTGGCGGGCAAATAAGAAAACTTTTCCACAAAACTGTCCGATTTCCTAGCTATCAGACAAGCACAAGACTTGCCATACACATCCTTTTTTTGTCTATTTTGTGTGTGTGCTCATGCATTAACTTACGAAAACTTGTCAACTTAATGAAAACTTCTCTTGTCCGGGTTAACTGAAGCTTCAACAATTGCTGCCTTGTTCTTCTGCTGTTTTTGTGAGCTGGGAGAAGTTGTAAGACATGCATATTGGACAACAAGTTGGCAAGTGTATCAACTCATGCACACACTTTCTGACAACATCCATAGCAAGCCTAACAGTTAAACTGGTTGAAAACCACCTAGAAACCAGTATTTTTAATTCATTTGCCCAAGATTCTGGATGGCAGCAGATCAAAGAATTGGACGGTTGTGAGCAGAATTTTTCTTATTTGCCTGCCAGCAGATTGCAGGACCAATAAACCTCTAATCACAGGAGAAGTAGGGCCCCAGTATCTTAACCCCAGCATCTCTGAAGATCCTGCTACCTCAAACAGTAACTTATTTCTCTCGTACAGTGTTCCACAGTATTTTACCACTTAATCACTTCAACTCCCGCTTTCTTGAACAATTTTCTGTTGCACTAGCAAGTTCCAGGTAGCGGGTGTCTACTCACAATTTTATATTATCATGGTCAAACAAAAACATTTAACAGCAAATTAAAAGTTGAAAGTGTGAAACTATTTCTTCTTTTGCTTTGCCTTCCTGTTTTCAATGTCTCTGAACAGAAGCGGTGGTGATGCTGGCTGCATTTCCATTTTTCCCTTTCTTCTCTCATTGTTTCTTTTCACTTTTGGTGGTACCCAAGGAATTGGATTACAGTAACTTGGTGCAGGATATGAACCCCATTCATAATACCCTGTCAACATTCCTCCTGTGTAACCAAAGCTGTTATAAACAGGTTTAGGTCTCTCTCTAATCTCTTCAATCCATTTGCTATAAGCTTCTTCATTTTGTAACTTTCTTTCTACTTGCCTATCTTTCTTCATTCTTGCATCTTCTTTCTCTTTCCTTCTCTTTTCTTTTTCCTCTGCTTTCTTCTCCTCGAGCCAGTTGGTGTATTTCACTGCCGCTTTTTCTAAAATTAAGCGGTTTTCATTCTCTTTCTTCTCTTGTTCAGACTGTTCCTGAAGTTGTTTCTTTCTTTTTTCATCCACAATAACTTTCTTTTTGTTTTCCAGCCATTCCTCGTACTTCTCGCTTGCTTGTTTGAGTAGTGCTTCCCTTTTATGTTTCTCTTTCTCGCCTTCTTCTCTTTCCTTCTTCTTTTGAAGTCTTTTTCGTTTCGTCTTCTCACGATCTTCTGCAGTCTTTTGCACAAGCCAGATTTCCCACGGTGAAAGACAACCTCCTTTGTTTTCAGTTGTTGTAGAGCTAACAGCTTTGCGGCTTTCTGTGTTTGATCTGGTTTTGCTCGAAGATTTTTTGAGTCCGGAAAATGATGAATTAGTTGGGGTCGTGAATCCATTCGTCTTGGGTTTAGCTGAGCTGTTAGACCTCTCAAAGTCAGGGCTGTAATTTCTCTCGCTGTGTTTAGAATGATCACAGACTTCGTGGTCTGTCTCATCACCGCTGCTCAAGGAACCCTCGGAGAGCTCAGGTGGTTCAAATCTGCCGCCATCGCCATAAACTGGCGAGAGCAAAGAACGAGTCGATTCACCAAGGGAATCGTCCGAAAATGTGTCTGTAAAAACACGATTATCTCCTTGCAGTCCTCCATACATCGTTAAACATAAATTTCACTTATTGCCGTCCTCGAAAGTTTTCAATACTACGAGATTTTTCAGGTGCACCCTCACAACCACCGTCAACAAACCACCGCCATTTTGAAATTGGTGGCACAGGAGTCCCATGTGCATGTGGAGAATCGGTAGTTACTAGTCTCCTGTGAAGTGAAAACGGAAAACGCTTTACCCTTCAATTCGCCTTATTGATCCGAAGAAACGAAGGGGAAACTCGGATACGGCAATTTTGGTTATTTTGAATTGAACTGTCATTTTTCTTTGGGAATTTTCCTTTCAGGACGCTACAGATTTCTCCCAGCTAGATGTTGCATGGTGTGTGGGGGCTGTGGTGGCGGTGAGAGACTAGGTCGAGTTACTTTTGGCGGAAGGAAAGTTTAGGATGCGATGTGTTGTGTTCTTCAAACCAAACGGGTAGTATGGGTATTCCTTTCTTGCATTTCTTAGCAAGAGCTGTTTTCGCTGTTTTTTCGTGTTTAGTTATCGTACAGCATGGGATAAAGAAGAAATCGCTCGATGTGACCGGTGCCTTTGCCTCTGTGTTGGTGGGATTCGTATTGACCTTGAGCAACCTTTGCTTCTTCGCTTCTTGTGTAACGTTCTTTCTGACGAGTTCTAAGCTCACGAGATTCAAGTCCAATGTCAAAGAGAAACTAGAAGATGACTTCAAGAAAGGTTTCTATTTAGAGATCAGCTAACTAATGCGTGCAATGCTTTAAGACTTCATTACCTGACTCGGTAGATGTAGCTCAATATTTCAACGCTAATTATTTGACTGCCTGACTGGGACCTGATTGAAATTTGGTTCACCGGTCAGCGCTCAGCGTGGTTTTTATAAGCCCACGAAAAATAAGTAGGAACGCTTAAACCAAGGGAAAGCCACTAACGGAAATGATATTTCCGTTATCCAAGTTCTACCCAATGAAAAAGTGGCAAGTTATTGAAAATTAATTTAAAAAGGTCAAAGTACAACACTCGCAAATCACAAACTAATAAACTTAACTTTGAAAAAAAACTGAAAAAAATAAATAGCACCTGAGGAACCTAGAAGCTTACTAGCTTCATTTGAGTTATGATGACAAATTGCAGTTGTCAGGTACAACTGGCTCCTCACACAACTACTGATTTGACGATTGAAAGGGAAAAGTGGCCTACTTTTTCAATATTCATTCAGGAACTGATAAATAATTAACCCATATAAACAAATTTAGAAAATCTGTTTAGTTTTGAGCAAATCTGGCTTGGCGTCTGAGCATTATTTTATTATATTCTGTTATTAAACATGGCCAATCACAGCTGGCCAATTACAGGTGCATATATTTGAACAGCTTTCTTCCTTTTTCTTTCTTTTCTTTTTATTGTCCCTGAAGTGAGACAGACATCTATCTTCAAGCCATGAAATATCCTTATAAATATTTTTATGAACAACTCTAACTTACTGAACTGACTCTAAGTGCAAGCACATCAACTTGTTCAAGTGATCTCAACTTTTGTTTTTCAGGAGGTCAGAGAAACTGGATCCAGGTTTTTTGTAATGGAGGGGTCCCAACACTTCTGGCTCTGTTTTATATGGTTGATGTCGGTATTGGAGAACATCCAATTGACTACGCAAAAGATTTTACTTCATCAGTGCTTTCCATAGCTATTCTTGGATCCTTTGCTTGTAGCTGTGGAGACACTTGGGCATCTGAAATAGGAACAGCAATAAGTTCTCATGTTCCCGTACTTATAACGTCATTTACCAAAGTCCCTGTGGGAACAAATGGTGGCATCACAGTAACAGGGACAGTTGCAAGTGTTCTGGGTGGCACTGTGATAGGAGTTGCCTATTATTTAACACTGGTATCTGTCTTGGCAATTCGTAGAATCACAGTAATCCCACCGCAATGGCCAGTCATTGTGATTGGATGTTTGGGAGGATTTTTAGGATCTGTGTTTGATTCACTGCTTGGAGCAACTTTGCAGTATTCCGGATATTGCTCAGTAAAGAAGCGTGTTGTTAACAAGCCTTCTCCAACAGCAAGGCATATTTCTGGAAGATCGATCCTAGACAACCATGCTGTCAACTTTGTATCATGTCTTCTTACAAGTGTTGCAATGCCTTTTATTGGGTACTTTTTGTGGAAAGGAATCAATGATATAGATTAGAAAAGATGGAAAAGCAAAAAGAAAGGGAATTGTTTGAATTCTCCATACATGTACTATTCTTTGGTGTGTGAGGTTGTTCTTATAATGGTTACAATGCAAATTTAGTTGATTTAATTGTTAGTATTTTGACTGACGTGATTTCCCATGCATCTGTCTTGAAAACTACATTGTAGTTTAGAAACTATTAACAGTCAAGTGGTGTCTCAGATGAGGTTACGGTTAGGGTTGGATGAGACAGCATAAACTGAGAAAGTATAAAATGTACAGGCAAACGTGGGGACTGCCGGGGGAGCCTTAGAATTGATGGCCATCCCATCCATTATGAAGTACTTGAATTAAGAAGAAAAAAGAAAGGAAAACTCCTAATTGGTGAACACAGTTACTGGTAAGCCCACTTACAAACACAAGCAGCGGAGGTAGGATCTACAGCGTAATCAACATAATCGCAACTAAGAGGAGGCTGATCACTCCAGTAACCTTTACTCAAGTTATGGCCAGTTTGCTGTCTTTGCACATTTAAGTATTTCAACCTTTCCTTTCAGTTCTAAATTTCCAATTTTCCATCTGGTTCCTGATCCAATTGTGTGCATTGTAATAAATCCCAGGCTAACACTAGATGCGTCATTCAGGTTCTTTGAAGTACACTTATCTGGTACAGTAGAACCCATCCTGTGACCACCCTATTAACATGACCAACTTATTATTGCAAACTTATATGCAGTCATCATTTTTGTTTTATCTGAAAAGCCTGTTTCAATAAACCAACTACTCTACTACTACAGCCCCGTTTTATATGAGGACTTGTTAACAATAATTTGTATTGATGGGGCCCAGTGTAAACTTTAAACAAAAGCATATTTTTGTGTGGTATAGCACCAGAAGGCCTTCAGAAGAAGGGCTTCATGTAGGCAATATTTTGCTGTCAATAAGAGCTCTTTATCCAGCAGGAATTAAGAAATAAGTACTGACATGTAGGAGAGTAAACAAAGGCGATTTACATGTACACCTTTCTACAAGGGAATCCAGAATCTGTGACTTCAAATGTAAATTGCAAAAATCTGATGTATACAACAAAAGGAATGAATTTCCTGCCCTTCATAGCATGTTTCACTCCTTAAAAAGTGGGTATAATTATTAGGAAAGAATGTCATTTAAGTAGCCTTGGCAGGGTTCTTTTTAAGAGTTTGGATAGTGTATTAATTGTTTTGGTAGCAGGGGAGCAAATAAGAGAGTTTGTTGTCTTTAACAACACATATCCATGACCATGAATAGATAGTAAACAGTAAAAAAAAAAAAGATACTGTCTCTTATTAAAGAAGTTTGCCTTTAGAAAAACATGATTTCATCAGAATAGTTAAGGAATCCAGCTGATCTAACCTATTAGTAGAAAATCAATTGGAGTTCATGCTTGCTCATATCTTGCTCATAGCTTGACTGTGTAATGGTATGCATAAACTATGCCATGTTTGATCTGACTAGAGCTGGTGAAAGTACAACTTAACCCTTCAAGCCCCAATTTCAATATGGATATTCTCGTTAGTGTTCTCCATATATTCCTTATGGTACTAGTTGGGAGAATTTGCACAAGCATCAAGACATTTCACATTTGGTGATAATTTCCTGTATTTGCATGACCTGTTTGTTTGATCGAGAGGGATATTGTAAGGAGAAATTAGATGCTTGTCACTATTTGGGTTTAAAGGGTTAAAACCAGCTTGCTGAAGTAAATTGGGAGATTTCTTCCAAAGCTTGATTTTCATTTAGCCAAAGGAGAGTGTTTATGGGTATTTGATTTTGAAAAGCCATTTAAAAAAAATGTGGCATCAACTGAACATAATTTGTCACGGGAAGAGACTCGAAGTCCATCCTGTGAGATTCCATCATGTTTGTAGTCTTTTTGTAACAAAATTGTCTGGGCATCCAGTAAGAAAGTTCAAGTAGCTCTTATACAACTGGAAATTTTTGCTGCCTCTAGGTTAGGTTATACAAAAGAAGGAAGTCATTTATTTGACACTGTAAAAGAAAGTTTGAAAATAGCTAAAATATAGTTTAGAAAAATGTTGCACTTTTGGTAAGGTGCAAAAGTTCATGTAGTATGGTTGCTGAGTAAAGTAGTACTTAATACCAGTATTAATCATTAAGCAAGGAACAGATAAATATTAGCATGCAACTATGCCCAAGGTATTTTATTTATAGTGTTATAAGCACCCTGTATTTATGTTGGTATTCACAAATAAAGTTATCCTTACTTGCACATCGTTTGTGTCAGTGCTTATCAATTACAAGTTGTTGACTGCAGATTGCCTGAGAAAACTAGCAGTCTTTTATCTCAGCACCATTATTTTGTTCTCCCACTAAAGAACTTCCGCAAAACAGTACGAGAAAATTCCATTCATTTGATTATTGGCTTCCTGTTACCTTGCAACAAGGAGTTTTCATAACAACTTTATTTTGTGATTTTGAAAGCCCCCCCCCCCCATCCCCGGTGCATTTCACCAAATTAACTTTTGCAAGTTTAGAGTGTTGGTAAAACGTTTCATTTCAAATAATATGTGGCATTCTTGATTGGCATCATCAATTTTTTGCAAAAATGTCTTGTAAATAATTATGAGGTATCTCATATAGACCCTTAAAAGATTCATATTTTTTAATCAGTTTTTGGTAATTTGGGATATTTGGGAACTTTTGTCGCATGCACAGTTCAAGTCATTAAAAAGCTAAACTTAAATCATAAACGATTGCCTCTGGCTATGACTGTCATAAGATTTTAAACGTTTCAAGATTCCTTTGACATTTGTTTGCTATGCACATCAATTGTAAGCAATTTGTAGCTTTGATCTGCATGAAACAACTAGTGTTGTAGGCTTTTCATTAAACAAGTAGCAAACAACAAAGTTGTATCGTCCAAATCAGCCCTAAAAGGTACCAAAATCTTTCTGTGGCTGTTGCTTGGTTCATTTGGACTGCAAAGGTACCAATTCTGGCAAGTATTTATATATTTTCCCCGCCCATTTGAGCCCTAAAGGGTGTCAGGATAAATTCTAGGATGGTCATTTTAGGTTTCAACTCTATGTGCGGTTTAACCCCCTAAAGACCAGGCCATACTAGGTGACAGGTTGCAGGGAAATGACAGAGATAGGTTGCAAAGGTAATTTCCTTTGTGTGACCTGCCTGCCTTAATAAAAAATTCTCATCACTGCTGTAGAATAATTTTTGTTCCCATGACTGGCCACATAAATTCAAACTGGTTTGAATTTGTGCGTCAGATCGCAGGGACAAAATGACCCAAATTTCTGTTGTTGCCTTATGTGCACTACTCATGCAACCTGTCCCTGCAACAAAGTAAAAAAAAAAAACCAATAGGCGAGTGTCATTTATCCAGTTTCTAGGTACCCTCATCACTATCTAGGATTCACTGCTTATATTCCCACATGCACTAGGTGAGCATCTTGTCTCAGCGACATTCTGCTAAGCACTACACATGAGGAGGCTTATCACATGCCTGTCCCTGTGACCTTGTGCCTAGTGGGTTCTGACTTTAAAAGGCATGACATGCACTCCGGTCACTTTTGTGAATGTAACTAGCAAAAGCTCAAAAGATTATTGGATCAGAGGCATACTGCTTAAAATATTAAAAAGAATTAACACAACTGATATAAAGTACAAGAAACATTTATTAAAGTAAATTCACATTCAGCTTTGAGCTGCTTTGTCCATTTTTGTTATTACTAATAATCAACTAATTGCACAAGAAAAGAAAAAATGTCAAAATAAAATAAAAGTAATAGTGTAGTCAAAAGCAAACAAAAATAGGGAAAAAAAACTTGATTCTGTACAAGTCCTTCCACTCCATCATAAATATCACAGGCACTCAGAATATACAACAAATTAAAGAACTTTTGTTTTGTTTCTTTATTAGTATTAATAATAAAATTATGAAAGACTCTTTCCAAAATGTTTTCAAGACGTAAACCTGTTCTTTAATAAGGTTATCATTAAGAGCTACTGCCTGTCCTGCATCAAATTCACACTCAAAACTTCCTAATGATTCCAGTAAGCATATTCAATTAAAAGTTTCCTTTTTCTTAACTTGCTTTGAACAGCAAATTTAGTATTACCTGTTAGCTTTAATGTGAGTGAGGCATTTCTTTGAAATTAAAGTACATATCAATGGTTACTTACAAATGTAGTAGGAATGAGTTGTTGTCGTAAGGAGTTATTTTACTTTTTTATTTGCTGGTACATAGATAAATAGAAAAAATTTTCAAGGCTGTTTCTCTGTAAAAACACTGGGAAGCCCAATAAGCTATTTGTTTAGAGACTTGGACCCCATGCTGTGAAGTGTTCAGTGGCCTGGCAAAAATTATGCATCAATGAGATGAGACTCACTGTATATAGACAACTCCTGAATTATGAGAAAGGGTATTTACAAGCCAATGAAAAGAAACATCTTGCTGATAAAGAAACTTTTTTTCACTAGTACATATTTTAATAATAGTGTGCGAGCTGATGGCCTTGATACAGCAGTAAACTAATCAAGCACAAAAATACTCACATCCAGAGGTTGTCTATACCATGGGATGCATTGTTAACTACTCACATTACATAATGACTTTGGCTATCTTTTATACCCTTACACAAACACTTTGGAAGACTCATGTGACCTACAATTCACTTGAAAAACTCCCTGTATCCATGGAATTCTCTCCAAAAAGACAACAGATCCAGGAAAAAGACAAGGGGCAATGTTTTGTGAAAAAAAGGGCCCAAGCACGTTATATATTGACCTCGATTCTTTGGCTATCCTGTTCAACGATGATGAATGGTAATGAATGAAATTTGATTGCCATCAAACTTTTGATCCGATATCACTCACCATTTCTTTTGTTCTCAGCCACGAGCAACAACGTTGAATTTTTTGGGCCACCAAATGCAACAACATTAAACACACAAACATGAAAAAACATTACACGCAACATCAAGACCTAATTTCACATGTGGTTGTGCATGAGAAAAACACCTATCAAGGTTAAAACTTCAGAAAGAAAGTGCAATTATTATTCTCTGTAATACTTTTTATCGTGGATATAAGAAACCTTAACAACAGATGGTCATGCACATGTAAAATTGCATAATTTATGGGAGAAGAAAACAACATTATGAACACTGATGATATATGAAGCATCACTGACACTGTCTTAACCGGACAAGAGTTTTCTTTTGGTTGCTGTCTGCCTTTATCAGGATATCTGTGCTCACACTTATTATAATTATTATTCTATGCATCTATAAATGTTAAGCTGCAGACATAATGGGGGCAAGGGGGGGGGGGGGGCTCAGTTCAGGTTAAATCCTCTCAGTTGTCATTTTGTAGCCCTACCACATACGTATTATAAATTAGCATTGATAGTCATATGGAAAGAATAATAAGACTGATCAGTCTAACCCCCCACAGCAGCTTAACATTGATAGGTGTATTAATTTGAAGAAAATGACCAAGAAAAACCTTTCAAAGGCATTTTTCCTTCTAACTAAGGGACTGCAATCATTCATAAAACTAGTCAAAAATTGTAATTTATGTTCCTGTCTTCCTTGTTGCAAAGAAAACAGCTAAAGTTCCCAGCATAAGCACAAGACCAATGGTGTACCAGCTGGGTTCTGACAGCCGAAAGTCTAGCACAGCTCTCTGCGAAGGAAAACAAAAGATTAGAAAAAAAAATCATTGAAAGTATGGTAAACAGTACCTGAAGAAATAAATGTCATGGCTGGCAGGATACTGAAGCTGCATAGTTAAAATAAGAAAGACTGCCACTCAAACAAGAGTATAGCACACAGCATTACTGTGCTATGCACTACCCCTAAAATGGACTACCCCTAAAAAAATACTATTTCGAATGAGTGCCATGGAAAGAACTGCTCACATTGCACGTAACTTGTTTATTTTCGTCCACACAGCCTCCAGCCGCCATTTTGAATAATTATACTCTATGAACAACTGCTGAACACAAAAAGTGTAGATTCAAATCAAATCGTCCTTTTGAGGAACTTGAACCAGGACTGAGGTGGTTTTATTTTCTGCAGCTGATCCGGACATTTTCTTACATCTGAGCTATGGATCACAGCAGAAAGGAGATCGTAGTTCCTCAGTTATGAAATGGGGTTGGGAGGCCTGCACGACTCCTACTTCACATTTTCATATGCTTCGCCTTACATGTCTTGGTCTTTCGACTAATTTTGCTTCTTGTATTTTTGTAGTGGGTTTAGTTAGGAGGATTTTAAATGGTTACTGAATTGAGCCATTTCAACTTAAACGTCACATTTTTAGACTTTGATCTCGAGGTCATATTGATGTTTTTCTGATAACCATTTGGATTCTTGTGGCTTGCGCCCACTGTTTGTTATTCTCAGTCAAATTTGACCTCTGATCGTTTGTTAAGCGACTAAATGTGGTTTCTATGTCGCTTTCGGCATACTAGGTATGTTGAGTCTGGCTCATTTAGGAATTTGATACAGTTTTTTCAGCCTCTCATGTTTGTAGTTGTGACAATAAAGGATCTGAAATATTATCTGCAACGTGATGAGTTAATTTCCCTGCTGATGTTTGTAATGCTGGGCCCAGCTTATTTGTGTAATTCTCTTGCAGGATGTTGTGCTTCACTTCACAGAGTGTGATCTATAGACCCTTTTTTACCCTATTGTTTAGGGTAGTCCATTTTAGGGGTAGTCCATTTGGATAGTCCATCGGGGTAGTCCATGGACTGGGTGTCAGTGTTTTGTCCATGGTCACATCACAGTAACTCTAACTTATTTAATTATTTAGAATTATAATTAGGATGCAGTTACAGTATGTAGCAGAATTCAATTCATCAGTAAAATATTATTGTACTTATTTGTCTTAAAAACATTTGTCTGGACATTACATCTGACCACAGATGGAATTTTGATGAACAAAGACAGATTTAAGTTGGACATTTAAGGCTCAACAAAAACTTGAATCCTGGCTTATCCTTTGGGCAAGTAACTCCCAAAATTTACTTTCTGGAGCCAATTTCCTCCTTGCCCAGGTTAAAAAAGAAAGAAAAAATACAACAAAACAACAACTAAAAAACCATAAGTAATTTGTAAGGCAAAGACAAAGGAAATAATGCAACATGACTTGTTTTAATATGAAACCTATTTTTGGTGTAGTTTTAGGGGGCAATATGCGTGAATTTTTAGGAAATAGGATAAAATTTATAAAAGAAAATGAACAAAGAGGGTTTAAATTTTTGTACACACCCCCAGACAGTCCACCCCCACACAGGAGCACTTAGTAATAATACTTAGGGTTGTTTGTGGACTGTTTTGGTGTCCATCTGTTATTATTAAATTTAAATGTTTCTTAAAATTCATCAATTCTCCTCCCCCTTCCTTTTATTAAAAAATCGCAAAAAAATTCTCTCAGATTTATGGGAGCTCGCACTATGATCCTATGATAGAATTTTTGGATTGTATGAAAAGTCATAGAGATAATTGAGAAAAAAGGCTAAAACATTGGGGAAAAAGGCATCCACCCATATTGCCCCCTTAAGTCGGTAGATGATGGACAGTTTGCTCAGGGCTTTGCTTGTTTTTGTCAAGCTCTGACATTGTTTGATGATGTACTGTTATAAATTGTACCTCTAGCAAAACAAGCAAATTGCTGCTGTGACTGACAAATCAAATAACTTTATTATAGTCTCAATCTTACAGCTGTGCACAAGTGCACTACTAATCGGGGAGACTGAGGATCGAATTGGAATTAGGAGATATTGGTTTTTGAGGAGAGGGGAAAACCAGAGTACCCGGAGAAAAACCTCTCGGAGCAAGGATGAGAACCAACAACAAACTCAACCCACATATGACACCGGGACCAGGAGTCGAGCCCGAGCCACATTGGTGAAAGACGAGTGCTCTCACCACTGCGCCATCCCTGCTCCCCTAAATTACAAATGTGTTTGACTTTTCAAAAAAATTGTCAAGCTCACCAGCACCTTTACAGTTTGGTTAGCCTTGACAAAATTTGGTAGGATTTAAAAACCAAGTCCACACTAATCTCTTGTAAACCACAACTGTAGACTGCAAAATTTGTCTTTCACCCTGAGTTTCTTAATGCAACAATAACAGGAACAGGGGTGAACACTTCTTCCCAAAACAGATCAAGTTCACAGATACAGAAACTACTACGAATAGGTAAGTAGGGCATGGGGATTGGGGGGGGGGGGGGGGGCTTCCTTACTTATTTTTAGATGCTTTGGAAAAAAAGGAATTACAAGGGAGGAAGGAAATTATAGTGAGGGGGTAATGCACAGGAAATACAGATCCTCCTTAGGTATAATTGGATACACAGTTAAAAGTAAAAAGAAATTTCACTGTAGTGAATAGAAAGCTTTCTAAAGTTTCCTTTGAACTTTTACATACCCTGAGTAACTATGTCCTGTTAAATGTCAAAATACTACAATCTGTAGATTAGGTCATGTTTACATCTGCTAAGCTTACACAAGAAGAATATTAGTTACATCACCACATACACTGACAAAAAGAGTTTTCGGTGATAAAAACAGTCTGAATTTAAAGACTGTTCAAAAATCTAACGTGACTTCACACAGGGTAAAGAATACGTAAATGCATTTAATCGTACACATATATAGACCTAAAGCTGCGACACAATCTAAGCTTCAAAAGTTAAGGACAACTATAATGCAAGTAATTTCAGACACGAACATACAGCTGAAGATGAAAGTAATGTCAATAATTCTCTACCACATGCAAAACGAAAGACTTGAACAAAAAATCAGACGATAATTAATGTAAGTCAAACGAGGAAACGATTTGTTGTACTAAGTAGAATTATTGCACAGTCATGAATTCATGCAATCTTCGAAATATTTGATATTTCGAAATAGTATGATATTATTTTGTGATATGACAAACAAGAAATCTTGCTCACCCATCCTCCATGCTGGGCTATCCACTGAGCGATTCTCTCGTTAAAGATAAAATCCACCACAAATCGAATGATTCTCCTTAGAAAACTCCCACTGAAGCCCCTGCGAATGACAGTCACGGCAATCTCATAGCCGAAACAAAGTAGAGCGACTATTCTGCCCCAGTTAATTCCAGAACGAAACAATCTTCGAGCCACAGCGGCAAAAGTCTCGTACGCCGTTGCAGGAGTAAGGCTTAATGAATCAATCATATCCTTAAATTGTTCTTTGTATTTAGCATCTATTTCATCGCCTATCTCTCCCAGCCGCCTACCAATAACAGGAACATGCTGAGAAAATGGGTGAACGTCATTACACGAACGCAGTTCCTCCAGCGCGTCTGGCCGGGCAGTAGCTGTAGGGCTGTTCATTTCGCCGCGTTCTTCTTCTCTTTCTTCCTCATCCTGGTACCGCTGGAACATAAAATGACGGAAAACTCCTTCTGTATCTCGCACGACGGCTAACTCATCTTCTTCTGATTTAATTTCTTGATTATTGCTGGTGGAATCTTCACCACCAGAAGCCATTTTTTTTTCAACGAACTTGAAGCCACTGAGCCGACAGTCTCAGACTAGAACAGCGGAGTCCGTCATCGCGGGAAACTCGCCTTTTGAACTTTTGAAGGTGCCCGCGGGAAACGCGGGACAGTCCTATCGGTAACCCCATCTGATTTCTGAATCCGTTACAAGTGCTGTTTGTGTATCATTGAAAGAAACGAAAATAGTCTTTTTACACCAAAATACAATGCAGAGTAAAAATTGTTCGGAATTAAAAAAAGGACAAGAATATATTTGGAAAGAAACACTAAGGGGTTTCGTTGTCTACGTCTCATTATAGCTCATGGATTCTAATTCCACTAATAGGCAATCCCATATTTAATAATAAATAAGTTGTTAATTTAAACAGAAGGGAAGTAATCTCACAAAGACGGAGTAAAAATACACTGAAGAATCAATTAACTGCAAGATTTGTATTAATATTTCGATAGAGCAGGGCCTGTAAGTATTAGGAATCTTTGTATCAATATCACAGTTCACGGCCTGGCAAGAAAACATGCCGCTCCAAGTATCCTGTGTATTTGAGTTTCTTTACTGCTTTAGGTCCCAATTCGATGGGTACATGGGCGGAGAAAACAGGAAGCTTATTTATGCAAGAAGGTAACAATGACAACCAATAAATGTAAAGAAGATCCTCGCAGTTATTAACGCAACTTATGCAGTTGCGAAAAGAAACACAAGGTCTTCTCTGATTTGCTGAGAAAACAATACACCAAACAACAAAACAATGGACTCTAGCCCCGAAAACAATAGAGCTGCGTCATACCAAGGTCCAATGAAATTAGAGGTTGTTAAGAGCTGCGGGGCTACTCAAAAGAAAGCCTGAAAGAATCAGGCTCGCTGGGATTCGAACCCTGACCTCTGCGATACCGGTGCACCGCTCTAACCAATTGAGCTAACAAGCCAACTGGGAGCTAGACATTAAATTGGTTCGTAACATACCCGGCAAGCCTGATTTTTTCAGGCTTTCTTTTCGCAACTGCATAAGTTGCGTTAATAACTGCGAGGATCTTCTTTACATTTATTTCTTCATTCCGCAGTTCAAATATATGTATTTCATATATTCATAATTTCATCTTCATCTTTCCTGGGTATATTACGAACCGGTTTAATGACCAGCTCCCAGTTGGCTTGTTTGCTCAATTGGTTAGAGCGCTGCACCGGTATCGCAGAGGTCAGGGTCCGAATCCCGGCAAGCCTGATTTTTTCAGGCTTTCCTTTCGCAACTGCATAAGTCGCGTTAATAACTGCGAGGATCTTCTTTACATTTATTTCTTCATTCCGCAGTTCAAATATATGAATTTCATATATTCATAATTTCAATGACAACCAATGTTTCAAATCTTATTTGGATTTTAAAATATTCGAGAACGAAACCTCCTTGCTCTCTCTCCCACCTCGTCTCCTACCACCTTGATATAATCATTCGAAGAAAACAGAACGCGAAAGCCTGGACACGAGATATGTATTCATGTAAATTTTGTGCAAGGTAGTCAATTCAAAGTATATCGCTAAGGGACAGATATTTCAATCTAACAGAACACTGAAAGAGCAAGCACCACTGACTGTTCGACGAAAAAAACCGTGATTTGACAGGTTCCACTCACTTTATTCATGAAACGTGGAGTTCATGCCATACTGAAATACAGTTATACTTCAGCAGTTTTATTGGCCTTAATTAATCGCCACCTGCTTCTTGTACCGGACGTAATTGTCCAAAAAGGTTTCGAAATATTTACCGTTTACATATTAAATACGTTTTTCGCCACTATATTAATCTTCTTGGCTGGAAATGGCGCCCACGGGCGACACGCAGAACGTTGTTTGTGCTTCTAGTTTGAAATACCGCCACGGGGGATTTTGCAAATACAAAAATATTTTTCTTCGCTATTTAAGAAAAAGGATTGTACTGCATACAGTCATTAAATACAACTGGCTTAATAGACACGAAACAAAAGACTTGCCATCGACTTAAACACTTTCGATTCCATAATTGCGGGCGGTCGTCAGTCATCATAAATTTATGAGTTTGCGGGATTTCACCATAGATACGGCTGGTTTACTGAAAGCTATTCTCATATCTTTGTATCGCAGTGCGAAGATACAGTGCCTAACCGAAAGTGACCATCAATTTGCCACCAGAGCAGTCATCAAGTTTCTGACGCTGTAAATGTCTGCGATGACGAAGCATGTTCGCTTTCGCAGCGAAAACGATGGAAAGAACATAGCACTACGTGAAACTTTAACTCTGAGGCACATAGAAATGCCAAATTCTGATACAAGCTCAACACGCAAGAAAAAGAGGAAGAAGAAACCTAAGCTGAAAATTCTCAAAGCCGAGAAAAGGAAACTAAAGAAGGAGTTGAAAGACACCAAAGATGGTATTTTGGAAGATAATGAGAGAAAGGCGAGCCCGAGTTATACTCCGTATGAAAATCGACAGAGACTGGCTCGCACAGCGAGCGATACACTATCCAAACTTCAACAGTTAGATGGTAAAATAGTGACCAAGGAAAAAGCTAACAAACAGAAAATACAGAGAAAATTGACGACTCGGTTAAAGAAAAGATCCATCAAAGCTGATAAGCAGCACAGTCGGCTGATCAAAATGACTGTGAACTTGGAAAGAATGAAATTAGGTGAAGAAGAATTGCGCGCGGATATAGCGAGAGAGCTGAAAGAGGACGCGAAAAGTCCTAGTTTAACAGGCACAGAGCTAACCCCTCTTCGTTTGCCTCGTATACACTCAGCTGATTCAGCTCAGTGGATAAATCTGTCAACAACCAAACCAGATTACAAGATAGACAGTGGGGAAGACTCCAGGCCGACCTCTGTTCTGAGCGAATCTGCAATCCAACTGACCCCACGTGAAAAGAGAACTGTTGCAGACAAGCTCGCTCACAAGTACGATATGACACGAGAGCTAAGAAACACCATTCATGAACACATGATAACACGCTCTTACAGTTTTTCTTATTTTAACATTATTCCTCCTTACAAGCGCAAAAAGCCAAAACCACAGAAAACCAAGCAAGTTTTCAATCGCTTGGTTTACGAAGATAAGATAGGTGTAATGGATTTTAGTAAGAAGTATCCAAAAAAAGTTGTTTTAAGAACTTAATTTTTTTCCCAAAAAGTTTAATAATGTTGCGATTGGATGGTTTTGTATAAATCGTCTTTGTTTCTAAGACAACCATCCATTTATAATTGCTGTGAGTATTAAGAGTTCAGTTCGATCTAGCAATTAGGAAAAGTTTGAGTTTGAACAAATAACACTGCAATAAACTGAAGTAACTTTTTTCAGAGGATGAAAACAATAATTAATTTTAATTGAGGATGGTGGACAAAGGGGGATTGCGTTGCCAGGGAATAATTTAAGGCTACTATTTTGAGCAAAAAGAGTTAATTGAGCAAATTATCTTTTCTGAGGATATTACTAATTTATGAGCACTTGATAAATTAAGTTCCAGTTCAGGCAAAAAGAGTTGAAAACTGTAATAAATCGTTAAAGACCTACAAAGATACCTAAACTTAGTAGATGCTAAATCTTCAGAGGAGAAAATCGCTAATTAAGTTGCTGCTAAAAATAGTCTGTAACCAAGGTGATCACCTAGCCTTGACTCAAAAAAGAGACAGGTCACAAAATTGAACACTTTTGAGTTAAAGTGAACTGTCGGAATCGAAAAAGAAACATTTTACGTCAAGACTCCAACCATCAATATCATAAAATCTTACATTTCCCTTTAAATCTCCAGGATTGGTAAAGGGTTTATTGAAAAAAGTTAGAAGACATGCATATTGCATTCAAAGGAAATCCACAACTAATAATTCAGTTTTTTTTACAATGACTCTACCAGTTTTCTGAAGCTATTATCTTTAAACGTTTGTTCTGCTGCGGATGGCTAGGATGGAAACGGATTGCAACATGCAAAAGCGTAGGCAAATGTTTTCAAGTTTTTCTCTTGTTTCTTGGAGAGTAGCCCTTTTAAGTAACTGTATCCCTTTCCAGTAAGAAAGTAGCCTTTTATTTACATGTTTTGAAACTGTTCGATTATTTCAGGCCATTTCAAACTAACTTCAATGGAAAAATACAGTATGAAATCCACCGTACCGAAAAAGATGGCGACTGGTACATTTACCCGTAATTCTAAGCGCCAAAACCCCTAAAAACGCTCATAAAAACGCAAAAAAGTTCTAAAAACTTTAAACTTAGCGAAAACAATGTTGCTAGCATAGGGACAAATTTATGCAAAAATATGACTTTTCATGTGCCTATTGGGTGTGTTAGGTTCGCAAGGCATTGTGGTAAAATGTACAGCTGCCATCATTTTCCGCACGGTGGATCAAAGATGGCGACTCCAAAAATGGCGGATTTCTGCATGAGGTATAATTCACGTCATGTGCCGCCATGACGTGACCTTCCCTAAAGCGGACGCTATGTTTGATCCACCTCAAGTACTCCTACATGGAGCTGCAGCTCTTTGCATGAGTACTTATAAGAAAAACATACCTGTTTCACCTGCGCCTAGCCCTGGAGATGATTAAAAAAAGCCCGGTCTGAATGTGATTAAGAAAATAATGTCAAATTTTTTCATTAACCTTTAGCAGCTCCAGAGATTTTTATCAAATTCGCTTATGGTGGTTTTATTTCCACCAGCCATTCAGTTCTGCCGGGCACAAATTAAACTGAACTGGCGTTTTTTTACTGCATTCGATACATTCAGTTTGTATCCTCCTGGAATGGGCACCCACGCACAATTGCAACTTTTATAATTTGATCTGTTTACGGCCCCACAAGGCTAGTTTTAAAAAATCACAGCAGGGGCTTTTAGAAATTCGAAAAATATTTTTCTTCACTCTTTACCAAATCGGTTCTTATTGCTTGATTGAGATAATCATTTAAACACTTTATTTAGCTGGAAACAAAGAACGGGCTATCAAATTTAACACATTTTGCATTCTAACAGTAGCTAAAAGTGACACAACCAGTCTTTGGTGATGTTTAATTGATAAGCTTGAGGGTTTCCTCCATAGATACGTACGGTTTGCAAAAAGTTGTTCTCATGTAAGTAGTTTGTGAAGCATACTTACATGTTTGTTTTACCGTCAAGGACGTTTTGAGTCTGATGTTGTAAAATGTCTGCGAATTCGAAGAAAAAGCAAGTTTGCATTAGCGGAAACGCGGATGGAGCCAACTTCTCATCAAGTGAAACGATAATACAAAGACCAAACTCTGATACGAGCTCTGGTCACAAGCAGAAAATAAAAAAGACGAAACTGCAAATACTCAAATACGAGAAGGCAAAGCTTCAAAACAACTTAACATGCGCTGAAGAAGCTATTTTGGAAGACAGTGCGAGAAAAGCAAGCCCTAATTATACTCCATACGAAAACCGATGGAGACTCGCTCGAGCAGCATTCGATACTGTATCCAAACTGCAACAAATAAAGGGGGAAATAGTGACAACGAAAAAGGAAAACAGGGAGAAAAATGAAAGAAAGTTGACGACCATGTTAAAGGAACGATTCGTTAACGTGGAAAAGCAACACAATCGACTGATCAGAATGACCCAGAAGTTGGAAAGAATGAAAACAAGCGAAGAAAAATTGCGCGCTGAAATAACGCGAGAACTTGAGGAGGGCGTGAGGGATCCAACGTTATTAACTGACGCAGAACAAAGCCCTCTTCGTTTACCTCGAATAAACTCAGATTCAGCTAGCGCTAACTGGAAAAAGCTTTCAAAAAGCTTACCAGAATGCAACGTAGATGACGAGGATGGCTCTAAAGATAGCTCCGGACTAGCCTGTAGTATGAAAAAATCCATGGTGGACAGGCTCGCCCACAAGTACGATATGACACGCGAGCTAAGAAACTCGATTCATGAACACATGATAACACGCTCTTACAGAGTTTCTTATTTCGACATTATTCCTCCTTACAAGCACAAAGTTCCGAAACCACAGAAAAGCAAGAAGGGTTTCAATCGCTTGGTTTAAGAGAACAAAATGGAGGTGATGGATTCAAGCAAGATGCAGTCGAAAAAAGCTCAAAAAAGTTGAAAAAGTACTTGGAATGCATAGTTTACGCAGTGCATGAAATGTCTGAATCTCTGCAATGCAAAAGATTGACATTTAACATTTACTCAGAATACATGTAATTCCTAGTATGTTATATAGTTTCCCAACTTTTTTTCTGAGACAAAGCGAAACACATTAAGTACCTCATGTGATAAAGAGGAAAAATATTCAAAAGTCTAAGATAAGAAAGAGGACAGTAAAAAATTAATTAAATCTTTGAGAACCGCCGGATCTGTCGTAGACCTGGATCAGTAAAATACTTGATAACATGAAACATAAGCAGCCATCTGATCCTTATGGCAATAGAGGATTTTGAGTAGAAATCAAACAAAAAACAAAACTTGCTTCCGATCAAACCAGTTTAGCATTGCAGAATTGAAGTGCAAGTACACATACATTCCTTTATATCTCTGTAATCGGATATTATTTCGTAGTGCCATGTCAATTACTTATTAGCCAGCCACTAATAGGTAGCATTGTTTTCTATTCAAATTTTAAGAGCCGTCATTAAAAATAAATTCGAAACGATTCAATAAAAGAAGCCAAGAAATTCAAATGTTATCAAAGATTAATAACAAAACAACTTCTCCAAGTCTCAGGTCTGTACGGTCCACCCA
Source organism: Siderastrea radians (assembly GCA_964017195.1). Lineage (NCBI taxonomy): Eukaryota > Metazoa > Cnidaria > Anthozoa > Scleractinia > Rhizangiidae > Siderastrea > Siderastrea radians. The sequence goes on along the minus strand of OZ024887.1, from coordinate 496,556 downwards.
AATTTATAGAGCTCAGAATAGAGACGCCATGCATGTTGGTGTACCGCCGTCGTACACCAATATGGCGGCCGGATATCAAAGAAAACACCTGTAATACACTTTTGCTATGAAAGCGATTACTTTTCGCTCGTGAACTAGTATACTTTCACGTAAACACCTCACCCAATACTTGAAATGTTCAAACTGCTAAAAATTCTAAGGAGAGGTTTTTTTTTCAAACAAGACAGCTTTGTCACGGCGCCATCTTGATGTCACGGCGGAGAACTTGAAAATTCAAAATGCTCTAGTTTTTAAAAACGAAGGACGCTACCGAGCTGGAAACTTGTAAAAAGATATATTTTATGTCATCTTACACCTCTTGACGAAGAAAAATTCAGCAGGCCTAGCGAGACCAAAGTCCGTTTTCCACGGTTAGAAGAATGGGTGCTAACTACTCCACTCAAGGCATCCTGGGATACCCACATGTAGTGTCTGTCATCCATATTTTTCTTCGGTTGTGTATTTTTGTGCTGTAAACTTTTGTTTTTTCGTATTTTGTGGCCCACCTAACCTTGCAATGGACATCACTTCAATGACTAACGGAGGAACAATTCCCATGCGAGACGCGGATGCAATCAAACTATTTATCGGGCAGGTCCCGAGAACGTGGGAGGCCAAAGATTTGAGGCCCTATTTCGAAAGCTACGGACAAATACACGAGCTTACCGTTTTACGAGACAGACTAACAAAAAATCACAAAGGTAATATTCCAAAACTCATTCATCACAGTCTTCTTTTGCAGTTTCTGATGTTTGTTCTGTTTTTAGGCTGTGCATTTCTTACGTTTTGTTCGCGCGAGGCTGCTTTAAATGCTCAAAAGGACTTACACGAGAAGAAAACGTTACCCGGGGTAAGTTGTTAGAACGTTTTCTGTTTGTTTACCCTCAAAAGGTACATTGAACATTCATTCTTACACGTTTTGTTCATAAATTTAATGTACTTTAAGAAAAATAGCGGTAGTTTTGACTTGGAAGTAGGTTTCTTCTAAATCTTCGACACGTGTATGTACAGACTACGTACTATTCGTATCAACTACATTTCTGCTTTTTCTCGCGATTGACGGCTGTGAAAAGCCTGGTTTCTTTCTTGGATGGTGATAAAGACTATGTTTTGTCTAAGAATGGTAAAAAAAAAACAACATAAATACGTTTGATGTTCATAAACGAATAAAAAGAATCATTGATTAGAAACGTTTCCTTATCGGTGTTGGATTTTATTGGATTCTATTGGATATTGATTTGTTGGATGTGATTGTGTGATACAGAAAGGGGTTTGTTTACTAACGAGGAGGCGGGTTATTTTGAATGTTCGGTATGATTTTTTTCCGAATGATGTTTACGAGTATTTTCTTCGGATCAAAAAAATTTTTCGAAAGAAATTAATAATAATTATGATGATTATGAGGATAACAATACAAACAAGGGAGTTGAGCAACATTTTAGATTGTTGTTTTTGGCCTTACACCTGATAAATTCACCTTATGATGTTGATTACAAATTGTCTTTTAAAAGTTTGTTATTAACAGATAATTACAATGACATTTTTCTACAAGGCGGAAGTTTCTTCTACTGAAGAATGCATTTCTTTGTTTTCACTGTAGATGCAAAATGCTATGCAAGTTAAACCAGCAGAGAGTGAATCCCGGTCTGGTAAGTTAATAGTGTTCATGTGATGCTATGTTGTCAAATCTCACATTTCTGCTCTGTCCCAATTCCCCTATTCTAATTTGACAGAATATTTGCATTTGAGTTGCCTGTGAAAGCGACTATTCTCAAGGCCAAGTAACAAGCCAACAATTTCCTGCACATTGTTGTGATGTTGTGCTACAAGTTGGGTTGTTTGTTGTGTATGTTGCCATCTCCATGCCCAACCAAGTTTCATATTACAGAAAGTAAAATATGTCACTTCTACTTTTTGTAATCAACAATTTGTTGAGTCAAGAGGTGGAACAGTATGCACAACAAACAATCTCTTCTTGCAATGTGATATTGTGTGAGAAGTTGTACGAAAATGTTGCCTGTATTACTTGACCTTTATTGTGTGTTATTATTATGACATGTTATCTAGCCAAAATATAACAGTGAATGCTACATTTGTGGTATGCTAATTGATGTGATACAGTAAAAACCCACGTGTAAGAACCTAGTGGTTTAAGAACCTGCTGACAGAAATTTGCCATTTTAATACCCAAAAATATAACCTGTTTTAGCGAAGCAAGATCAAGCAGGTTCTTATATGTGGGTTACAGTTAAAATATGATAACATTTTAACCGGGGAGTTTTATAATACAACTCTTGTTATAGAGATAACACTACATATACATACTGTAATCAGTTTTGTTAGGCTTATCATAATACAGTTGTGAATAAATGCTGTATATTTAAGGACCAAACCCAAGTTTATTTATTTTTCTGGTAATCAACAACTATATCTCATGCATGAACCTACTTAGCCTAAATTGCCAATATCTACCCTTAACCGGTTAACGTCCGTGCCGGCCTGAGCCGGCCTTGATTTTGCGCGTGTTCGCTTTTGGCCCCAGCCTCCCCTAGAAAGGCTTTTTTGGTCCCCTTTTGTCCTAGTTGTCTTTGGGAATGTTCAACCAATCAGAATCCACGAACTGTGCATATATTTGAAGGCTTGAGGGGGTCCTAGAAGGGAAGACTTTTTGTCACTCTCCAAGAAGATCACATTTCACTCAAAATGGCTGCCGTGCTCTTCACGCGTGAATTTTCAAGATGGCAATATCTCGCTCTCGGAAGGAAGGATTACCTTTTGAAACTTAAAAATCGAAAGAAGAAGCTCTAAGGAACACTCGACAAGTTAAGCGATGGAATTTAGAGCTTTTAGAGCGAAGAAAACATCTTTCGAGGACGAACAGCTGTTTTGTCAAAGCGAAGGACAATCTTGCATCGCAAGAGATTTTTCGAACTGCGGACTTTCTGGGAAATGCTCAAGCACTTCTACGAGTCTACGGTAGAGTAAATTACACATTTGATTGTAAATTTTTACCGAAATAACTTCTTAATTGAAGGATTCTTTGTATTTCTTAAAGTTTTCGTAAAAGTTTTGAAAAACGTGCACAGTTCGCATCAGTAAATGTTCTTCAAAATAACTTGCACATCGAGCGAAATCGCTTGCGCGTAGCTTCCCTCGAAGAAAGAATTGAACGCGTTTGGTTTTCAGAAACGAATAAAGGCATGTATTAATAAATGTGTTATTTAGAAAAGCTTACTGTCTCCTCTTCTGCGAATCTTCGTTCATGAAATTTCCAAAAATAGTAATCTGACCTAAACACACACAAATCCTCTGTTGTGGTTTGATTTCACGCGCGAGACAACATGTGAATCTCTTGCGTAAATTTTCAAAATTTTGACTTCAAGATTGTATTTTTGGCTAATTCTTAATTGACAACTGGTGTATTTTATTCGAAAGTTAGAAATTCTAACTATTCTAGATCAAGTGAGTGTTGTGTTTTCGAGCCTATAAATTGTCGTTTCGTACTGCACATGGGGTTGTTTATTACCAACTGCTAATTTAGTGAATCGATCAAAAAACACGCGGCCGGTAATGAGTTAAACTCATCAACAATAGGTGAGCTTGGGCGTTGGTGCCTCAAGGTTGGTGGAGCCCGGCGATACACAGCAGGGAAGGAGGTATCCATGGTAACCCTGAAGCGGCCACCATCCACCTAGGCACCGTCACACTGAAGGACTCAGTGGAATACTTACCAACCTACCACGAGGCTCTATGACCTACCCGAGGGAGGGTGGGCCGGGCAAAAATTGCGAAGCTTGCGAGCAACTGTGCTAGCGAAATGAGCTTGCAAATGATAGCGAACAACACGCTGCGTGAAAGGTCATGAAGAGCCCCTGCGAGGGCCCTAGGGCCACCCCGAGCTATAAGCGGCCAGCGGTAGTGGCCTACTGCGAAAAGGCGTCACAGAGTGCCCCAGCGAACCGCCAAGGTTGCAAGCGAGCTTCCTGCATCCAAAGGTTGCTAGAGAGCATTGCTTCGAGGTTAACTTTGCCTAAATTACATTTAGCCACATTAAAATACAAAAACCTATTTTGTCAGACTTCAAAAAATGTAGGTTCTTACACGCAGGTTTTACTGTGTGTTGTTATGTATGATTATTTCCTGTAAATACACAGTCTTCCCTTTTAATCAATGAGCACTCACAAGTAAATTGTTAGGAGCTCTGGCTGTAAAGTGTTCAAACATTTGACCTCCAGGTCAGATCATTTCATGCAATTTTGGGCTCATCTTCAGTATCAGTTTTGAGCTTAGCTAGCTTTTACCCTCTTCTTAATTCATATTACTCTCGGTTTTTTTGTTTTTTGTTTTCCAGAGGACCGTAAACTGTTTGTTGGTATGATATCGAAAAAGGCAACAGAGGATGATCTTCGAATGATGTTTTCTCCCTTCGGTACAATAGAAGAACTGACAATTTTGAGAGATAGTGAAGGCAAAAGTAGAGGTTTGTAGCAATTTTTTTATTTCTTATTAAAAAATGCAAAAAGAACTTAAATAGTCATCAGTACTGAATTACACCTTTTGCCCTTCATTAACGGAAAATAGAAATTCATTTTATTTTATGTGAAATCAATAACATCTTAGGAATAACATTTTCACGACGAAATGTTCATTTTAGTCATCCGTTGGTTCATTTGCGCAATTACCATGCTAACGTACCTTCAGTAACATCATTGGAATGTCATTTTCTTTATTGAAAAGTCTATTATGTCTTTGGAAAAACATTAACATCAATAACACTGCCGTTTACATTTTTTGAAAGCCATTTCTGGCAAGTAATGAATAAATAAGTTAATGAAATAGCAAAGTTCAATTAAACCCTCTATGTTTTCGGGGAATCCTGCATTCTTTTTGTAGCCATATTTGGTAACAGAATACGCAAATGATGTTCTGTAACTGGTCTAACTGGAGTGGTCTGTTGCTGAACTTCCTCTCTGCCATCAGTTGTTTCTTACGACATGTACTGAACATTCAAGGGCGTGAAATGTCGGCTTTTTTGTACTTGACATGTATATTTGTACTGCCTTGTTTAAGCACTTTACAGTGTTAAGTGCTTATTGCCTGTTCTACGATATTCAGGTACGGCCAATAGGAGTGCAGCATTACATGTTCATGTAGTTTATCTCCATTGTGCCTCTTGGGTGATATGCAGTTTGCCAAAGACCCTCTCTGGACAATGCAATTTGAACAGTACAGTAGAACAAAAGATCAAGCATGTATATACATGTACACTGTGCACATACACCGTAAATGCACACAAACTGTTTTGCCATTTTAAGAGTGAATGCAGCATGCCCCCAAGACGAAATAGAATTCCAAACGAAGTCCGTAGAAGGATTGTCAGAGCCTTTGAGGATCCCACAGAAGTCTACCTATCAGTCGCTGACACATTGGGTGTGAATAGGAGCACGGCCAGAAGCATTGAAGCAACCTACCTTCGTGAAGGAAGAGTAAACGAAAGACCTCGTGGCGGACGAAATAACGTTAGAGTTGATAATGAGATGAGAGACTGCATAAATGAAATTTTAAACGAAAACTACCTCCTTACATTGCGACAGATAAATGAAGAAGGCGACTACCTGCTGAACCTTTGGTGTGCAATAGAATGATTGGAAAGACTATGGATGGAATGCTGATAAGGGTAAAGATGGCCAGAGCAGTACCAGCTGCTCGCAACAGACCCGACATGATAGAGCGACGCTATGAATATGCCAACTGGTTTATGATGCAAGGGGTCATCAACGACTGCATCTTCATTGACGAATGTGGCTACAACATCTGGATAGGGAGAAGTTATGGAAGGGCGAGAGTTGGGGAACGTGCTTATCGTCAAGTTTCAGGTCAACGTGGCAGAAATGTGACAATTTGTTTGGCTGTATCGCCAACAAATGGCCTTGTCTACCACACAGCTCGTATTGGTGGGATGAACAGGCAACTTTTCAACGAGTTTTGGGAGAAGTCAGAAGACGAGTTAATCCCGACAACCAAACCTTCTTGGTGTTTGACAGTGCCCCTGCACATCGAAACGCAGATTGTCCCAGAGGAAGAATTGAGATAAAGATGCTGCCCCCCTATTTGCCGTTGCTGAATATTGTAGAGCAAGCCATAAGTGCTTTAAAGGCTGCAATAAAAGCCGACATTTCATGCCGTGACATTCAAGCAACAATAGATGACCAAGACGAAGCTCGACGACAAGGCATTCCACTTGGAGAGTATCAACAAAGAATTCTCTTAGAAGCATCTCAAAGGAATATGAATACCATTACGGCTGCAAAGTGTGGAGGGTGGTACAGATTCATGCAGACATGTGTACCGCGTTGTCTTAACCGTGAACACAATGAACTTTGTTTATTATGGACGGTAGTGTACTTGCCAGTAATGACTTTCAAAAAATGTAAACGACTGTATTATTGATGAAAATGTGTTTCCAAAGGCGTAATAGACTTTACAATAAAAGAAAATGACATTCCAATGATGTTATTAAAGATGCATTAGCATGGTAATTGCGCAAATGAACCAACGGATGATTAAAATGAACGTTTCCTTGTGAAAATGTTATTCCTAAGATGTTATTGATTTCCCGTAAAATAAAATGAATTTATATTTTCCGTTAATGAAGGGCAAAAGGGGTAATATAACATGGTTGGCTAAAACTCTATTGACTCATGTTTTCTTTAGGTTGTGCCTTTTTAAAGTTCCCCACGCGAATGCAGGCTCAAAATGCCATTGCAGAGATGCACAACAGTACTACGATGGAGGTTTGTTATTAAATTATTTAACTGAAAAAAGTGCCTTCTCAGTTAGTAGTCCATTTACCATGGTTACCAAGGTTGGTGGAGTGGTCCAGGTTCAGTGTGGTCCAGGGGCCCGTTTTTCGAAACTCCTGATAACTTTCTGGGCCCGAAAACTATTTTAGGTACTTGGTATTCTCCAATAGCTATACACTCTTTATTGATTTTGAAAGCTAAATTTTAATCTTTTTAATTTTGTGAAGCATATCGCTAAGTTTGCACCAATAATTACCAATAGCTGATAAATGAATGAGCTTGAAAAAAAAACTTACCGGGCTGGGAAAGTCATTAGGAGTTTCGAGAAAAGGGCCCCAGGTGTGAATCCCACACATCACATCTGGCTTGAGTTTGTTGTTGACGCTCACCTTTTCCTAAGGTTTCTTTTTCTGTACATATTGTCTGGCTTTCCTCCATTGTCAAGAAACCCAAATGATTTCCATATTCCAGTTTTAGCTAGATATACGTGGACGCCTTGCACAAAACTCACCAACAGATGGTGTTGTTTACTGCTTTAGCTACCGTGACTCATTGGCCACAATCAAGGTGTCCACAAACATCCTTTACCTGAAGCTCACGGGCTCTAGTTCCTGTTGCCTGTGGGATTGTCCACCCATAGTTGTTCGTGGACCACAAACCTTGAAATAAACCTTTCAATAGTCTGCATGTTGAAAATTGTGTGTTGTGAAATGGTAATTCTACCTTGAATAAAGTAGAATTGTAAAAATTTGAATTTGTCAACTAATTTCATAAGGTAAGTTAGCTACTGTAAAGAAGTTCAAAAGCTGATGGTTAGCCCTTCGTCAGAGCGAATCAGTGATGACTAACTCACCCTATCAACACAGTCGACAAATCCACCGACACTGCAGCACAGTCTTTCGTTATAAACTAACCCTCCTTATTCCCCTTATATATGTCATGTGAAATGTCAACTTGGGAATCTCATGCACAGGCTTACCACCTTGTTCAGCATGATAACCAGCACCACAGGAAATGCTGCTCAATATTAGCTTTCATTTGAATGTCACACTTAAGGGTTTCATCCACAGACTCAAAAGTTAGAACTACCTTCCACGACATTATACAGTGGGTGGTGAAAGAGTTGGTATGCTGTAAGCTAAGATTAATTTTGCTTTTGCTATATTTTTCAGGGTTGCCCCTCACCAATAGTTGTAAAGTTTGCTGACACAGAAAAAGAAAAACTTCAAAAGAAAATGCAGCAGATGGTTGCGTTAGGTGGTATGGGAATGAACTTTGGCTTAGGAATGGGATTCCCTTACTTTCAACACTCTAACTATAATACAGCCTGTCAACAGGTGAGGAGGACACTGCATTTGAGTATTGTTTGTCTGGTGTTGCTGAGACTTCCGTAAGAGAAGCTTAGGTCTGGATAATTATAAAAATGAATGTTTATGGCACAGTGATCAGAACTGAACACACCCTATTCTTTGAAATTGTTGTTACTCTACTGTTTTAATGTCCATGTGGAAATAATAATTGTTATTATTTAAAGATAAAAACTTGACTGTGGTGGTTGAGTTTCTGTAGCTCATGTTTGATTATTGATAGTTTCTTCAACAGCAAGCTAACTCACCTGCAGGCTCATTACAATCTGGCTTCAATGTCATCCCAGGAGTGACTGGAACAGGTAAACGTTGTAAATTAAGTACAAGAATGGGGATTAGTAATTAACAAAATGAAGAAGGTGTCCTCCCTTTTTTATCTTGAATGCGAAGCACTCTTGACTGTTCAGGGCCTCTGATATTATGCGAGGGTGCAATTTCGTGCAATTGACAGGGCTTCTGATAATTCGCGGGAAAAAAAGTGAAATTTCACGGGATTTGAAGAGACAAATTCGCGGAGAAAACGGCCGATTTCGCGGGATTTTCGCGGGAATGTTCGGGCCAAATTTTCGTTGAAAAGCAAACAAGAAAGCAAAAAAGAAAGATTCCTGACAAAAATATTGGAAGGATGTCAAATTCAGTGCAAGAAAGAAACACAAAAGTTCATCCAACACAGTTCTGAAGGCAACTGTACTTGTTTCGAGCGACAAGAAAAACATATAAAGCTTTACCGAAACGCTTGGCCGGTTAACCTCCTTTTTCAGCTGCAATTTAGAGCCGAAAACAGCAACGCAATAAACTTCTTTCCCCTCATCGCTCTCTTGTGTTGCTTTGCAGTTTACAAGGCAAGATTGTTCTAGATCAAAGGTTTAAATCCATCTGTGAAGTCAAAACATTCTTGTGTCTTCATTCGTGTACGATTAAACGTGTGCCTGCATTACTACAGACAGCAGTTTCCTTTCACGCTCCGTATAGTGTCAACGAAAAGTCTTCTCTTTTATTTTACCAGCCCCCAGGTTTTCGCAACATTAATCTAAGAACGCCTGGTAGTTTTGGTACGATGTTTACTCGTGGCAGTGACGAAATTTCAAGATAAATTTGCAAGTTTACGGCAAGTAAACAGCTCCAATAGCCAAGATAAGTTTCAAATATGTTGTACCGACATGTGTTTGGTAGAATTTCTAGCGAATTTCGCGGTATTTCACGTGTTTTTGTCGATTTCGCGGGATTTCGCGGATATACCTGAATTTCGCGGCTCCGCGACCGCGCGAAATTTCAGAAGCCCTGAATTGACCAAAAATCGCACCCGATCACACAATTTAGCAATATCCGCACAATTTTTGAAAAATCGCATAATTCTTGAAAAATCATGCAATGTGTGGTTCCAGAAAATATCCATACCCCCCCCCACGGAAGGGATTTTTCATATGACCCCCCCACCCCCTGGATTTTCCAAATACGGCCCACAAACTATACCCCCCCTCCGGAAATTCCAATTTTTTCCTACACCCCCTGGAAATATTTCTATTTCTTGTTTAAAGCGAAAAATTAGCTAAACTATAGTTTAAGAATCCAAATTTCGAGGGTTACTGGCGTTTTCTGGTAAATTCGCGTATATGAGCAGAAGTTATGTCGCATGTCAAATGCTATTATGCATGCATATCGTCATAAATTTTATTTACGACCAATTCTGCTTCATTATCTTGACGAAACAGCAACACTTCAATTTATAATCCGAGTATTTGACGAAATACAAGTTCTCTTGAGAAATAAATGTTGAGTAAGAATCGCTAAGTTACGCTGCCAAGGTAAAAAAATGAGTACTGTAATCAAAACAACATTTTTTGTGGGCATATTCAAACCTAAATTTTATTGAACGCTTGCCAGATATATAAAACCCGCATGCAAATCAATAAGACAGCTAGCAGTTTTGCTGTAAACAATTGTTTTTTTCAGTAATTATGGAAGATGACTGCGATTGCCTTCCGGTTTCCATCGTGCAGTGTAATTCAATCTTCTCCACGACAATTAGCGTCCCGCTGGCGATGAAAGTTTGACATGCCGCCGATTTTGCAATTTGCATAATTCTGCTTTTATTTATGCTGATGTAAGGCTGTGGTAAACTGCCTTCTCTGGAGACCTGGCAAAGCTACATGTAGAAAACTTTTGCACAACTAGATTTATCTAATGTAAAGTTAAGCCGAAAACGACGTTGCAAGCAGCATGAATGTATTCGAAAACATTTCAGCGCACACGTGGGAATGTTCTGTAAACAAACTTATCTGAACAATGGTTCATGTTACGCGCTCCCATCAAACACTTACCTTTTAATACTTGGGATGCCTTTTACTTTATTTTATACTTGCTTTATGCAATTGTAATGACGCCTGTGTGTTTTTCCACTGCTACCGAAGAAATTTTGCCCGGTTCTTTCATGCCGAAATATTATAATTGTTTGAGTCAAAACCAGTGAAACGGGCATGTTTTTATTTTTGATTTATATAACGCGCCTAAGTAGTAGATTTCTTACAGATAATATTTGTCTGCCGAACTATAATTATTACAGTGTTTTTACGTAGTTTTCGATCAAGAATTACTCTTAGGGAGATCAAGAACTGTTTTGTGTCGATTCCGAATTACTACTGTGCTCAATGTTGACGCAATAATTCAGTTCAAACGATAGTTTTCACGCCGGCGAACAACAACGAAGAAATGCGACGTAAATGTCTGCTCTGCTACTAGCAGAGACGGATACAGTTCGAAATCAAATGACAGACGTATCTGCTTAAATACGTGTGACAGAGATTCTTGGTGTAATTTACGGGATTTACTCGTCTTCCACAGCATGAGCTGTTCGCTAATCCGCCGCTGTTTGGTAAAATGACCGGACTCTCACAGCACCAGAAATCGAGCCTGACCACCTTGAAAATATTAGTTTTGTGCAGTTAACAAGATCAATGTTTGCGTCCGCGGATCGGTAAGCAAAATGCAAACAGAAAATTTAACATATAGGAATAATGGAACTGGTCTGGAAAAAATAATAGAATTTGATACAACACCCCCCCCCCCCCTCAGGATTTTCCTGGGCCTTTGACCCCCCCACCCCCCTGGAAATTCCAATCCCTTCCGTGGGGGGGGGGGGGTATGGATATTTTCTGGAACCACACAATAAAAATTTTTTTTAGGTACCGTAAACACCGGCGTATAAGCCGCACCTTTTTACCCTAAAACTTTGCTCAAAATTGGGGGTGCGGCTTATCTGCGAGAACATCTGGAAAAAAATCTAATTTTCCATGAATCATCCCCAAAACACCAAAATAAAGTCAAAAACGCAACGGTACCACGCTATCTTCGAGAACTCGTGTGGTAAATGGCCCATTGTTTTTCTGTTGTTGACAACTTTGATGGTAAATTTGTCAAAGCAATTATGGAACTCCCTTTCACAGGCGAGTTTGTCACCGATGGATGGCTTCCAAATATCCTTGTAAACCTGCATGGAAGCCACGAACAGCTAAAGAATTCGCTAAAATTTTCTTTGCGAATTGAACGAAGCGACAACACTTGTCACCAGTTTTCTCTCTTCTCATCGAATGTCTGGCTACTAAGCCACGATACACAACCGAACATCCGAGCAAACAACTTACTCACAAATTTTCGGACTTGAATAGCTTTAACTGGAAAAATGCTGGGGAAAAGTTCATCGGGGAAAGTGGTCTTGTGTTGAGTTCAAGTACGTTTTCGTACCTTTTTTATACTTGTTATAAGGATTAAAATGCGTGTTTGAGTCTTAGTGAGTCGTAGTGAAAAGGACTTCACTTCAGCCAATATGTTCATTAAATGAAATGACTCGGCTATGAATTTTTGACAAAAATTTTTTTTCCAAATCTTGAGCTTCTAAACTCAGGGTGCGGCTTATCTGCGAGTGCGGCTTATACGCCGGTATTTACGATAAAAATGAGTTTAAAACTTTTAAAAAATCACATCTGAAGTATAGAGAAAGATTGGTTTAATACATTTCAGCGTCCCCACAAGTAAACTCACATCCTATCCAGATCATTGATCACTCAAAAACCGCAGAAAGCGTTACGTCTAATGTGCAGTTTTACCTCTCAGATGGTATAAATGCCATGTAAACCTATTTGAGCATATGATAGATCATTCTATGGTACTTTTTTAATTTGCATTTTGTCAGTAAGTCTGCTTTTCAGAGAATTTTATGAGGATACAAGTGACATGTTTTGACTTGCGATCGTAAGGCTTAGTAACCAGGCACGGATTGGAAAGGAACGAACTAGACTGGACTCTTTCATCGTGAGAAGGAACCATTTCCAGATGTGAATGTAATTTGTGCTTTCTTTTGTTGACGAAAACCATTTTTCATGTTGTAAATGTCTGTTGGAGTCAGAAAACATATGTTTCTTCATCTGACCTCCAAGTAGAAAAACTCGGTTCAAATTAATTAAGAAAAATTGCATAATCTGTCGCATAATTGACCTTTTTTGCCGCACAATTCACCCTGAATTGCGGTATAATTTCTCAAATTTTTTCGCACCCTATCAGAAGCCCTGACTGTTGGTAAAAATATCGTGATCTGGGTACACTAAGACAATTTAACCCTGATCTAAGGCAATCTTAAAGTTCAAACCATTTTAAAACAGCAGGAATGTTGTGATTATTCACCCTTCTCTCCCGGGAGGAGGAGGAGGGAGATGGGGAGGGAAGGAGGCAGGGAGCCTAAATGAAAAGAAAGATTGATAACCTGCCTGCATGTAACACCTGTAATCATGGTTGTAACAGGGAACTGAACATCATGTTTTATTTGTGCCCTAGCCATGGCCCCTGGAACAATGGGTGCCTTGGTAGCTGCATCAGTCATTGCTGCCCAACAACAGCAACAACAGCATCAAGCAGTACAGCAGTCACCATCATCACAAAATAACATAATGGGAGGCACAGGTGCATTGGTGAGCAGCAATGCTGTATCTACTGGTGGTGCCACCAACACGTCTTCAATGATAGGAGTGCAAGGTGTTCCTGGAATGACTGGCATTGGTTAGTAATCAGTTTGCAGCAAACCCTACTGATAAGCTACTCCCCCACCCTGAGTTTATAAGCTAAAATATTGAACAAAAAAAAGTTGTAAGTGACAAGAGAGCTCAGCCATATTATACCCATGGCTGTCATTAGTAGCAGGTTGCTTTTATGGCTGGCTACTACAATGTTGAGTTTCCAACATTGATACTCACTTGTAGAGTGCCATGAGTTTAGGATATGTGCTTTATTATTATTATTATTATTATTATTATTGTTATTATTAAAGATGGCTGGCTACTCAGAGTTTGAAAATAACAAAAACACAGCACCCTGAGAAGCCAGATTCTTCAAAGCTTACAGCAGCCCTGTAATACCTTGAATGAACATGAAATCTCATTGTGAAAATCAGTTTCCTATAGTGCAATTTTAGCTCTAAAGCTGAATGAACATCTTGGGTGCTGTCTTTGTATTGTTTACAGGTATAGATTCAGTAATTTGGTTTTTCCGGTGAAATTTTACAATTCATCTCAATAACCACATTCTGTAGCACGAAAGGGACTGTGTGAAGCTTAATAACAAAGTTATTTGTGGAAGAAAAAGAACAGACACAAAAAGGCATCGTATTGGGGAGAAGTATATTTCAAACCTTTTCTAGTTTTCGTCGCTCATTAAAGGCTGGTTTTCACTAGCGATAGAGTTGGAGTTGGAGTTGGAGTTGTAATCAGACGTGCAGAGCGTTTTGAACTGGTGAAAACAAAGTTCCGATTCCGCTTGCGAATCCGTCACTTACGATCTAGTGAAAACTAGGTTGTTGGAGTTGGAAGCAGAAGCGGAAGAACTAAACTAATCACAAAGTGTGGGAACGAGCACCGTGATTGGTTTATCCTTCTGCTTCTGCTTCGACTCCAACAATCTGGTTTTCACTGGATCATAAGCAACAGAATGGTAAACGTATTGGAAGAAAATGGAAACATCCTGATTCTTCTGATTGTGCTTTGGACATTTGGTCCCCTGGTTACACAAAGTGTTTGACTTGTCAATCTTTCGATCCAGTTTTCTGTGATTTGAAACTTTGTGTCTGCCATTTTGCTGCATACTTACAAAAGTCATTTAACTCCAGATTCTCTCTCCCAGTCTCCCAGCAGTCCCAGGTGCATTTAATAAATGGGTACCACAAACAGAATACTGATAGTAACCTTTGGGAAGTACTAGAAAGGTCTTTGCCTCTTCACTTTGCTTATTCGGACTCGTACATGTACAGCTGTACACGTTTACTTAGGTAGCATTTGTTTTTGTTTAGGTATGAACATGTCTGGGATGGGAGTTAGTAGTCTTGGTACTATGGGAGCTGGAACCCTTGGTGTTGGGATTCCTGGCCTTGGAAACATGACTGGTGTAACTAGTGTTGGTGGTAACTTGCAGTCTGGAGATGCGCTTTCTCAGGCTTACTCTGGAATACAACAGTACAATGGTAAGGCACAACAAGATGGGCTGAACTTGTGAAATCATTATACAGTATGTTAGCTGTGAATGGAACATTTAATAATGAAAGAGAACCTCCAGTCTTCTTAGAAACTTAGCAGTTGCATATGACAGATAACCTGCATTTTAATATATAACTTGTTTCAAATATAAATTGGGCCTTTTGATAAATTAGTGTCAGATCTTATTCTACTTTGAACATCTCCTGGTAAGATGGACACCTTTTTTTAAGAGTGACGCCTTTTTAAGGTGGACATTTCTCTAGGACTGACGTCTGTCCGAGATTCACAGCCGTAAGACAGACATCTCTCTAAGATGGACAATTCTCTGAGACCAACAGTCAGATCTGGCAAGTGTGGTCATTTTTTAAAGAACCTGGACTGTGTTAGTCTTGCCAAAAAACACTACTAATGTGAGTAAATTGCTTGCTTTCAGCAACATTTCCTGGCGTTTATGGTCACACAATATTCCAACAACAACAACAACAACTACAGCGCCAGCCGCAAAAGGAAGGTATGATTGCTCTAAATTAGCTGAAACTACATGAATGTATAGTGCTGATTACTAATAAGTGTAGTAAATAAGTAAATAAGGGAAGCTTGACATGAGTGAAAACAATGAGCAACGGTGAACATTGCTTGTGACGTTGGAAAAGTATAAATTGGCTGATTGTTTTAAACTTTGAATAAGTGGGAATGGGTTCTCAGCACAAAGGAAATGTTAAGAAATACACCCCAGCTTATTTTTCGCGGGTTTTGGGTGAATAGAATGTATTTTTCCCTCAGAAAACATTGAAGAGTTGTGATGTACATTAACTTGATCGAAGGTGCAGTATAATGTAGTGTAATGCATTATATTAATAAAGTAACTTGGGCCGTGTTCTATTGGCATCAACCGTTTTTTGGTTGGTTGAGTTGGTTGGGTTTTTTCGTGTTCTATTTTTGTGATCTATTGATCAACTTTTTCAACCAGCTCTGAGCTCGGTTGAAATGGTTGAAAATGATGGGTAGCGTCTGCTGACATGTTAACAAGCATCGGTGTTCACGCGTTGCGTCATTATAATTTGGGCGTAATCACGTGGACAATCACGAAAACTGTCCCAAGTAACCTGTCAGCCACAGAAACGTATTTCTTCTCATTTGCATTTTTTTAAACTTGCTGTCTAATAAATTAGGGACGACATTCTCAGAATAGCCTGTAATACGAGTGGGAGGTGTCCTTTTCGTTTCCAGTAACAAAGACGCTATAAATTCCAATTCATCGTCCGTTTCACAACGTGGTGGAACCAATTCTTCTAACAGTTCTTGAAGAACAACCGATGCTACCAGTTGCGCTTCTGCCATCTTTCCAACCTTGGCAGAAAAAGTTGAAGAAGTCTGGGGATGACTATGCCCAGTCACAACCGTGTGTCAACCAGGAACGGTTGAAAAGGTGTTCTATTGGAAACCTCAACCATTTCAACCAAAACCGGTTTCGGTTGAAACCGTTGATCCCAATAGAACACGACCTTGAATACTGATCTATGGAAACAAAATCATCTGCTCTTAGCCAAAAAAGCCTCTGGGTGTCATAAAGGTGGCCAGTTTGTTCGATAAATTAATGGAAAAGTACCATAGATTTTGCAGTTTCATAGGAAAACGTGCTCAGGATGACCAAATTGTGTGAGAAAGTGATGGAAATTCACCTTAGGTTTTACAGTTTTATAGAAGAGCATCACTCTGGATGTTCATTTTTTCAACTTCTGGTTAAAAGCCTGCACAAAACAGGTCCCAGTTTCATGGTAGAGAAGCGTTCAAGTTAGCAGGCATATACCATAATGTTCAGAAATCACAGCATTCTGGTGTGTGAGCAAACATTTTGACCAAACCATGTATTGTTTGCTACCTTTTAGGTCCGGAAGGAGCTAATTTATTTATTTATCACTTACCGCAAGAGTTTACTGATGCTGATTTGATGCAGACGTTCCTACCATTTGGCAATGTATTAAGTGCCAAAGTGTTTATAGACAAAGCCACAAGTCTTAGTAAATGCTTTGGTGAGTTTTAACGTTTAATTTCATGTATAGGCAGCAAGATAGATTCAGCATTGATGGTGAGCAGTGTAGCTACCCTTCTGTTAAAAATAACCAGAAAAACGTTGAGTGTCACTAAGGAATTTTTGTGGACGGTATTTTGTCATACGCTGTTTTTCAGCGTTTTCTGCAGCTGGATTGGCCTGTTTAAGGATGAACGTCTGAATTTTTAGAATCAACATTGTGCATCCCTAGCTAGTGTCAGTCCCAAACTGCGCATTTCAAAAAAATCCCTAAAAGTCGGAGGAAGGAGGTAGAGTCAGGATTCAAAATAGCAGCCGGCTGGCGGCGACAGCCGACACTTTGGCCACCCTTGCCGGCGATTTTTCACCCAAGAAATAGAAAAAAACGATATCCCATCCCTTGATCGGCAAAATCAATGTCTCTAGAACGTCATAGTAAACGTTTCATATCAGAAAGTAATGCAGCCGTGAAACACTTACACACATACCAAAAGTGAATTGGATGACGTTTTAAAAGATTTCTAAATAAAAAGCAACAACAAATTACAGAACGTTAACAACTATTATCTCGATTTTTGTAAATCGTCTTTGTTCTAGCGACTATCTCTATTTCCGGCACCCTTTTTTTCCGATGTGGTTTCATACATGATCAACAAAGCGACTTTTGAGGAAATAGGCCAGACACGGGGTAGCAGTGCCGCAGCAATTCAGTTCTCTTTTAGGAACCGGGCAAATTTTCATTCACGATTTCTTTGTCACAAATGCGTCTTCGATCCGGTTTCGTGTGCTTTCGCCTTCTCGTCCAATTAAATTTGCTGGAGACCAAAGGAAATATACCGTCGCGCTGAAAATCAGTGTCACTGTTGCGGCATTTATCATTTTCAAAGGCCTGATCTAATTTGTCAAACGCCAGCAAGCGACCCTGCCAGTCTGCCGCCGACGAGATTTCCATCCTCAAGAGAAAAATCGAGCAGTCAGAAACGTCAATAGTTAAACTTCAGGCCAACACAGAAAAATTCACATACCCAAGAGACTTGCGCTATGTTGCAAAAGCAAACATCACTCCTGACGAGGAGTTTAAGACAGAAATACACTCCATAAAGAGAAAGGCCGAGCAAAAATTCATAGGCGCACTGACCAAGTTTCATTATCGCCGCGTTGAACGCAACAGTGATAAGTTGGGAAGAGCGAAATCTGATAAATGTAGGTCAAAGAGAGACACTGATCGGGCTTAGCATAACGCCACATGCTCAGTCAAACATTAGTACAAATGTTCTACACTCTTCTACCACTTGAGTGGAAAAGATACATCGATGACTTACGCTCGCTGTGGAATGTTGACAAAATGGAGATAGAAGAGTTAATTGTCCTAGCAAACAGTCACCACCCGACCCAATTAAATTTACGGCTGAAATCTCAGACAAAGAAATGAACTCAGTTCCTGGATACCACTCTTTTCAAAGGTGAAAGATTTAACAAGCAGGCAATTCTTAATATCCGCACACATTTTAAGCCCACAGAAACTTTCCGGTACACTCACTTCTCTTCCTGCCACCCACCAGGGGTTAGAAAAGGGTTTATCAGAGGTGAAGCCCTACGTCTTCTTAGAAAACTCTTGAGCGAAATCTTTCGTTGAGACTATCACCCAATTCAAAAAACGCCTCCGTGCGAGAGACTACCCCAACCGTCTAGTAGAAAGAATAAAGAAAAACGTCCGAAGTCAAATGAAAGGAAGTCGGCACTTCGACAAAGAGAGACAGTGCGGAAAAAATTCGCTCTTTCGTAACAACATACCACTCAGCTCTGCCTAATTTTAAGAACATCCTTATGAGCAAATGTCACTTAATTAAAAATCAACCATTGCTAAAGCGGCCTTCACACGTCAAACTAATGTCGGCCAACTCGTGTTGGCAAACTCAAATTGGTGTGTGTGAACGACACAACAACATGTTGGCAAACTGTTGGCGACAAATAGCACTTGTCTCTATTCTCGCCAACTTTTTGCCAACAGTTTGCCAACATGTTGTTGTGTTATTCACATACACCAATTTGAGTTTGCCAACACGAGTTGGCCAACATTAGTTTGACGTGTGCACATTAGCACGAGCATATGAGCCGCGTTTGGCCTGTCAACACTTTATTCCATACTTGGGATAGGTGCTTGTTCATTCTTGTTGACAGCCGGTGTCATAGCGGATTCGGACCACCTCACGGATTTAGACCCGCCCGGTCCGGACCGGGGGGTCCAATCCACTAGGACACCGGCTAAGAATCAGCCTTGAGAAAAAAAGCCGTCAAATTCAGGCTGAAAGCTTTGATTTTATTTTGAACCCTGAGAGTTCCGAATTTTTTTTTACAAATCAGAGATAATCCGGTTTTCTTCTGCGGAAGTTACGGTTTCCAAGATATGACAGTTAGGAACTTTCCATAGCAACAATTTGGTAGTTATATTAATAATAATAACTAATAGTTAAGAGTCTCCCCCCTTAAACATTTTAATGACATAACTGCTTAACCTTAGGTTTAAACCAATCATTGCCAAACCCTTGATGATAAAACATTTTCCTCTTAACTTGAGCTTGTAGTGAACTTGGACTCAAGTTTTGGGAACATATCATTTTGTCACAGTTGGTGTAATTCACTGTAATTCACTGTGCCTGCTCTAGCCACTATTCTTTCTTTCGTTGTCTTTCAAACTGTTGTTACCTTCAGTGGCACGGTACCGGTACCGGCGTTCTTTATTATTATTGTTTTTTTTCCCTTAGGTTTTGTAAGTTATGAAAACCCAGCATCGGCTCAAAATGCCATCCAGGCTATGCACGGATTTCAGATTGGGACCAAGAGACTCAAGGTTCAGCTCAAGAGACCAAAGGATGCAAACAGACCTTACTAACTCCTGTGGTAAGTAGGTCAAACAACAACAACAACAAAACTTTATTTACACTCGAATTTAAGAGTAGCATGGAAATGCTAATATCTTCGAGCTGGAAAAAGTCACAGGGTGGGTAGGTTGGTCCCTAAATGTGGTGAAACTTCTAATAATGGCTTGGTCCAGTTTATTACAAAAATATTGAAACTAGGACCTGAGAAATGACCGAAATTTCCTCAGAAGCGTGCAGTTTGGAGCAAACGCTCGTAAATCCTAACTGCACGCTTCTAAAAGTTTCAACTAAGGTGTGAACTTTTCACAATACCTCAATCTGATTTTCGTACTTGTTTTCTTTTTCCTTGAGCACCCTTTCCAAATTTCTCGATTTCTTGGCTTTATCGGTTCGCATATTACGATTGAAATCTTTCTTCGATGGTAGGCTTATCGAACGAGGAAGATAGAAAGTTGATTTCAGTACGCACCAGTGCATGAGACCTGGGTAAAAGGTTTAGCAAAGTTACTCTCTGTATAAGACGTCACGAAAGGAACGGCGAAATAAGCTGATCGCTGATTGGGCACAAAAAAAATACAATGCCTCAAAATTTGTGCTCAATCAGAAGCAAGAACACAAATGGGCTCTTGAACTAGTCCGTTAAAGGTATCCTCTCAGGGGCTGTTCCCGCCCGTTTTGTAAACTTTCGCTTGCACCAAGCTTCAGCTCGCACCTATTTCGCCCGTTTTATCTGCCTTTCGTCCCGGCTATCTGCCCCTGAGTCTCCGAGGATGAGGGTTTTTCTCTGGGTACTCTTTTCCCTTCTTCCATAAAAACAGTTAAACATTCTAAATTCCATTTGGATCTGGAATTGGGGGAAACCCGTTTGTCAGTCGCCACGTTTTATTTATTTAGACATTGATTGATTGATTGATTGAATTTTTTGTTTGCTTGCTTGTATATTTATTTGTCTTAATTCTAAAGGGAAGAATACAACACTGCAAATGGCTGGAGTAATAAGAATAGTTCCGTCAGTAGTTGGAAAGACAAACAGGATTGGTCGAAGAATAATTGGATGTCATGTCAGACATCCAAATTGAAAGAATGAAGGTTCTAATAACAAAAAGGAAATTGTTTAGATTTGACTTTTTCGGTCGCATGTGAAAGTCTCTTTCTAAATAGGAGGCACTTAAAAAGATTGTCAGCTTTCTAACCGTGCTTGTTTAATGTTGCAGTTTTGAGTATCTGCCATGTATAGGCAGCTCCTTCTAAGTCAGACACACTCTTGGCAACTGAGGTGTCCATCCTAGAAGGAGACAAACAACAGATGATGGTTTGTTCTCCCTTGGAGAAATCACGTGACACAAGTTCGTTCCCACACAAAATGCGTTTACAATGTCAGAGTATTTATTCATACTTTTGGCGCTCTCGCAAAAACACAGGAAAATTCCCTTTAAGACGAAACCTAGACCCTCGACCTGGACTCTTTTAAAAGATGGTCCACGGTTTTAGAAGTGACTTCTTACAGATGGTGAGCGCTGTTTTGCACTCACTGTGTTGCGAGAAGCTGACATAACCTTGATTAAATTACTTGTGCTAACTAACTATAAGGTTTTCTTCACTAAACGTGTTACTTGCATGTCCAGTGTCTAGCGGCGCTTCTAACTCGTTCCCTTGTCTCTGTCTCGCCTAGATCACGTGACTGTGTACTTTTGTTCGTCGTCATGGCGGTGACCTGTTGCGCATGTGCTTGTATGTGTACCACAGTTGGTGACGTCACTTGTGAACTTTGTGCGGTGGCGTGCTTTATTTCGTCACTGTTGGTGTTGGGATTCAGTATTGCGTCACTGTAAAGTAGTATTTCGTCAATGTTAATTACGTCAGTATATATCGGTGCATGTTGTTTAGCGGGTACTTGTTAGCTCTCTTTTATTTGTAGTGTTTATTCGTCTTGTGTCAGGCAAGCTCACTGTTTACTATTTATAGAACGTAGTTCATGTTAGTGTAAACGTCCAAGTATTGGCGCTAGTGTGTTTACGGTTCTTGTGCTGGTTTTGTGAAAACCAACTATTGTCAATGCTTTGTAGGTCAGTGGAGTTGATGCTGGCCTGACTTTTACTTAATAAAATACATACATAATCACGCCTCGTGTTTCTTGTTGGTCTATGTTGTGTACCCAAATTTGGCTTGTTTCTTGACAAGCTCTCCGGCTTGGAGGTGGCTGTTGAGCCTCGACGACGTCGTTGCCTGCTTTGTAGTGTAGTGCTGTGCTAGTTACTTCAGGCTTCGCGGCAAGGTAGGCGCCGAGGTCATTGAGTCTTGTGAGTAAAAAGTTGTTATAAGCAATACCTATAACCTCGACAAGTAACATGCCAGTACAAAACTCCCCCATTTATGTTGATTTATATCCTTTTTAAGGGGGAGAGGGAGCCCTCCAGGAGTGTTACTTTTAGTGGTCTAACCGCCCTTCTTTTTCCTTAGCGCCACCATGCTTTAGAGTACACGAACGTGTCGATGCAGCACGTGACTGATCCAATTCCCCATTTTCGTCCCCAGAGCTAGCGGCTTTTTTAAATGACGTCTCGTGTAGCTTTGGTAATGGCCAGAATTTTATTTTTTGATTGGCCGATTAAAACTGTATGCGCAGTAACGTTAAATTTTTTGGCTTCTACGCGTAACGTTTTATTTCCGATTGAATTTATCGGGGCATTAATTAATATATTGACTTGATCAATTTCCACACAGAATAAACTTACACGTAACTGCCTCATCAACTTTTGTAATGACCTCTTCATGTCGATATTTAAAAACTTGGGCGCCAAATGCTTCTGGATTTCAATTTGCGATGTGGTGAAACGTAATACGGTGTAGCGTTTAGTGGCGAAACGATAAGTACACAGTTGACATTCTCACACAACAGAAACCAAAATAACTGTACAATTCATTACAACGCAAATGCAATACCTTTATTCAAGCAAGATACAAGTCCAAAACTCTTGAGCAAAATGCAGCGACAATCGTTCTTCTGAACAACTACGACACGAAAGGCAGTTTCTTAAGTTTGTTCGTTTTAAAGTTCCAGGTTTTCCGCTAATTGCAGGAGATTTAGAGAGTCCTGAACAGCTTTTAGTCGATGACCATGACTCGATCGATAGGAATTCAAATTTCTCGGTTGTTGCCAGACCACGGACGAGATAGCAGGGTCGTAACGAGGTATGTGGGATCAGGGATCAAATGGGTGGGATCAGGGATCAGAAGGGCTGGATCTAAGATCACGGCCCCGGGAGCAGGGTTCACAGACCATGGGATTGGGATTAGCAATTTTTTAGGGATCAGGCTGTGCCATATTTGTGGGATCAGGGACGAAAATTGGTCACGCTTTTGGAATCAAGGATCAGAAATTTGGGTACAAAAATAGGATCAGCGATGAAAAACATACCTCGTTACCACCCGGAGAATGGAGTAGGCGCAATAGCACCTTAACGAATTAGACGTACTACCGGATGTCGCGGATTTCACGACATCCGGTAATGGCTGATAGCAGGGTCTGCGATCCCACCGCTGACCGAACAGATCGTAGGCTCTGGGAACGAGAATGCCAATTCCCCATTCTCGTCCCCAGCGCCGCTTGGCCCTCTCAGCCGCCGGCGACTGGACACGAGGACCAAGCGGCTCTGGGAACGAGAATAATCCTAACCCTTAACCGGGGACGCCTGAGAGGAGGTCCAACAGGGAGATGCGACTCTGGGGAGGACAATGGGAATGTTCAAAGTGATAGCTTATGCGGTCGGAAAACCCCCATTAAGCAGTCATTAGGTCTCAAGGTGCAAGGCGTTTTCGTTCACAGAGCAGCCTAGTCCTCTAAACTGATGACGCCTGTTGCTGGGGACGACAAATGTGTTAAGCTATGATGGTCCTCGTGCCCAGGTGCCACCGACAGCTGGCTCCGGGGACGAGAATGGGTGCAAGGGAATTGGCCTTAGACAACTGGCTGGTACCCGCGAACAATTCACCACACAACAATACGATTAGACATTCCCAAGTCCTTAAATTTTTTATCACGTTAGTAGGCCTCTCGCCACTTCATCGCTCGTTCGGTCGCTTCGCGACCTCATTGAAGCTCACTTCGCTCGCTTTACTCGCAAAACACAGGCAAAGTAATATCAATCGAAGAAGTCGACCTGGTGCAAGTCTACAACACGATGTTTTGAAAACCGACAGCAATTTGCATAAGCGGTTGAAATTAGTCACACATCAGCAGACATGGCGCGGTGTTCGCTTGCTGAGAGACACGTGCGACTTTTCTGCAAATTCTCCAAAGTGGATCTTTTCGATTTAAAACCAAATTGGGCATATCCTTGCCAGGAAAGTATAGAAATGGTGTGGTTTTGGTTTTTTGTAACTTGGCCGTTTTTCCGTGATGGGTGGACATCACGTATAATACAGATTTGAAAGATGCAAGGCTGATCGATCGTGGTGGAGGTGGAGCAGGGCCGTAGCCAGACTTTCAGAACAGAAGAGGCAGGTCTCGCGAGCGCCAAAGGTGCGACCTTCTAGGGGGTCGTGAAGCATGCTCCCCACTGAAAATTTTAAGACCTACCGGTACTCTCTCTCTATTTTTAGCATCTTTTAATGAGATTTTTCTTCAAAATTCAGTATCGTTCAAGTGTAAAAAGGCAAGAGTTTTTTGTGCTTTCAACATTTTTTATACCCACTATAAAGGCGTGCAACTGACTGACCAAGTAGATGGCTATCCCGAATTTCGCATTGCTGTTATACACACCCATCCCCGCCTTCCTGCTCCGTCGCTAGCAATGGCTGGTTTCCAATTTCTAACTCATGCAAATAACGTGCTGCTTCAAGATTATCAAATTCAGTTGCAGCGGCGAATTGTAGAACTCTTCTACTGTGGCCTGAGAGAAAACTATATCTCCTGTTCTCACCAGTGAACAGCACGGAAAACTACGCTACGGTGAAAAACTTTGAGCCAGCCAAAGAGCTCTTTTAGTAGCCATCACAAAAGTGAATGTCTTGACCAGCACCGGCTTTGTAATCTTTTATCTCAAATCGAAAAACTTTATTATAGTCTCAATCTTATAGCCGTGCACAAGTGCACTACTAATCGAGGAGACTGAAGATCGAATTGAAATTTGGAGTTGCTGGTTTTTGAGGAGAGGGGAAAACCGGAGTACGCGGAGAAAAACCTCTCGGAGCAAGGACGAGAACCAACAACAAGCTCAACCCACATATGATACCGGGACCGGGAGTCGAACCCGGGCCACATTGGTGGGAGGCAAGTGCTCTCACTACTGCGCCACCCCTGCTTCCGAAATCTTAACTTATGAATTGATGATTTTTGCAGTTTTTAGGCAATGTATCTCAAAAAGTGTGAAATTGGGCGCTGATCATGGGCATTGATTCTCTAAAAGGTTTGATTTTGTAAGCTATGAGCTGACTGTGGATTAGGGTCGATTAGCTGCCTGTTTGATTAGCTGCCTTTGAATGTGGATTACGACACAAATGAAGCTGATATTATATACTGATAATATAAAATGAAGCTGGAATATTAGCCACTTGAGTCTTTTCAAAGCCTTTTTCGTACACCTTACTTGGGTTAATCTTTTCTCACTCAGACGCAAATGCGTTCTAGGGATTATTTTTCCAGCAGTATGTTTTTTATTTTGAAATAAAACGTAGACGAGGCAAGTGCCTCGTCTCGCCTCATGCTAGCTACGGCCCTGTGGAGGTGGAGGAGGAGGGATAAAAAATTGTGGAGGAGGAGGGAAATAAAATTGTGGAGAAGGAGGAGTGAACTAGAATTGTGGAGAAGGAGGGAAATAAAATTGTGGAGAAGGAGGAGGACGACGAGGAAAGTAAAATTGTGGAGGAGGAGGAGGGAAATAAAATTGTGGTGGAGAAAACGGAGGCCGTGATGGGAAGACTAGGATACTGTTGAGTCAAATTTCACTTCGAAATTGATAAAATAGGAAAAATGTACGCCACTTTTTATTAAATTCATTTGTCAGTGAAACCTTGCTGAAGAAGAAGGAGACAATTAATTGTGTACTTTGCTTTGTACTAGTTGAGTCTTTGAAATAAAATGTAGTTGGTTTGTTGGCGCCATCATTAACATGCACAATTTATGAACCCGTGAACCGAAAATAGCTTTCTATTGTTAAATAACAGTACTTGTCTGCAGTAAATATGAAAGCGGCAAGAAATGGAAGCTTGCACAAGAACGTCACGGTTCAGTGATTTTGAGTCACAAATGAGAAGCGAAAGGAACGAAAATTCTGTCATAACACCAGTTACACCAACCACAACCGCCACAGGTTAAAAACAGAACATGGCGTCATTGATAAACCTGACAAACCGGTAAACAAACCAGCTAAACCCGTTGGTAAGTTAAAAATAGAACATGTCATCATCCTACTTTAATGAGATTTCTTCCCATTGTATTCGTGAGATAAAGACAATAGCCCATGACGTCATCGATGTTAATGTATTCCCTAGCCTGTTTCAGGCTCATGACGTCATCGAAGTTAATGTATTCCCCAGCCTGTTTCAGGCTCATGACGTCATCGATGTTAATGTATTCCCTAGCCTGTTTCAGGCTCATGACGTCATCGATGTTAATGTATTCCCTAGCCTGTTTCAGGCTCATGAAAATTAGAAAGAGAACGCGAAAATAAGACGCGTGGGATCTGGAGAAAAGGGGGCGGTGGTGGGTCCCAGCCCCGATGCGTTTTTCGCGCTTGTTTTCTCAATTCACGCTTTCCCCACTATCTCGGAGCCTGGTACAGGCTATGTACGGATAATTCCATCCCTACTATGCTACTCAACTCCCAGTTGGCTATCCGACTACAAGCATGCGCTGAGGAGTTGAACTCGGCGCTACCGAGAAACAACCCCAGCTAGTGGCTAGAGCCGGATTTAAACCTAGAGCGGGATTTATAAACAGCATCTCGTATACTAGACAGTCAAACTTGCCACAACATAGCAGCAAAGGAGCAAAGATTGATCACCTCTTCAGAGTTTTAAACAAATGCAGAAGCAAGTTTGACTGTCTAGTATACGAGATGCTGTTTATAAGGGATATTAATCCTTCTCTCAACACGCAAAGTGACTCCATCCGCGCCAAACTATTTACTTGACATTTTTCTAATTGAATTAGAACTTTTAGTTTTCTATTGTTTTACTTTGGGTATTACGGTATGCCCACTGGACACACAACTTTTTTTATTGTTTTCACGTTTTATATATTCTTGTTTTAACTATCACCTTTTTGACTTGATAATGAGGGTAGCGCCGAAACGTCGTATGCTTTTTTATGAGTTTTTAAAATGAGTTTTAAAACTTTTTTAGCGTTTAATTTTATGATAAAATTATTATTATTATTATTATTATTATTATTATTAGGCGGCGCGATGTGCCTAGGCACGTCCGGCCGACTCATAAAATGCAACGCACATTTCTGGTTTGGCGGAAGTCAGTTCACTTAGACTCCGCGCGAGCTCTAAACAATTAGGCTCGTTATAATGACGTCGATTTTACGAGATTGAGAGCTAATGTTTCAAATACCGGACGATTTGTTCGTGACATGACCATTTTTGCACCTGAAGCGTAACTTTGTTGTTTTGAGTTTCGCGGCGTATTGAAGTTGAGTAAAGGTAAGCGTTGAAATGTTTATTTCGCTGTTTTTGAGGACATTTCGTTTTTAAGGGGCAGTGTTTACAAAGGCTAGTGAAAACTTGGGAGTTGTGCGCGTTGTCAGTATGTCGGCATAAGAATAGTCTTGTATGTGGTGTTGTTTTGTTGAGTACTTAGCCTGCGAGATCGTCCATGACTCATGGAGACTATTGTTAGTAGTGGTTACACAGTGCTTCCAACTCGACAGGTTGCGAAGGCGATCATAAACTCCATTCTTGAGTTTTGCGATGATGTAAAGTAGAGGAAGGAAGATAGTGTTGACTGTACTCGTTAAATAGCTGTGAACAGTAAACACCGATCTTTATAAACGCAAGTGTAGATAGAGTATGTGGAGAACTTAAGCACGATTTGTAGCGACCATATTTTTAGTTACCAGAGGAATCGGTTAGGGTCATTTTCACAATATTTAATTTTATGGGGGGTCATATCTAAAAAAACAATGATAGAGTGGGGTGTCAGTTTGAAAATCGTCGAAGGTTCCCCAAAATGGCCCGCCGTCCCTGACAGGTGATAAACGACCAGCTCTTTGCATTGCTGTTATAGAAACAATAGGTTTTAGATTGCAAGTAGCCTCTATTTTTGTTGTTAAGATTGAAATGGAGCCATTGTCTGAAGGGTGAAACATTTGTGGTGAATGGCTAGGGGCCGTTTCTTGCTGTTATAATGACGTAAATAATGACCTTTGCACGAGAATTGCATTGCTGTTATATAAATAACAATAGATTGTAGATTGGGAGTAGTTTGCACTCCTGCCGCTAGGAATGGAGTCCTTGCTTGAAGGTTTAAGGTTGATTTATTTCTTGAGATAAAGTCACTGATTTTATCAGTTAATCAGTGGCTTAAATACTGGACATTCTGCCATTATGATGACATTGATTAGATAGAGGATGTGCGCGGTAACTGTGTAAAGGAGGTTAGCGAAGGCCAACAAGTCTGTTTTAGTTCTTTGTTTGAAGTAGTGCTGGTTACGAAAAAAGTAATCGTAGAAAGGAGTGTAATTTTGTTGTTTTGAGTTTTGCGGAATATTGAAGTTAATTAAAGGTAGGTGCATGTTGTAATGTTTATTCGCTGTTTTTGAGGACATTTGATCGAGAAGGGCGGTGTTTATTAAGGCTAGTGTTTACTTGGGAGTTGTTAGCGGTGGTTAGTGTTTTCGGATAGAAATAGTTTTGTTTTTGGTGTTGTTTTGAGTGCTCGATAACAAGTTTCTGGCGTATTTCTGAGAATGTAGTGAAAGCAAGCAGAAAATTACCTTCAGTGCTCGTCAATAAAAACATTTACTCCAACGGAACTTCAGAGTTAAAATTGACTGTTTAATTTAAGCTTGATAAGTCTTAGATTTACTTAAACATGCACTTTAACTACTAAAACAAACCTTTTATTCCTTAGAAAGAACAGAGGGGAGGAGACGGTTGACAGCGTATGCGCCGCCTCTAAATTCTTACGAATTTCTTGTTGTTATTATTATTATTATTATTATTATGACTATTATTATTATTATTACTATTATTATTAATGTATTTTTCCTAACGTTATAGAATCATGAGTTGTTGGCAAGACATAAAACGACATTGTTCTTTAAAACGTTCCAATTATTTTCCATGCTGATTTAACTTAATATTGTTAAAAGATTTATAGTTTACATCACATCATTGAAGAAAGAAGGATGGGTTATTTCCTTTTGAAACACCTGCTAAAACTGAATGTAGACGTAAATAACTAGAAAATACAATTTGCTTGATTTTTTTCTGCCCAAGCCGATTCATAGTCGTCAAAATGTAGAGAATTTTTTTGTTTGGTCTACCCCGAATTCGAACGTTAGAAAGTACAGCCTTTTCCTTAACTAACAGAATAACTTCGAAATATTGTTGCAGCTTGGTGTTTCAGTTTCTTCAGCAGTCTTTGAATAGATGATAATGCAAATTTCATTGCAATGTCATTTTAAGCTTCATTCATGCAATGTTCTCTAGCTTCTGCCACTGTGTCGAGCAGGTAGTTTATTTCCAAATTGATATGACAACTTTCAAACATTGTCACAACTTTGTGTCGTTCGTTTGTTTTTCTTGAATGATTTCGAGTGTCTTTCTTCTTCTACGTCCCTTTTGGCAAAAACATGTTGTCCAAAAACACTTGAAAGTGGCTCGAAATTTTGAAAACCTCCACGAGTACAACAAGGGATTCAGAGCAGAATTTATAAAAGTAAGAAGTGTTGCTACATGATAACCAATTATCAATAACCTATAATTACCACGACAAGCGCGGCAGAAAAATAATAAAAACTCATTTGTCAACCACGGGATGAAACAGAAGTAAAATACCAAAATAACCGAGAGAATTACCACAAAAACTTTCTTCTCTCTCAGGTAAAGTAAATCTAGGTTGCAACGAAAGTTTTCTTCCGTAATTCTAGTTCTATAATAGCTGAACAAGTTTCTTAGCGTTACAAGGTACAGAAACGTAATACCCTCTGATAAAAGCCAAATTAAAAGGACATAAATAAACCACAACACCAGAGCTCTGGCTTGTAAGATAAGTGAAAGCATGGCATAACCAAAACTAAAAACCCATATCGACAAAGAGCCGATAAAAACCCGCCTTTTGGTGATTATGGCGCGATACTCTAAGGGTTTTCCAATAGCAAAATACCTGTCGATGGCTAACAACAAAACGTGAAAAACGGACACAATCAGGAAAAATTGACTAAACATCATAACAAGAAAGAGAGACTTCCATGGGTCGTTTTTCATTGCGATGCGAAGATACCAAACAGCTGATGATGGGGCGAGTACTAGACCCACAAACAAATCGGCTATTGCTAATTCTAGTAGTATGAAGACTGTAGGTGAAGATCTCAGTGTCTTCAGTGGATCTTTCCAAACTGCAGCGATGACAAGGGAGTTTTCCACTACAATTGTTATTGATAGAAATAAGCAGCAGATACTCATAGTTAACGCTTCGCCAGTGGATGCGTTTTGCATAACATTTTTGAATTCGTCCGCCACAATGCCTACCGAGACATCATGATTCCAAAAAGGTGTGTGTCCGAGCAGTGCTGTCATGTTGTTCTCTTCCTTTGGTGATTTTTGATCGTTCTCTTTGATGAAAGCTTATTTTTTCGTAGCTACAGATCAACTGTTGTTGAGCGGACTTCAGGTGATAAGACAGGTGACTGTCAGTTGTTTACTTCACCCATGCAATATTCTGTATTGCTCAGTTGCCGCTTGGTCGAACCAAGATCACCAAAACAAATTTCCTCCAAAGTTTTGATTTTTTTGGAAGATCACTTTGGCTCCTAACCTCGAGCAGATGTTGTGGTAGTTCCGCCGGTTTACCTTTTATTATACCATGATGGAGCTTTGAAGCTTACAATTTTTAGAAATGACCTTACATATAATCGAACGTTCATAAATTAATTTAGTTTTCATCAGAATTAATAGGTTTTTGCTTCCCTTTTGCAATATAAACACATCAGATAGGTAGATTTATTTGTTTTTATGTATATGCAAATAGCCTTAAAATTAATAGCAGCATGAAGAGCAATCGTTTCTATCTTTGACAATTTCTGAAAGAAAGCTTTTATGTAAAATGTAAACATGAAAATTACAAAAAAAATTGAAAATTGCCATTGAAATAAATGGTAGGTTTTCCTAACATTACGATACGATGGGAGATAAAATTACACAAGTAAAATATAACCTATATTATGAAGCTATGGAACCAACTATTCCTTGGCTGTGACCTTGAATTGGGTGCGGCGTCATTTCAGCCGTTCATGATTTATGTGCTGGTGTCATCGCCACTTCGATTCCTGTTTTTAATCGACTATCTGGACTGTTTATTCTTTGCAAATTTTTTTTCGTCATTTCCTGAAGAGTTTTTGCCTTTTGCCTTTGGGTTTCTGACTCAGTTAATTCAAATTTTGTCATTTAAGTTATAATCGTATTTCAGTTTCCTGGGTTCTATTTTTAAATGAAAAGGAGCTGTATTGTGCGTGAAAATGTTGCCCTTATGTACATAACAGCAGTCCCTACATGGGCTTGTCTGCTGATTTATTTGTTTGCCATTAATTTTTTTTGGCGCATGCAAGCCAGCCCCCAAAAAAGTGACAAAATAATATACGCCTTTCACTTTTCTAAGGCAATTTTTTTTATGCCAAATAAACTACAGTCTCGTATCAAACACTTCAGGTTCTAAATGTTCTCGCGGAATGTCTCTGCGATGACCTTTGGTCAAGAGAGTCTCGAAATCTTGCCAGCCTCCACAAATATAGAAAATGATTCAGCGCAGAATTTGTATAAACAAAGAGCGATGAAAACCAGAGTCCTTTCATAAGAGAGTCCAGGCTCCACCGACATAACATGCAAAAATACAAAAATGATTTAATTATAAACCAAGGAGTAAAGCAAACCAAGAATGCACAAACTATCAGAGCTATGGTTTTACAAAGATGCTTCTCTCTGTGATAGAAATGTTGGATTGGAACGGACGCCATGGAATTATCTCCCCTCGTGGGATTACAACGAAAATGATGCAGCAGTACAATATTCATACAGATTATGGAGGTGACAGCTATAAGAAATTGCGCTGTGTAAATTATGCTGCAAACAATGAAGATTTCTGAAAGCGCTGCGTGTAAAACGCCCAAAACCAACGCGTAACCCCAAATTGCAACGGCTGCGATTGATACGCGTTTACTGGTGACCTTTACTCGATACTGCAGAGGTGCAAGTACCGCGAAGAGTCTATCAACTGTCAGTAATAACACATGACCAACTGACACGCTGGTTAATACAGTATTTATCGCTAGCGGCACGCCCACCGAAAAAGGTTGTTTGATCTCCCACGCCTGTCAGCAGCGACCAATCAGCATGCAAAGGACACAGGATGGAACTCACCAAAAAGCCAGCAACGGCCATTGACAATAATATATAGCTGGAACTGAACGAGCGAAGTTTCTTCAAGGGGTCTTTCCAAACAACGATGATAATCAACGTATTTCCTACAACAATGACAGGAGACATAGCCGCCATGATAACGCCGACCACTAATGCCAACGATTTTTTCTTTTCCAAGAAATTCCAGATTTCATGGCTGTTCGAAACACTGGCGTTTTCGACCTCCATTTTCTTTTTGTTTCAAAAGGAGTTGGGATCGCTGGAGTTCCTCAGCTTATCACTGTAATACCGCAGAAGTGGTTAATCTTTCCTGTTGCTATTTGTATGTGTATTTCTCGCCAGTAAGCTGCACCTCGGTCTTGTTGTTAAGTGATCTCTACACCGAACTTTTTAGTAGACAGCAACAAAACGTGAGACAATTTTTAGATCACAATTTTAGACCCAAACTAAGGTGCGAATTGATTAGTGTTTATCTAGAAACCATGATACAGTCTCATCCCAGTTATACGCATTAATAACAAGACATGCAAACAATAGAATCATATATATATTAAGGTAAACAGACTACTTTGAGCTAATTGTTAGCTATCAGGTTTTTCTTAGGGTTGAGATCTCGAGGTGCTATACGTCAATTTTTCTTTCTTTCCGTATATCTTTTCAAACGTCCAAGGCATAGAGCTATATAGAATTGATGACCTCAAGACCTGATAATTTTTACTATTCTGATTACCTGACTGATTAGCAATCTATTGATGTTCGAAAGAGAAATTGGATTTTGGTCACTATCAAGCGTTGACAGTTTTTAAATAATGCGTGAGAGATTATACATTAAAGGTTTTCTGACTCCTTGTTACTGCCATCACAATTTCTTAAGCTTTGTTAGGGAGGAGGGGGAGGGGATTAATTTCCAATTCTTCGATATTTTGGCGGCAGCAAAAAGTTTGTAGTAGCCTAGCTTGTGACAAATGGAATTCAAATCGAGAAACTTCCCTGCAGCAAATTTATCAAAAATCTTTATAAATAAAAGGGGACTCTTTGATTTTCCGCTTTTCTTTAGTAAATATTATGTTTTCAACTAAAATATAATCTTTCAGGATGTTTACTTTTGCGGGTTTTTGTGTCAAAAGGGTTTCTGATTGCTTCATTACAAAGGCGAAGGCAAATTGTCTGAGCAGGTGACATCAATTGAAGGGTGTAGCTAGGATAATCGTGTTCTGACGAAAAATGTCCTTAAAACGTCTTTGGTGCTGGGTCAATTAGTCGTGTGGAAATGTCGTGTAAGCATGGCATTCATGACATTAATGTTTAGTTAGAGTGGCCGAAAACAGACTGGTCTAACCTGTTCACCCCGTCCCGCCCCGCCCATACCCGCCCATAAAGGACCAGGCTTCTTGTGCTAGTTTTTGCTCATCACTTTTCACGACCAAAGCTGCTTTTGGAAGTCAGCCGATGCAGTGGGATGAGATCTTGCAAGTCGTGCCTACATAAGATGAATTTGGCCAGGGTTGCACATCAAAACCAAGGAATTTTCACTAGAAAAATGGAAGAAAAATATGACTCAAATTTTTCCACCAGAAGACACGTTTGTTAAATGGCTTAAACACAGTAAAAGATAAAAAGGAAAATAAAAGCAACCGGGTTGAGCAAGATAAAATTGAATTGTGAGCATACACGGAATCAAACTTCATAAATCCACGACCGCTTTACTTCTCTCTTCAAATCCTTCAAATCCTGGAAGAATACTTGATATTTTGTGTTTGTTTGTTTGTTTGTTTGCTTATTTATTTTCATATCGACATTTTCCTGGATAATGTAAAATGAATATTACGAACTTAATATCATAATTAATAGCACGACTATGCGTTACGCCTTGTTACTATTTTCAATTCCCTCTTATTATTTCGATAAACTCATTAACAGTTACG
This sequence comes from Siderastrea radians, assembly GCA_964017195.1. Lineage (NCBI taxonomy): Eukaryota > Metazoa > Cnidaria > Anthozoa > Scleractinia > Rhizangiidae > Siderastrea > Siderastrea radians. The sequence continues at coordinate 462,409 of OZ024887.1, read as the reverse complement.
ATGTAATAAAATACAGAAAATGATGTTTAACGACAGCCTTCGCAGGAGATGTACGAATACATAAACTATAGGTCTCTTCCTCCAGGGTGTTTTAGAGTTCCTGAGCAGTTAAACTAATTGTAATCTTTCTATATGAAAATGAGAGTTAGAGGGTGTACAGTACGCCCATCATGGTTTCCTGGTCCGCAAAAATATGATGTTGAGGTCAAATGTCGTGGTAGTTAAAAGTCATCTGCAATCTGCCATCTTGAATGCTCTATTTTGAATTCCTACATTTTCCAAAAACCTCAGAAAACCGTCAAAATTAAATCAAAAGAAATGAAAACCGTTTAAGAAGAGTTAAAATATTGTAAAAAGATAAAACTTACGACAAAAAAACAACCACCTTCATATATGAAGAAAACAAACAAAAAAATCAAAATTTCGAGAAACATGTTTCTACGGAACAAAACTTCAAAATGTATTTTCACTTGTTTAATTACTTGAGACAAACTTTGACTGCCGGTACTTGATTTTCTTGACTCTATTACGCCAAGTATCTCTCGACTCTATTACGCCAATTCTAGTTTGCAAAATCTGTCTTGAATGAAAGGAAAACGAGAATGACAAACTCATTAATAATAATTCGTAATAGAAAATAACGGTGATTTGGATACCTGACCTTAATTAGCATAAAATTTTGCGAACTTTTGCTTTGAATTTCTCCAAGAATTATCACTGAATTGAAAGAGTGTTTCATCAAGTATCCAAACACATCGACGTCGGTTAAAAACCTCGGCTTTTTTTTTCAACCCACTTGTCAGTGTTTGTATATCCTGGTGAAACACTCTTTCAAATCATCTTAAATCATCTGCAAGTATTCCCGGGACACTTTGTTAGTAATCAGCTAGATTGCGTTGTACTTGACTTGCCAGACTTGTCCCTTTGAAATTTTTTTTAGTCTGTTTTGGACAAAACATAACTGTCAAAATTTGGTTGTCACTCAAGCATCAAATTCCTTGAACAATGAAATGTCATGCCAAGTGTTTTTGCTAACAGAACAGATAACTTCTAGGAGAACACATAAGGTGGACATGAATGCTTGGTGGATATGAATGAACGCATATGAAAAAAGGCACAAATGTTTGAAAGCAATGCAAGAGCGTTCTGCCAAAGCCCAGGCTAAATACTGAGCTTAGTATAAAGAATTTTATCACGATAAACACTTTTTATTCCTTTCATGGGAATCTGGCAATGTTTTTAATCACCCTGAAGAGTTTTCCTACGTTATGTAAACATGAAGTTATTACTCTTCCGCAAACTCAATGAAAAGGCAATCAGACCACTCGTTCTTTCTTGATATTAATACGACAAACACACTGTAATTAGATGACATGATGAATCAACTCTAATTTAAAAAAATTGAAATGATTTTCTCACTGAAAGGAGAATGGTTTCATATCATTTGAAACATCTGCCTCAGCATGGAAACCAGTAGTTATAAAATGAGTATTAAAGTTTGCAAGTTCAATAAGAATCTGCCAACACTGGCAACAGTTAAGATTCTAAATATTTCGTGGCTCTCGTTCCAGTATCATCCACGGGTTTCTTTCGTACAAACCCAGTGTCAAGATTTAAAAAAACTTTGATGTGGCCTATCATATTTGTTAGTAAGAAGGCATTGTCACAACTTTGTGTCGTATGATCGCCTTTCTTCAGTGATGCAGATAGTCCTTCTTTGTCGGTGTCTTCTTTGGCTGCAAACGTTTGTCAGGAAGTATCTGAAAGTAGCCCGGAATTTTGAAAACCTCCATGAGTATAACAAAGGATTTAGGGCTGAATTTAGAAAAAGGAGAAGCGTTGCCACATGATAAAAAACCATCCACGCTCTATAATGTTCATGACAAACCCGGCAGAAAAAAAGCAAAACCTGATTTATTTGCCATGGGAGACAACATAGGTAAAATACCAAAACGACCGACAGAATTAACATAGACACTTTCTTCTCTCTTTGACAAAGTAAAACTAGGTTAGATTGAGAATTTTCCTGCATAATTCTAGTGTGATGATGTCTGTATAGTTTCTTTAATATGAGAAGATACAAACAAGAAAAGCTCTCTGAAGCTATCCAAATGATCAGGAAGTAAACAAACCACAACACGAAAAAATTTCTTTGTACTATGCTTGAAAGGACGGCTACACCAAAACATGAAACCCATATAGATGAAGAGGCAATACGGACTCTCCCTTTGGTAACCACTGCCCTGTACTTTAGGGGCTTTGCCAAAGCAAAATACCTGTCTATGGTCAATATCAAGACGTGGAAAACGGACACAAGAAGGAAATAATGATTAAATACCAGAACTGTCATGAGCGGTGTCCACGGGTATGCTTTCAGTGCAAGGCGAAGATAAAACAGCGCGGCGCCCGGGCCAAAAACTACTCCAGCCAACAAATCAGCTATTGCTAACGACAGCAGAATGAAGTTTGTAGGTGAAGACCTCAGTGTCTTCAGTGGATCTTTCCATACCGCGGCAATGACAAGTGCGTTTCCCAGTACAGTTGGTACGGATAATAGAAAGTAACAGATGCTAAAAAATGCCGCTTGGCCCACAGGTTCTTCTCTCATACCGTTTTTTATCTCCTTCGCGAGAATGTCTCCCGATACATTCCAGTAATCCATGTGACCGAACAGTGCTGCCATTTTGTTTTCACTGTTGTTGATTAATCACAGTTTAGAATCTGTTTGTTTTTGAGCAGTTTTAAGATGACCAAAAAAGTTTTTGCGATGTTTTGTTTACCTAATCTACGTAAAATAGTGTAGTGTCTACCGCCGTGTCTAATTTTCCTCGAGATTTTCTGCCTATTGAGATGAATATGGTAGATCCCCTTCTGGAGAAAAATTTACCGTTCCTCTGTACTCCTCATAGAGAGAAATCGGTTCTCAGTGTTAGGCTGCACTTTCATCAGCAAAGGAAGAAATTATTTCATGATTTTGATAGACCCGCTTTGTCACCCCCTTGTCACTAGACCTGCCTTGTAGCAGAAACTCATAATCAGAGAATTATTGTTTCTGCGTCCCTGTTAGAATAAAATCCCTGGGTGTTACGAAGGTAATGAGATATCTATAAAACTCATATATATGCAAATAATCTTGAAATTTCCTTTCAATTCGTCAACATCATTAAAAACGTTTGACTTAAAAGTAAACAAAGTTTGAACCTAATAGATTTCATAAGGCATTAGTTGTGGAAATTAGTATTGGATCTAATGGTAGTTTTTGTGAAACCTCATGATAAGATTTCAGATAAGACTACATAGGTTAAATAAATCCTAGGTCATGGTGTGTTTTCTCTCGGGTGCTTTTATTTATTAGTCCACTCTGTGGCCCAATTTTCAATGATTCGATATTTCAGATTGCTTAGTGACGCGGTGTACATTCAGAATACGATTTATTTACTGGTTTATTTTCTATACTTTTACATTTTCCATTTTTAAAATACTGATTGACTAAGGTCTTAATTAAAAGAAAAAAGAAAAGAGACGTCACTGTTAATACCTTTGCTCAAGCTGTTTTTTTAGTAATGATGCCTACAGGAAGACTAACCGCATTCATTTCACCAGTTAGGCCAAATTAGTTTGTTTGGCAATTGAAGATTTCCGTTAGAGGTAATGACGAATCGAGTTGTTTTGTCATGATTTAGACTGCCGAACCTTATATGCCTCTAGTATATTTGAGCTATCACTAAAGGAAATGCCTCATATTTTCATAAACCTTCACCTACTAGTTTAATTGAATTGAATTATAAACATCGGCGTGGCCTCTCCCGTGTGGTTTAATTTCCATTTACAATATCTCTATTGATTAGGTGCAACCGGATAGACACCTGCCTAGGTGATCCATCTTCAGTGTTTTTCATTCTCGAAAGCTTGACGTTCTTACTTATTTCCAGGTGCAATAAGGCGTTGGAAAAGACGGAGGGATATCAAAGCCTGGTATCGTAAACCCAATCCCCAGTTTGACTGTTTTCATTGCCTTTGCACCACCTTCGATTCTTCGAGAAGTACTTAAATTTGTCTCGATATTTTGGGAGCCTCCATGCGTACAGAAATGGATTAACCCCAGAATTCGCGTGCAATAAAGCAGCAGTGAATGCATACACCTGATCATGAACAACGATAAACTGCGGCTGCAAACAAATTAATATCTGCACCGTGAACCAGGACACAAAATAGGAAAGAAGTTTAAAGATAACAGTGGCAATGGAGCTGATCATAATCAAAATAAGGATCAGCGGACGATTCGCTGTTGACTCTTCCTGTGCTTCTACAGTGTTGGAATGTTTGCGAAAACGAAAGAAGATCACAATACTATAAAACAAATAAGAAATAAATAAAACCTATAAGTTGTAGGTGGTTCCCAGTATGGTAAATTGTTTATCGCAGAAACCAAATGCACATCTAAACAGCAGAATATAAATCCAGCAACTTACTATGGCGATACAGACTCGTTTGTATTTTGTACCTTTACTCGATACTGCAGTGGGAAATTTCTCTCGACATAAACGAAACAGTGAGCAACCGAAAACAAAAAGAAAACAAAAACAATAAAGAAAAGACAACTTGTTACTTTTACTTTACGCGTATTTTCCTGCTAAGATTTGGTCAAAGCAGGGTATTTTTCAATACCTTTTGAAATAAGCTCACAGCATTTAAGACGTCGAAAGCAATAATAGTTTTCGTCGTAAGGAAACCCAGCTTGAACGTAACCCTTAAAGAAAATAATGTAAACGTAGAGGGAATAAGTCCCATAACAAAACCTTTTTTAGATGACTCGTGGACTAAAGTAAAGCTTGACTTCAGAGAATTGGTATAACTGGTATTCGGTGTTGGTTTTTTGCTTTAGTGATTTTAATTTAGCCTCAACTGCCAACGGCAGTCTCTACCTTTTGTAAGAAAGGAAGGCTGTGTCAACATGTGCCCATTGCTAAGGCTTTTACAAATAGTAGGAAATTTAGGAACCATATAGTTTGACCGTAATCCTAAACGAAAACGTAAACGCATGTCATTATTTCTGAGCAGGAAAAACTCACATAACAGATCCTAACTGAGGTGACTCGTGGACGAAAGGAAATATCGACTTTAGAACCGCTATAACTGATATTAGGTGTTGTTTTTCTATTGTGTCAACATGTGCTTTCACTAAAGCTCCTATACATTGCACCCATTCACTTAACGAAATATTTCAAAAACGTTTCTTAGTCATTTGTACCTAATGAAGCTTAGCAATCTCTCTACATCCATTCTTTTATGCGAAGGTCGTTTTGATTAAAACAGACCCGTTGCTGTTGGCATCCTTTTTTTTCATCTCCCTAAACTGCAAAATTCTTATCAGTTTGCATTTCTACGCGCTATCGAGAAGGCATCTTTCCACCGTGTAGAGCGCCTTATAGCGAAGGAAAGGTCGCACTGTTTTGCACTTTTTCTCAGTTTACTTCATTTTAAACTACGATTCTGCAAGTTTTTGAAAACGTTTGATTTTAAAACCTTGTATTGTAAACAAAATCCTGCATGCCTTGCTGGTCACTGCTATTACCCCTCGTCCGCTTCCTCATAAAGAACTTAAAAGTTTCTCGATATTTTGGAAGCCTCCAAGCGTACAAAAATGGATTTACTCCAGAATTTGCATACATTAAAGCCGCACTGAACGCATACACCAACATCAACAGCGATAATTTACGGCTGCAGGGAATACAAATGTATATCATTAACTGTACAACGAACCACGGCATGAAGCAGATAAGAAAAGCACAGATGATGATGGCGATGGCCTTGAAGAGTTTTCTTTCTCTCTGATGCATCATTTGACGACTTGCCATTGAATTGTCTTGCCCTTCTGTAGTTTCAGAATGTTTGTGAAACCTATATAAGATCGCAAAGTTTAGAACCAAGATAGCAATAAGGATACAGAAGATCTGTAAGTTGTAAATAGCTCCTAGTATAAAATATTGGTTTTGCCACACACCAAACGCACATCCGAAGAGCAGAAAATAGATCCAACAAGTTCCAGTGGAGATGCAGACTCTTTTATTTGTGACTTTTACTCGATACTTCAGTGGAGTCACCAAAGCAAAGAACCTGTCGATGGTGAGAAGGAGCACATGTCCAACACTAACATTTATTAGGACAGAAAAAACTGCCTTTAAAGGTTGAAATATGGGATTTTTCTTGAGAAATAAAGCCCAACCCCAATATGCAGTTAATGGACACGCCACCAAACCAACCAGAAGATCAGCAATGGCCCTGGATAAGATGATAAAGTTTGAAGGAGATGATCGAAGTTTTTTTAGAGGATCTCTCTAAACTGATAAAACGACCAATGAATTTCCAAGCACAATGATTGGAGACATAATCATCGCGAGAATTGCATTAATTGCCGATATGGTCTTCACATTGTCGACGCTTAGCCACACTTTTAGCAAAGCTTCTTCGCCTGTCATATTCCAGAAGTCAAAGTGGCCTGTCGTGGCTGCCATTAATTCTTACCAGTACCAATCATTAATAGCGGCTTTGATATTACGATTCTGTGATATATCTTCCTTTTTGACTCTTCAATGGTGCGTGCTCAAACCTGGTGACCTCAAAAGTTCTGAAACGTTTCACTTATTGTGCAATATTAAGAGTGAATGTGCGAATTGGACAACCTTGCCGATTTCTTTGTTGGCAAATTTGCATATTATTTATTCAACTGGACCTCAAAACTCGTGCTGAATGGCATGCACTACTGTAAATACACAGAGACACACTCACACACACACACAAGATAAACGTCTCCTGCCACTATTAACTAACAACACAATTTGTCAACACACGATTTCTTACAAGCGACATTGTGAAAAATCCGTAAGTCACCAAGAAACGAACGTTAATCGAGTTAAACGATTGTCTTCAAATCGGATGCTTGTTTCTGATCTGCATAACTTTTTATTGGATTTACTCTGCTAAAATGATCCATACATACACAATAAACTTGAATATTTAGATGCATTCGTTCCGTGAGAAATTTAGAGTCGGTTTGCACCAGAGTTGCTTGAAAATTTAAATCAAGATGTTATAAATTAAGCGTGCCTTCATTTCGTTGTATTGCCTTTATTTTGAATCAGGTAAGAATGGAATTTTATGAAAAGAATGCCGGCTGTTACCTTGATATAAAGTGGATGTTAACTTTTATAACTGGATATGCCATCATATTCCCGTGATTAGAGGAGAATTCAAAGCTTTTAATAACACGGATTAATCAGCTATATAAAATATTTTGTAGTGCTCCCTGTTGAGGTAAATATGGTAGATCCTCTTTTGGAGAAAAGTTGACCGTTCTTTTTTGTATTCTTGAAAACTGCATTCACAACTAAGACTGATCAAGCGAAAGTGCTTGCAGTTCTCAGTGTTAGGCTGCATTTTCTTCAGCAAAGGAAGAAATTATTTCGTAATTTTGATAGACCCGTCCTTGTCACTAGTCAGAACCTCAAACTCTGAAGCTCAGAGATTTATTGTTTCTTTGTCCGTTTTAGAATAAAATCCCTGGGTGTTACTGAGGTAATGAGATATATAAAACTCACAAATATGCAAATAATCTTGAAATTCTCTTTCAATTCGTCAACATCATTAAAATCGTTTGTCTAAAAAGTAAACGAAGTTTGATCCTATTTGTATTACATACTTCTTAGCGATGCGGTGTAAATTCAGAATATGATTTATTTACTGGTTTATTTTCTTTACTTCTACGTTTTTCATCGTTGAAATATTCTAGTTAAGTAAGGTGTTAATTAAAAAGAAAAACGAAAAGAAACGTCAATGTTAATACCTTTGCTCAAACTGTTCTTTTATTAATGACGCCAACGGGAAGACAAACTGCATCCATTTTACCAGTTAGGCCATACTAGTTTGTTTGACAATTGATGACTTCCAGTAGAAGTAATGGAGATTCGAGTTGTTTTTTCATTATTTAGACTACCGAACCTTATATGCTCCTAGCATATTTAAGCTATCACTAAAGAAAATTCCTCATATTTTCTTAAACCTTCACCTAGTATTTTAATCGAATTGAATTATAAACATCGGTGTTGTCTCTTCCGCGTGGTTTAATTTCCATTTACAATGTCTCTATTGATTAGGTGCAACCGGATAGACACCTGCCTTGGTGATCCATCGTCAGTTTTTTTCATTCTCGAAAGCTTGACATTCTTACTTATTTCCAGGTGTAATAAGGCGTTGGAAAAGACGGAGGGATATCAAAGCCTAGTATCGTAAACCCAATCCTCAGTTTGACTGTTTTCATTGCTTTTGCACCACCTTCGATTCTGCAAGAAGTACTTGAATGTATCTCGATATTTTGGGAGCCTCCATACGTACAAAAATGGATTTACCCCGGAATTTGCATACAATAAAGCAGCAGTGAACGCATAAACTATCATTAACATCGATAAATTGTGGTTGCACGGAAGACAAAAATAAATTAATATCTGCACTATGAACCAAGGCACGAAGCAGGAAAGAAATGCACAGATAACTATGGCGATTGCCTTGGAGACATTTTTTTCTCTTTGAAGGATCAGCTGACGATTTGCTGTTGACCCTTCTTGTGCTCCTGTAGTTCTAGAATATTTGTGAAAACGAAATAAGATCACAATGTACAATACTATAATACAAATAAGAATAAAGAAAACTTGTAGGCTGTAGATGGTTCCCAATATGGTAAATTGTTTATCCCAGAAAGCAAATACACCTCCAAACAACAGAAAATAAATCCAGCAACTAACTGTGGTGATGCAAACTCGTTTGTTAGTAACTTTCACTCGATAATGGAGTGGAGTCACCAAAGCAAAGAACCTGTCGATGGTGAGAAGAAGCATATGGCCAACGCTTACATTCACCAAGACAAAACTTAATTTCAAAGGTCCAAATGGTGGATCTTCTTGGTGAAATGTAGCCCATCCCCAGTACACAGACAACGGACACCCCACTAAACCAACCAGAAGATCGGCAATAGCCATGGATGACAGAATATAGTTAGAAGGAGATGGACGAAGTTTCTTTAGAGGATCTTTCCAAACTGATAAAATGACCAATGAGTTACCAAACACGATGACAGGAGACACGATCATCGCAAGCACAGCAACAGTTGCGGATATGGTTTTCACATGTCCTACTCGAAGCCATGCCTTTTGTAATGCTTCCTCGCCTGTGAGATTCCAAAAATTAAAATGACCTGTAACGGCTGCCATTTTGCAAGAAAGAGGTTTCGAATCGTATCCTTAACTGCTAATTTTTGCAAACTTCCTGTTTGGCTCAAGCTGCGTGATCAACACTGATGATAGCTGAATGCCGAACAGCTTTAATTTGCTGTTGTTTGTGTAATTGGTTTAAAGTCAATAAAGGTTCGTTGATAAATTTGCGTATTATCAACTCACTAATAATTGTAGTAACTCTGAGCGAATTTCTATCAACATAAAACAACAACAACAGCCAAAAAAAAAAAACCGAAAAAAAACGTAACTTGTTACTTTCAGTTTACCTGAAGTTTCCTGTTAAGATTTTGTCAAGGCAGACTATATTTTTTAATACATATTAAAATACACTCACAATATTTACAGATGTCGAAAGCAATGTTAGTTTTCGCTGTAAGGAAATTACAGGAACCGCACAGTTTGACCGTGCTCCTTAACGAAAACGTTAACAGGTGCACCCAACGGTTCGTTTCGGCCGAATATCAGTTCGGCAGACCTCAATCGCCTGAGATAGTCGGATTTAATTCCAGTGAAAACTAGAGATTTCCTCGGCGAAACATCACCTCAGACTTTCGTTACAAGGGGACTGATTAATTCCTATTGTTTTCGGAGGGACAAATATGTCGTTTAGATTGTAAAATAAGGTCAGCTAGCATTTTCGGACAGCCATTAGCAGCTCGGAAATTCGGTGGATAGGATTCCGTTTCCTAAAATTTTCTGTGGCTTTAAGTTTCGGCTAAAAAACGCCGAACAGATCAACATGTATTAGCTTACACAAATATGCCTTTAAAAAGCTCTGAAACAATCTAAGAAAGCATAAAATGGCATTCAAAGTGTCTTGCTAAAAGTTTTCTCGTTGGGTGCCTCTGACGTAAGCGCCTTCTTATAATTTAGGAGGGATAACTCCCAATAAGAGGTCCTTATTAAGGTGACTCGCGGAAGAAAGTGAAGCTTGACTTCAAAACTGGTATAACCGGTATTTGGTGTTGATTTTCTAAGGTGGATATTATAACTTAGTTTAAACTGCTAAAGGCAATCTTAATTTTTGTAAGAAAGGAAAGCTGTGTCAACATGGGCTTTCACTTAAACTTTTTCACATTACAACCATAAAGTTATGGAGATATTTCAAAAACTTTTTTTAGCGTTTGCGCCCGATGTAGCTTAAAGAAAATATTTTCAATCATTCTTGTAGACGAGGGCTATATTGATTAAAACTATCCCTTCCTGTTGTCGCCTTTTTTCCATTTCCCCAAACCGCAAGATTCTCATCAGTTTGCATTTTCAGAGTTGACGCGCGAGGACATCCTCCTGCCGTGTAGCTAAGGAAAGGGTCACACTGATACTTAACACTATTTCTCAGTTTATTTCATCTGAACTATGATTCTGCAAGTTTTATAAAAAACGTTTGCTATCAAAATCTCGTATCATAAACACAATCCTCCATGCGTTGTCGGTTTTCACTGCTACTGCACTTAATCTGCTTCTTCAAGAAGTGCTTGAACGTTTCTCGATATTTTGGAAGCCTCCAAGCGTACAAAAATGGATTAACTCCTGAATTTGCATACATTAAAGCGGCAGTGAATGCATACACCAACATCAACAACGATAAATTACGGTTGCACGGAAGACAAAAGTATATGAATAACTGTACTACGAACCATGGCGTGAAGCAGATAAGAAATGCACAGATGATAATGGCGATGGCCTTAAAGAGTTTTCTTTCTCTTTGAAGCATCAGTTGACGACTTGCCTCTGAATCGATTTGCGCTTCTGTAGTTTTAGAATATTTGTGAAAGCGATATAAGATCACAAAGTTTAGAATCAAGATAGCAATGAGAATACAGAAAATCTGTAAGTTGTATACAGTTCCCGTTATAACGTATTGCCGGTTTTGCAACAAAGCAAATGCACATCCGAACAGCAGAAAATAGATCCAACAAGTTCCAGTGGCTATGCAGATTCGTTTATTTGTCACTTTTACTCCATACCGCAGTGGAGTCACCAAAGCAAAGAACCTGTCGATGGTAAGAAGAAAAACATGGCCAACGCTTACATTTATTAGGACAGAAAAAAATGTCAAAGGTCCAAATGTGGGATTTTTCTTGAGAAATAAAGCCAAACCCCAATACAAAGTTAATGGACACGCTACCAAACCAACCAGAAGATCGGCAATGGCCATGGATAAGATGATAAAGTTTGAAGAAGATGATCGAAGTTTCTTTAGAGGATCTTTCCAAACTGATAAAATGACCAACGAATTTCCAAGCACAATGACTGGAGACATGATCAACGCGAGAATTGCAACAGTAGTGGATATAGTCTTCCCATTGTCGACGCTTAGCCACACTTTCAGCAAAGCTTCTTCGCCTGTCATATTCCAGAAATCAAAGTGGCCTGTAATGGCTGCCATTTTTTCCGTACCAACAGTGGAATCGAGCGGGTTTTTAACTTATGATTCTGCATGCATGTGATTTACCTTCCTTTTTGACTCTTCAGTGCTACGTGCTCGAAGCTGGTGACCTCTAAAGTGCCGAAACGTTTTATTGATTGTACAATAGATCAATATAAAGAGCGAATGTGTGCATGAAACGACCTTGCCGGATTTGCCGGATTTGTTTATCGCCAAATTTGCATATTTTCTACTCAACTGTACTGGATATCGAAATTCGCGAATGGGTTGCACTAATAAATACACACACACAAAATAACTTCCACTTTTAATTAATAACTCAGTTTGGCTAAAACGGCTTAAATGACCAACACATATACTATAAACATGAAAATTCAGATGCACCCGTTCCGTGAGAAAGGTAGAGTACTTGCAGGAGACTGAGTTAAGACAAAATTTTACATCAAAATGTTATCAATCAAGTGTGCTTTTGATTCTTTATATTGCTTTTAGTTTGGGGCAGATAAGAATGGAATTATATGAGTAGAATGCCTGTCGATATCTTGGTGTAAAGTGGATGTTAGCTTTTATAACCGGATGTGTAATATCCCAGTGATTGGTGGAGAATTCAAAACTTTAAATAAGCATCATGTGTTGTTTGACTGCTGTTTTTCGACTGTATTAAATCGTTTAAGGGGTATCGCAAGAGTTTCCGTTTTTTCAAGGGGAAAATCCTTCGCAACAACAAGAGACTTAAGAGACATCGTCTTGCTCAGGATTATTCTGTGTTTAAATTAAGGACAAGGCCCAACAAACGATGTTTCGGGTAAACAAACAAGGGGGTTAGTTTCTAACGAAACTGTGGTGCTGCGTCGGTGGGGACGTGAAACACAAAAGTTTGGATTTGCCAACTGAGTTGAAAAGGTAAATTGGCCACCGTAAGGAGATTGAGAGCTAACGTTTCGAGCGTTAGCCCTTCGTCAAAGCGAATCAAGGGATTGTGGTTTGCACTTGGTTTATATAGAGAGTGGTGGAGCTACGCTATTGGCAGGAACATGGCAACGTGAAAAACAAGAATAAATTAGTTGAATGAAAAGCGTTCGTTGATACCGTAGTGAAAAATGAATTTTTCTTCTAGATTTTTACGGCTTTCCGTGTTACCCTGGTGTAGGGAAAGGCCACAGATCGTCATGTGTTGGCTAGAATGATTAAGGAGATTGAAATGTCGGGCGACTGGTTTGGATGCGTCCTTGTCATTTCTTTCGACGTCTCGTAGGTGTTCGCGGAAACGGTCGCCTAGTCTCCCTGTTTCGCCAATGTATATCTTTTTGCATAAAGTGCATGTTATGCAATAGATAACATTTGCAGAGGTGCATGTAAAGCCAGTCTCCACCACTCTCTATACAAACCAAGTGCGACCCACAATCCCTTGATTCGCTCTGACGAAGGGCTAATGCTCGAAACGTCAGCTTTCAATCTCCTTACGGTGGCCAACTTATCTTATCAACTCAATTGATAAATCCAAAAATGTGATGTTTTGGGTAGCTTTACTGTCAGTTTCACTGCCTTTCTCAAGGTTGTAAAAAGTAATAGGGCAGGAAAATGTACTGTTATTGAGAGGATTTTGTAGATTATACACTGTCAGCGTGCGGTAAAATTTTTCAACTGGTTTTCAAGATACTGTTGGTTACCATAGCAGCGATAGGACCATCAGGGTTTTGAACTGCTCAACGTTCACCGTAGATTAGGGAATTTAGATAAATAACATTAATACTGTTTTCATGCACATAATATACCAAGAATCAGTTTTTACGAGTTTTTATTTGAAATTTATGAAGAACTTCCCTTATCCAAAGGATTTCGCAGTATACAAATCCAACTGCAAAACTTTGAGTTTGGTAGGAAGTTTATAAGTTTTGGAACATAATTATAGTTGGGCGGTACCCATGTTACTCTCACGGGGAATGGGGAATGGGGAATAGGAAATTGTGAAAGATAATCAATGTACTCTACTCTGGACGTTCCATTACTGATCTCACCATCTTCTAAATTCAGTACTGTCACTTACTGGATCTATTGCACGTTAAGCGGATTTGCGATTCCTCTGTTACGTCATTTTTACACCATAATGGCAGTAATCTAACGCGGTCAAATACATATACTTAGTGATCCTGGGCTGCTAGAGAAAAAAAAAGTCTGCTGGGCCATCTCCATTGTCGACATCTCTTATTTGCTCCGTGCCATGGTGTTTAGTGCAGATACTAATTTACCTTTTTTTATCGTAACATCCATTTTTGTTTTGTTTAACCGTGATGTCCTACTTGTCGTTGTTAGTTCTCAGTAATTTGTTTTACGCTTTTGCAGGCACACAAATGCACGCAAATTAGAGGTGACCCAATTTCTGTACGCACAGCGGCTTCCCAATTATTGAGATATATTCAAGAACTTCTTCAAGAAGCGACCTACGTCGCAGGTGCTCTACAATCAAAGTTGTCGAAAATATTGTTTATTATATAAACTGGAGTGTTTTATAGAGATTTCTACCACTGAGAAAAATCGTATTTGGTACACGTAAAATTACGATAATTTTACATGTGAAAATACGGCCAATCAGCTTTCGCGACGTCACGCGCCTTCTTTCTCTATAAAACACTCCAGTTTATATAATAAATATACATAACCAGGCAACTACAGAAAACACCACGCAAAAACTCAAAAGCACCCAAACTCAAAACAAACCAAACCCAAAAGCACCCAAACTGCGAGATACCCAAACTCAAAAATGAATCCAAGCTCAAAAACAAGGCACGCGGGACCTAGCACAAAGGCCCAAAATTAGAAACAAAAAATTAATTCCGTAAAACAAAGAGATGGCACAAGACCAAGAAAAAAGCCGAAAAAATCTTGAAACAAAGAGTGAAGCCATTAGGGCCTTCTAAACAGGCAATGACGATGGCAAGTGCACAGTGAAACGCCACGAGGAACAGACTGATAAATTTAAAAATTGTCTGCGTACCGGAAAAGAAGCGCTGTAATAGTTGATTAAGTGAAGCTTAAAGGAAACAACAAACAAGACACTACAAGAACCAAAATAAAACCCGATAAATCCTGTGAAAGAGCAGAAGCCTTTAGGGCCTGCTCAAAATAAAAACAATGAAAGGAATATAAAAATATGTAAAAGGAACAAAATAAAAGCAAAGTACAAACTCCCAAGAGAGCAGAAGCCTTTTGGGCCTGCTCAAATCGAAAACAAATTAAAGTATATACAAACAACCAACGAGTACGCAACGAGGAACAAAATCCTTTTGGGCCAGCCCTGCTGAAATAAAAGCAAACAAAGGCCTATGCAAACTACAAACAAATACGTAACGCAGAACAAAATAAAAGCCAATTTCATATCGAAAGAGAGCCTGTTCAAGTAAAAACAAACAAAGGCACACGCAAACAACAAATCATAACGAGGAACAAAACAAAAGCCAATTAATCTCGTGACAAAGCAGAAACCCTTTAGGCTTGCAACAGCATAAGCAAATAACAACATCTCATGCCGGAAAGTATGTGAAATAATCAAAAAATTATAAAACTTCTAATGCTGGAAATATTAAACTAAACACCGCCCATGAGGCAACAATTTATAAAAATTATAAAACATGGAGCCACTGCCACTTAGTACAAGCTCGACAGAGTCAGGAAACAAGAATTACCGTGAAACAACTTCTGCTCTGGAGCCACACAACATACTCAGGACAAGGCTAGCGAGGAACAATAAATTTAGCGAAATTGAGCCCCTGTTGCTAGCATACGCTCGACAGAGTCAGGAAACAAAAATTGCCGTGAAACAACTTCTGCTCTGGAGCCACACAACATACTGACAAGGCTAGCGAGGAGCAATAAATTTAGCAAAGTTAAGCTCCTGTTGCTAGCGTACGCTCGACAGAGTCAGGAAACAAAAATTGCCGTGAAACAACTTCTGCTCTGGAGCCACACAACATACTGACAAGGCTAGCGAGGAGCAATAAATTTAGCAAAGTTAAGCTCCTGTTGCTAGCGTACGCTCGACAGAGTCAGGAAACAAAAATTGCCGTGAAACAACTTCTGCTCTGGAGCCACATAACATACTGACAAGGCCGGGGAACAATAGATTTAGCGAAATAAAGCCCCTGCCACTAGTACACGCTCGACAGAGTCAGGAAACCAAAAATTGCCCTGAAACAACTTCTGCTCTGGAGCCACGTAACATACTGACACGACTAGCGAGGAGCAATAAATTTAGCGAAATTGAACCCCTGTTGCTAGCGCACGCTCGACAGAGTCAGGAAACAAAACTTGCGGTAAAACAAAACTTCTGCTCTGGAGCCACAGTACACACAGAACGAACAAAACAGCATAATGAACCACAGGACACCCAAGCATAACACTTGAATATTATTAAAAATGGCGTTTCAAAATATAAGACTTTGTATGGGATTTCGAAGCGAACATTTTGAGCAATACATAACCGCAAACTAACTGAATAAAGTTCATGAAACATTACATGGTATTGTTTGCTATCCTTACAACGCATTTTGAGCAATTTTAGGTCTATTTACCTTACTGTGTATTAGTACATGTATAATACATTGACAAGGAAGGAGTCATTTGGCCCGATTTAGCCACTATCACCGCTCGACACGTTTCCGAATTCGCTCGAATTTACCCACAAATCTAGTTCAGGCTCCCATTCTGACTTAGCGACTTGACAAAAGGAAGACATACAAGTGATTTTCTCAAAACCAATTGCACATACCTCGTGTCCCAAAAGAATTATCCACTGCACAAAATCGTAATAGCATCTCAAATTAGGCCGCCATGGATGCGTGAGGATCCCGATAGCCCCGTTTGACCGCGGTCGGCACTGGACACCAGTCAAATCATGCCCTTATCGGGAGGGCCACGCTCGTTTTGGTCGTGTTACAATTGTAGTAACTATGACCCGGTACGGACACAAAATTGTCGCTCCAACGTAGTCTGGTTCGCGTGAGAAAATCGCTGCGTGTTGCAAGCGGATAGCAAAAATAAATCATTCCCATTTCTGAATTTATATCCATTTTCAGGGTGTATATTTTCTTGTTTTTTTAATAAGTAGGTTACCTGACCGGCTTCATGCAAATATAGAAATAGATATTGTATATACAGTTATAACAATTTTAGAATAAAACATTTTCACGCGCGTGAGGATATGAATTTAAATGAATTTGCCGACTTCGGTTCGAAAAAATATACCTCAGTGGTGTATAAAACCTATCGACGATTCCAAAAAATTGAACGCATTCAATTCACGCAGAGTACGTATTTAAAATTAACGTAGTAGACTGACCTGCAAACGTTTTGTACATCAACGCAAATATGTTCAATTTACCACGCATGAATGGAAATATAGGAGGAAGGAGAAACACGGTTCACTTTCTCTTTTTCTTGACTCGTTTTCAGTTTCTAACGGCCAAGATCGTTTTAATTTCTTTCGATAACTTAATTCTCTCCATAAGGTCACGGAGTTCCGCGCAGCGATTCCACCATTCTCGCGCGAACCAGACTACGTTGGAGCAACAATTTTGTGTCCGTACCGGGTCATAGTTACTACAATTGTAACACGACCAAAACGAGCGTGGCCCTCCCGATAAGGGCATGATTTGACTGGTGTCCAGTACCGACCGCGGTCAAACGGGGCTATCGGGATCCTCACGCATCCATGGCGGCCTATTTTGAGATGCTATTATGATTTTGTGCAGTGGATAATTCTTTTGGGACACGAGGTATGTGCAATTGGTTTTGAGAAAATCACTTGTCCCCACATGGGCTTGTCTGCTGATTTATTTGTTTGCCATTAATTTTTTTTGCGCATGCGAGTCAGCCCCAAAAAAGTGACAAAATAATATACGCCTTTCACTTTTCTAAGGCAATTTTTTTTTATGTCAAATAAACTACAGTCTTGTATCAAACACTTCAGGTTCTAAATGTTCTCGCCGAATGCCTCTGCGATGACCTTTGGTCAAGAGAGTCTCGAAATCTTGCCAGCCTCCACGAATATAGAAAGGGATTCAGCGCAGAATTTGTATAAACAAAGAGCGATGAAAACCAGAGTCCTTTCATAAGAGAGTCCAGGCTCCACCGACATAACATGCAAAAATACAAAAATGATTTAATGATAAACCAAGGAGTAAAGCAAACCAAGAATGCACAAACTATCAGAGCTATGGTTTTACAAAGATGCTTCTATCTGTGATAGAAATGTTGGATTGGAACGGACGCCATGGAATTATCGCCCCTCGTGGGATTACAACGAAAATGATGCAGCAGTACAATATTCATACAGATTATGGAGGTGACAGCTATAAGAACTTGCGCTGTGTAAATTATGCTGCAAACAATGAAGATTGCTGAAAGCGCTCCGTGTAAAACGCCCAAATCCAACGCGTATCCCCAAACTGCAACGGATACTACAGAGGTGCAAGTAACGCGAAGAGTCTATCAACTGTCAGTAATAACACATGACCAACTGACACCCTGGTTAATACAGTATTTATCGCTAGCGGCACGCCCACCCAAAAAGTTGTTTGATCTCCCACGCCTGTCAGCAGAGACCAATCAGCGCTAAGGACACAGGATGGAACCCAATAAAAAGTCAGCAACGGCCATTGACAATAATATATAGCTGGAAGTGAACGAGCGAAGTTTCTTCAAGGGGTCTTTCCAAACAACGATGATAATCAACGTATTTCCTACAACAATGACAGGAGACATAGCCACCATGATAACCCCGACCACTAATGCCAACGATTTTTTCTTTCCCAAGAAATTCCAGATTTCATGGCTGTTCGAAAAACTGGCGTTTTCGACCTCCATTTTCTTTTTGTTTCAAAAGGCGTTGGGACCGCTGGAGTCCTCTGCTTATCACTGTAATACGCAGAAGTGGTTAATCTTTCCTGTTGCTATTTGTATGTGTATTTCTCGCCAGTAAGCTGCACCTCGGTCTTGTTGTAAAGTGATCTCTACACGGAACTTTTTAGTAGACAGCAACAAAACGTGAGATAATTTTTAGATCACAATTTTAGACCCAAACTAAGGTGCGAATTGATTAGTGTTTATCTAGTAACCATGAAACAGTCTCATCCCAGTTACACGCATTAATAACAAGACATGCAAACAATAGAAATCCTATATATTAAGGTAAACAGACTACTTTGAGCTAATTGTTACCTATCAGGTTTTTCTTAGGGTTGAGATCTCGAGGTGTTATACGTCAATTATTCTTTCTTTTCGTATATCTTTTCAAACGTTCAAGGCATAGAGCTATGTAGAATTGATGACCTCAAGACCTGATAATTTTTACTATTCTGATTACCTGACTGATTAGCAATCTATTGATGTTCGAAAGAGGAATTGGATTTTGGTCACTATTAAGCGTTGACAGTTTTTAATTAATGAGTGGGAGATCATACATTAAAGGTTCTTAAGCTTTGTTAGGGAGGAGGGGGAGGGGATTAATTTCCAATTCTTCGATATTTTGGCGGCAGCAAAAAGTTTGTAGTAGCCTAGCTTGTGACAAATGGAATTTAAATTGTGAAACTTCCATGCAGCAAATTTATCAAAAATCTTTATAAATAAAAGGGGGCTCTTTGATTTTCCGCTTTTCTTTAGTAAATATTATGTTTTCAACCAAAATATAATCTTTCAGGATGTTAACTTTTGAGGGTTTTTGTGTCAAAAGGGTTTCTGATTGCTTCATTACAAAGGCGAAGGCAAATTGTTTGAGCAGGTGACATCGATTGAAGGGTGTAGCTAGGATAATCGTGTTCTGACGAAAAATGTCCTTAAAACGTCTTTGGTGCTGGGTCAATTAGTCGTGTGGAAATGTCGTGTAACCATGGCATTCATGACGTTAATGTTTAGTTAGAGTGACCGAAAACAGACTGGTCTAACCTGTTCACCCCATCCCGCCCATACCCGCCCATAAAGGACCAGGTTTCTTGTGCTAGTTTTTGCTCATCACTTTTCACGACCAAAGGTGCTTTTGGAAGTCAGCCGATGCAGTGGGATGAGATCTTGCAAGTCGTGCCTACATAAGATGAATTTGGCCAGGGTTGCACATCAAAACCAAGGAATTTTCACTAGAAAAATGGAAGAAAAATATGACTCAAATTTTTCCACCAGAAGACACGTTTGTTAAATGGCTTAAACACAGCAAAAGATAAAAAGGAAAATAAAAGCAACCGGGTTGAGCACGATAAAATTGAATTGTGAGCATACACGGAATCAAACTTCATAAATCCACGACCGCTTTACTTCCCTCTTCAAATCCTTCAAATCCTGGAAGAATACTTGATATTTTGTGTTTGTTTGTTTGTTTGTTTGCTTATTTATTTTCATATCGACATTTTCCTGGATAATGTAAAATGAATATTACGAACTTAACATCATAATTAATAGCGCGACTATGCGTTACAACGTCCTGTTACTATTTTCAATTCCCTCTTATTATTTTCGATAAACTCCTTAACAGTTACGATGTAATAAAATACAGAAAATGATGTTTAACGACAGCCTTCACAGGAGATGTATGAATACATAAACCATAGGTCTCTTCCTCTGGGGTGTTTTAGAGTTCCTGAGCAGTTAAACTAATTGTAATCTTTCTATATGAAAATGAGAGGGTGTACAGTACGCCCATAATGGTTTCCTGGTCCGAAAAAATAGGATGTTGAGGTCAAATGTCGTGGTAGTTAAAAGTTATCTGCAATCTGCCATCTTGAATGCTCTATTCTGAATTCCTACATTTTCCAAAAACCTCAGAAAGCCGTCAAAATTAAATCAAAAGAAATGGAACCGTTTAAGAAGAGTTAAAATATTGTAAAAAGATAAAACTTACGACAAAAAACAAACAACCTTCATATATGAAGAAATCAAACAAAAAAATCAAAATTTATTTTCAAAATGTATTTTCACTTGTTTAATTCCTTGAGATAAACTTTGACTACCGGTACTTGATTTTCTCAACTCTATTACGCCAAATATCTCTCGTCTCTATTACGCCAATTCTAGTTTGCAAAATCTGTCTTGAATGAAAGGAAAACGAGAATGACAAACTCATTAATAATAATTCGTAACAGAAAATAACGGTGATGTGGATACCTGACCTTGATTAGCATAACATTTTGCGAACTTTTGCTTTGAATTTCTCCAAGAATTATCAAAAGGTTTGAGAAATTATATCAAACAATTGAAAGAGTGTTTCATCAGGTATCCAAACACATCGACGTCGGTTAAAAACCTCGGCTTTTTTTTTTTCAACCCACTTGTCGGTGTTTGTATATCCTGGTGAAACACTCTTTCAAATCATCTTAAATCATCTGCAAGTATTCCCGGGACACTTTGTTAGTAATCAGCTAGATTGCGTTGTACTTGACTTGTCAGACTTGTCCCTTTGAATTTTTTTTAGTCTGTTTTGAACAAAACATAACTGTCAAAATTTGGTTGTCACTCAAGTATCAAATTCCTTGAACAATGAAATGTCATGCCAAGTGTTTTTGCTAACAGAACAGATAACTTCTAGGAGAACACATAAGGTGGACATGAATGCTTGGTGGATATGAATGAACGCATATGAAAAAAGGCACAAATGTTTGAAAGCAATGCAAGAGCGTTCTGCCAAAGCCCAGGCTAAATACTGAGCTTAGTATAAAGAATTTTATCACGATAAACACTTTTTATTCCTTCCATGGGAATCTGGCAATGTTTTTAATCACCCTGAAGAGTTTTCCTACGTTATGTAAACATAAAGTTATTACTCTTCCGCAAACTCAATGAAAAGGCAATCAGACCACTCGTTCTTTCTTGATATTAATACGACAAACACATTGTAATTAGATGACATGATGATTCAGCTCTAATTTTAAAAAAAATGAAATGATTTTCTCACTGAAAGCAGAATGGTTTCATATCATTTGAAACATCTGCCTCAGCATGGAAACCAGTAGTTATAAAATGAGTATTAAAGTTTGCAAGTTCAATAAGAATCTGCCAACACTGGCAACAGTTAAGATTCTAAATATCTCATGGCTCTCGTTCCAGTATCATCCACGGGTTTCTTTCGTACAAACCCAGTGTCAAGATTTAAAAAAACTTTGATGTGGCCTATCATATTTGTTAGTAAGAAGGCATTGTCACAACTTTGTGTCGTATGATCGCCTTTCTTCAGTGATGCAGATAGTCCTTCTTTGTCGGTGTCTTCTTTGGCTGCAAACTTTTGTCAGGAAGTATTTGAAAGTAGCTCGGAATTTTGAAAACCTCCATGAGTATAACAAAGGATTTAGGGCTGAATTTAGAAAAAGGAGAAGCGTTGCCACATGATAAAAAACCATCCACGCTCTATAATGTTCATGACAAACCCGGCAGAAAAAAAGCAAAGCCTGATTTATTTGCCATGGGGAACAACATAAGTAAAATACCAAAACGACCGACAGAATTAACATAGACACTTTCTTCTCTCTTTGACAAAGTAAAACTAGGTTAGATTGAGAATTTTCCTGCATAATTCTAGTCTGATGATGTCTGTATAGTTTCTCTAATATGAGAAGATACAAACAAGAAAAGCAAGTGCAAGGCGAAGATAAAACAGCCCGGCGCCCGGGCCAAAAACTGCTCCAGCCAACAAATCAGCTATTGCTAACGACAGCAGAATGAAGTTTGTAGGTGAAGACCTCAGTGTCTTCAGTGGGTCTTTCCATACCGCGGCAATGACAAGTGCGTTTCCCAGTACAGTTGGTACGGATAAAATAAAGTAGCAGATGCTAAAAAATGCCGCTTGGCCTACAGGTTCTTCTCTCATACCGTTTTTTATCTCCTTCGCGAGAATGTCTCCCGATACATTCCAGTAATCCATGTGACCGAACAGTGCTGACATTTTGTTTTCACTGTTGTTGATTAATCACAGTTTAGAATCTGTTTGTTTTTGAGCAGTTTTAAGATGACCAAAAAAGTTTTTGCGATGTTTTTTTTACCTAATCTACGTAAAATAGTGTAGTGTCTACCGCCGTGTCTAATTTTCCTCGAGATTTTCTGCCTATTGAGATGAATATGGTAGATCCCCTTCTGGAGAAAAATTTACCGTTCCTTTGTACTCCTCATAGAGAGAAATCAGTTCTCAGTGTTAGGCTGCACTTTCATCAGCAAAGGAAGAAATTATTTCATGATTTTGATAGACCCGCTTTGTCACCCCCTTGTCACTAGACCTGCCTTGTAGCAGAAACTCATAATCAGAGAATTATTGTTTCTGCGTCCCTGTTAGAATAAAATCCCTGGGTGTTACGAAGGTAATGAGATATCTATAAAACTCATATATATGCAAATAATCTTGAAATTTCCTTTCAATTCGTCAACATCATTAAAAACGTTTGTCTTAAAAGTAAACAAAGTTTGAACCTAATAGATTTCATAAGGCATTAGTTGTGGAAATTAGTATTGGATCTAATGGTAGTTTTTGTGAAACCTCATGATAAGATTTCAGATAAGACTACATAGGTTAAATAAATCCTAGGTCATGGTGTGTTTTCTCTCGGGTGCTCTTATTTATTAGTCCACTCTGTGGCCCAATTTCCAATGATTCGATATTTTAGATTGCTTAGTGACGCGGTGTACATTCAGAATACGATTTATTTACTGGTTTATTTTCTATACTTTTACATTTTCCATTTTTAAAATACTGATTGACTAAGGTCTTAATTAAGAAAAAAAAGAAAAGAGACGTCACTGTTAATACCTTTGCTCAAGCTGTTCTTTTAGTAATGATGCCTACAGGAAGACTAACCGCATTCATTTCACCAGTTAGGCCAAATTAGTTTGTTTGGCAATTGAAGATTTCCATTAGAAGTAATGGCGAATCGAGTTGTTTTGTCATGATTTAGATTGCCGAACCTTATATGCCTCTAGTATATTTGAGCTATCACTAAAGGAAATGCCTCATATTTTCATAAACCTTCACCTACTAGTTTAATTGAATTGACTACATCGGCGTGGCCTCTCCCGTGTGGTTTAATTTGCATTTACAATATCTCTATTGATTAGGTGCAACCGGATAGACACCTGCCTAGGTGATCCATCTTCAGTTTTTTTCATTCTCGAAAGCTTGACGTTCTTACTTATTTCCAGGTGCAATAAGGCGTTGGAAAAGACGGAGGGATATCAAAGCCTAGTATCGTAAACCCAATCCTCAGTTTGACTGTTTTCATTGCCTTTGCACCACCTTCGATTCTTCGAGAAGTACTTAAATTTGTCTCAATATTTTGGCAGCCTCCATGCGTACAGAAATGGATTAACCCCAGAATTCGCGTGCAATAAAGCGGCAGTGAATGCATACACCTGATCATGAACAACGATAAACTACGGCTGCAAACAAATTAATATCTGCACCGTGAACCAGGGCACGAAATAGGAAAGAAGTTTAAAGATAACAGTGGCAATGGAGCTGATCATAATCAAGATAAGGATCAGCGGACGATTCGCTGTTGACTCTTCCTGTGCTTCTACAGTGGTTGAATGTTTGCGAAAACGAAATAAGATCACAATACTATAAAACAAATAAGAAATAAATAAAACCTATAAGTTGTAGGTGGTTCCCAGTATGGTAAATTGTTTATCGCAGAAACCAAATGCACATCTAAACAGCAGAATATAAATCCAGCAACTTACTATGGCGATACAGACTCGTTTGTATTTTTTACCTTTACTCGATACTGCAGTGGGAAATTTCTCTCGACATAAACGAAACAATGAGCAACCGAAAACAAAAAGAAAACAAAAACAATAAAGAAAAGACAACTTGTTACCGCCTTTTACTTTACGCGTATTTTCCTGCTAAGATTTGGTCAAAGCAGGGTATTTTTCAATACCTTTTGAAATAAGCTCACAGCATTTAAGACGTCGAAAGCAATATTAGTTTTTGTCTTAAGGAAACCCAGCTTGAACGTAACCCTTAAAGAAAATAATGTAAACGTCGAGGGAATAAGTCCCATAACAAAACCTTTTTTAGATGACTCGTGGACTAAAGTAAAGCTTGACTTCAGAGAATTGGTACAACTGGTATTCGGGGTTGGTTTTTTGCTTTAGTGATTTTAATTTAGCCTCAACTGCCAACGGCAGTCTCTACCTTTTGTAAGAAAGGAAGGCTGTGTCAACATGTGCCCATTGCTAAGGCTTTTACAAATAGTAGGAAATTTAGGAACCATATAGTTTGACCGTAATCCTAAACGAAAACGTAAAAGCATGTCATTATTTCTGAGCAGGAAAAACTCACATAACAGATCCTAACTGAGGTGACTCGTGGACGAAAGGAAATATCGACTTTAGAACCGCTATAACTGATATTAGGTGTTGTTTTTCTATTGTGTCAACGTGTGCTTTCACTAAAGCTCCTGTACATTGCACCCATTCACTTAACGAAATATTTCAAAAACGTTTCTTAGTCATTTGTTCCTAATGAAGCTTAGCAATCTCTCTCTATCCATTCTTTTATGCGAAGGTCGTTTTGATTAAAACAGACCCGTTGCTGTTGGCATCCTTTTTTTTCATTTGCCTAAACTGCAAAATTTTTATCAGTTTGCATTTCTACGCGCTATCGAGAAGGCATCTTTCCACCGTGTAGAGCCTTAAAGCGAAGGAAAGGTCGCACTGTTTTGCTCTTTTTCTCAGGTTATTTCATTTTAAACTACGATTCTGCCAGTTTTTGAAAACGTTTGATTTTAAAACCTCGTATTGTAAACAAAATCCTCCATGCCTTGCTGGTCACTGCTATTGCCCATCGTCCGCTTCCTCAAGAAGTACTTAAAAGTTTCTCGATATTTTGGAAGCCTCCAAGCGTACAAAAATGGATTTACCCCAGAATTTGCATACATTAAAGCCGCACTGAACGCATACACCAACATCAACAGCGATAATTTACGGCTGCAGGGAATACAAATGTATATCATTAACTGAACAACAAACCACGGCATGAAGCAGATAAGAAAAGCACAGATGATGATGGCGATGGCCTTGAAGAGTTTTCTTTCTCTCTGATGCATCATTTGACGACTTCCCACTGAATTGTCTTGCCCTTCTGTAGTTTTAGAATGTTTGTGAAAGCTATATAAGATCGCAAAGTTTAGAACTAAGATAGCAATAAGGATGCAGAAGATCTGTAAGTTGTAAATAGTTCCTAGTATAAAATATCGGTTTTGCCACACACCAAACGCACATCCGAAGAGCAGAAAATAGATCCAACAAGTTCCAGTGGAGATGCAGACTCTTTTATTTGTGACTTTTACTCGATACTTCAGTGGAGTCACCAAAGCAAAGAACCTGTCGATGGTGAGAAGGAGCACATGTCCAACACTAACATTTATTAGGACAGAAAAAACTGCCTTTAAAGGTTGAAATGTGGGATTTTTCTTGAGAAATAAAGCCCAACCCCAATACGCAGTTAATGGACACGCCACCAAACCAACCTGGAGATCAGCAATGGCCATGGATAAGATGATAAAGTTTGAAGGAGATGATCGAAGTTTCTTTAGAGGATCTCTCCAAACTGATAAAACGACCAATGAATTGCCAAACACGATGACAGGAGACGCGACCATCGCAAGCACAGCAACAGTTGCGGATATGGTTTTCACATGTCCTACTCGAAGCCATGCCTTTTGTAATGCTTCCTCGCCTGTGAGATTCCAAAAATTAAAGTGACCTGTAACGGCTGCCATTTTGCAAGAAAGAGGTTTCGAATCGTATTCTTAACTGCTAATTTTTGCAAACTTCCTGTTTGGCTCATGCTGCGTGATCAACGCTCATGATAGCCGAATCCCGAACAGCTTTAATTTGCTGTTGTTTGTGAGATTGGTTTAAAGTCAATAAAAGTTCGTTGATAAATTTGCGTATTATCAACTCACTGCTAATTGTCACCGTAATAACTCTGAGCGAATTTCTATCGACATAAAACAACAACAACAGCAAAAAAAAAAAAACAAAACAAAAAAAAAAAAAAACGAAAAAATAACGTAACTTGTTACTTTCAGTTTACATGAAGTTTCCTGTTAAGATTTTGTCAACGCAGGCTATTTTTTAATACATATTAAAAACACTCACAATATTTACAACTGTCGAAAGCAATATTAGTTTTCGCCGTAAGGAAATTACAGGAACCGCACAGTTTGACCGTGCTCCTAAACGAAAACGTTAACAGGTGCACCCAACGGTTCGTTTCGGCCGAATATCAGTTCGGCAGACCTCAATCGCCTGAGATATTCGGATTTAATCCCAGTGAAAACTAGCGATTTCCTCGGCGAAACATCACCTCAGACTTTCGTTACAAGGGGACTGATTAATTCCTATTGTTTTCGGAGGGACAAATATGTCGTTTAGAGTGCAAAATAAGGTCAGTTAGTATTTTCGGACAGCCATTAGCAGCTCGGAAATTCGGCGGATAGGATTCAGTTTCCTAAAATATTCTGTGGCTTTAAGTTTCGGTTAAAAAACGCCGAACAGATCAACATGTATAAGCTTACACAAATTTGCCTTTAAAAAGCTCTGATACAATCTAAGAATGCAGAAATTGGCATTTAAAGTGTCTTGCTAAAAATTTTCTCGTTGGGTGCCTCTGACGTAAGCGCCTTCTTATAATTTAGGAGGGATAACTCCCAATAACAGGTCCTTATTAAGGTGACTCGCGGAAGAAAGTGAAGCTTGACTTCAAAACTGGTGTAACCGGTATTTGGTGTTGATTTTCTAAGGTGGATATTATAATTTAGTTTAAACTGCTAAAGGCAATCTTAATTTTTGTGAGAAAGGAAAGCTGTGTCAACATGGGCTTTCACTCAAACTTTTTCACATTACAACCAGACAGTTATGGAGATATTTCAAAAACTTTTTTTAGCGTTTGCGCCCGATGTAGCTTAAAGAAAATATTTTCAATCATTCTTGTATACGAGGGCTATAGTGATTAAAACTATCCCTTCCTGTTGCCGCCTTTTTTCCATTTCCCCAAACCGCAAGATTCTCATCAGTTTGCATTTTCAGAGTTGACGCGCAAGGCCATCCTTCTGCTGTGTGTAGCTAAGGAAAGGGTCACACTTATACCTAACACTATTTCTCAGTTCATTTCATGTTAACTATGATTCTGCAAGTTTTATAAAAACGTTTGCTATCAAAATCTCGTATCGTAAACACAATCCTCCATGCGTTGTCGGTTTTCACTGCTACTGCACTTAATCCGCTTCTTCAAGAAGTGCTTGAACGTTTCTCGATATTTTGGAAACCTCCAAGCGTACAAAAATGGATTAACTCCTGAATTTGCATACATTAAAGCGGCAGTGAATGCATACACCAACATCAACAACGATAAATTACGGTTGCACGGAAGACAAAAGTATATGAATAACTGTACTACGAACCATGGCGTGAAGCAGATAAGAAATGCACAGATGATGATGGCGATGGCCTTAAAGAATTTTCTTTCTCTTTGAAGCATCAGTTGACGACTTGCCTCTGAATCGATTTGCGCTTCTGTATTTTTAGAATATCTGTGAAAGCGATATAAGATCACAAAGTTTAGAACCAAGATAGCAATGAGAATACAGAAAATCTGTAAGTTGTATACAGTTCCCATTATAACGTATTGCCGGTTTTGCAACAAAGCAAATGCACATCCGAACAGCAGAAAATAGATCCAACAAGTTCCAGTGGCGATGCAGATTCGTTTATTTGTCACTTTTACTCCATACCGCAGTGGAGTCACCAAAGCAAAGAACCTGTCGATGGTAAGAAGAAAAACATGGCCAACGCTTACATTTATTAGGACAGAAAAAAATGTCAAAGGTCCAAATGTGGGATTTTTCTTGAGAAATAAAGCCAAACCCCAATACAAAGTTAATGGACACGCTACCAAACCAACCAGAAGATCGGCAATGGCCATGGATAAGATGATAAAGTTTGAAGGAGATGATCGAAGTTTCTTAAGAGGATCTTTCCAAACTGATAAAATGACCAACGAATTTCCAAGCACAATGACTGGAGACATGATCAACGCGAGAATTGCAACAGTAGTGGATATAGTCTTCCCATTGTCGACGCTTAGCCACACTTTCAGCAAAGCTTCTTCGCCTGTCATATTCCAGAAATCAAAGTGGCCTGTAATGGCTGCCATTTTTTCCGTACCAATAGTGGAATCGAGCGGGTTTTTAACTTATGATTCTGTGATTTACCTTCCTGTTTGACTCTTCAGTGCTACGTGCTCGAAGCTGGTGACCAAGTGCCGAAACGTTTTATTGATTGTACAATAGATCAATATAAAGAGCGAATGTGTGCATGGAACAACCTTGCCGGATTTGCGGGATTTGTTTATCGCCAAATTTGCATATTTTCTACTCAACTGTACTGGATATCGAAATTCGCGAATGGGTTGCACTAATAAATACACACACACAAAATAACTTCCACTTTTAATTAATAACTCAATTTGGCTAAAACGGCTTAAATGACCAACACATATACTATAAACATGAAAATTCAGATGCGTCCGTTCCGTGAGAAAGGTAGAGTACTTGCAGGAGACTGAGTTGAGACAAAATTTTACATCACAATGTTATCAATCAAGTGTGCTTTTGATTCTTTATATTGCTTTTAGTTTGGGACAGATAAGAATGGAATTATATGAGTAGAATGCCTGTCGATACCTTGGTGTAAAGTGGATGTTAGCTTTTATAACCGGATGTGTAATATCCCAGTGATTGGTGGAGGATTCAAAACTTTAAATCAGCATCATGTGTTGTTTGACTGCTGTTTTTCGACTGTATTAAATCGTTTAAGGGGTATCGCAAGAGTTTCTGTTTTTTCAAGGGGAAACTCCTTCGCAAAACAAGAGACTTAAGAGACATCGTCTTGCTCAGGATTATTCTGTGTTTAAATTAAGGACAAGGCCCAACAAACGATGTTTCGGGTAAACAAACAAGGGGGTTAGTTTCTAACGAAACTGTGGCGCTGCGTCGGTGGGGATGTGAAACACAAATTTTGGATTTATCAACTGAGTTGATAAGGTAAATTGGCCACCGTAAGGAGATTGAGAGCTAACGTTTCGAGCGTTAGCCTTTCGTCAGAGCGAATCAAGGGATTGTGGGTTGCACTTGGTTTATATAGAGAGTGGTGGAGCTACGCTATTGGCAGGAACCTGGCAACGTGAAAAACAAGAATAAATTAGTTGAATGAAAAGCGTTCGTTGATACCATAGGGATTAAGTGTGACGATTTGAAAAATGAATCAGTTTTTCTTCTAGATTTTTACGGCTTTCCGTGTTACCCTGGTTTAGGGAAAAGCCACAGATCGTCATGTGTTGGCTAGAATGATTAGGGAGATTGAAATGTCGGGCGACTGGTTTGGATGCGTCCTTGTCATTTCTTTCAGCGTCTCGTAGGTGTTCGCGGAAACGGTCGCCTAGTCTCCCTGTTTTTATTGTTATGCAATAGATAACATTTGCAGAGGTGCATATAAAGCCAGTCTCCACCACTCTCTATACAAACCAAGTGCAACCCACAATCCCTTAATTCGCTCTGACGAAAGGCTAACGCTCGAAACGTCAGCTTTCAACCTCCTTACGGTGGCCAACTTACCTTATCAACTCAGTTGATAAATCCAAAAATTTGATGTTTTGGGTAGCTTTACTGTCAGTTTCACTGCCTTTCTCAAGGTTGTAAAAAGTAATAGGGCAGGAAAATGTACTGTTATTAAGAGGATTTTGTAGATTACACACTGTCAGCATGTAAAATTTTTCAACTGGTTTTCAAGATACTGTTGGTTACCATAGCAGCGATAGGACCATCAGGGTTTTGAACTGCTCAACGTTCACCGTAGGTTAGGGAATTTAGATAAATAACATTAATACTGTTTTCATGCACATAATATACCAAGAATCAGTTTTTACGAGTTTTTATTTGAAATGTATGAAGAACTTCCCTTATCCAAAGGATTTCGCATGCAGTATACAAATCCAACTGCAAAACTTTGAGTTTGGTAGGAAGTTTATAAGTTTTGGAACATAATTATAGTTGGGCGGTACCCATGTTACTAACACGAGGAATGGGGAATGGGGAATAGGAAATTGTGAAAGATAATCAATGTACTCTATTCTGGACGTTTAATTACTGATCTCACCATCTTCTAAATTCAGCACTGTCACTTACTGGATCTATTACACGTTAAGTGGATTTGCGATTCCTCTGTTACGTCATTTTTACACCATAATGGCAGTAATCTAACGCGGTCAAATACATATACTTAGTGATCCTGGGCTGCTAGAGAAAAAAAAGGTCTGCTAGGCCATCTTATTTGCTCCGTGCCATGGTGCTTAGTGCAGATACTAATTTACCTTTTTTTATCGTAACATCCATTTTTTTTGTTTTACTGTGATGTCCTACTTGTCGTTGTTAGTTCTCAGTAATTTGTTTTACGCTTTTGCAGGCACACAAATGCACGCAAATTAGAGGTGACCCAATTTCTGTACGCACAGCGGCTTCCCAATTATTGAGATATATTCAAGAACTTCTTCAAGAAGCGACCTACGTCGCAGGTGCTCTACAATCAAAGTTGTCGAAAATATATTTTAAGAGTACTAGACACCACATTATTCTTTTTTTTCCTGAAATCTTTCCTCGTTTTTTTTTATTAACAATACAATCCATTACATTGCCTTACATACCATACTAACAGGACACAACTTACAATAATTTTACAATACCACAATTAATGCCAGGCAACTGCTTACATTTCATTTTTTTTTACCATGTTATTTCCACAATCTAGCAGTTATAGTTACAGTTTATAAAGCACAATTGTGGACTTAATTTTTAAAGAATCGTTTCCTCAAACATTCTCCATTTTTTCCTAAAAGAATTCATATTATTCGATTTAAGAGAAATATACCTTTCGGTTTGATATTTATTTAATAAATTTCTCTCAAAGTGGCTGAAAGATGGTTTCGTTTCTTTACACCGGCAAGTCCACAGGTACATTTTTCCTAAAATGAGTATAAAGTTTTGCAGATCCATCTCCTCCTCTAAGAAACCTAAAATAATCTCACAATATTTTAAAGAGAGGCCTACGCAGCTGTTCAGTTTATTTAAAATTTTGTCACAAACTTCACTCCAAAAGGAGGTCGAAAAAGAACAATCAAAGAAAATATGAGATATCGTTTCTGATTGATTATTATGAATTAACCCAGGTAAAAGACGCTTCATTCTTTCAGCGATAACTTTTGAAGCTATCTTCGCATCGACGTTCAATAGGGAAATTGGCCTCCAGTTTTTTAGATCAAAGCGATCACAGTGTAATAACCGCCTGTCTTTGTGACGGGCTCATTGTTCCTTTAACAAAAGATTCATTAAAACTTTTAACTAAAGGATCGCCTACAAGATCCCAACATCGGGTTTTTGTTTTCTGAGCCAAGTAAATATAGTTCGTCGTTTACAATAGTTGCCTATGCCTCTCGTATTTAAAGAAATAAATTTACCTCTCACCATTTGTGATGATAAGACGTGTGAAATAGTCTAAATTTAGTAGAAGATGGATCTTTATATACCGGTTAGTTACTGATAGCCACACAATTAAAATAATCGAACGATGTAAATAAATAATACTAATGCAAGAAAAGTTTGAGGAAAACAAAAATATGACTTGTAAAGAATTGCTATTAAAATATAGCGTACATAAGCAAATTGATTTGAAAGAGGTATTGCTCAAAATTCGCTCTTGTGCAACACTGCACAAGTAATCTCAGCGGACATGAAGACATCGCGCAGATGATTTTTGCGCTGTGCTCGCAAATGTCGAAAAAAAAATTTCATCATACTGCCATTTTACAAAATACAAAGCTAACAAAGCGGAAACCAAGCTAAGCGACAGAAACCTCTCTTCCTTCAATAAAAAGTTTTCCCTTAGTGAAACGCACCTTTTTACCATCTTGATACGCCTTTCTCATAATTGGCAATGCTTTCTTACGGACATTAAAGTCACTGGGTGTAAAGTCTTCTACAATTCTTACCCCTTGTGGTATTTCCTTTCCATCTGCACTCTTTGCTGTTTGTAATAATCTTCTTTTAAAAGGCCTGCTGTAAAGCTTTGCGATGATTGGCCTTGGCTTATCACCCGGGGCTTATCATCTCGTTTCTTCCCGGTGCGGTGGGCGTTCTTTACCTCGGCTGCTGCATCTTCGAAGCCAAGAGAGGTGATAAAATTCAAAATTATCGTCATACAATCTTCACCTTCATCCTCGTTAACACCAAGCACTCAAATATTAAATCTCTGGAATACCGTTCTAGATGTTCCAACCTTTTTTAAGACCATCATTGCTTATACGAAGATTATCTACGTCTTCGGCATTGAAGCTCACAAAGTTTAAGGATTCCTTCAAGTTGTCGACATCGGCTTCTAGTTGCTGTTGCTTGGTCTTCAAACCATCTATTTCGTCAACTTTGAACATAACGCTTTCAATTTTTTGCAGCCTTTCGTTTGTGTTTCTTTGGAAGTCCTTTAAATCATTGCTAAGTTTGGTTATTTGACCCGTGAGGTCAAGTCTCATCGATATCAGTTCTTCGAGTAGTTCGGCAGCGGCCTTGTTCGACTCGCTAAGATTTACAGCTTTCTTCTCCGAGTAGTTTTGCTGCTTATTGCTTTTTTCAAGCGGTAAGATTTTTCCAGATCGAAGACGTCTTCCTGACATGAAGCATAGTAATCAAAAGCAAGAGAATTTTTGGACAGTTTGAGTTAAAATCAAAACTTTTTGCGGAGCTCAGCACGGCACGTCTTACTCCATGCTATTCCCCCGAGGTCGAAGTAACCTTGGGCGGTTTCGATTTACCCGAACTGAATTTTTGGGAAAGTAAATGGTAAGGTCATTTTTCGGGAATTCTTTCCGCAAATGTTGGACTAG
The DNA here is from genome assembly GCA_964017195.1 of Siderastrea radians. Classification (NCBI taxonomy): domain Eukaryota; kingdom Metazoa; phylum Cnidaria; class Anthozoa; order Scleractinia; family Rhizangiidae; genus Siderastrea; species Siderastrea radians. Next base: position 428,775 of record OZ024887.1, on the reverse strand, counting down.
CTTCTGACGTATACCTCTTTGACCTGTTGGAACGAACCGATCGAAAACCGCCGTTCCATTTGCACAAAGTTTCCATTTCTGAGGCTCCTGCAAATAGTCTGCTAATAAATACGCACTGTAGACTCAAAATCATTCTGCGCTCTATCTAATTTCCAACTTTCGTCCGCCAAAACAACAACAAAGTCAAAATCGTTTCCGCTATAATACAGTATCAGAAAGCAGTGACAGTGCTATGTACATTTTGTTGGCCACTTGCACTTGGCCACTTGCGCGAGGTTTTAGGTGAAGTCTGGGACTGAAAGTGAGGCTCTTCACCCGGATGGAAAAAGCCTTCTCATTGACATGAGAAAGTTTCCGGTATTTCAAACCAAAAAATTTGGCTGAATGGAAAGGCCCCTTTAGGATGCTAATTCCAGACTAATTATATAGCGTTTAAAACGGTTTTGGAACAAGCGGTCCCCTTGATGAACAATAAACTTTTTTTGAAGTGTCCCACTTTTATCATTTAATATTAAGAATGCTACCTCGTCAAAGTCACCACAGAGCATTGACATACTGTAAACAATCTTATTCACTTAGTGGAGTATAAATAACGTTCAGTCTTTTCTATCTATGCTGTTCAGCAATGTTTAACGTATATCTGACACAGCGTACTTCAGGGATATTCTATTCATTAGTTCGAAATGTAGTAATATAAAAGATTAAGAACCGTGTTTTACATTTTAATTTTTCATTCAATATGTTAATCAAAATATAACGACAAAGGTAATAAGTGATTTCCTTGCAGCAACAAGCAATATTGCTTAAAATTTCCGCATGCAAATGATTTAAATTAACCTGACTTTCTACTAAATCAGTCTAAGGGCGAAATTGTGAGCAAGGTAAAAGTGACTCGCTATTCTGTGTTCTTTGTGAGCTCAGATTATATATAGTTAGTGGAATCAAAAATATCATCTGGTTTTAATAAACGGTGGTAGTTAACGGTGCCACCCTTCTGCAGTTATTCTTAGGTAATGCTTTGATACAAAGTTGGAACTTCAACTGGGATCTCGACAGTTTTAAACAATACAGCCGTACAGCCGTCGATTAAGCTTTGAAAAGTCTTCTTGAATTTAAGTTCTTTTCTTAAATAGAGACCTGACATTGAACATAAATGTAACTACTTCTTCGGGCGCGAAATCCGTAACTTGTTTTAAAAACCGTCTGTCACCTTGCAAAATAAAAGCGAAAATTGGCTCAAGAAATGTTGATGTATGTCAGAAATTAAAGCTTTAGCCACAAGTTGTTCTGTATGAAGAAAGGTGGGTCTAACTCGTCTTTACGTCAGTAGGCGCTGTAAAAGGAGAGTTTAACTTCGTGTGTTCTTTATGAGCAAACAGTGCTGACGGCACATCGTGTGCGCAAGGTGGCTGTGGAAAACATGAGCGAATATATATATGTAAAGATATTTTCTGTATTTAAAAACACTGAAGGAAATGTCGCATTTAATTAACTTTCTCACTTTCTTATGCGTCCAAAAGTATATAAAAAAACACTATAACTGACTCATAAAAAGTAAGAAGAAAGTGTTTTAGAACCATATCATTACTCAGTTTGCAGCAAAATCGAAGAACGGAGCCAGAGCCAGGCGATAGAACATCCTATTCATGTCTTCATTATTGACACAGCCTTGTTTTTAGCAAAGATGAAGATTGCCTTGAGCGGTTTAGGCCAGATTAAAATCACCATTAGAAGACCCTTATAAGTCAAGGTTTTAAGATTTGAAATTTGCCGGGTGTGGCATTTTGATTTTTTTTTTAATTTTAAAAGGGAATGGAGGTTTACTAAGATGTCTGTTGAAAGGAAATTTTCAATCTTCAGGCATCTATTATGGTAACTGATTGTGAGTCATGTGGGGGTTTCTGCACTCACTTAGTTGATATAGTAAGACAATGGTAAGACACTTGTATTGTTATGAACAAAACAGTGTAGTGACGGTAGCGACAGCAATGACAGCTAATAAAGATGTGATATTGTTGCACACTTCTCATTATTAATTACGTGCATCCTCAATCAATGCGAAAATTGTACCCAGGAAATTTTTAGCCGCCAAGTTACCACGATTTTCACGAAAGCTTCACCTCGCAAAAAATGAGACGTTTGGGTATTACCAAAAATCCCTGCCATATCAGAATTAGTTATTTGCCAACTATTGGTGGTAAATATTTCCAGGCAAACGTGCGTAAAGAACTAAACTTACTTTTAGAAGTTGTTCCTCTTGTTATCCAGTCGAGGGAATCTCGCTACTGGGGTAGTTTTTTTATTTCCAGTAACACCCCTAAAGTGATTTTTCTTCTCGTGGGATTCGTGAATAGGAATGGTTTTGATTATTTTAAGAAACAAAGAAATGCTGGAAGTTTTGCTGATGGTAAAATAAAACTAAGAAAAATGAATAATGTACATTTTCAAGTCACAACCATGAGCGAACATTTCATGGTCGAGTTCTCCCTGATAATGAGGAGCAGAAAAAAAAAGTAATTCTCTTTTACTCTTAAGAAGTACGTTTTGTATGCTGTCAAAAACAAGAAGATCACTAAATTTTAATAACTTCTAATTCTCTTTAAAAGTAAAACGGCAAAACACTAAAAGAGCAATAAAACAAAAATCGATCACTGCGATAACAGTGTCTTATTTGCTTTTATGGTGTTAGAAATATATATGGAGTTCGGTTACAAAATACTGTCATAAGAAATTGAACACCATTCGGGAAGAAATCTTCATCATCGTTGTTGAAAAGCTGTGAGACAGGAATAAGTTAGAAAACTAGCATTCTAGTCCTTGCTAAACGTTCTACACTGGAAGACTATGATAGAGTATGACTGTTTGTTCCACTATGTTATGGAGCGGGCTTATTCTTAAGTATCATTTTACAACTATCATTGCACAGGTGATAAGAATGATTTTGTCTTCTCATTGCTTTGTTTATTAAAGCCGTGTGTCATAAACACAATTTTCGACGGCTTGTCCGTTTTGATTATCGCAGCATGTAACTTACTCCTTCAGTAAGTGTTTAAATGTATCTCGATATTTTCGAAGCCTCCATGCGTACAGAAACGGGTTCACTCCGGAGTTTGCATGCACTAGATTAGCTGACAGTGCATAAAATAGAACCAACAACGATAAATTAGGATGGCATGGCAAACAAACGTAGATCAGAATCTGCACTATGAACCACGGCAAGAAGCAAATGAGAAACGCGCATATGACGGTGGCAATTGCTTTTGATAGATTTCTTTCTCTCTGAAGCATCTGATTACGGTTAGCGTTTGACTGTTCGTTCAATGCTGTCGATTTGGAGTAGCTATGAAAACGGTACAACATCACAACGTACATTGCCAAGATGCAAATAATAGCAAAGAAGACTTGTAGATTGTAGATAGTTCCCATTATGATGTAATATTCGCGCAACAAATGGAAAGCGCATCCATAAGACACGAAATACACCCAACAAGTCCCTGTGGCGATGCAGACTCGCTTGTTTGTAACTTTAACTCGATACTGCAGTGGAGTCACCAAAGCAAAGAACCTGTCGATGGTGAGAAGAAACATGTGACCGACACTAAGTGGCGTCAAGATGGCGCTGACTGCTAAAGGAAGAAACGATGGATCTTTTTTGTAAAATAGAGTGAAACCCCAATACACAGTCAATGGGCACAGCAGCAAACCAACTAGAAGATCACAGATGGCCATGGATAGCAGAATATAGTTCGAAGGAGATGACCGAAGTTTTTTTAAGGGGTCTTTCCAGACTGATAAAACAACCAATGAATTTGCAAAGACAATGATCGGACACATGATTATTGCGAAAACAGCAATGGTTGCAGACACAGTTTTGCCATTGTCCACTCGCAGCCATACTTTTTGTAAGGCTTCTTCACTTGAAATATTCCAAAAATTTAAGTGGCCTGAAATAGCAGCCATTTCGGAAATGAAAACGTTAGAAAAACGTACGTGTTTATTAGATGTTGTTCTTATTGTGAAGGTAAAATCTCGAAACTGCTACTAATTGAAAATGTACTCACAATAACGTCATTCGCTCATTAATTTATTCGTTGCAACCCTTGTTTGCATGGCTTTAATCCAACTACCAATCAGACCATAGTGCTTTTTTATATTTTACCTAGAGAAGAGAGCTATGATAAAAGGATAATATATGCTTTGACTTCTAATTTGTGTTTGTAAAAGGATAAGTAGCTTTAGAACTAAAGGATTTTGGATTAATGCTTGTGAAATTCAAGCCCTATTTTCTTTTTTTTGTTTGTTTTTTAAACATAAAACATTGCATTAAACAAGCAAAATAGATGAGTCATCTTACTGTTTTTTTCAGATCTATTTAGAAATTTTCTTTCGTTAGAGGAAACATTGATAATGCTTTCTTATCCGTGTGTGAAAAGTGATGTTTGCAAACACTCTTTATTTCTACAGAATCCATTAAGATGATATACACTACAGAACCCTTTAACATGGATCTTAGATTTGTTCGCTGATAAACGATTCACTATCTCTGTACTGAAAGCGTGGTTTATAATAATTTGATTTTAAAACACATTCATTATTTGCTCGCAACATAATTAACTAAATTTTGAATCCTTTGTCAAAACAGGTCACGTATTGCTGTATGTTACCAGGTAACACTGACAAAGCAAAATAATGCCTAATTATTTGACTTTAACACCACTTAAAATCGAAGGTGTAATTGTAGTGTCACAGCAGTGATTAAATATTTTTTGATAGACAGCTAATACAGGGATGAACAACGTTTACTCATTGGCAGCCATTACGTCTACTGCGGCTGCTGTGACCGTCTGAAGAACATTACCGTTCCTTCTGCACTCTATTGCTCATTTACATTTATTATTTTGAATTCGGAGTCACTGTGTTTGCTTTAGAATCGTTGGGTGTCCCCTGAAAGTTTTTTGGAATCCTTTTTGAAGCCAAGTGTGCTTTTCGATGCATTGCTTTTCACTGAGTTTCAATTGCCTTAAGTTATTTAGCGCGCTGTTTTGTTTTTCTTGTGGAATTTTAGTTTGCTAGCACTAATTTGCTCTAGTTATTTACTCGATTCAATTACACAGTTGATCGAAAAAAACTAAAATCTGAAGGCTAAGAGTACAAAGAAAATGAACAACGATATCAGATCTGCGTAATAAGGCCAGCTTATACAGAACATTGAAGTTCCTTTTTATTTATAAAAGTTAAAGTTCTGCCTGAAAGAGAAAAAGTAAATCGATTTAATGTACAAAACGTATAAAAGATATCAATATCTAAATAATATTAACCTGAAATTACTTTTATAAAACCAATGATAACCGTGCTACCTACGTTGAGCAAGATTCTGGAGAAGGCGGTACATAACCAACTCTACTATTTTCTCAATGACAACAAGATCATTACCTCCAAGCAATTTGGTTTTCGACCTAAGCTATCAACAAATACAGCCTTGACACACTTTACGGATAATGTACTTTTGAACATGGACTCTGGTCGTCTTACAGGAGCTGTTTTCTTGGATCTCTCGAAAGCGTTTGACACAGTTGACCACAACCTTTTACTTCATAAGCTTAAATCGGTCGGACTCTCAGAGGACACTGTTAATTGGTTCCAGTCATATCTCGCGAACAGAAAACAAAGGACGTCTGTCGGAGATACACTCTCTGTTGCTGTACCAATAACTGTTGGGGTCCCACAAGGAAGTATATTAGGACCGCTTCTTTTTCTTATCTATGTGAATGATTTACCATCGTGTCAGCTTGCTAGTGAAATTATTCTTTACGCTGATGACACTGTGATTTATTACTCATCGACTGATCTCTTTGACCTTGAAAGCAAGTTAAATTCTGATTTGGCTACAATTTCCAATTGGTTTTCGAGCAATCTGCTGACCCTTAATATTTCTAAATGCAATTTCGTTATTTTTGGTAACTCACGGAAGCTTAAACTGGTTAATGAGGTTTCTCTTAAAGTTAATTGCACTGCTATTGATAGGTCTGACTCGTTTAAGTACCTGGGAGTGGTTATAAACCAAACTATGTCTTGGTCCGAGCACATTGATACTATCAGTACAAAGATCAATCAAAGGATTGGAATGATAAAGAGAATACGACATCTTTTGCCTTTACATGCTAAGCTAACACTATACAATTGCTTAATCATCCCACTGTTTGACTATGGAGACACAGTATGGGGTGACAAAAATAACGACACGCTTATGGGTCAGCTGCAAGTTCTTCAAAACAAGGCAGCCAAGGTCCTGCTTAATTTACCACCAAGAAGTTCTTCAACCGAGGCACTAGATCGTCTGGACCTAAAGACCCTCTCACAGAGACGACACTTCCATCGCTGTGTTATGATGCAAAAATATCTGTTGGGGGAAATTGATTTTAAATTTGACATCAGACGCAATAGTAGTTTTCATTCTTATCAAACTCGCAGAAGCAATGATTTACACCTTCCTCGCGTGCGTACCAATTGGGGCAAGCAAACTTTCATTTATCAAGCCTCTAAGGACTGGAACAACCTAGACAATGACATTAAAAACAGCAAATCATTGTCTTCATTTAAGGCAAAACTTAAAACTTTTTAAATTATGCTAATTGTTAAAGTATTTTAAATTAGTTTTATATTGTAATATCTGTTTTTATCTCTTTTCTTAGTTTTTAATTTTTTATTTTTATTATAATTTGCAGGGCCCCACTGAAAACCGCCAAGGCGAGTGGGCTCCCTGGTTAAATATTATTATTATTATTATTATTATTATTATTATAATGATAAACATTATTCACTCAAACAAATATTCAAAAAATCTATAGAAATTTATCCTTATTCGGGTTATAAACTTAGCGATATAAAATTCATTAACCTTTTTACTGTTGTTTATTTTTAGGATTTTACGAAGATGTATACGTTCACTTTTACAGGCGTGCATGGTTTTGATGAACTGTCCTTTGATCTTCTTTACTGCGTTCAGTTTTCGCATTCTCCCTCTTCATTTTGCGGTGGTTTGCGAATTGTGATCTCATTTACGCACCTTATGGCCAATCCTTACACGCCCTGGCGTTCTCCCAGATTATGACAGTTTGGCTGTTCACCTTTCTTTGTTGCCTTTTTTTTCAAATCACAGAGAGGTTTACTGTTTTTCGTTTTAGCATTCTTGAAGTAGTCTTATTCCCCACTCGGACTGACCTGGGGGCCAACGCTGTCATTTCATATTTCCCTGTGTCTTAGTATTTTGAAGATCTCTAAGGAATTTACCCTTCTGCGTTCCAATTCTTTTTTTAATGTTTGGTCTCTCCTTTCCTCTTTCACGCCTGCAAGAAGGCAACCAGCGATCACTATTCAAACTCTTGCATTCCCTGTCCTCAAAGAAATTCCTCCAAATTTCTCTCACCAATGTTTCTTTTCAGTTGACTTTTCAATTTGCATAGGTGCAACCCTTGGTAAGGCGTTTTCCATCTAGTGAGTTCAGTTATTGTCTTTCGTTCCATTTGTTTTCTTTAGTTCCATTCTTTTGTTTTCTTCATTCCATTTACTTATACCCCATTTTCGTCCTGTGGCAGACATTCTTGGAGGGAATCTATTTCCCTACTTAGATTACCGTGGCCAAGACTGTCACACAGGCGTTCTTTATTTTCCATGTATCTCTCGTTTGTCATCGTTTCTTTTCCCTTGTAAGATCTCTTACGATTTAGCCTTGCCGTAGTTCATCTCTATTTGTTATTTCAGTTTTCTTAAATTTTGCTCTTTTTTGCACCCGTTGATGCTCTGGAGACGGCGGTCAATAGTCATGTTTCACACTCTTGTCTTCACAATCTTCAAGGAAGATTCTCTCGCGTTGTTGTCTTCCTCTTCGTACACTTTCGCCACCTGTACAACTCGCATATGTTTCAGCATTATTGTTTTGCTCTTACAAAAATATTTTCTACGGAATTCCTAATCTTGTATATTTGTGACAGAGGTGTTCATTCCAGCACTAGGTTATTCCCAGGCTTCGATATTCGTTTTGGGGTTTTTAGTTTTAGTGGAATGTTGGAGTTTGGACCTTGGATTGGTTTTTGAGTCCGGTCCTTGTGATGATTGCTTTGCTAGGCTTGGCGTCAGCTGACCTCTCCCCTCATCGTCAATCCACACAAGTGTAAGGGAGAGTCTGCAAATGGACTACTTACGAGCGCAATGGCGCTATAATTCCAGGCTTTCAGCGACCACGGCATTGCAGAAACCGCTTTGTTTCCGTATCTCAAAGTACCTAGTGAGGTTTCTATCACCTAGATAGGAGTGTGAATTATTCCTCGTGAATAAGATTGCAAGTCCATCGCTTCGTTATTCCAAAACCAAGCCTCGATCACCGACCTTTCGCTCGAGTGTCCGATTCCGGCGCTAACCATCGCCAACGTCTGAGTCACAAGCTATCTCTAAGTACAATTTTTTTTCTTAACCTGAACACAGACTAACGTCGGAGTGAATAAGGATGGAATTATGGTCGCCCTATAAGATTTCCAGGGCATTTTTGTGAACCAAAAGAAGTAAGTGGACATGGCTATCAAAGAGATGTGATTCTTTCTTGTTTTTTATCAGATTCGACGTTGTAATGCTAATCTAAGTAAGGTTTATAGACCAACGAAATATATCTTGAAAAAAAAAAGCGAAAATAGTGAATAATTCATCGCCAGGTTTAACTGATATGAAGCTAAAACTAGAACTTATTACAAAACTAAACGGAATAGGCTTGTTTACTCGAAAATAATAGCCAAAAATATTCTTCATTTATTTATTTATTTATATACAATTCTTAACAAATTGCCTAATTTAGAAAATGCTGTTCATCAAGGACATTAGGCCTACATTAGGCCTTTGGAAACTATACTCATAGGACTATCGCATATTTTTTCTATTGTTTTAAACCAATATATTCTTAGTTTTCATTTTACCGTTGACTTGATGATGACCCAAAGTAGCGTTGAACCGTTGTCGATTTTTTAAAAATTTTTAACGATTTTTTAAAAATCGATTTCAGGAACATTTTGTCATAAAATAACAGTCCAAAACAGTAACTGGTTTACTGAAGTAGTTTCGCTACCATTAGTGTGGATGGATTTTCAGGTAAAACTATGGTTAAAAATTTGCCTTCTCCCTGAACAATGAATTAAGTCAAGCTGGTGCAGTTGCGATAAAAAATATTACTGTTTTGTTCGTGCAATTTCAATAACCGTAGCCCAAAGTTAAATACGTTTTAACTACTATTAATCATCAAACGCTACATACTTATACATTGACTTTGATAATTACAACCACTAATATTAGGAATAAGTTGTGCTTATCATTGTGGTTGTTGCTAGGCAACAACAATAACTAACACAAACAATAATTAACAGTTAGACTACGGGGCCATGTTTTTCTTGCAAAAGAGCATCGAGGGTCAGTGGAGTTGGATGTTACTCATAGAGAACGCGGACGAGTTGTTTATTTGTTTTGAATTTTTACTTTCCAAGGATACGGGCTCGCGAGATTTCTCTATCAGCTAATACACAAGGACGATTAAACCAATCAGATTCGAGTATTCCCAATGGACCCTGAGTGAAGTCTAATAGATCAGCAGGTAAAAACTGTGTATCAAAATATATCAAAATATGTTTATTTGTTATAGTAAAAATCCTTTTCATACACAATAAAAAGAATATTAGAAACTTACAAAAATATGAAATTATACAAGTCAAATGCTTACTTTAAACACCACTCATGAAAAATAAAGAAATTATGTGTGGTAACCCGTGAAACAATCAAATACACGTTTAACCCAAGTACTGGATTAATACCCTATTAATACTCCTTTAATCTAACTGGTTTTCAATTTTTTGAGAAATAAAAAGCATTTGAATGTTATTTACCTATATATTCATGAAGGCTGAAGCGCGTTATTAAGAAACTTTGACTTGTGACAGTGTAGACATACCGCTCACCGGTCGTTACTTCAGTCGAAGACTTCAGTAAATTAGCGTATTTTTGTCGAAGGGACGAACATATTTTAAGAGGGGTTAATTTTCAACGTTAACACGTTGTATTAGCAAACAAGTTTACTGTTATTAACATTGATTTTGTTTTCCTTGCACCCTGACAGATCTGTCGAGAAAACTGCAAACTTCCTTCTCTTAACTTAGGCAGCCTTGTCAAAACTTCGGTGCACGTGAATTCCAAAACCATACAACGATTTTTTTTGCGACAAAAATATTTTGTACTTTATTATATTGATCACTTTCGCCTAACGCGAGTTACTTAAGCATACAAATATCAAAGGCACTTCTAGACCAGTGTTAATAATAGAAAGTCTAATTGAAAGGTTTTCCATTACAATGGAATCATTTGTTAACGATAATATGATCTCTTAACCTCTCCCTTGGTTCCTTTGTGCCTTTGTCCTATGGAAAAAGCCGCTCACGAAAAATTTTTTCCGACTATACAATTTTTGCAAATGTTGAGACACTAGTTCTAAAATGTGCTTTGTTATGTGGTGTTATTTGTTCGCTTAGACTAGCAGTAGACAGTACTAGTGCCACTAGGAAACGACTTTCAATACGAAAAAGCTCTTAAGAAAACAACAAACAATATAGTTACAAAAAGACAATTCCATGTTTCCATCTAGAATAGCGTCATTATCTATTCAAAACTTATGTTTGTTGAAGGTTGTTTGCGAGCATTATAAATTAGAATCCTACAGCAGCGATTAAGTTTTTATCGATGATCGATCGATGTTAACAAAAACTAAGAAAAAGCTCCTATATCGAGGTTAACCTCCTGACCAATAATGCCAACAAGGAAAGTTAATCAATATAAATAATCGTTTCGAAATTAAAATTCACGTTAATATACTTTCACGATAAAACCGGCTGTTTCGGTGACATCAGTTTCAATAAGCCGGCGGTCGGTAGTCGCAGGGTATAAATTGCTCACGATTCCTTTGAAGTTCCAGTCTAATTGAACCAGGATTTCCCAGAAAGCGAGAAAAATTAGCAGCCCGACTTGAAATGGCAGCCGTTGTAGGCCACTACAATTTCTGGAATATAACAAGCGAGAAAGCCTTACAAGAAGCATGGCTACATCTAGAAAATGTAAAGCCTTTGTCGGCCACAAGTTCTGTTCTGTCGATAGTTATGTCACCTATAATCGTCCTTGGAAATGTATTGGTCTTGTTAGCAGTTTGGAAAGATCCTCTTAAGAAACTTCGTTCATGGCCTTCTAATTTCATCCTGGTATCCATGGCTTTGGCCGATCTGTTAGTTGGTTTAGTGGTGTGTCCGATTACAGCGTATTGGGGCTGGGTAATATTTGTCAAAGAACAGTCGCCTTTTGATCTTTCCGTTATCTTTGCTATCAACGTTTTTTCTGTCAATGTTAGTTTTGGTCACATGTTCCTGTTGACAGTGGATAGGGTTTTTGCCGTGGTAACTCCACTTGAATACCGAGCTAAAGTTACAAACAAGCGAGTTGTCATCGCAAGCTGTGTTTGCTGGATCTATTTTTTGGTGTTTGGTTGCTCATTTCTAATGCTACGCGACTACTTTGCCATAATGGGAGCTGTTTACAACTTTCAATTACTTTTCATCCTTTTCAGCATGCTGATCATGTACTTGGTGATCATGTTCCGCTTTCACATATACTCCAAGGCAAGAGTAAAGGAACAAGAAAAATCATCCAAAAGTCGTCTGATTATCCTTCAAAGAGAAAGGAAACTCTTCAAAGCAATCACAGTTGTCATCTGTGCATTTCTTATCTGCTACCTGCCCTGGTTTATAGTCCAAATGCTTATATACTTGTGTAAACCATGTCATCCTAATTTGTCTTGGCTTATGATATCTTTTGGATTTTCGGGTAGTCTGACATACGCAAACTCGGGTTTAAACCCGATTCTGTATTCATGGCGACTACCAAAATATAAAGAGACCTTCAAGTATTTTTGGAGGAACCGAGTGATATGGTTTAGTTGATCAAAGTGAAGGAGCTTGTGATACAAGGCTTTAATTTTATTACTGAGAAAGTTAGCGAGACTAACTTGACCCTATTTAAACGGTTTTAAGCGGTTACACGAATAATCACCAAATCTCATGACTTTTCCCCAAATTTATCAGAGAAAATTTCACTGTCTCAATGACGTGCCTAAGATGATTGGCGTTTCCATAGCAACCGTCTACTCAGGAGTGTATCTTGACCATTTTCTGTCTTTTTTGAGTCTTTTTTTCCCCTTCGTTTGTAGGAAGAAGATAATTCTTAACTTTTTTGTGCTTTTTTGATTAAGTATGTTTCTTAGAACAAATTCATATATTTTTCGATGTCGTAATTGTCAACTTATGACTGCAGGCCCGGGATTCAAGATGGAGGCCTCAAAATTCAAATGGCTGGTTTGTAACGCCACTGTGACGTCATAACACGTCATAGTTGACTCGTCATAATCCCAATCTGTTAAGCTAATGAAGTACTAAAAACGTGCCAATGTTCATCTCAAGAGCGTTACACTTTTCACCCCGAACGTTTCGGCTGGAAGCCTTCTAAATAAACACTTTCAGCTTCGTATGTAAATTGCCCATTTAAGAACATGCGACGCTTTCCGTAGTATTATTCCTTCCTTTTTCAAGGGCTAACCCTTTCTGTGGATATGATTTTAAAAATTTAATAATATATTTGAAATAATTATCCAGTTTGAAGCCGGGCAATTAAAATAATGAAGCATAATGGGTCTGTTGAACCTGGAGGTAATATTTAGAAGGCTACTTGTGATTTTTCTAATGAATAGACCTTTGAAGAGTCACGCAGACCAACCAAAGGAACGTTTCAACAGCAAGCTGCCATGAAACAATAAAATAATATAATTGACGGAATAGTTTGCTTTCCAAATAGCCGATCAATTCGTCGTGAAGCAGGTTAACACGGTTTTCATTATTGAGGTGACACTGTCAATATTGATAATCTTATGAATCTTAATATTTTTTGTATCAACATTAATTAGTTTCCAGGGTAATTTTTCAATATTTAGATGTAAATACTTGGTGTGATGTAAGAACATTGTAATCGTATAATTAACAATTATTCTACGAGGGCGCGCTGGATATCGAATAATAGATAATGATCCAGATATCCAGATAGATATCCAGCAAGCCCGAGTAGAATAATTGTTTTATTAAAAACTTAACCACTATTTTTTTTTAAATCAAGAAAGAAAGGGAAAAACGAGAAAAGAAATAAAAGAGATAAAAAGGGTACAAGAATTGATCACATGACTGAACGAAAAAGGCGCCAAAACCTTGCGAAGTGTTGCAGCGTTTCATTGCAAAGCTGAATGAATCAATGAAACTGCTCGAAAGTGAACGAAGTGGCACAAGTTTTGGAAAAAAAATCTGCTAGTTATTGGCTTTGAAATATGACACGTGTTTGATTTTTCCTGAAACATTGTTGTAATCATCGTTCAAAGCGGATTGAAGTTACACGATTTCACCATATCAGCTGCTGGAATTGAAACGGAACAGGTCTGTAATCCGTTCGCACAACGAAGCCATCATTTGCGTGTTTGATCGAACTGAAGACAGAAGTCATTTGAACTTGAAGAGGTAATTTTTATGCAGCTCAGAAGCAAGATTACTGCAGCGTGGAACATTAGAATTCACCGTCATAGTTTGTTAAACGCAAAGCACCAAACGCAGTTGTTCTCGTTTTAAAGGTTGCAGACGGAATGGTAAGCTTAAAAACAACACTCATACAACTGGGAAAGCGATTCAACTCCGTTTACATGGCATCCGATTTGGAGTGAGGTGCGGGATTGCGGAAAATTAATTCAGAGTTTAAAAGAACGAGGCATATAACAAATGTGCTCTTTTGTTATTCTTTTGTTATCCAATGAGATGCAAATGAGTGTGAGGCGTTTTTCTGCAATCCCGCACCTTAGAGCCGATTTGTATCTGAACATTTGGACCTGTTGGAACACAGAGCTACAACGAGTGCAGGTAAACCAGTGTCAATTTTGCTTGTTATAGCCCAAAAAATGTCGCCCTTCCTTCCTTCTTGGTAGTTTGTTCAGTACTTGTTTAGATTGTTTCAAGATTTTCACACCGACTCGCCATGAATGTGTGATAGTTTTTATTAAATGCTTCTGCCCCATTTCACTGTGTTTTGTTTTATGTATTGTTTTGATATTTTGAAGTGGAAAGCCCTCCTTCAATTTTAATGATCGACGTGACGATCGATGAAAGAAATTAATTGTAAACACAACGCTTAATGCTTAAATGTTTATTAAATGTTGAATGTTTGTTCCGCTACGGAACAATTTTGATTTGTGTCTTAGTGACACTGTTGTAATTTCTGATTAATTTAAATTCGCTGCCAAGTGAGGAAAAAACTTTCAGCTCACCTAGTTGTTGAGTGTTCATTGACCATATTTGGTTGCAGCAGGTATATGAGCTGATAGCCTGGCTCCGTTTAGTCAATCAAAATGATAGAAACCCAATATACCTAGTCCAGGTTTTAATAACAATAAAAAGAGCTCGTGTCACGTCATGTCACTAGCGAAACTGGATACCTTTGGCTCCAAGGTTTGATTTGTATGTATAACTAACGTTCTTGAGTCAGACAAACAATGTAATCTCATATACCAGCTGTCTTTATTTATATTCAAAGCATGATTACGTTAAGTTGAATATAGCTTCTTTCATACAGTTAGGTCTTTCAAGATAAGCTAAGACAAGTTTCAACTGGGCTGGCCATTACGGACCACATACCAAGTACCAAGTACAAGTGTGTTCTTTTTTGCAAGAAATTCCCGGGGTGTCAGGTGCATTTGTCCCTATTGTGGTAAATCTAAAAAAATACAAATTAGTTATCCTGGACGTGTTTCAGTGACATCAAAGAAAGAACACTACAAATGTTCCTCAAAGGCAACCAAGGAACTGAGGAACATTATTGTTATTTTATAAAAAGAATCGAACAAAAAATTGTTTTTTAATTAAAAATTATGATCACAATGGTTTTCATCGAATCACAGAACGCTTAATATTCTGTTCAACACAATGATTAACGGATGAAAACGTGTATTAACTCCAAGGGAAGCTTTGTGACTCCCTTAATCTAATGTATTTGAAAAAAAAAAGGAACACAACGTCAAATTTTGGGTGGCCGCTTCAAAATTCAAAATTCAAAACTCATTTCTTATTTTTCTATACTCCCCAATCCAGAATTTATGTCTTTAAGCCGGAAAACAAGGAAAAGCCTCGGGCTACTTTCCAAAAGATTCAAATCACAACTGTTCGGCACGATGTTTTCTTTCCACTGAACGTTTCATTTCCTCTCTTTACTTCCTAAAAGGGCTTCTGGATCCGGGTAATTTCGCAAGATTATTGGGCATCTAGGCCCTCGGCTAGTTAGCAGATCACGTTTCACGTTTCATCCAAAACTCACGGTTCACGAAATATCTTTTCCTCTTTTCATACAAACAAAACCATAGGCGCAAACGCAACTGAAGGTGTGTAAAGCGTGGTCCGCACAAGAAAGGCAGCCAACGCTATTTGAGAAGAATAAAGTGGAACATGCAAATTGCAAGAAGACTACAAATTAATTTTATGTCGTCACTTCCCTTTCAAGAGTCCAAACACTGTTAAGAGAACACTGTCCACTACACTAATTATACGTACTATAAGCTTCACGGTTTGTCGATTTTTCAATGACATTCTCTAACATTTTAACCGCACAACAAAGGTTCATTATTACGGTGCTGCGACTTGTGATACGAAGCCTACCATGGTGATTTTACCGGGATCTGAAAGTGTTTGGGGAGCTTCTTTTGACGATGTCATCGAAGCAATGAGAGCTCAGTTTGACTTTGATTACTATTTTCTATCGTTGATTGCTGCAGTGGCCATCGTGTCTTTTGCACCAATGACAGTTATCGGCAACATTCTCGCATTATCTGCTTTCTATAAAGATCCCAACAAAGAGCTGCGTTTGGCCCCTTCCAATATTCTGCTGATGAGTCTTGCTCTGTCCGATCTTTTTGTTGGGGCTTGCCAGTCACCCTTGGCCGCTTACTATTGGATCGCCAGTTTCATCTCAAAGAGGCTCCCGTTTTCGTTTACAATCATGCTATCTCTGAACGCATTTGTTGGAATCGGTCCAATATTGCATCTGTTGGCACTGTCGGTTGATCGGTTCATAGCGGTAGTGTTTCCACTCAGGTACGTCTCGACAGTTACTAAGAAACGAACTTACGTCGTTGCAGTGTGTATCTGGTGTTATTCTCTGACGGTTGGACTTATCTCTGGTTTTCTGGAGCGCGTCGTCTCAAGCGGAAGTCTGCTCGCAGCTCACATTGTTATTCCCTGTGTTTTAATGACGTGCCTCAACACCAAAGTCATTTTTACCACGCGAAAAACACCGAGAGAACTTAATGCTAATATTGTTAACGAACAAGCACAGCTCTTCCATAAGAGGGAACGTAAAATTGTCAAACTAGTGTTACTAGTTCTTGGTGTGTTTGGCATATGCTATCTTCCCTGGTTCATAACAATAATATTGGCCCTTACGTGTAACACGTGTAACGTGAAAGTTTTGGTGTATGCATACGGCCTAACAGGTATATTATTGTACGTTTCTCCCCTAATCCACCCTTTTCTTTACACCTGGAGATTACCCAAGTTTAGAAAAGCACTGTTGTATTTTTTCGAGTCTAATTCACCTTGGTGGAGATTTAGAAATGTTTCGCCCAAAAGGCAGTACGATTTGAACGCAAATACCGTAACGACGAACATCAGGATTACTAGCATCAGTAATATTACTCTAGAAAAAAGTCCAGCATAATTGGGAAAAAGCAATATTACTTTCTTGTTTCATTGAAACACTTAAGCTCCTAAGAGTACCAAAAAATCACATTTCCATCATAATCACTAAAAAGTCTGCTCAAACGTTAGAAGCCTGTGATATTGGGCACAGATTTCACATTTAAGTAAAAGGGTAATTTAGTTTAATGAGGGATATTGCTAGAAATAGAAAGTCCGCTTGATATTGTAAAAAGTTTGAAGCTGAAGGTTACATTCTCTCGTCTAATGAAGAGACACCGCAAAAGAACGAACCTTTCATTAACATACACTGTACGTAAACATAAAAATAAAACTACCGTTTTGACCATTTGACCACTCCATGACGTCACACCTTAATCTATAAGAATTAAGTGCATACAGTGGTCGAATATCAGCTATCTAATAGCTAAAACTATAGGTCACTTCACAAACAACGGGAGCGTTCAACTTATTTTCCTTTTTATATTACCTGCGCTGTTGACAACCATCATCGTGGCTACTTTTCACCGCATGTTTGTTTTCATTTACAATAAGATTTCTTTTCACATAAAAAACACCAAAATATATCTTATATGCTGGGCAGAATATACCAGACATCTACCATGCACTGACTGCAGAACTAACGTCAAAACACAAAACACAAAAACCTACATCGAATGCATCTTCTTTGATATTACTTTAATCAGTATATGCATCAAATTACAGTAGCATTCTGGTTGGATATGAAAATGTTGACCAAAATTACCATAGAATCTCCGACTACTACTATTTAAACCCGTCAGTAGCGATTATCCATCACGTAGCGATTTTCTCCATTTGCGGCGACACCTTGTTTAAGGACGTTCGCGCTGATTGTTTGTGCGCATCCTTACTACGCACGTAATTCCTTGAAAAAGGAAGGAATAATACTACGGAAGGCGTCGCATGTTCTTAAATGGGGCAATTTACATACGAAGCTGAAAGTGTCTATTTAGAAGGCTTCCTGCCGAAATGTTCGGGTTTCTGCCTGATCATTCAAACGTCTGTATGCATTGTATCAAACATAGTCGTGCTAACTCGTTGATAAAATTAAAGCCTTGTATCATAAGCTTCCTCACTTTGATCAACTGTTCTTTGACTACTAAACTATGGTACTCGGTTCCTCTAAAAATACTTGAAGGTCTCCTTATATTTCGGTATTCGTATTTCACGTCGCAATATCATACCACGTCATGCACCGAGCGCGCGCGCTGAGTAAGAAATACAGACAAATACAGTGGTAGTGGGTTTTTTGTATCTATAAACGTGCTTAAGCGTGCTTAACTGTCTTAAATGCACGGTGATCTCATTCTTTTTTTCGATAAATCCCTTCCTTTACTGGTTCTCTGCATTTTGTCCAAAAACAAAAAAATTCTGAAGGTGAGATGTTTTAATTTTATTGCTCTCTATACTCAAATACGATCGAATTTTTCTACGCAGATATATATATGACTTACAAGTATCCTTCTGTGAGGTTAATTTTACCTAATTAAGAAACGATATTACCTCAAAAATGTACTAAATAGGCCTATTTGCTATGAAATAAATAAATCAGCATTATCTAGAGTCCTCCGCGTAACTTAAGTTACCACAGCTTCTAGAAACACCACATTTCTAACACGCTTTATTCCCGAAACGAGCACGGTGACCCCCCCCCCCCCCACCCCCATTTTTTTTGCTTTTCTGACATTATGGTCATTATCTAACTACAGCAAAAGTTTGGAAAAAATCTGAACGTCGGAAGATTTTGAGCGCGAACGTCCTTAAGTCTAAGAAGGATCAAACCTTCTGGACCACGTTCTTGTCGCATTAATTTGTAGTGAAGGGTGAAAGTGATGGAACGAACGAATATGAGAGAAAATCGTAACTCTGTTGCTGTTGTTGTGTTAGAGCGGGGGAGTAGCATGGATTTTTTTTCTTGTGTGCACACGAAATGTATTTGCATGGTCGGGCGAGGAAGGCATGCGGAAGGCAGGAGGTGCTAAGGCCGAGGAGGCGGGGAATCAGGGTTTTTTCCTGTCTCACGGTTGTGATACGCTGAAATCTACATCTCTCTTATAACAAGATTTCTCAGATTATACTGATAAAGGTTTGCGAAGTCCATAGAATCAAACAACGTCTGTGGCTATGTATTTTGATTGCCGTTACATTTGTACCTGGAAACGAGTCAGTATATTACTAGAAATTTCGTCGAATCAGATTATAATCGAACTGACGATTCCAGGCAGTTTTACTCGAGGACCAGTTGGGAATTTTGTAACCTACCTGTTATTTGTGTTATTGTGCTAGGAACCCTAAAATGTGAAAATAAAATTGCCAATCTAAAAACTAATTACAATTAATTAAGGTGCGCTCCGAATTCGTATCAAACATTCTCGCAAAATGTCTAGTAGCTCTATAAATACCGGCTGTAAATAATTTGTTTATACCTCTGCGAAAGAGACGGCAATTAAGTAGATGCCAAATTTAAGATCATAAAATAAATTAAAAATGTAATCTTTGCTTTTATCCTCGAAGTTTTGCACCGAGAAGTTTTAAGAGTAGACAATAATAGAGAGGCATAATACCCAACACCAATGTGAATAAAACTGAAACTGCTAGGGGAAAAAACTAATTCAAGTATTATGAAAATGACATGGTATTGGTGATAAGCAATTCAACGAAGCATTGAAATGAATTTTATCTCATTTCATTACATTTCATTCATTATCTGCTACATTCTCTTTTCTGCTGAAATGGCATCTTTGATTCAATAACCAATGCACCCAGGCTCGATGTCGTTAAGCATTTTTTCTGGAATTTATGGCTAATTTGAATTAATTGTTAGGTGTTTTCTCAGTTTTTAAAAACCGCCCCGTCATCAGCCGTAGAACATTGGCACAACGATTTCAAAGGCCAAAAGAATCAGACCAACATTTTTTATTTGGTCTAAAGATATTTGATTTGGCCTCTTGACAAACGTGATAAAATACTGCTCCGTTTTGTTAAAATTAAACTAACAATTCAATAATTCACGATGGTTTTTGTAATCTATTACTTTAGCAGAGTTTTCTATGCCCAAGAGCACTATACCGTCAACTACACACCATACCGCTGCAAGGAGTGAAATGGTTTGTATAATTTTCAACTGAGTTGAGTTTTGCGTTTTTTATTTTTAAAATGAATCCCTAATTGATGCCTGATTTACTCGGCAAATTTTATTCTTTTGTCAAAGATTACCGTCGTTTCCTGGAATACGAGGACCCTTTCATTTCTTTTTATTGGATGAAGCGAATATGGCTTTTTAGTTTGACACTTCATACGATGAAATACGTCTTTTGTTCGCCGGATTAATAAACCAGGCCGTATTTTCTATATTTAAGTGAGCCAATTCTAAGTCTAAACAACATGTAAAATTTAGATTCCATCTTGGAATCCATCTTGAAAAGTATTATTTTTTGCCATGCATGGAAATTTTTTCCAGTTTAAAAATGAGGAACTGATTACATAAAAGAATAATTTTCACTTGGTGTCTTTTTGTTTTTGTTTGAAGTTTTTTCGAATATTGTTCCTTGACAGAAAATTCAAATGAAAGTGAGCAAAAATTTATTTTCTGGCTTCGCGGTATTGACGGTTACGAAAAACGTATTAGTAGCCTGTTTCTAAATCCCCAAAGTGTGACTGTACGACATTGAAGCATTGCTTTTTCTTGGTATTAAAATGAAAGCTCATGAGCGAGCAGTGCTTTTCCTCAATGACTGTTGCGTGCTTCCAAATATTTCAAGAACAAATTTTAAAGTCAATTGCGTTTTTATCAACATTGATCAATTTATTTTTTTTACTGTGCATGTATACAAAACTCCTTTAAATACAGTTCATGTTGATCGACTTTTAATCAAGCCAAAAAATATTTACAAAATGGCTTAACATGGCATTTTTACTTGCTATGACGATTCTGTGTTACGCGGAATTCTAAAAGAAATTGTTGTTCGGCTATTACACAGCATCATTTTCCTGGTCTGGTAACGAACCATTGGCACAATTGTCGCTGTTGTTCGCATTTGTTTGCTCCGCATTTTGTTGATCTTTTTCATCGTGTTCTGGTCGTTCATTAAGTGAGACAACAGCGTTTGGCGCTCCGAATACTCGCATCTCAATTTCTTCAGCCTCAGTTATGGTTACAGTTCTAAATGTTAACTCAATAAACGCGACACGAAACTGTCTCATACTGACTGAGTAAATAATTGGATTGAGCAGCGAGTTTATAGACAACATTGACATGGCCAAGAAGAAAAATATATACACAGTTTCCAGAGATACCTCACTACGATACCTTAATATGACCACTCTGAAAGCCACTATTGGTACATAACACAATATTAGCATCGTCAAGATGATAGTTGTCAATTTAAAGGCTTTTCTATCTCTTCGAAATTGTTCTCTTGCCTCTTGTGAAACTTGTTGATCTGCAATTTGCTGTGTCGGCGGGTTTCATGGAAGACTGTAGCATGGCAAAATACGATGAAGGCAATAGATAGACAAATAATAGCGTTATCAATAGAAAAATATTCAGTTTTGTCCACAACAAGTGGAATGTGCAAAATTACGTTCAGGAGCCAAGCTAAGGCAGAAGAAACCAATAATCGGGAATCGGTGAGGAGGGTTATGTGTGCGAAAGGGTGCTTCATGGCGAGATACCGTTCACCACTTATCAAGGCCAGGTGGATTAGCGAGACATCAACCAAGGAACTCATCGCAGTTCTAGTGATAAACTGCAAGACACACGCTCCATCAGTTGTCTCGTCAAGTAAGACCACTATTACCAACGCAATGAATGCAGGCTGAATGATGACCCCGACCGCGAAATCGGTTGAGGCCAGCAGGGCGATCAAAATATTCGACTTTTGGGATCTCAGTCGGTATTTTACCTTTACAGCGACCATCACCAGCGCGTTCAAAACGACGGTGAAAGGAAAGGTGAGGATGTTGATGATAATAATAAAGATCAAAACAGCTTGTGCCAGAGGAGAGGGCTGATGAAGTCTTCCTCCCATTAATTCGTAGACGTCGCAGCCAGGGACAGGGGAATTCAGGTCGGTTATGTTCATTTTCCTCCTTGGTTACGAACGATATTGTGCTGTTGAATTCAACCAAGTTTCCCTCTTTGATTTATACCGGCTGGCTGATAACAGTCTTTCACCTGGCGTCATTCCTTTCTCCTTTTGTTTCTCCAGTCATTTTATTCAAACTTAACCGCTGTTGTATCAGGATTTGCACTTCTTAATGTTCAATTTCCTTTTGATGGAACTCTATTCGTATCTGTTTTGGTGCCACTGATCTTGATAATCTTTTTCATTTGCTTCATATCCGCTGCAATTCTGCTGCTGTAATGAGGTCTATTATGCAGTGACGAAAGCACTCGGAACTCTACATCAATGAGCTTACTTTTATTCTCAGTACCCATAAAACGTAACGAAGGTGAGTGGGCCTCTTTTCACTGTCAACTGGTAATCTTTTCATTCTTACTGTTTGATTTATTATTAATCCCCAACTGATCACCCACAGACAACCGAACACGTTCTATCGACAGGAGAGAACTTTATTGGAAGAAAAAACACAATCAAAACAAATCAACCTTTCTGGCACCCAAGCAACTAGGTAAAGCCTAGTGTAAAGTTTGGGCTTGTGGGAAAAAAAGGCAATATAAAATACAAAAGCGATCGTAACAAACCAGAAAAACGAGCACAGGATGTTCCAGCAAGGGCAATTTACCTGTTCGCCCAAATTAAAAAAACCAGCAGAAGTGATGTATTGGTGCTTTCGCACATTTTTGAAATGTTTTTTCTCAATGAAATATCAAATTCAAGTTTTCAACTTTTTCAACTGTTTTAAGAGATTCTTACATCAATCGACTGCCCACATGTAGTAGTTGCTAATCTAAGTGGGTCAGTCATACATTTGACCATATCCCTATCTTATTATTATTATTATTACTATTATTATTATTATTATTATTATTATTATTATTATTATTATAACACCAATTGGAAAGAGTCTGCATTGTTATTGT
Source organism: Siderastrea radians (assembly GCA_964017195.1). Lineage (NCBI taxonomy): Eukaryota > Metazoa > Cnidaria > Anthozoa > Scleractinia > Rhizangiidae > Siderastrea > Siderastrea radians. The sequence continues at coordinate 405,846 of OZ024887.1, read as the reverse complement.
TGTTATTATTTTTGAAATGAAATTAAGGCCAAAAAAAAAAAGAAAAGGAGCGAGGAAAGATCATAATGACGTAGATATGACAGAGGAAGAAGAGTGAGACTATTTTGAAACTCTTGCAGTTAATTTTACTTTTGGGATTATCATTGGCGTTTCAATATAGTCATTTTCTTTCTCCAAAATATCAAAAGGTTGTCTACAAAGAACTGGATTGAATGTTTTCTTAGGCAGGTCTCTAATATCAGGCTTGGCATCTCATTCCACAGTTTTACATCAAATCGGGAGAAGGAATGCTTGTGTATTTCCAGTGTGGAGCTTTTAACATAAACATTTCCGGATGCGGATGACCGTGTAATGTATGAATAAATGCCGGATGTTTCCGAAATAAATTTGAGATGTTAGGTGGTGCATTATTGTCGTTGATGCAATAAATTGGATATAGACTCGTAGTATAGAAAGGGCAGCGGTAGAATTTTAGCATCAACAAATAAAGGAAATCCGTGTGAAGGGAACGCACCGTAAATATTTTAAAAGCGTTTATTTGTAGACTAGATAACTTGACTTTCGTAAATAACTCATGACCACAACGGTGGCATCTGCAATCGATATAAATACACGGACTATAGCGAAGAAACTGGCAAACGAACAAAAAGAAAAGTACAAAACTCTTACCGAACGGTGGGTTAAGGGCCAGCAACTAGCGCTAATCTTCGATAATATACAAAACTACAAAGGAGAATCTTATACGGACGACGGTTGAGAAATCTGCAAAATGTTCCTGCGTAACTGTGTCTATTCAAATAAACGTCCGAGCAGGCCCGGAATCTACCGGAAATGCATGTAGTTCATCTTGTACAGCGTGATCACTTCTGTCTACGAAAAAAATTCATACGAAGTGCTCTTTTCTTTTTTAATTTTCTCACCAACAACCTACAACAGTAGCTGAACTCGCAATCTTGGCTTTCATTTTCTTAGCCAACTTATACCAAAGTAGGAATGAAAGAAAGAAGACCTTTATGAATTTGCAGAAAGTGTTTTACTGGAACTCAGAATGCAAACTCACTTTTAATTTTTAAACAGTTTGTTAAGGACCTGGTTTTTGGCTAAGGGTTTAAACTATTTTAAATTCTTAAATTTTAAAGGATTTTTAACATTTTTTCTTAGTTTTGTTTCTTTATAAAGTGCAGGAGCTCGGTCATGTGGGCACCCTGGATAAATATTAGTATCATGATTATTTATGCCTTTATGCTTTCTGCCTCTAAAGCAACCGGGACCAAACCATGGTCCTAGGGTACTAAAGAGTTCACTTTGAAAGATCTTTCCTCAAAATGTGGTCTGTCCCCAGAAGAGTAATCTTTTGAAGCTCACTGATGTTGACTGAGCCTGGGATCCTCTCAACGTATTTATCCATCGCTCAGGTTAGCGGACGGTCTTTTTACCCTGAAATGACTTAATTGGTCAAAAACGTTTGGTTTGTCCTTTTTTAAACGTTTTTAGCCTTGTAAATAGTGTTTTTAAATCATAAGCGAATATTATGGATATCTAATCATAACTATAACAAAATTCTCGAATCTGATTGGCCATCGCCAGCCATGATTTGAGCAAAAATAGGACAGTGTAATTGGACAGTTTCCCTGCTAGCAGAGGCCCCTTTTCCTTTGTATTCGCTGAGCTGACGGACGGGACGAAAAGTTACCTCTGCCATGGGTCGAAATGAACTGTGTTGAGCATGCGCTACGGTTACTTAGCGACCGAAACGTCACGTGATGCTTTTAGCACGTGGTCAGCTGACGACTCGCACCTTTCTCAACTAGCGCGCCAAAAAACACCTGCACAGTTCGTCTAGAGATAGTTGTTGTCTACTGATCTACGGTATTAATTTCAAGTTATCTGGACAAGGAAGCTTTTTTAACATGACCACAACTCCAGGAATCAAAGACAATTTAACTTATTGAAGGCTGCGTGTTTTATGACCGCTTCACTAAATTAGCAGTTGGTAACAAACAACCCATGTGCAGTACGAAAGGACAATTCATAGGTTCGAAAAAACAACAATCACTTGATCTAAAATAGTTAAATTTTCTCACTTTTAAATAAATACACCAGTTGTCAATTAAGAATTATCCAAAAATACAATCTCAAAGTCAAAATTTTGAAAATTTCCGCAAGAGATTTCTCATGTTGTCTCGCGCGTGAAATCAAACCGCAACAGAGCATTTGTGTCTGTTTACGTCATATTACTACTCTTCGAAATTTTTTGAATGAAGGTACACAGAAGAAGAGACAGTAAGCTTTTCTAAATAATACATTTATTAAAACACGCCTTCACTTGTTTCTGAAGACCAAACGCGTTCAATTCTTTCTTCGAGGGAAGCTACGCGCAAGGGATCGCTCGATGTGCAAGTTATTTTGAAGAGCATTTGGTGATGCGAACTGTGCACGTTTTTCAAAACTTTTACGAAAACTGTAAGGAATATGAAGAATCCCTCAATTAAAAAGCGATTTCGATACAAGCTTACAATCAAATGTGTAATTTACTCTACCGTAGACTCGTAGAAGTGCTGGAGCATTTCACAGAAAGTCCGTAGCTCGAAAAATCTTTGGAGGTGGAAGGCTGTCCTTCGCCTTGACAGATGTTTTCTTCGCTCTAAATTCCATTCCTTAACTTGTCGAGTGTTTCTTAGAGCTTCTTCTTTCGATTGTTTATCTTTCCTTCGTCCATGTTAACAAAAACGAGAGAAAGTAGACTTTGTAACTCTTCAAGAGTTTTGCTCTCTTTCCAGGACGGCATGTTACTATGCGGGCTCACTAAATGACAGCGGAATAACTGTAAAGGAATGCGCGAGATACAGTGGGCTCAAGTCACTGTCAGCAAACAATACAGGGAGCATGCGTTTCGAAACCGCCGTCCACGACCATGGACGGCGGTTGAATCAAAGGGAGTTTCGACCCATGGCAGAGGTCGCTTTTCGTCCCGCCCGTCAGCTCAGCGAATACAAAGGAAAAGGGGCCTCTGCTAGCAGGGAATTGGACAGTGTACGCGTCATGCCTTAGTAAATGGACAGTACGCGTTAGAATACGCGCTCTAATGGATCAGTTACACTTGAATAAGTTCAAACTGTTGTCTATTCCTTGTTAGAAACGTTTTCTCCTTTTTCTTTCTCGAATTTGTTACAAATATGATTAACTGGTAACAGGACTTCGTGTTGTCCAATTCGGTCTGTAATCATACTTGTGATTTCGTTAATCGCTGGTATGATTAGTCTGATTACAGACCGAATTAGACTCGACTCAGTCCTGTTACCATTATTAATCAACCGCATGGCAACTTGTGCTCGCAAGTAATTAGCGTAGTCATGCGTGAAAATTTATTGACCTGTCTTTCCAAAGTAGACCTCAAGTCTACCTGATTTTCAAGTGCACGTCAAGAGCACTTTGGTCCCTTATGTGAACCGGCCTATTGTCTTCAGGCCGGTATTGTAATGTACATGCATTTTATGTGGCTTGTCACGCACTCTCCTTTCCCACGCTTTGGGAAGAAGAGTGCGTGGCAAATCCAACGGAACGCATACGCAGGAACTAATTGGACAGGATATCAGAATAGCCCTTTTCACAGTTACCTCTTCTCGTTTGCATTACAATGTTTTGGAACGTGGATGTGAGGCAATTTCGGGCAATTTTGTAGTTTCTGCCCGAAATTGCCTCACATCCATGTTCAAATACATTGTAATGCAAATGAGAAAAGTTAACTGTGAAAAGGGCTATTGAACAACAAAACATTTTGGTCACTCAAAATGTTGAATGAACACACGTTAGCTAGATCAAGCATTTAGTGTGTCCACGAGCAATAATTATATGGCCCGCCACATTTGCTAGAAATTTTTTGTAGAGTCATTAAATTGATGAAAAAGAAAAACTTCATGCCTGCCCGTTCATTAGAAACCAGGCGGTTTTCGCAAAGAATGCAGTTCATTAAATCAAATGCCTGTCGGCCATTGGACGTTAACGACATACCCCGCGTGATAATCATGCATATCGATTGGCCATTTCATGTTTCGCCATCAAACCTAATTGCTCAAAAGAAAAGGCACTGTTACAAAGCTGGAATTTCTTGAGCAAAAAACAGTTGGTTCTTCATCTAGTATTTTTGTGTGGATTAAAACGTTAAGGCAACTTTCGATAACTTAGGAAAAGGTATATAAGAAGAGGAGATAGAAAGAGGAGTTGTCCTGTTCCTAAGGCTGTTTTCTACTTAGAGGAATTACGTTCATTTTCTTGCTTTTAATGAGCCTGATTGACAAAAAGCATGTAGGTATATAATTTAACAAATTCAATTCTTTATATCGCATGTCAATATTTTTTGTCACAGGTTATCCGTTTCTGCTGAGCGCTGAATCTAAATCATGTTGCGAGCAGCTGTTGTGGTCTTACTTCTCACTGGGATGTTGCAAGCGAGAACAAAGGTAAAAATAATTGTTACTCACTTATCACTTTCTGCTTGAAACCCTTCAGAGGAAATGCTGTTCTTTCTAGCTACACAGTAGAATTTGATGATTTGATCCTAAAATTTTTATCGTACCAGTGTTATGCAGCTATTAGAAATAAATTTTTGCCAGATAAATTTAGGCAGACTTCATGTTAATGCTCGTGAACATAACCAGAAAGCCCGGCCATATTTGGTCCATAACACCGTCAACAAAGGCGGAGTTTACTCTACAAAGAATTGTAACATTTCTATATATCATTTACATTCTTTGTCATTAGAGACCTTTGGCACATTTGACCGGGAATTTGCCCGAAAGTCGCTCATATCCTGCTAATACAGGTACGTTCACTTGCAGCCATTTATGTTGAGATAAGTTAACGTATAACATATTGACGCATATAGAATGTGTGACTTCCCTTATTACAACCTTATTCCATAGAAATCACCGATTTTCGGGTCGACGAACCATTTCGACGGTTCACATTTGAGGATGGCCGATTGACAGCCGGGAGGAACGGAAGCTATTATATCTACGCTCAAGTCTTTTTCGAAACCTATCCCGACGGACCTTCAGTTCATAACCAGGTGGCTCTCAGTGTCAACGGGGAGCCTATCAGCGTATTGCAACCGGGCCTCGGGCCTGGATGGCTGAATGATTATGGCAGTGTAAGCACCGGTAGACTAGTCACGCTGCTCAAAGGTGATAACGTCAGCCTTGTGACCGTTGAAGACAGCCGCTTGTGGGTGACGGATCAGCACACCTTCCTTGGGGCTTATAAAATTACTACCATACCACCTCCCAACGAGTGAAAAAGGTTTTCATAAAACTAGAGATCTTCATTCTAATGTGACGTATGATTGGTAAAGGAGGCGAAAACGAAACTGCTAAATTGGATTTGACGAAGTCAACAATGTGATTTTCTTGGTAATAGATTGAAAATAAGGGAAGGTCATTACTGTAATTTAAATAAAATGAGGGAAGCTGGGAAGAATAATTTTTTATCTTTGTGGTCTGACTATTGCGAGATGCGTTAGGTTAACATGTTATTCAGTGCCGAATTGTAAAGCGGAGATAACATCTTCGCATACATCGCTCACATTTATGTGACCCTAGTTGTTTCAAGTCGCCAGTTTTAACAGTTGCCAAACGTAGAAGATTTGTGTCGAAAATTTGATTAATCCCAGGGTTTTGGCGGAACAATATCGTCTCGTTGTTGAGTGTCAAGTTTATGGCACATATAATGCCAACTCTCTCAGGTTTCAAATCAAGATCACGGCATGCTCAAGCCCTTCCCTGTCTCGAACTAACAAGGCTTTCTTTCTTTGACCTCTCATAACTCAATTGTTACGTTAACTTACTGGTGACTCTTCTAACGATTGCATTTAGATTCTCATACAGTACAAAGGTCGTCTTTAGTTGCTAGTCCACGTTTGGCTCTTGACATCTGAACTTCGTACATCTTATCAAAACGCAGCAAATTTTATTGCTTTACGAACCTCACAAACTTTGAAATTATCCAGCTAGCGGAGATTGGCCACTGGGTTTTTCTAGAGGTTCAAACCACTTGGAATTAACCAAAGCAGGCCCTTCTTTTGGAACCTGTACCTTAAAACAAACGAAGAAACGGCCGCAGTCATTACTATCCTATTACGTTTTCTTAAAAAAAAATCACCCAAAAACTAGTTCTATGAAATTAAAAAAAAAATTTCATATAATAAATATACCAAGAAAAGTTTGTGAGCCCTGGCTTACTGGCTTAAAGGGAGCTGCACCCCTGGCAGAGGATTTTGTGTTCTAATCCGAGAGCATTACTGCGTTTTTAAACGCGCAGAAACAGAAACAGCAGCAACTGATCACTGGTACAAAGAACTGTTTTCTCCTCCATTTTCTGAAACAGCATTTCCCTGAATTCTTAAAATTAGTAACCCTTATTCTAACTTTCAAATTTGTCGTTCGCGAAACCTGGTAATTCCAACTTCTCAGTAGTTCGAATGAAAAATTGATTTCCCTTTTTCAGTTCGTGATAACTTAGAGCTTGAAAGGTTGGTCATCATCGGAGTTTCCTCGAATGGCTAGAACAAGCCTAAGCTAAAATTTGCATTTGCGCTGAGCAAACTCCAAATGCAATTTTAAAATATTTTTCATTAGGTATTACAATTATTCCATATGGGTTATAAAGGACCGCTCCTCGTTGCTTATAATCGCTGCCATATATGCTGCCAGCGTGAGTGGAATTGTTTGATACAATTCTCGACTCCTGATCCTCTGTGCAAAACAGCAATTGTGCAAAATATTCCCCCAAAGATGTTCTTTTTTTTTGGTGTCTATCATTCAAAATCCTTGTAACGTAGTTTGTAGGAAAGAATGCTTCTCTTTTTTAGATTTATTTTTAGTTCTTACTGTTAGTAGCGTCATTTGCAATCTATAATGTATTTTCTTGTGCTTTCTTCGGTAATTATGTTTTGCCTCTCTTGTTCAATAAAGGTGAAAAAAAAAATAGTTTCGAATCTTACTGATATGACCTAACCTAAGCCAGGCGGAATTTTTTAACGGCCCAAGAGAACTACTGCGATTGAAAAGCGCAGAGATGGCTTGAAATAGCGGTAAATAAAGACAGGAAAGCAATAAGATGTTTCACACTTTTTAATTTGCATGCCCCTTATTTTGAATTTATGAGTTATTATGTTTTATTTTTCACAAACGAATTCGGAAAATTTAGCTCATTCTTGCCTCTCCGTAAACATTTCATCTTCAATACTTATTACACTGGCGTTTCCTACGTGGAATGTCGCTGATTTTATACGCTCCAAAGAACGTGTGTGCTGGTTTCATCCACACGTTGCTATCCCAAATGGAGGACAACTTTATGTATTCACCAGTGCGCAGTGGCGCAATTCCCTCGGTAAACACGCTGCCATAGTCAGCCCCACCGCCACCCAGGCTCGTTTGCAAATAACTGAATATAGCTCCATTGACTACAAGAGCCACACGGTTGTGAAATGTGACGGCGTCGCTGTAGTTTCCGAAAAACAATTGGGCATATATAAAGTAAGCACCATCCTTCTCTGCGATTAGTCGGCCGTTTTCATATTTGAAACTTCGGAACGGTTGGTCGATTCGAAATTCGGTAATATCTGTGAAAAATTTGAAGAAAAAAGAAAAGAGATGAATTAGTACTCAATAAAGCAAAAGGGTATTTGCTTTTGACAATACCATTTACCTGTACTGGGCTTGTATTTGTGAGAACCGTTCAAACTCGCGGACAAATGCGCCAAAGGTTTCTAACAGACAAAAAAGTTAAAGTAGTAAAAAAAAACGTGTAAATATGTTTCACCGTTTTTACAGTGAAATTTACTATTCGGTTAATGAGACATAATCACGGCGGAATTATTCACAGGATTTGCTTAAAAATCTGATAGCAAAAAATTCCCTCAAATTATGAAAAATTTTCGAAACTGTCCTTTGTATAGTTCACTACATATTTGTTAGTTCTTTTTACGGGCTTTGAATGGATTTAAAGTGTCAAAGAAAACTAAGTTCGTGACCGCACGCCCCCCAGAATACAATAATTGCCTCTACACGGCTTTTAACAGAAATTATTAGCTTAGTGAAATATCAAATTCCAACCTGCCTCTGGGCCTGAATCATTACAGTGAGAAGTAAAACCAAAATAACTTGACGCAACATGATCTGCTAACTACATACAGCAGAAGTGGACAACCTAAGAACAAGAAGAAGAACTGAGAAAGAAAAAAGCATTATCTAGTTAAATAAAACCATTCTAGAAATTAATAATTCATAATTCAAAAAGTAGTTACATTCAATACCAAAATGTTGAGCACTGTTCCATTTCGTTTATAGATACAATGCAGCCAGTTAATGTAGGGCCTCAGTATTTTCTAACTCTCCCGGCGGATTGTTAACAATAAACCTTACCTTCGAAAACTGACACCCGTGCGCTGCTGAACGCTCCAAGGGCTGTACTGAAAGCCAGCTTCACGAAAACAGCCTCACCTTTTAGCCATTTGATTGGCTTGTAAACATGAACTGACCAATCAAAATGCTTCACAGTATCAGGGAGCATACCGTGATATTTCCCTATTGAAAAGCGAGCAATATGGCCAACGGGCATGTTATCAAATGAGATGCATTCACGAGGAGGTCTTTTTCGTTCCTAAACAACGGCAGCACACTGGGTAAAGAGGAGTCATATTTGACCGCAGTTCTGGCTAATTTCACCAAGCAAATCGTTTTTGTTGTTATGAACGTGCCATGCGATCTTTGCTTTTGTTTTTGGTGACATTTTATCCTAAAACCGAAAGCTGCGCACAGCAATGACTGTGGGCATGTAGTCAGCAGTACACAGTAAAAGAAAAAAAAATGGATGACGATGAAAGCCCCCATAAATCACTACAGTTTGAATAAAAACGCCTCGTTTTTGGTGAGTGATATAAATATAGTTTTTCCTCCTTAGGTTAATTGAAAATATGACTTGTGAGTTCGTTAAATCTAATTTTTTGCAGATCAAGTTTGTACATTTTTGTACCAAGTGGACCGAGAAATACTGGTAACGAAAGGGCGTCATCATTTGCCCAATGCTGTGTTATGCGCAGGATCGGAAGCGCTTTTCACAAGTTGTTCTTTCACATGAAAACCTGTGGCTTATCAAAGACGGGTCTTAGAAGGTGGAGTTTATTTTATTTACGTATATTTATTTTGCTCAAACCACCCTTATTATTTAATAATTATTCACCGTAGTTGAGGTGACTAGTGGTGGATATTTGCCAAGCTGCGAAGCGGCAGGTAAATATCTACCACTCTTCACCGACAATGAGGTAAATAATTGTTTTGTATATAACAAACCAGTAGATAGCGAGCACCATATGGTTTTTTTTTTCTGAGAAATGAGGTAAAACTCGCGTGAGATATCAAGAGAAATGCCGTGAGGTGAATAGCAAATGCTAACTCGAGTTTGAGTAGCCAATGCGATCAGAGAGATAAATTTAGCAAGATCTGCAAAAAAATACATACAGTTAAAAAGGAAAACTCGTGAGAAGTTCAAACCAACCGTAGTTGCTGGAATTAAACCTCTGAATTCTCACACAGCCCTCCTATTTTCAGTATTTTACAATACAGTAAAAATTCCATGCGTTTTGTAAAATTGTGTTACCTTAATATTTGTGTCACTACTTGTCAAAAGGTCATTCCCCACCTAAACCCCGGGGGCTAAAGGTTTCTTTTGAATGAGTTTTCATATAATATTTTGTTGAAATTTAAGCTTGTTTTCACCTCTAAATGTTGTATTCGACAAAATTATCCCAGCGCTCTTGTTCCCTCATTATGGGCTAGACTTCAAATGCGTGAATTGAACCAAAAGGCCGAACTTTATGACAGACTTTTTTCATAACCAAATAAATTCATTATCATGCGTGTAATTTACCCCGGGAATGGATCCCGAGCTGATCTTTGGTATATCGATAAAAATGTTCATACTGTGATAACAGTCTACAAATGACTACACGGCTGTAAACAACAAATGGTCAATATAAAGTCCCGAGCTGTAAACATATTCCTGGAAAGTAACGCCAAGACGTTTCGGTTACTCTTTGCGTTCGATGCCTGGCAGCAGTGGTGATAATGCCTTGGTGGCTCTGTGCACACAGTGCGTCTTCCACGTCTGAGAGAAATTTATTGACATCCTATTATTAGGTGCCCAGCTCTCGGTGTTGTTTACCTCAGCAAGCGCGGTCTCAGTGTTTGGTCTGACAGGTAACTAAGTTGTTCTTTGGATCAATTAACCTTATATCGTTCACCAGAAAGAAAATAGAACCGGCTCAAGCACTGTACCCCCTGGTTAAACTCTATTAATTTCAAATGCAATTTGTAGTTATTCTATTGACAACAACTCTACGTTTACGGCTCTTACGGCCAGGAGGCTTGGATTCCGGTTAATGATGTATGGATTGATGCTAGTTGACAAAATATAGTACCAAATCCTATTCTTAAGTCTCCTTGAAAGCAAACTGATCCACACCAATAACAGGCTTTTAACTCTTTTGAAATCTTTTGTTTAAAGCCCTCCGTTTGAAAGAACCTCATAGTAATGTTCGTTAACAAAATTACTAGTTTAAGCTAGGAATCTGTTAGAGATAATCCTTTAGGAATAGTTGAGCTTCCAAGGGACTGACTCTTGTTCAATACCAATGTAACGTTTTCACGCCCTGAAATGATATGCTCAGTCTCTCTATCCCAGGGGTAGAGGTGCTCTAGTAGGCTATTCAGGGTGGCTCTGCCGGAAAGGGGTGCCTTTTAGCGCTTACAGTTTACGAAAGGTAGGGAAATTTGCTTTTTTTGGCGGTGTCAGCTAGTGCAGGCTAGGACCAGTTAAAGTGGAATACTGGTGAACAGTGATTTCACATCAAAAGACGCTAGTTTGTAGTCATCAGGTACTTGTCCAGTCTTGATTGCGTCAATAAAGTTCTCAGTAGACCGTAGTTTGTGTCGATATTCGTCGGTCAAAGGTTTCAGCGCGGTATAATGTATTTTGACAGTTGTCACATGGGTATGTTAGGTTTGAGCAGTTTTGGTAGTCCGTAGAGTTTCCATGGTTGTGGTACACCGCACCTCCGTCTGTTGTAGCTATGAATGTTAGTAGCGTCAGTTTTCTTTAGGTCAAGTAGTTTGCTGTTAAGTTTACGTTCAAGTGCTGAGGTGGGTCTCGTTTAAGTACTTCGTAAGTCTACCTGTCTTTTATCAAGTGCGTCCATATCGTCATAGAAGTCTGTCTTGTGCATAACAACAGTTATTCGTCCTTTGTCAGTGGGGAGTGTGACAACCTCTTTGTTGGTTTTCAACCTTTTGCTAACACGTTTGTCGGCAATAGTCATTAGAGTGTGGAGTAAGTTAGTCGGTAGGAGTTGATTTTAAACAACAACAACAGCAACTTTAAAGTTTGTCACGTCGATGTCGTACTTTGTCGTTTTAGGTAGTTTAATCCGCACTCGAATCAATCACTCGAATCCGCACTCGAATCAAGCACCTACACTGACGCTCACGAGAATCTTAGAAATAGAGAATTTTAGAAATAGCACCTGCACTGACGCTCACGAGAATCTTCATTAAGAAGGAAGTGGGTTATCCGAGGAAGAAGAAGAAGAAGAAGAAGAAGAAGAAGAAGAAGAAGAAGAAGAAGAAGTCGTCGGCAGGTAGCTTTGACAATCTGAATGGCTCGAAGATATTAGCACTTGAGTGCTACACTGTAAATTCGAGGGTAAATAAAGTTTATTAATTGATTGATTGATTGATTGATTGAATGGCCTCTTGTGTATTCAACGGAGCCCTTAAGTAAAAGTCTTTGCAGCTGTGGTTGAAAACAGAGTTGTGATCCTTGGGAGACACTTTATCGCTGCGAGATGCTGCTCTATTAACCCTCTTTCTCACTGTGTGGAGTAAATCATAAAGTTATTTCAAGTTATGTTATTTTCACGCTCAGTGTAAAACTTTCACTTAGTCGATGTCGATAATTATAACCATCATTAGTACTATTCTGTTGTTATTATTATTGTATCCTTTAAATGTTATCAAATCCCTTTTCTTTTTATAATCTCGTTTAAGAATTTTTTCTCTTTACCCTACACACGTCAATTATTTAATTTTTAGAGTTCAGGGAATCAAGCAACTAAACTCCTTAAAGATATTGGGTGTTACTTTTTAGAATAATAACAGATTTTTTGAACATCTAAAGCTTAAGCTTTTTGAGGCAAATAAGTGCCCGTATGTCCTTAGGTGCTTGCGTGAAGAAGGGTACCAGCAGCACGATATAGATAATTATTTATATCAATAGTTTTACCAAAGATCACCTTTGGCTTACCATTTATGCCACTTTACCTCCGGAACTTACAACCGTACACAATTTTCTTCAGCGTTGTTTTAAGCGTAAAACATTTTTTATCCTATTCAGATTTCTGGTCTGGTAAAAAAGTTTCTAACAAGCCCAGCCACCCTCTTTTTCACCTGTTACCAAAACTTAAACCTTCCTCTACCCGCCTCAGAAACCCTAGTAGCCTCTTGCCTAGAATTAATACAGAACGTTTTAAATCAAGTTTCTTTAACAGATTATACCTCGAGTATAAATTCTTAGTTTCATCATAGTTTTAAGATTATAAATTAGACATTAGTGTTATAATTAGTTAATTTAAGATTTTAACAATTTTGGTACGGTAATGTGGAATTAGCATGTATATTTGCTAATTTCTAATAAATACATTATAAGAGTTTTGGTTCGTGTCCAAACGAAATCGTCGAGCATTGACTTGGCGATTAAGTTGTAAGAAGTCGCCGCAAATGTTCTATGAAATCGCAGTGCGATATGAAGTCGCGCTTACGATAATCGCCGTACAGCAAAACGCCGCCAAAGTCACGTCAACTAAAAAAAAATTGTTACCTTTTGTATAAATGACAAGTTCCTTAATCCTATTTTGCCTGGTTTTTTTTTAGTTCCTGGGCCAGGGGGGGGGGGGGGGCACAAAGTGCATGACGTCACAATGACGTCACAAACCAGTAGTTTTGGATTTTGAGGCCGCCATTTTGAATCCCGAGCCTGCAGTCATACAGCTGACCATGACGTCATCGAAAAAAGATTATCTTCTTACAAATGAAGGGGAAAAACTGAAAAAAGACTGAAAAAGACAGAAAATGGTCAAACTGCACTTCTTAGTAGACGGTTGCTCTGGAAACGTCAATCATCGAAGACACGTTATTGGCACAGGAACATCTTCTCTAATAAATTTTAGGAAAAGTTATGAGGTTTGGTTTATTATTCGTCTAGCCGTTTAAAAGTTATAATTTGATAAAGTCAGCGCGCGCATAATGTGCCCCCCACCTCCAGGCAATTAAAAAAAACTTTAATTTTTACTCGAGAAATTATTGCACCGACAAGTATTTCGCTTCAAATTCACTGATGTTACTCCAGTATCTTTGTACCATATCCTCTACCGGATTTTACTTTACCGTATTTACTCGAATAAACGCCTTACCCAATCAGAAGAATGCGGCATTTATGCGAGGATTAAGAGAAAAAAAATAACAAGTACGCTATAGCCTGCGTGCAGGCGTCTCCTATTTCCTTTGCTTAAGGAAATAGGAGACGCCTGCACACAGGCTAGTACGGTACAACTCGGTAATCGTTCTGTGAACGTTGTACATATCACAAGCCAGACAACTAAGATTCTATCTCAGCAAAAAAGCGAGACGTTGGAACTCTAAACATGTTTCTGTTTTAACAATATTTACAAATGATTTACTGTAATTGTTGTCATTCATTTAAGAAATATGATTTTGAAATAAACGCCGCATCGGAAACTCTAGAAAGTTAATAAACGCCACGGCGTTTAATCGAGTAAATAAGGTAGTTTATTTTCCTCACTTTCCATTAGAGTGGTTTTTACTTAACCCGTGAAACGGTATCCCGTAACAATTAGTAATAGTCAAAGTTGAACAAACGAAAGCAATAGAATTAGGGAATGACGGTGCATAATAGTTTAGTATCAATTTACGGGTTCATTTAAATCACTCTAATAGACATTCACAGTGTCCAACTGCAAATGTACGCGAATCTTTTTGGCTGAATCTCCTTTGCCTATTTAACAATTAGATTATGAGCTCGAGATTTCTATCGCGTGGTAGTTGATGAGGCCGAAGGCCGAATCAACTATCACGCATAGAAATAGAGAGCGAATAATCTAATTGTTTTAGTATAAATCTGCTAGACGTTCAAAACTTAACAGCATTCACTACGTGCTTTCATTGAAAAAATGATATAAATAGGTCACACCGCGCGCGGAAAACACACTACTCAGAATAGATAGTAAGTAGCGTAGCCAATTAGAGGACAGCATTAGTGATAGAACGCTAGTAGATTTATACTAATTGCTGATAGTAGACGTAGGCGATCGCACGTGCTGTGTTCTTAGTTAGTGAGAACTCTTTTGTAAGTTCGACATATAAAATGATGTTTGTCGCTTAAAATCACTTACATTTCTACTAAAACAATAAGATTACTTGCCTACGTTTTCTAAGAGCAATGGGCACAGTAAACGTGGCCTCATAGTGTAGTTGTTAATAAAATCACTGTGAATCAAGGCCAGTAATATATAGTTTTAGCCAAGCCTAAAAGCGGAACCCCCCTTTTTTGCTTTTGTTTTGTTTTTTTTGTTTTTTTGTTTCTTGCTGGCACTTATTAACTTGCGAAAATACTCTTATTCAAGTCGTTAAATTAAAAAAGAAAAAGAAAAAAATTCATGTCGTGGGCGTTACAAGCCGGTGCTTAGTCCACTAGGCCATGAACGTTGATTGTTATCTTCAGATGTTGATTTTACTACTTGTTTCTTTCTTCGTGACAAGCTGCCTATCAGCATGAACATGCTGGTGTTTTTCCTGGCAAAATGTGTTCGGAATGCTCTAAAAACCATGGTTGTGGACAGAAAAAACCAAAAAGCACTAGCTCTGCTACATTTGGCGTCGAAACCGCTGCGAAAAGCTGCGAACTCAAGCGGTGTGCCGACCGAGTTCGCAACAGAACTGACAAAGCAAATTTGAACTTTTCGCCTGAACTTTATCGCCTAATTTCTTTCGCCTAAATTGAACTTTTCGTCTTCCACCAAAAAGACAACTGAGTATTCTTTTCAACTTTTTTTTCCATTAACAAATTTGTTTTTGACTTTTGTTGTCTTTGCTTGTTTTGCTACAACGCGGGTCAACATGCGATTTCGCGCCAAAAACACGGGATTCAACACAGGGTTATATCCAGTGTCTGCCACTTCATATTGGTGAACCTGTGATGCGGACGGACGGTCGGACGGACGATCACGTGTCTATTACGTCACTACCAAAATTTCTTGGCTTGATAGGTTGCCAAATTTCCAGTCCCAAGTTCTAGCGTAGTAGCTGAATGGCCACCCTGACCAAAGTTACCTTGTATTACAATGAACAATAGACTACTAGCAACACCAGCAGTGAATGTGAAGCCTGATACGCTTGACTGAAATGGCCAATAAAAGACGTTTCATGTAACATATGAAATATTAGCACTGGTTAAAGGGACGGCTGTGGTTTCAAAGGATCAGAGGATCATATCTCAGGCGTAGGTGCTTCGATGTAGAGAATCGTTAACGATTAAGACACGGCACCGTCGTTTGAGGTAAGTCAAATAATTTGATATTTGCAATAGCTTATGTTATGAAATTATGATTATATGAAATTCATATATTTGAACTGCGGAATGAAGAAATAAATGTAAAGAAGATCCTCGCAGTTATTAACGCAACTTATGCAGTTGCGAAAAGAAAGCCTGAAAAAAACCATAATAACTGCGAGGATCTTCTTTACATTTATTTAGCTTATGTTATGTATGCACCCTTTTGTAAACTGCTTCTCATACAAAGTAACTTTCAGAAGTAGTCACCTGAAAAATTAATTTGTAAACAAAGGTTCGGGCCATTGTTTTCATCGAGTGTAAATCCTTTGTCAGTTCTTGAGAGTCGATTATTTTAGCGAGGTTAATACAATGTTTTTAGACCCTTTTAAGAGTGTTAGCTAAGGAACTCTTTTAAACATGGCTTATCTCATATTCATCTAGACAGGATGTGAAAAGAAACTCATTTCACGACGCCACAGCGACGTGCTGCTTATCAGGTTTCTTCTATATTCTTCTGTGGACGTCAGATCTCACATCGCTAAAAGTTAATATACGCTTTCAGCAATCTTGATCTGCCTTTGGGATCTCCTTAACATAGGATTTTTGGGCTATAACACCTATTTAATTAAAGGTAAGCATTTTTAAAAAGAAATCCTCACTTGCAAAACTTTAAAAAAATTGTAAAAAACTTATAACCTATTGACAATGAGACTTCACGTTACCTTTGCAAAATCTGTTGTTCAAGAATATGTTTTGTTCCAAGGCTCAGTACCGCAGGAGTCGAAGCGAAACAATTTTGTAACACTTGTTCGACCATGTACAGATCTGGTCTAACTTCTATCCCGTGCAATATGTCTGAGGTTGAACTTGCGCCTCACTAACTTGAGGCTCGTGTCGGCAGGTGACCTTTCTGTGTGATTATCTTGGGAATCGCGGGAGATTTTATCACATGATCGCGCTTACAGTATATTCAACCACACATAACCCTATACTGAGACATGTCTTCCACTCGCTCGGGTTCTTTCGCTGGGAGGGTGCGTTCTTCCCCTAATCTTGTCTACTGAACGACAGGGATTTTTTGTAGTCTAGCTTTAACCAGATTTTACAGTCCCCTTTTTCATGATATATACAATGAACATGTGAGTAGTATAGTAAGCACCGAGTTAAACCTCTTTTTTGCTGTGGTTTTCTCATTAAATTGCTGTGGAATAAATTAACGTGCTATGCAACTGCTGCGGAATTCATTAACGTGCTGTAGAATAGCAATGAACGCCAGTTACATACGAAAGAACAATAATTATTGCTGCAGGTTCTCGTTTAACTTGCCCAAGCTTGCCTGTTCTCTGCAAATACTGATTGGATGAGAATCTAATAGCTTATACTTTTGCCCTACTGGCAAAAAACCCCTGTACTTTGCCATAGGTTATATTCTTTTGCGCTCAAATTTAGATAAAGGCAAAGTGCGGCCAAATATTGCAAATTATGCAAACCTACTGAAGTGAATTATTTTATTGAAGTTTTAAAAGCCGACAATAAACAGTATCTGCGTTCGCAAGACTCGACAGTCATTTTTCTCACATAACAGAGAAGTTGCTAAATACTTGATTGTCCTTGATCCTGTACCTTTCCTGTACCCGACCTCTAACCCTCCTGTTCCCCAAATGTACCCCCTCTTTACCCCTCCTGTACCCCTCCTGTACCCCTCTGTACCCTTCCTGTACCCCTGCTGTAACCCCTACTGTACACCCACCACCCCCTGCCTCCTCCAACACTAGCACCACCTAAACCACCTCCTCCACAGCCGCCACCATCACCACCACAGTTCTATTGTTTTCACCATCACCACCTCCTCTTCTACTCACATAATATTTTTCCTGTACTCTTCCTGTAACCCCTCCAGCACGCCACCACTACCACCCTCCTGTAACCCTCCTGTACATCTTCTGAGGCTAGCTTTTTTGGGAAATTAAAGCCAAAACCTTATTCTACAAGAGCTGAAAACTGTTTCAACCTAGTGAGACGCAGGAAAATGTCCCATTTCTGTCAGAGATACTGTTGAGTCTACCTCTGCTGCCTAGAAACCAAATTCATCACTGATGTTTTCTTGACAACCGAAGAAAGAAAAAAAAGGAAGAAAGAAGAACTAACCCTAACCTTGATAACATCATAATGAGGTTCTTTCCTTTGAGCAAACCAACCTTAAATAGTTTTTGCAATATTTCTAAGGCTCAAAACCAGCAATGTTCATCACGTGATACCATTATCTGTAAAGCGATATCCATTCACCTATTTAATTTAGTGTCGATGCCTTATTTCCAAACAATAACTGCCTGTTAAAAGCGCTCAGCTCACCTGAGCGCATTCGCAATAAGAATAAGAATAACAAGAAGAATAATTGCCAAACGCTCAGGTGTGGATTCTAGAGCCACAAGAACACGATATATTTATCAGATTTTACTGTTCAAACATGTGAATAATAACGTCACGGTTTTCGCTTCCATTTTTCGAACCTTTTTTTCCTGCTGACGGAAAGCCCGTAACTCTATCATTCAATGCATTCCCAAAAGTGTTATTACTTATTTTATTCCGAAATCGAGTTAGTCGACCGCGCCCTAAAATTAGTCGATGTTCTGATTTCAAGTCTGGTTGGGACTTTTAAAAACGTTTTTAAACTACTTCAGTGCCTTTTCGTTTAACTATTCCGGTTTATCAGTCGAATGACCAAACTATTAATTGCTATCGACTGATTAAGTATCAAAGTTTTTCTTCAAACTTCAGCCACTTATTGAATTGTTCATTTTTTCAGATAATTTGCCAGTCTCGTGTTCAACCTGCGGTCCTTTCCAGGTAGGATATGATACGTTATTTTAATTAACAAGTCAGGTACTGCTATCTCGAGACTACAATGATTTCTGATTTCTGTTGGTTATCCTTTTTGTTGAATCTTAATATTTAAAATCGTTTGGAATTAATTGTTTGTGCAGAGTATGTCCAAACCCGAGTACGTCTTGGTGTGCAATTAAACGAACAGGCAACTAAACAAGAATACGTTCACTCGAATGTAGTCACAACTGATGTAACGAAGGAACAGAAGATTCAAAAATTCGGTATCGCAAAAAACAGTTTAACAAGCAAACCTATCTTATGCTGTTAATGTGACCTTAAAGTGAAACAGATTCTCAACAACAGGTTGTTACAATAATTTATTTCTTATTTATTACTTATTTTTTTCTCAAATACAAATTGAACGGATCCCTTTTAAATTTATATTTTGAAAAAAGTCAACATCTGAGTGCCTTTTTATAGTGTGTTAAGACCCCTGATTCGTACTGTCGTGGTGGTTGCACCAGCTATTGAACAGATTTAAATGGAAATATTCAGTCTAGTTGATACATCCCTATCCATCAATTTCTAAAAAATTTAATGGTTTATTAAAGCTCCAATGCCCTATTGTGCAAGTTTTGCTGGCTGAAGTAGCTAAACCATGAAACATTTGCTCGCACTGCAATAGTTAAACTCTTTTCATTTGGTCATAAGAAATTCTTAATAATGCAAGTTGCCTGAAGTGGTTAAGCGATGAGAAACGCTCATTCAACTTGAATCACACCAGTCGTCATTTTAATTGTCATAACAATCGTTATAATTAACAAGGTATTAATTATGACTTTTTCTTATTCTTCTTTCTTTCCGAAACTGTATTCTGAAGCGAGTTATTTCACCGTCAGATCTTGGGCTTGTCTCGAAATGAAAGGTACTTCTTCAAAGGAGTCATTTTTTCAAACAGTGAATGGCGATCTAAATGAATCCATTTTTACACATTTCCCCGTTGAATTTGGAACAAAAGCGTATCCTATTGTTTCGCAGCTACGATTTGGGTCCCTACTTTGGTTGAAGGTTAACGCTTGATCAGGACTTCAGAATTTATTTTGTACTAGTCAATCAACCACAAGTCTGTGAAGTTGTCTTTACAAACGGATAGTGACATGACTAGTCAACCGAAATTATATGAATAAATAGCATTGATCAGCACGGTATTAACCCGCAAACACCGTTTGCATGATCCGATACTTAACAACTGTTTCTTCCAAAAAGGCCTTATCAATACTTTCATCTGAATCGTCGTTTTCGTGTCCTGTTCTAACGTTCTTTCTTCACGATCGCTTTGTTCATATTGAACAGTTTTTTAAAAACACAAATATCGCCTTTTGATTGGCTTCCCGATTGTGCACTTAGTCCTTGCGGGACCCTTTTTTCGCGCCAAAAAAGAATAGGGAAACCGAAAAGTGTGCTTATATTAGGTGAAAACCCCACAGTGCAAATCACCTATAACAAGATCCTTTGAACAAAAAGTAGCTTTCAGCGTTGAACTTTATGATAAAATTCACCCTTTTGGGCATTCAATATTTTTCCTTAGGGAAAGTTTGGAATTATAAAATATGCCTGGAAACAGTTTCCTACTTCTTGTTGCTGTTGCTGCTACGTTGTTACTGTTACAAACAAGGAGGGCAGCTGTCAGTGGTAAGATTTTTGTTCAATTTTCTGTGTTGTTCCATGCTCATGACAATCTGAATACATTATGACAGCTCCGCATTCACCACCTTTCTGTCTATCAATAAAATGTGAACGAAAAAATAGTGTTTATGCAGTTGTTCCATCGGCTGGGCAAGCTTGTCAGACATATTCCACGGTTTTCGCTTCCCTTTTTCGAACCTTTTTCCTGCTGACGGAAAGCCCGTAACTCTATGAGATAGCTTGGATTATCCTTTGAATCTTCTCCTACGCATTTGAATTTTGACTTACTTACAGGAAGGAAAACAGTCAAGTATAAATGTTGATATGGGCATCGTAAGTAACAGTTTGTTAAATAGTCATATTGGAGCTGTCAATGATTTGGTAGAAACTAAAGCATCCAAAGAATAATAAAGTATTTATTTTTCAGCAGATCAATGTGGCAATACCTTGGATTTTGAAGATGCCAATCAACAGAACTGCTTTTCGGTTCCACCCAATTCAAAAGGCAAGATTTCACTCTCTAACTTTACAGCCAAAAATGGGAAAGTCTCTCTCAAACTGGAGTCGCAAGCTAATGAGACAGCGGTATTTAGGTACGAGAGGCCATCCCTGGATCCCATACAGCGATACGACCTGTGGAGAGGAGGTATAAAGATGTGGATTTACAAGAAAACTGCTGCCAAAGGGAAAAAGATGGAAGTTAGGCTGACAGATAACACAGGAAGCGTTCGAGTGGGTACGATTATGGTGGATATGGGATTTAAAGGCTGGAGAGGAATATGGGTATCTTATGGCGAGTGTAAGGAACATCTGAACAGTCTGAAAAGCTCTACAAAAATAACTACATTCGATTTTGTTTTTAACCACGAAGATACCATCTACATTGATTTGCTAGATTTTGTGCCTACCCTTGCCTTTCAAACACGAGACAAAATTGTTCCTCCTTTCACGAAATTTGGCTCGAAGTACGACTACCGAAAATTCTGGCAGCAAAGCTACCACTGGAGTCAGCAAACACCAACTGATCTTCCCAAAACTATTGATGACTTAAAGGCATCAAACATTTCTTACATTGAAAGGCGCTTGAAAAACTGGTATTGTGATGAAAGGACAACAACGCATGACATCAAAGGAACTCTAAAGACACGGTGGGATAGACTTCAGCGAAGTATCGACTCCGGGCACAAGGAATATGACAGGCTTGAGTTTAAAACAGTATCCAACAAAACTGTGATCATTGGTCCTCCTTTGTTTTGCCTGAAATGTACACGGGGAACCAATGGGTATTCCTCCACCGTGCCTGAAAGGAAGTTTAGCTTCGTAATGAGGCAAGTTTTGCAGCCTTTAGCACTAGAATTGTATCTAAAATCCCGAAATGACGAGATCACAAGGACAGTTACAGAAGAAACTCCTAAACTAAATTCTCTTGATTCAAAGGTAGTGAGGAGGTCCCTCATACGAATTTGTGGAAAACATCAACCAAGGCAGGATGAATTTTTTAACCATCTTAAATCACAGGGAACGCGTTTCACAGAAGTCACAGTCCGCCGTTCTCTGGAATATGTAAACCAAGCACGTCTTCAAAGAATTTTCAATGTCCTTGATTACCTTGAAGACCAGGGATGGGCCGATGGAAGTGCCATTGGTTCCCTATACATGGAGATGCTTCAAAGTGGCGCTGGATTCGTTCATAGTATTTTCCTTCTCAAAGATATTTTGAACAAAGATGCAGCACAAAAGAACAGACTGCTCAACCTAATCAACACCGCCAAATGGCATAATGACTTTGGAGAAGTGTATCAAACCTCATTCGAGTACAACGGAACAACAGCCGACTACATGATAACTAGAATGATATTTCGTCTTCTTATTGTTTTGGCAATGCCTACTGATACAGAGGACGACAAAAAGGCAAAACAGCGGGATATGGAGGCTTTAAAACGATGGATAGAAAATGCTTTGACCATCAACAAAGCATTAGGAGGAGTCATAAAACCTGATTACACTGGCTTTCACCACATGACATTTTACGCTTCTGCATACGCCCCGCACGCCTTACACGCCGCAGCTCAAGTTCAATATCTTCTAGAAGGAACGAACTTTCAATTATCTGACGCAGCAAAATACAATTTACGAGAAGCTCTTAAGACCCTCAAGCTGACAGCTGTGAAATACTCCACCGCAAGCAGTATAGGAGGACGTTTTCCTGACTTTAGCAAAGCAGTTTTGGCAAAAACTCTTCCCGCTTTTGCATACATCAGCATATCCTACCCAGGAACACTACCATCAACTCCAGGGGAAATATCTGTAAATGACGTAAATAAGGATGCAACAATGTTTCTGCGTTTGTACCAGTCCTCAGATGACAAAGTCTTAAAGTACCTTGGAGAAGGAAAAATTCCCAAAGGAAAGTATTACTTTAACAGCCTTGGATCTCTCCAAATAATGAGCACAGTGAGTTCAGATAAGTAAAGATGACCTGTTTTTTTGTCGTGTTATTTAAGATGTGGAGAATGAAAATTGTAAATGTAAAAGTGTTCTGATGTCCACTTTCTACAAAATCTTTTTTGAAATGAAAAGAACATCTATTGAATTGGATCTCTCCAAATAATGAGCACAGTGAGTTCCGATAAGTAAAGATGACCTGTTTTTTTTGTCGTGTTATTTAAGCTGTGGAGAATGAAAATTGTAAATGTAAAAGTGTTCTGATGTCTACTTTCTACAAAATCTTTTTTGAAATGAAAAGAACATCTATTGAATTAAAAAATAAACACATGAACATTCTAGCTTCATTTGTCATGAAACATTTTAAATGTAAAGGCAGGAGCCTTGTCATTTTGTTCCATGGAACAAGGAGATTGACTAATGTTAAGAATTTTCAACAAACGTTCGTTCTTTTTTTCAGGTGCATGCCAAAGCCACTTCACTAAACATGTCTGCAGAGTCATCACCAGAAGGTCACTGGTCCAAGAACTTCGCAGCTCTCTCGATTCATCGCCGTAAAGAATGGGCTGTTACTGTTAAAGGCACTAACAGGTTTGTCTGGGACTTTGAAGGAACTCCTTCGGAAAATGCTCATGGCATATTTGCAAGTCATGGACAAATGCTGGTAGCTAACAGCGAGGAAGTGCTAAAGGCCCATGATGTAAATGGAGGATGGGATTGGACGAGAATTCCTGGCGCAACTACGATGTCACTGACTGTCAAGGAAACGAGACTACAGACAACAAGGAATTTCAGTCCGCAGTCCTCTGCAGGAGGTGTCTCCTTTCAAGGACCGGATCCTTTGTCTAGTGGCGTGTTTGGTATGGACTACCATCAGCCAAAGTATGTCTTCAAAGATAAAAATCATCCCCATCCCAATATCACATTGTACTTTAAGAAGTCTGTTTTCTTCTACCGAAACCTCTTAGTCTGCCTGGGTAGTAACATTAGAGTGGACAATGGTCCTGGAAAGAATGCCCAGACAACACTTTTTCAAGATAAACTTGTGCGAGGATCTTCCACATTCTTCATCAAAGTGGATGGCGTTCAAAAAAATATTTCAGCTCCATTTCCAGCAATGACACCGTCTTCAACAAGTGGAGCAAAGCCTTACACTATTCTGGTTGACACAAAGGGCAACAGTTACTACATTCCAAGTTCAAGTGCACCTAGTGTTAAAGTTCATATTCAAAACCAAATCTCAGAAAGTCAATCAGGAAAGCCGTCCAGTGGCGACTACGCTACCGCCTGGCTTGAGCACAGCTCAGTGAATGGAAGCTACGAGTACGCAATTTACGTGAAGACACCATCATATAACCTCACTGCAGGCACTGCTTGGTCTCTTCAAGAAGATAAAAAACAGCTGTACGAAGTCCTTCAACAGGATGACGAGGCACATGTTGTGAAATTTGGTGTAGCACCAGACCGTGAGGCAGCAACAAGTCCCTTGTATGGATACGTGGTATTTCAGTCAACCTCGTCACTTCCTCTGGGGCCAATCAAGGCGGTGAATAAGCAGTGTCGTATTATGGTCGCTGATGTAGAAAAGGAGTTGTACCTCAGTATCAGTTATCCTGATCTGGACTTTAATTCCTCAAAAGCGTTGCACTCACTCAAAGATGTGCAAGCATGGGAGTTATTTCACATGGAAAGCAGCGAAAATCAAGTACAGGTGACCCTAACGGTAGATGTTGAGATGATTTTTCCCGCACCACCAAAGGTACATGGATCACCACCCGAATATGTACCAGATGTCCGAGTGGAGTCCTCACTTACATCTCCTCCAAACAAGGGAAACAAAATTGTCTTCTATAATCTTCAGAATGGATTCAGCGTAGAAATCAAAGTCAAAAAATAAGATTATGCTGGATTTTACTATTTTTAGCTATAGATTGTCAGTAATACATTTATTTTAGGTGAAGGACTAGCAACATAACACATAGGAAAGATTGGTTTGCTTTGTAATTTCGAGGTATTGGCGTCGCTAGGAGTTTGTGGGACATTCGGTATAAAAATCGTCGTTTCTAAGCTTGATTTCTTTCCTCTTGCTCTGTCCTTACTTAAAGGCAATTTACTCAACAACACCTCTCACCACCCAAGGTAGGCACTGGCAAGATGTTAGAAAACCGTAGAAAACTTTTCGGAGGAGGGGGGAAGTTATCCTGTGTTTCACTGGAATCCCATTCAGGAAGAGTACAATCAGGAAGGCGATGCCATGGCAAGCGTTCATGAGTTCACGTTATTTTAAATTTCCTTGCGATTATTAATATTCATCTAATGTTATCCAACTATCCATAAGCTAAATTCAAAGGGACGGCACTTCAGTCCAGAAAATGCATCGTCTTCTTTTCCATATTTCCACAACATTTTGAAAATGCCCATTTCACCTTATAGTGAACGTGCATAGAGAACCATTCCACGAATGGATTAACCATTATTAACGTTCTCTTTGACATCTTTCATCCTCTCAAGTTCCTAGTAACGTCGGAATCAGCTTACATTCAAAAAGGCAAAAAATGTACTTGAATTGCCTTTTTTCTCGGAAGACCGCAATTCTTGCCATGGAGTAATGCTAAACGATGCTGCTGCCACATTAGTAATTCTACATTTAGTAATTAGTAATTCATGCGTGACATAAGTAATTAGTAATTAGTAATTAGTAAGTCTGCCACATTAGTAATTCATACGTGCCAGACACATGACCACATCTGATTCAACTTAAATTTTAGGAAGAGACTCAAATGCGATGTGACCAACCCGACAAAACACTACTGGCCCATACCATAATTTGCTGAAACAGGTGACGTTTAAACAACTGCGAGTTTGAGCTCCGTCTTTTAGGGTGGAACATCACCGACTGAAGCTCAGCGTTTATCTTGAAACTGAAAAGTGAACATTTTGACGCCATCTTCGTGTTTACTTTAAAACCAACATTTTTTGACTTTGCATTGTTGTTTTGCGGAGGAAGTTTAAGAACGGTTTAGTCGAGCTTATTCGAACACCCAGGGTAACAGTTATTTGAGAAAATGAAGTTCAGAATAACCAGATCAAAATTTCTGTACAACAGAATCCAAAGGCTTTCTGTTTACGAGAATGAGTGGTTCCAAGATGGCGGCAGTCTGATGTATATATAACACTGGTACACAGCCATTGTTTTTGTTGTTGTATCGCTTTTTGGTCTATTGTTTAGGTAGGTAGTGCCGTTCCTTCTGTGTTTAGGGTGGTACAAAAAGAAGCAAATAAATTGACCTTGTTTAACGACTGTAACACTTGCCATTTTTTCGACTGACAGTCTTTTAGCCCTAAAATCTCTGATCAAATTGCAATTTCTGAATCCAGTTACATAGTTTCTCAGTTCCTAGATTTCCACAACTGAATTTGGTCTATTTTAGCATTCCATTGGCGAGATTGGGGTAAATCAACATAAGGAGATGCAACACGATGCCAAATCGATAAGTTTTAATCGGTGATGAAAAATGTGGTGGCCTCTACATTACTCCTCAATGTCAAAGTTTGCCCATGTCAGCGACAACTTGATTGTTACATGATTAGTAGTCATGTACTCATAAAAAAAATTATTTCTGTATCCACTTCAGGGTTTTGGAAGCTATATTTCATGAACAATAGATTCTTCTGTCGAAGGCACTATCTTGTGATAGGTTGTCGGAGAAAATTTGATGTTTACAACAAATATACGTTCGAGGGCTTATATGAAGCTTGAACATCAAATTTCCGAGGGGACCTATCAGACATAGGGCCTGAGATAGAGTGACTCTATTGTTTTTATTCTACAAGGCTAAATTTTGAGCAAACATTTCCAAAAGCTGGCACTATGCGCTGATAGGCACCCGCTAAGGAGAGCCACTATCGCGTCACGTGATCGATTTCAACCAATGCGAGCATGCCAAAATTTAGCGTTGTACTATAATTTGTAATAGCATTCGGATGGTAATAAGTACATTTTTCGAAGATGAGAAAGGCCCTTGACTATAGACACAAAAAAGTGTCCTTTAGTAGAATACTTGAAGAATTTGCAAAAATAAACCAACTTGCTGCGAGAAACATCAAGTTTATATCAAACATCCTGAAGGAGGGAATTACAGGCCAACTAAGAAGCGGTCTGTTTCTTGCTTTTCACTATAAAATCTACACTAAAATAAATAATCAGGTCCGCTTTCTCTTTTTAATCTTGGGGACAGCAGGGAAGAGTGACTTAAAAAATTATATTATTCATCGGGCTAGTATTTTCGCTGCTGTCTTGACTTGTTTAAAGGAAAATCAGCTCCATTTGCTCAGAAAAGGTAAGATCACTGATGTGATGTCATGCCATGCCTCCTTGCTGCGAACTTTCGACAGGGAAATTAATAGGAAAAAGGGTATTAAATTAAGCAATATTTTTATTTGTTTGTATTACATAAAAAACAAAGCATGCGTTGTTGCAACAGGTAGGAGATCTCTGGCAAAAAAAACACCTAATTAGTCACTTCAGTGTATCGCCTTTATAGCCGTGCTTTGGATAACAAAGGAAACATGCCATGTGCATTTGTTGTGTCCAAGTTACGTTTATCACAGTCTTCTAAGAACAGAGAGAGCTTGACTTTGTACTTTGTGATAGGAAATACTAAACGTTTAGCTCAAATCTCAACTGGTCTTTTGAGTCAGATTCATTTTTTATGCATTTAGTCTAAAGATATAGGCAACCTAAAACACAGGTAGCCCAAGCTCACTATGAGAGGAGCGCATATATTAACCTGTTCCATTTTGCATATATTATGACCTCGGCAAAATATAAGAGTTTTTATGAAGAATGCAACTAATACGCTTTAATTCCCACAAATGCAAAATAATTCAAAATAACAAATGGTTCACCTTGTTTCTGTGTTGTATTAATTACTATTTAATGGCCTTTTGGGGTGATTTGAAGCGTTTTGAACGAGAAAAAGCGTCCTTGATTATTTGTCCCTAACACTTAGTAAGCGAAGCGAAAGGTAACACACTGTTGGCCGTCACGTGTCCCATTCAAAGATATTTATTTGCTGTAAATCTCGAATTTTGATTTTAATTTTGACTTTTCATTGGAAGACTTGCACAATAGGCGCTCAGGACAGCAATATCCCGCAATATGCAGAACTTGTGACTTACGCCAGTTTTAGCACCTTGACCTTACCGGGAAAAGCACACTTGGTTAAATAAATTCAACAGCAATTTTATCTTGAACACTAAAAAGCTAAACGGAGGTTTTTTTGACACCCTCTGATAGTATTAAAGGTTGATATTCGAAATGTCATTATGTCTAGCACGTAAGTAATTTCGATTTTTTTTTTCAGTATTATCAGCAAGGGTTTTTTAAAACTTTTAAAAGTAAAAAGTAATCGGCCGTTTCGACCACGCTTCACGTGCGACTTACAAATTTCGCATGTAATTTGTCAAATACACCTCCCATACGCGGGATATTGCTGTGCTGAGCGCCTATTGTGCAAGTCTTCCAATGAAAAGAGATCAGAAATTTGCATTCGCGAACAGTTCGTCACACGGATGGTTCGCTGTGGTGGAGAGATTGAAAATGGCGATTTGATAAGGGAAAGAACGCGAATGTTGGACTTTTTTGGTATGTATTTGTTGTTACGACATAAAGCCATTGGTCTCTTAAAGACTTTTGGAGAGAGGTGTCAAAATTCGAGATTTACAGCAAATAAATATCTTTGAATCGGTCACGTGACGGCCAACAGTGTGTTACCTTTCGCTTCGCTTATTAAGTGTTAGGGACAAATAATCAAGGACGCTTATTCTCGTTCAAAACGCTTCAAATGACCCCAAACGGCCATTAAATAGTAATTGATACAACACAGAAACAAGGTGAACCATTTGTTATTGTGAATTAGTTCACATTTGTGGAAATTAAAGCGTATTTGTTGCATTTTTCATACAAACCCTTATATTTTGCCGAGGTCAATATATGCAAAATGGAACAGGTTAATATATGCGCTCCTCTCATAGTGAGCTTGGGCTACCTGTGCCTAAAAGTGTGCGATGCAGGTTGTTTAATACGAAATTACTAGCAGAACCGCAATAGCTGTTGTTTTAGCTTTGTGCCATAACGAGATTTTGATCAACAACCGAGGAACTAACGAGCTTTTTTAACTCATTAAACCGACTTCACTCAATTAACGGGTTATTGGGGAGTGACCTGTTCATCGAGTCCTTCTTATCCTCAACAGAGGTTAGTATCTTCTTACCCTTAACATTTTAAAGCTGTAAAGATCAAATTATTTGCAATGTCTTTTTGGAAAACTTGAAAACGAAAGGCTTTTAGTTTTAAGCTTGAAAAAAATGAATTTACATTAATTGAATCAAGGTTTGAACCCATTATGGCAGGGTTTGAAGGGAAAAAAGAAGAAGAAGAAGAGGAAGAAGAAGCAGAAGAACAAGAGCAAGAACAAGAACAAGAACAAGAACAAGAAGAAGAAGAAGAAGAAGAAGAAGAAGAAGAAGAAGAAGAAGAAGAAGAAGAAGAAGAAGTTAGAGAGTTAAAGTTGTTTCCCAGGCAAACACAAAGCATGACAGCATCGCCTTATAGCGCTTTGAAAAAGCCCGATAACTTACTGAGCTATTGCGCGGGGCAAAACTCGTGTCGTTCTTCCTGCCAGCATACGCCTTCATTGGCATCTCCAGGTCACGCTGAAACAGTTCCTCAAAATCCATTTGTCGAGGGGTGACTCCAGGCGGCAGCCTTTGCGGAACTTGCGTCCAGGGAACATCAATCAGCTGGAGCTAGCTTGGTGATGCCGTGTGGCGTTGCTCGATAACAGCGTAGGAATCTCTGTACTTGTCCCTTGCTCTGCCCCGTTAGTCGGCATATGCGATAGAGCTTCTTAAGCACCCCCATGAACTGCTCTGCTTCCGCATTGGCTTGGGAGTTTTTGGGTGTCTTGCGCTCAAAATTGAAGCTCAGGTACTTGCTAAGGTCCTGGAAGTCTTGTTCATTCAATGGAGGCCCATTGTCACTACTTACGATCACTGGTATACCAAGCGATGAAAATATGCGGTATAGCTTTGGTATTACTGCTCGGGCACTGGTGACGCTGACGAACTCTACTTCTAGCCACCGCGAGTGCTTACAAATGACGACCAGGAGGTATTCACCCGTGCCGACAGATCCCCAGAAGACTATGGCCACTTCCTTCTAGGTTTTGCTCGGTAATGGTGCCATCTGCAGCGGTTCATATAGGCTTCTACCATCCGGTCCAAACCCGGAAACCAGACCCTGGTCCTGAGATACTCCTTCGTCTTCGTAACCCGCTGATGTCCCTCTTGAGGGAGTTGGAATACTTTGTCTCGGAGTGCCCTGGGTATCGCTATGTGAGACCTTCGCACCACCAGTCCTCCTACTACTGCTAATTCATTGAAGACTTGGTCAAACTGTGGCCCAACGGTTTTCTTTTCTGGCGATGTGAACTACCCTCTCGCTATGGCACTCTTGAGCTCTTTCAGTTCTGGATCCTGGCTTTTCTCCTTTAGCAGTTCATCCCACGATGCGGCATCTGGCAGTGCCACCTGCACAACTGTACTGATATCCTCCTCGAACAGTTCCTCGTCCTCACTAACAGTCCACTTTGTGTGGCTGGTGTCTTGTATCATGATTGGCCTGGGTTCCTGGAGTTGTAATCTGCTTCGTTAGCTTCTACATTCCCCTCTTTTCCACGCACGTAGTTGAGTTTGTAGTTGAATCCCTGCAGGCGAACTCTCATCTGGTTAATTCTGAGTGGGGCAGTGGCTTTGTGGTTGGCGAACAGGGGTAACAGGGGTTTGTGATCAGTGTCTACCTCGAATGTATCACGGAAACCGTACAAGTACATCTGGTTAGCGAGCACGCCCCACTCAAGCTGCTAATATCTAGTCTCGGTGTCCGTCTTCACCGTCTAGCTTGGGGTCACACTGCTTCATGGTGACTGCCAAGCCCTGGGTCCCGCCTCTGTCTTGAGTTTGGTCTTTCGATGTGGATCGAAGTACGCCATTACCGTGGCTCCTGAGAGCATTGCTTTGACTTGTTCAAATGCTCTCTGGCACTCTGGTGTCCACTGAAATGGTTCTCCTCTCTTTGTTGAGGCCTCTTAGCGGTGCTGCTGCCTGCGCAAAACCCTCCATGAAGGCAGCGTTAGGTCCCACGAAAAATAAGAACGATTACACCTCTGCTTGGGACTGGGGCAGGCCTGCTGCATGTAATGCTGCCACTTTGTTAGGGTCCGGTGAGATACCTTCACTGGAGAATACTTTGCCAAAGAATGTTACCGATCATAGGTTGAACCGATTCTTTTTCATGTTAAGGGTCAGTCCGTGACTCCGCTCTAGTTGCAGGATGTGCCTCAATGCCTAGTCATGCTCGTCCTGTGTGACATCGAAGACCAAGACGTCATCAAAGATGCTAATGGCATTAGGTTCGAGGGACACGATTTTGCAGGCTTCCTCATTGAATATTTCCGCAGCACTGTTCACTTCAAAGTGAACACATGAGCCCGCGATGTGTATAGAACATGGTCAGCTTTCCGCTCTCTTCTGCTAACTCTAATTGCATGTAGCCATCGTTCATATCCAGGTTCGAAAATTACTTGGCTCCATTCAGTCTGGTTGAAAGCCCTAGCAGTGTGGTTATGGTGTGCCTTGTGCTCTTGATGTACTCGTTGACGTCAGTCATGTCGAGACTTGCCCTAACGCTTTTACCGTCCTTCTTAGGAGTGAGGACCACATCACTGCACCAATCTGTCTGCTCGTCTCCTACGTCCTCTACGGCCTTTTAGTTTTGAGATACTGGTAAAGACATCCTCATACTCGTCGACCAATTCCTTTATCTCTTGTCGTTCCACCTCCATCACTGGCAGAGGTGCTTTTGGTGCCTGGTCGATGTGACACTCTACAAGGCCCATGTTTTCGGCCGCCTGGCGGCTTAGGAGTACAGTGTTCCCTTGCACCTGACTACGTATACGACTTCCTCGATGCTCATCTCGTTTCGGCTTAAAGACAATGCCAGTCCCAATCCATCTCCCGAGTAACTCCTAATAACCGCTTTTGTCAGCTGGAGGCGGTTTGTCCCTTTAAGACTCTCGAAGTGGTTCTTAGTGATGAAAGTGACATCTGCTTGCGTGTCCAGGTGTAGTGTGACTAGGACAGTGTTAACTTGCAACGTCACAGTAGGGTTTCGTGATTTGCCCCTTGTTACTTGGTATAGGTAGACCTCTTCTACTGCCTCACTATCCTCTTCTGGGTTGCTCTCGTTTGGCTCCAGTCCACCCTCTAGCGTTCTGACCTGCTTACCAAAGCGGTTCGGCTTCCTGCTTGGACACATTCTATCAAAAGTATTACTCCTTCCACATCTGAGGCAGTTCTTACCCATAGCAGGACAAACACCTCCCTTTGGATGGGCGTCGTTTCCACGTCCAGTGCAGAATGACTTGGTTGCTGGTCAGCCAGTGCCATTGTCGGGCGTGCTATTCCTCATACTGTATCGTCCTGGTCTGGTAATCTTGTTCACTTCATTGCTGTCCTTTGCACTCAATTGCTCACCTTCTTGGTTGTTAGAATCACCGCTTGTCATCATCTCATTTCCTTGCCTCGCTATTTCAAATGCTTTTGCCGTTTCACGCACCGGTTCTAGGTCTCCATTCTTTCGGATCAATTCGTTGCAAAGCTCTCCATTCCTTGTTTTTACCACTGCCAGTACGATTATGCCGATTTCTATAGAAATCGGGAACTCGCAGTGTAGCTCTTGTTTCCTGCACTTCCTTTCAAAGTCCACGAACGGTAGCTTGGGGGGCCAGTCGATGTTGAAAAACTTGTACAACTCCAGAGTATCGTTTCGGTGTGCCTCAAAATGGTTCTTTAGCTTCTGGATGTGCCACTCGTAGTCCGTGGGCTGTTCAGGTAACGTTTCGATTAGTTTCTAGAGTTCTTCACCGCCAACTATCAAGAACAAAACTAGGACTTGCTTGTAGGACTCACCGACATCCATCGCGTCGCTCGTTTGAATCGATCTCGCCATAACTTTCACGCTTTCTCTCCTTTTAGGTTCATGGCGCCCACGCTCGCTCGAACACTGGTCAGAACTCCCGCTTTGCCTCTTTGTGGGTTGTTTTCTTCTTGTGGAACTCTGTCTTATATTGTATTCCGCCTTCGTCGCCAACCTGGCCTACACCGTCCCAGTATTCCTACCGTGTCTACTAGTGGCCAAGGTACCGGTAGTATTAATAAATCAGAGGGAAATTAACCAATCGAAGTCAACAGAGTCAAAGAGGTACCAAAAACGGTTTTCATTTCAAGTGAAACGTGTGATGCCGTCCACAGGAAAAAGAATTCAACACCGAGGACTCACACAAAAGTTAACTCATTTGGTCTTGGTAATTTTTAGTCGAATAAGTTGACCTCTTGAAAGGGTAGGCATGCGTGTATTTAATGCAAAAGGAAAATAGGAAAGCCACGTTTAGCACAAAGAATAATATCGTAATATTAATAGCATGCATCGCTGGCGGTATTGTGTGCGGGCTCGAAAGTAAAGTTTTGGCGGCGGAGCCGCCATGAACAGCGTATTCCTCTCTCGCCTTCTCCGCTCGTTTTCGCAGCTCTGCCGGTCGCTCTGTCGCTAAATTTGGCCTTCAAACACACAATTCCGCCAGCTACGCAGGATAGATATTAATTTCTGCCACATTCCTTACCTGAAATCTCTTGACTGTTGGCAAGGTGTTGTTTTGGATGAGCTCCGTTTTGCTGGGGCACAAATAATGAAATATCTGTATGGGATAAATTTTGGCCACGGGCGTAGCCGTTTAAAATATTTAAATCAAGCATAGAAAGCTGCGAATACCCCAATATACAAGACATTAATCCAGCAAAAGTGAGAGCACACCAGCCATCCAATGACAAAAACAACAACAACAACAACAATAATCGAGAGGGGGGAGGGGGGGAATTGATCTTGACTTGCTTGGAACAGCGAGCGAAAAGGACACATCCCTCGCTTGCACGACGTAATACCCTAGCTGGGAAAACAATAACTAAATATGTCACATTTAGCATAAATCTATTTATTTCTCTTTGGAAAAAATTTCGTATTGTAATGACACCTCAATTTAGCGAATTTTGTCCTTGAAGATTTAGCGACAACGCACTTTAACGATATCGACGGTTTTTCAACCATAGATCCGCTTAATTTAGAATGGCGTAATAAAACGTTAACCCGTACAACAAATAATTCTTTAAGAAGAGCCATATTTCTAAAGACTTCCAATGGAATTCTCCAGGTGTGTTAAAAAAAGTCTTTGAAGATCGTTAAAAATTGCTGCACATAAAATTTCTGAATAAAAATCTCAAATCTTTTTTTTCTCAATAACATCACTTCGCAATTGATAATGCAGCTCTTTCAGCCGAACAAAGACAATCTTTTCCCAACCTTTGATCACTCGTGACGGGTCTTTCTTCTAGTAACATTACAATGTATGTTGCGTATAGCAAGTTGAAACAATTTTTAGTTAGCTGCCTTATATTGCTGATTTGTATTAAGTCGTGTGATTGAAAAAACAAAATGTAAAACCAACGTTTTCTTCCGGTTGCCCTTCGAGTTAACTAAACAGTGTGAACAACTCCATCTGGAATAAATCAGATACCAGAGAATCCCATGCTTATTGCATTTTCCAAAAATGTCAAACAAAAAATTTTGACTATGCCTATTTCACATTGTAGTTGTATAGAAAACGGCAAAGAAATGTAGAAAAACGTGTAAAGTGCATGTAGATCCATTGCACAACCGGCTAAACATTTTCAACATTCTCTTTGACATCTCATTCCTGTTTGTGAAAATTTCTTAGCAACGTCACACTAACGAGAACGGAATAAACTTACATTCAAAAAGCAAAAAAGGATCTTGGATCTCGAAAAACCGCAAGTCTTGCCGTGGAGTGATGCCAAACTATGTAGTTAGTACTACATAGTAGTTCTTGTTGCGGTGCCAGACGCATGACCATATCTGATTCAACTTAAATTTTAGGAGGAGAATGGAATGCGATGTGACCAACCCGACAAAGAACTACTGGCCCATACCATAATTTGCTGAAACAGGTGACGTGCAAACAACTGCGAGCTTGAGCTCCGTCTTTTAGGGTGGAACATCAACGTCTGAAGCTCAACGTTTATATTGAAACTGAAAAGTGAACATTTTGACGCCATCTTCGTGTTTACTTTAAAGCATGACTTTGACTTTGCGTTGTTTTCTTGCGGAGGAAGGTTAAAAACGGCTTAGTCGAGGTTATTCGACCACTCAGGGTAACAGTTATTGGAGAAAATGAAGTTCAGAATAACTAGATCAAAATTTCTGTACACTCTTTTTTTTTATAAGAACCTTTTTTATGAGAACGTTGAGGCTGAAATTGACCCAGATTTTAAGAACATACTAAGAACGTACCCAAGCTGAGACTAAGAGACAAAGCAGTAATTTTGTTCAGCTCTGCACCTGTTTTTGCATCGAGCTAAAAGCACAGAGTAACAACATGAATTTCTATCGAATCACATTTTCTTCGTTTTGTTTTGTTTGCTTAATGTAGAGCTCAGGCTATATTTCTTTCTTTCTCAACTGTGAAAGAGTGATAAAGTGAATTTTGCTAAGAAGAAAAAACAACAAGAGCATGTATGTCAAAGAAATTTGACATGATACAGCGCACAATGGGCGTTTTAAGGTTTCCTGGTCACGTTTATATCAGTTTTCTGAACTTCTATACCAAGTAACTTAAAGTGGTACTACGATCAAAAAATCACTTTTATTTTTTCTTCGAATTTCGAAACTTTGTTTACTAAACACTCCCCAAGCGAAATTTTAAGCCTTAATTTCGACAAGAAGACTGTTTATTTAAACTGCAATTTTCTGATTTAATAGTCCGCCATTATTACACCAGAAAGGACAGAATGACATCATTCACACACGAGTTTTAGAATGCAGTGTGCGTGAAAGTGCCTTATTTAGTATGCAGCACGGGAGTTTTGAGCTTTCACACTCTCAAACTTGTGTTTTGCATAATTTGTAAGCCGCGTTCACACACTACATTCTACAGCTCTTGAGTGTATGACGTCATTGTATCCTTTCTGGTGTAATAATGGCGGACCATTAAAACAGAAAAGTGCAGTTTAAATTAACGGTCTTCTTCTCAAAATTAAGGCTTATAATTTCGCTTGGGTAGTGTTTAACAAACATAGTTTCGAAATCCGAAGAAAAAGTTAAAGTGATTTTTTGATCATAGTACCACTTTAAGAACATGCTAAGAACCTTTTAGGCTCAAAACGTGAAAAAAATAAGAACATTCAGTTTTGGTTCAGCCTCAGCCGCAAAATTAGACGTTCTTATAAAAAAAAAAAGAGTGTACAACAGAATCCAAAGCGGAACGGCTTTCTGTTTACGAGAGTGAGTGGTCCCAAAATGGCGGCAGTCTGGTGTATAACACTGCTCTACAGCCATTGTATTTGTTGTTGTATCGCTTTTGCTGTTTTGTTTAGGTAGGTAGTGCCGTTGTTTCTGTATCTAGGATGGTATAAAAAGAAACAAATAAATTGACTGTAATACTTGCCATTTTTTCGACTGACAATCTTGTAGCCTTCAAATCTCTGATCAAATTGGAATTTCTGGTTTCATATTTCTGGTTTCAGTTATTCCGAGATTTCTACAATTGAATTTGGTCCATTTTAGCATTCCATGGGCAAGATTGAGGTAAATCAACATCAAGAGATGTTATCAACACAGTGCGAAGTCGATAAGTTTTAAGCGGTCATGAAAAATATGATGACCTTTGTATTACTTCAAAGGGCCAAAGATTGCCCACGACAATCAGCGACCTTGATTATATCACACGTTTGATTATGTCACAATGATTAGCTGGTCGAGTACTCAAAACAGTACTCCACTTCAGGGCCGGTTTTCACTTTTTTGAAGCTATATGCTGTTATAGCGTTCGCATGCCAATAAGCTCCATTTTTGAAGATGTGAAAGAGGCCCTTGATTATAGACACAAATAGGTTACCGTCATTAGAATACTTGAAGAATTTGCAAAATTAAACCAACTTGACGCGAGAAATATTAAAGTTTATTTCAAACACCCTGACGGAGGGAATCACAAACCATCTGGGAAATGGTCTGAGGTGAAAAGAGTTTCACTATAAAATCTGTACTAAGATAAATAGGTAAATAGGTTCAGCCTTTTCTTTTTAATCTTGGAGACATAAAAACCGGAGCAAAACTGACTCCCCAAAAGACCACTTTTGCTGCTGTCTCGACTTGTTAAAAGGAAAATCAACTTTATTTGATCAGACAAGGTACGGTTCCTGAAGTGTCACTCCCATGCCTCCGGCTGCAAACTTCCAATGGGGGATTAATAGGACAAAAGGTGTTAAATTAAGCAATATTTTTACTTTTTTATTACATTAAAAAAAAACCCGATTTGTTGCAACAGGCGGGAGACCTCTGGCAAAAAAATCATTATCGACTTCAATGTATTGCCTATGAAGCCCAGCTCTGGACAAGAAAGGAAACATGCCATGTGCAAACTGGGCAACTGCAAAGTGTATGATGCATGTTGTTCAATGAGAAATTACTAGTAGAACACGCAAAAACTTTTGTTTTAGCTTGGTGCCATAACGAGATTTTGCTGGATCAACAACCGAGGTGCTAACGAGCTTTTCTGTCCTTTTTAATTGAATAAATAAACCGTTTAAATTATTCTTCGTTTTTAGTCCCAGCTGAATAAGCGGAACAGACGTCTGTTAAGAAAAGTCAAAGAGTTATTACGACCTCACTCAATTAACAGATTGAGGAGTGATCTGTTCATCGAGTCCTTCTGATCCAAATCCGGATTTTTGAACCCAAAAACGAGTTTTGCCTTTTTTTTTTCTTTTTTATTTACTGAAATCCAAAAACGGGTCACCGTAGATAATTAATTCATATAATCCACACCTCCAATCGATAAACTAGAAAAAATCTAAATCCAGATTTTTAAGATTCATGATCTGAGCGTTTTCATGGGAAAGGATTCGAAAAGGCAGTGTTCCATGCAAATTTGTTTCCGGTAAGACATATTGGTATCATGAAAACGATAATTCAGCCGCACTTTTATTGTCGAGTGTTTGTAAAATGTCTCTTGAAGCACAGACAAAATCATAATTAGTGACGGTGATTTCATTTGTATTCTAAGTTTACGTTTGGGGCTTATTTAACTGAAAGCAGTGAATTTAACGAACTAACCAGCTGAGATGATCAGGATAATGTGCTTGATGATATTCGCAATTCATTTCGTGACAGTGCTGGGAAAATCTTCGTTTTGTACAATTAGAATAACGATTCTGTAGGCTTCCATTCTGCGTTGTCCTGGCAAATGATCCTTTTTCGGATTTTTCTTTTTTTAGGTGGTGGTGAAGAATCCATACGATCTGAGATCACAAATCCGATTTCGGATTCTCTCTAAAAAACACAGCGCAACATTAAGCGATGTAATCAATTGCTCACGAACGACAACTTGATTGTTACATGTCGCATGTTCTTTGTATCCACTTCGGGGTTTTCACATTCGTGAACACATATTTTTTCATATCCTTCGTATCCTAATAAGCTCAATTCAGGTCGCAGATCAGAGAGAGGCCCTGGGGTTACAAACACAAAAAGTGTCCTTCATTCGAATATTTGAAGAATTTGTAAACATTAAGGTATCAGAAAGCGGAAAAATTGCCATTTTTCGTAATTTGACTTTTTTAAATAGTTAGATAAATTTCCATAAGATCTTTCATTTAAAAAAAAACTGCATAATAAAATGTTATATCTGCCAGTAGTAATTGCACGCAAAAGATTTTTTGCATGTTAATTACTTAATTGAGCGTTGGAAAATTAGTGGGGCAAGAAGTCACGTGACATCAAAGCACACGTGCGAAGTTGACACGCGATCGATGCGCTTTGGTGATGCCTGGCAAAAGAAAGAGATCTTGCCCGTTTTCTTCGTCAAAACGGAGGCGAAAGAAAGCTAAGAAAAGTTTCAACCAAGAATGTGCAGCCATTTTAGCTGCAAACGACAGAGGGTCGTATTACAACCAGCAGGAATGGCTCGAAGAAGTGGAGGAACATGTAAACAATAGAGAAGTGAGCGAGCAGATGGTCGGCCAGATGAGCGCGAGCCGCGCAAAAATACAGCTAAATGAATCTGTGGAGGTTTTCCGCGTTTTATCTGGTCTTCCACGCTGATTTCCAGTGAAGAAGCAAAATGAAAGAAAGTAAATCATTATTAGGGACTGAACAAAAGTAGCCGCCAGCACGTGGCACGGTTTGCAATCCGTCGGACCATGATTGTTTATATTGACTAGTCTTTCGTTGAATAAAAGAATCACCGGTGAAAAATCTTTTCTTCCTTACCCAGCTAATGTCATTTCTTCTAGCATCTTTTCCTTTGCATCGACATCGGAAGTCAAACTCTCGATGACGGCGCCCGCTCGCTCATCTGCCGCGTTTGTTTTTGTTCGATTGGACGTTCTCGGCAACTTTCTGCGGGCCTTGGGCATCGTTAATTGACGTGGTCAGAATTTCGAAGATTAGTCACGATTGTACGTTAACTCCTACGTTGAATTTGAACGCCGTTATGGTAAATCAAACGATAATTTTGCGTTTACTAACCTGAGAGTTGT
This sequence comes from Siderastrea radians, assembly GCA_964017195.1. Taxonomy (NCBI): domain Eukaryota; kingdom Metazoa; phylum Cnidaria; class Anthozoa; order Scleractinia; family Rhizangiidae; genus Siderastrea; species Siderastrea radians. The sequence goes on along the minus strand of OZ024887.1, from coordinate 366,483 downwards.
CGCTTCACACGTGCAGAAAGCGGTGTATTCAGGAGAATTATTTGCCGCCTTCGCGGCAGTTTGTGCCTGTTCCATGTTAACTGTCATAGTCCCATTGTTAGAGAAAATTGATTCCTCTGCGGTGTCTCCTGAGGTGTCATAATGCCGAGTATAATCTCATTACTCTTGGACGCAGCCGAAATTATATTTTCCCTGTTTTTCGAAAGTAAAAAATAGGCGAGTTGAACGTGCATTTTGAATTCCAAGTCAGCAGCCCCTGGACCAAATTGGCTGAACTTTGGAGAGACTGTTGTCAGATAATTTTCCCACAATACCGTGTCGGCGAATTCTTTTTATTCCTCTCATTAAAAAGTTATGACTTTTTTCCGCAGGCAGTTCTATTCTTTTCTCTTTTCTAACTTTATCTTGTAGTAAAAAAGTAACAAACGTACGTGTCAAAAATCTGAGACACAGTTTTGGAGGTCAATGTGTGAAGAAACGAATGCCATGTTAATCGTTTTCTCCCGGCTAATTTTAGCGGGCGTATAACTTGATTTATGCAGACATGCAGTTTTGTAGACATATTCACATGTTTGAAACACGGTGAATTTTAACCGTTTAAATAGAATTTGTTATAATCTGTAATTATTAAGCTTTCAAAAAATGTATGGTTTATAGGGGTTTTTGTTAAACTAACGAGCGCTAAAGCGGACCGCGCGCGGACAGTAAAATCGCTTATACTGATACCTTGAACCAACTTGATGCCGGCAACGTCCAGGTTTGTTTCAAACATTGTGACGGAGGAAATCACAGACCAGCTAAGAATCGGTCTGTTTCTTGCATTTCACTATAAAATCTGCACTAAAATAAGTAAACAGGTTTATTCTTTTCTTTTTAATCGTGGAGACAGCAGGGAAGAGTGACTTCGAAAGTTAGAACATTCATTGGACTAGGAACAAACTTGACCCGCAAAAAGACCATCCCTGTGATTGCTATCGCGACTTAAAAAAGAAAAATCTTTATTTGCTCAGATTATCCAAGGTTACTGGATTTTCGTGCGGTGCCCCTATGTTGTTAACTTTCTAGAGACAAATTAATAAGAAAATTGATCCACAGAGATTTTACTTGTTTTTCTAAGGTAAAACAAAGCACGCTTTGTTGCTACAGGCGGAAGACTTCTGGTTATTATAAAAGAAATTTAAATATCAAACTAGATTTATCGCCTATGTAGCCCAGCTTTGGGTAACCAAGGAAACGCCATGCGCATTTGTTGTAGGTTTGTGTCCAAATGAGGTTTATCACAAGCCGTCTTCTAAGAAGTGAGCGCGGTTGGTTTTTTTTTTTTTGTAATACGTTTTCGCTCGAACCTCAACTGGTCGTTCGAGTCAAATACATTTTTCACACCATTCAGTCCGTAAATATAAGCAACCAAAAAGTGTGCCATGTAGTTTGTTGAAGGAGAATTTAATAGTAGCACCACAATGATTGTTGTTTTAGCTTGTTGTCATAGCGGGATTTTGACCAACAACCGAGGTACTAACGAGCTTTTCTAACTCAATAAATTTCCTCTTTTTAATAAAAATTAATAAGCTTTTCGAGGAAGTTCTCGTTTGTAGTCCCAGCTGAATAAATTAACGGGCATATGTTAAGAAACGTCGGTAGCGCCAAAACGTTATTACGACCTCACTCCATTAACAGGAGGAATGACCTGTTGTTCATCGAGTCCTTCTGATCCTGAATACAGGTTAGAATCTTGCTATTGCCCAAGACTGCAAAGATCAAATCATTTGCAAATGTCCTTTTTGAAAAGCTCGAAAAGGAAAGGTTTTTTCGACAGCTTCTTAAAGGGCCTCAACAGGTTTTAGTTTTAAGCTCGAAAAAATGAATCTAAATTAATTGAATCAAGGTTTGAACCCATTATGGAGGGTTAGAGAGTTACAGAGTTTAAAGTGTTTTCCTGGCAAACCCGAACTATGAGAAGATTGCCTTATCAGTGCGTTTTGAAAAAGCCCGATGAGTTACTGAGCTATTTTGCCGCGCAACATTTTTGTCATTCGGATAGTATTAATAAATCAGAGGAAAAAAATTAACCAAGCAAAGTTAACAGAATCAAAGAGGCACCAAAAACGGTTTTTGTTTGGAAGTGTAACGGTTGCTTGTGATGCCGACAACACGACATAGAGTTTAACACCGAGGACTCACCCAAAAGTTACCCAGTTGGTCTAGAAATTTTTAGTCGAAAAAGTTGACCTCTTAAAAAGATCGGCATTCGTGTATTTAATGTTAAAGAAAAGTAGGTAAGGCTATATTTAGCACAAAGATTAATATCGTAAAATAAATATTTTTTAAGACAACTCAATTTAGCGAATTTTCTCTCTGAAGATTTAGCGACGTACTACGAACCTAACGATATCAACGATGTTTAACGATTTCGACAAATATGACAGCTTTTTAACAAATAGGCAGTTTTCCACGAAATCAATTATAAATCTGTTAACTTAAGAATTGCTTAAAAAATAGCTTCCCCGTATAAAGAATATTTTTTTAAAAAATGTCGCTTTAAGGAATCCACCAGTTATATTAAAAAAGACAGTTGAAGATCGTTTAAGATTGTTTCTGCTATACACAAAACAGTGTCAAAGGAGGAAAGATCGTCTCGAATGATCAAAGGCTGCGAAAAGATTGTCTTTGTTCAACTGAAAGAGCTGTATCATCACTTGCGAAGTGATGTTATGGCGACAAAATTTCCAGCGATATTTACAGCGATTCTTTAAAAATATAACCTTTTTCCTTTTACCTGTCAATTTAACTAAAAAGTACAGACAACTTTACTCTTGTAGAAATCAAATCCTATTCTAGCTGTTGAAATTTAACTGCTTGTGAACATATTTTATTTAATTCCATGCTTATTGCATTTATCTAAAAAATGTCGATCGACCAATAAAACGATCGATAGATGGGTAACTTATTGTTTCCTTTATCTTTAAGGTAGGTACGAGCCTTAACAGAAATATGAACTTAAAATACAGTTGTTTTGAAAATATAGAACAAAAAGTTTTTAATTGTTTTAAAATATAGTACTCAAATTGTGCGTTTCAAAAAGTTAGCAGTGCTAGTATGTATGTCGTCAATTGGTCATTCTACATTTTTCCTTTAGTGTTTCCCCCGATATGCCCGGAGACAGTTTCCTACTTCTTGTAGTGGCTAGTGCTGCCTTGTTGCTACTGCCATCAGGCCACACAACTGGTAAGTTGTTTCCGTAATTTTGCAAAATGCAGGAAACTATGAGTTTAATTCAATACGTGTACGATCAAAACGATGCGCGAGAAGACTAAAATGCATCAAATCCTGAAGTTCTTGTACTGTTATCTGTAAAAGATGTGGCATCATCACGCCCTTGTGGGCCAAATGCAACCTTAAAAGTCTCTAGAAATATAAAATGGCGCACACAGGAGAGAGAGTTTGCGAGAACTAGAGGCAAGCCCGAGCCACAGAAGGGTGTTTACATAAGTACTTTCCAATTCTCCTGACTCGCTCGTGTTCCGTCTGAAGATAATGTGAGGCACGAAATAAGCCCCTTGGCGGTTTCTGGCGACATTTTAGTGACCTAGGAAAAATCAGATTTCACCAGCCGGGAAACGCCAAGAACGAGAAATTAAACAAGTTTGAACTCCTAACTTCAAAACCAAAAGAAAAGCTACCAGTCAGTTAATCAATAGCCCTCAACACGCACTTTTCGCTGCATTTTATTTTTTGCCCAATTGGCATTGTCATATGGTAGATGACAGACGTATCTAAAAAAGTCAAACCAAGAGATTATGCGATTGGTCATGCTTACTTAGACTATTTTTTAATTCGTTTGAAGTCTTCCCTTTTTCATATTTTGGTGGATTAATTTTCAGGAGATCGATGTCACGAGACCTTGGATTTTGAAGACCCTATTCAACGGAATTGCTTCGTGGTTCCAACCAACTTAGCAGGAAATATTTCACTCTCTACCTTTACAGCAAAAAATGGGAAAGTCTCTCTCAAACTGGAGTCGGAAGCTAGTGAAACATCGGTGTTTAGGTACGAGAGGCCATCCCTGGCTCCCATACAACGATACGACCTGTGGAGAGGAGGTATTAAAATCTGGATTTACAAGGAAACTGCCGCTAAAGGGAAAAAGATGGAAGTTCGGCTAATAGACAACACGGGAAGCGTTCGAGTGGGTACGATAATGGTGGATGTGGGATTTAAAGGTTGGAGAGGAATATGGGTGTCTTATGGCGAGTGCAAAGAACATCTGGACAGTCTGAAAAGCCCCGCAAAAATCACTACAGTCGATTTTGTTATTAACCACGAAGATACCATCTATATTGATTTGCTAGACTTTGTGCCCAGCCTTGCCTTTCAATCACGAGACAACATTGTTCCTCCTTTCACGAAATTTGGTTCAAAGTACGACTATAGCAACGTCTGGCAGCAAAGCTATCGCTGGAGTCAACAAACACCAACTGATCTTCCCTCAACTATTGATCCATCAAAGATTTTAAGTATTGCTCATATTGAAAGTCGCTTGAAAAACTGGTACTGTGATGAGAGGACGACAACTTATGAATTCACAGGATCTCTACAGAAACGCTGGAAAACTCTTAAGCGAAGCATCGACTATGCACAGAACGAATATGACAGGCTTGAGTTTAAGACAGTATCTAACAAGACTGTTATCAGTGGTCCTCCTTTGTTTTGCCTCAAATGTACAAAGGGATCAAGAGAGTATTCCTCCACAATTCCTACTAGGAAGTTTAGCTTTATTATGACGAGAGTTTTGCAACCGTTGGCAATAGAACTACACCTGAGGTCACGAAGTGACGAAATGACAAAGACAGTGACAAAAGAGACTCCTCGTTTGAATTCTCCTCACACCAGCGTGGTGAAACAATCACTCCTTCGAATTTGTGGAATTCACCAAGCAAGGCAGGATGAATTTTACAATCATCTCAAAACGCAAGGAGCACCTTACACAGAAGACAAAGTCCGCCGCTCCTTGGAATACATCAACCAGGCACGCCTTCAAAGAATCTTCAATGTCCTTGATTACCTTGAAGACCAAGGATGGGTCGATGGAAGTGCCATTGGCTCCCTGTACATGGAGATGCTTCGAAGTGGTGCTGGGTTCATTCATAGCCTGTTTCTTCTCAAAGACACTTTAGATAAAAATGCAGCATACAAGAACAGACTGGTTAACCTAGTCAAAACCGCTAAATGGTATAATGACTTTGGAGAGGTGTATCAAAAATCCTTTGAATACGACGGAACGACTGCTGACAAAATGATAACAATAATGCTATTTCGACTTCTGATTGTTTTGGCAATGCCCTCTGGTACAGAGGAAGAACAGAACGCAAAACAGCGAGATATGGAAGCATTGCAAAGATGGATAGAAAATGCTTTGACCATCAACAAAGCATTAGGAGGGGTCATCAAACCTGATTATACTGGCTTTCATCACATGGCATTTTACGCTTCTGCATACATACCAGATGGATTACACACAGCAGCCCACGTGCAATATCTTTTAGAGGGAACGGACTTTGCATTGTCAGACACAGCAAAACGTAACATAAGAGAAGGTCTTAAAATTCTTAGGATGACAGCTGTGAAATATTCCACACCTAGCAGCGTAGGAGGACGCTTTCCTGACTTCTCTAATGCAGTCCTCTCGAGAGACCTTCCGTCTTATGCTTACATCAGCGTATCCCACCCAGGCCCACTACCATCAAATCCTGTAAAGGGAATCATCATACCTGACGTGACTAAAGATGTAGAGATGTTTGAACGTTTGTACCAGCCTTCAAACCCTATTGTCATTAAGACTCTAGAGAGTGGATGGGTCAAAGCGGGGAAGTCATACTTTAACAGCCTTGGTTCCCTTCAAATAATGAGTACTGTATGTTGGTAAAAGTTACTCGCGTCATTAAATTTCTCTAAAAATAAATGAGAATGCACAAAATTAGTCAGGGTTTTTCATGTCGTAATCCTGATACAAGTTTAAGAAATGAATAATTTTTATGGTGGGGGCGCATATATTGAGGATTCTCATTTGGGTTGTCAACTTACTGTGTCAGCTGTACTTTAAAATGGTATTTCACAAAAATGTAACTTCACGCATGAGATAGCATGGAAATAAAATCATTTAGCCTAAACACATTCTTGTAACGAAACCAAGAAAGGATAGCCTTGTAGGAAATGACTGAAGAGAGTTTTCCGTAACATGAATTATTTGTGGTTCTCGCGGTTTAGACAAGTCCTCCGAGAATAGTAGTGTTGTGACTTACTTAAGATAAGAAAGAGCGTTTAAAAAGACTCTAATCTTGAAAATTGAGTGCACACAACAAAGCACAGTTAAGATTCAGGCTGTAAAACGAATTTTTGTTCTTTACTTCAGGTACATGCCGATGCTGCTGCAAAGAAAGTATCTGCCGAGTTATCCCCAGAGGGTCACTGGTCCAAGAACTTTGCAGCTCTCTCGATTCATCGACGGGCAGACTGGGCTGTTACAGTAAAGGGCTTTAACAGGTTTGTCTGGGACTTTGAAGGAACTTATTCTGAGAATCCCCATGGTATCTTTGCAAGCCACGGCGCGATGCTAATAGCTAACAGCGAAGAGTCGCTGAAGGCTCATGATGTAGATGAGGGGTGGGACTGGGCGAGAATTCCCGGCGCAACAACGATGTCACTGACTGTCAGGGAAACGAGAATGAAGACGATAAGACATTTCAGTCCACATTCTTATGCTGGAGGAGTTTCCTTCCAAGGAACGGAAAATTTGTCCAGTGGCGTGTTTGGGATGGACTTCCAACAGCCAAATTATGTCTTCCTAGACAAAAATCATCCTTATCCCAATATAAAACTGCACTTCAAGAAGTCTGTTTTCTTTTACCAAAACCTCTTAGTCTGTTTGGGTAGCAACATTAGGATGGAAAATGGACCCGGAAAGAATGCACAGACGACACTTTTTCAAGACAAACTGGTAAGAGAGTCTTCCACATTCTTCATCAAAGTGGATGGCGTTGAAAAAGACATTTCAGTTCCATTCCAAGCAATGACACCATCGTCAGAAAGTGGAGCAACTCCTTACACTATTCTGTTTGACACAAAGGGAAACAGCTACTACATTCCAATTCCAAGTGCAGCTAGTCTCAAAGTTCATATTCAAAACCAAGTATCAGAAAGTCAATCAGGAAAACCTTCCAGTGGTGACTATGCTACTGCCTGGCTTGAGCACAGTTCTGTGAATGGAGGTTACGAGTACGCAATTTACGTGAAGACACCGTTATATCCACTTACCGCAGACACTGCTTGGTCTCTTCAAGAAGATAAACAACAGCTATATGAGGTCCTCCAACGTGAGGCACACGTTGTGAAATTTAATGCAGCAACAGACCGTTGGCCGACAGCGAGAAGTCCCTTGTACGGCTATGTTATTTTTCAGTCCACCACATCACTCCCGCAGGGTCCAATCAAGGCAGTGAACAGGAAGTCTAGAATCATGGTAGACGATTCACCGGAAGACCTGTTCCTCAGTATCAGCTACCCTGACCTGGACTTTAATGCCTCGAGAGTGTTACACACGATAACAGATGTAAAAGCATGGGAGATGTTCGACATGGAAAGCAACGAAAATGAAGTACAGGTGACCCTAACGGTCGATATTGACATGACTTTTCCCGCTCCGCCAAAGGTACATGGATCACCACCCGAATACGTACCAGATGTCCGAGTGGAGTCCTCACCTACATCTGCACCAAACAAGGGAAACAAGATTGTCTTCGCTAATCTAAAGAATGGATTCAGCGTAGAAATAAAATTGAGAAAATAGAGCTAAGTGTAAGCTTTGTAGCTTTGAATTTAGAAGTGCCTCTTGTGGGTTATTTAAGGCAGCAGGCTACCCCGACTCTGACCATTTTTCACCTTTCGGAAAGGTTTCACTACAAAAGGTTGTCTCTAAGCAAAGATATGAACGAAAGGGGATTCTTGCCATAATTTTTTAAATCAGCGAATGGGAGTATTCTTCACGAAATGCAAACTCTACATAAATACAAAAGAGATAAATTTTTGATAAGAAAAAAAAGTTGCCTGTTACCTTTGGGACCCTAGCTCGGCCACAGGCCAGAAAAGGTATTGTTATTGCTAAAAACCCGGAGAAGTGTGAATTCCATAGCAATTTTGCTTATGGATCTTTGTAGTAAGCAATGTTTGGCTATTTTTGAGAGGTTGTTTGGACGTCTTTACCTGTAATGAAAAGGTGAAGGAAGAGAAGGGTTTTCTTTCCGATCCTCAAAACTTTAGCTGCAAGTAATTGAAATTCCCTGACAGAGTTTTTGAGACACGACAGAAGCGGAACTCGTTTTTGTGAATAAAGTACCTTTGTCAATCGCTTTTTCTTTTTTCATTTCTTTCGTAGCTTTCAATTTGCTAGCATTCAGAAAATATAAGTATAATAATTTGTTGGGATTGTTATGAAATGTCTAGCGCTAAAACGGTGCGAACACAAAATGGCCATTTGCATGGGGTAGCCTCCTACTTTTAAGATAGGTCTTTAGGAACCTTTATTCTTTTTTATCGTTGGCAATGGAAATCCAACCGAGTGCTTCAATAGAGAAGGATATAAGGAAACTGAAAAAATCACCTAACAATGAAAAAAGCTTCTATTACTGATCACGGTTTTCGCTCTGTTGGTGCTTTTAAATGATAAAAAGTGTTCAATGGCAAGGATTACAATCAATATATAACTTTTATGTATGTTGGTATCTATATTAGTATTTGGAGGAGATTTATGCATTTAAGGTCAGTGATGGTTAAACAATATCACTACAGTAGGTGCTGGGACTTGAAAAAGGAAGAAGAGTGCATACCACTCATGTAACCTAAGCTGGCTGCCCTTGCGCAGTGGAGAGAAACTAAGGCCCAGTGGTGATGCTGCAATTTTTCTGCTTTTTAAAGCTGACAGGCAATTAAGAGCGCCTGTCTGTAAAAATCAGACAAAATCGAAATTCCGCGGCAAGGGTGGAAAACTCGATTTCTTTTATATTTTAATGTTAGATAGGTTAGGGTATAACTAAAATCACTGGATACTTTTTTGGCAAAATATCCTTTTATTTCAAAGAAAAATGCAAATAACGAACTTCCGTTAAAATCGCCATTTGAAGCAGTAAATTATGACATCAATTTGAGGCGTTCGCGTGCAAAAACAAATCCCTCTGTCGTCTTTTAAACACTCAATTTTACTTTTGCAATCTGTCAAGAGCTTCAAAAATGATTTTGGTAGAAACTGCGTTGTTCTTTGTGTTTGAAATAATTTAATTTTGAAAGTATACATTTCTCATCAGCAAAAGTACTTCGTGTATTAAAATATTTTTTCACCATGTGTTAAACCTTCAAATCGATTCAACTTCTGGCTGTTGAATTAAGAAAAGATGTTCTCAGGATTGCTACAAAAATTTCTTTGGGCAAATGATTGAGAGCGACGCGAGAGCTTTTCAAAGTTCGTTAAAATGCAGGTTATTTGACCCTTCTTGGCAACATGCCATTCGCGAGTCACGCACAGATTTTAATGTGTTTCGACCCATATGAGATCGAAAACGTCAAACAGAAAAACAGTTCGAAATGCTCTTACCTCATTTGCTGTAGAGGACAGGTCTAGAGGCCATTTCCGAGTGATTCTCTTGCCATTCGACGTATTTTGATCCTGTTGATGACGTCCAATGAACACCGCCAACTGGGTCAGTGTATTGTAAGCGGTCGAACAGCTCAAAAACAACCTTTCTTGCAAAACGTTCGACATCTTTCTACACTGTGACATCTTACTCAACGGTTCAGTTGCTTGTCAATGTTGCTTAGTTGGCAATACGCAAAAAGGTTTTTATCACCACATGTCGCCGCTAACGTGGCCAGAGTTCTATCTAGAGCCGCGTCACGCAATGCAAATCATCGGAATGGACATTTTACTAGAGGGTAGGGGAAGGGCAAAATCTGCTCTGATTCTTTTTAAACGGCTCAGGTTTCGAGAAATGGGAGGAACTAGTAATGGACCAAAAATACGAAACAAAATTAGTGCTACATTTAGGCACCTCAACCTCCCGTGCCAGAGTGCAGAAAAAGAAGTCACCCCTTGGCGTGAGTTGTAGGCATGCAAATAACAATGTGCGAACACGAAAATTAGCTAAAAAGGGTACGTGTACTAGCTTAAGGTAATAACCTCGTCAAAACGTCGAGTCCAGAACATTAAAATCGTTTTTATCAGGGAAATCACGATGTGACTAACTAGTTTGTGCTTATTGTTTTAGCTTAGAGGGGGGACCTCGGACTTTTTTTTTCACAAATCATACAAATTTACATACATGGATTGCTTCGTTACACAGAAGACGGTTGTTGTTGGTTCCATTTTCTTGTTGTCGGAGTTTGTGGTTACAACACTAGACGAATCAAAAGCTTGAAAACAATTGTTCCCTTACTTTCATTCACCAAGAATACCCAGGCCCGTAGAAGGGGGAGGGGCAGGGGGGGGGGGGGGCTCGAGCTCCCAGAATTTTTGGAAGTTGAAAAAACATTACAATAAATGAGCCAAAAATATATAATTAAAACGAATTAATGTGCAACGAATAGTCTTAAATGCTGATGTTAAAAGTTCCTTTTATAATTTTACGACCTTTAACAGGGTTTGACATCTGTTGAGTCACTAGCCACCGGGCAAGTGGGCTTCAAAAATCTACTAGCTAGCCCACCGCACATTTCAGTTGTCCAGGTTCCTTACCAATGTCTTTCTTCACCCATATCACCTTGACCCTGGCAGTATAGCTTTACTGTAAAGGACCTTAATGCCTTTAATAGCTAAGCGACTGCTGTGTATTTGCTGCAAGCTTTAAGCTCATCATGTTGTTTCAAAACAAGTCTAAGGAACAAAACTATTTTTATCTCACCAATCGAGTGATAAAAGTTACGTAAACGTTTACGAGAGTTAGGTAAAACAGGTCCAAAATTCGTAGCTTGGCTGTCAAAATGTTTCAATTCTAACAAACCTTGTAACTTTAAGGGTACTTTTTAAAAACTGATGCTATAAATCTGGTGGATGTTGCCAACAACTTTGTCGGCGAAAAAGCAAACAGGAAGCAGCTTTTTGACAAATTGTCAACGAACGATGTCCACAAAAAGGTGTCGTTTTTGACGAAATCGACACAAACTGTGGCATTGTGAACAGAGTTAGTATCTATGTGAGTGTGTATTTTGAAGGGGGGGGGGGGAAGGCTTTGACTGGGCCAATTTGCTCGCAGCATTTATTTTAGCCTTGCTACGGGCCTGATACCACAAGTTACAAGTCAGTTTTAACAATGAACGCTTGAATACAATGATGATAATTATGTCCCAGCCATCGTGCAAAACTTGGAATAGTGTCGAGCAGAAGCTGCAGCACAAGGGGCTGGGTCGATCCGGGCCACTACTAGACATAGGTCTATCCGAATATTAGCCAGGTTATCGATGGAAGCCTCACTCTTCTCTTCGTTCTCATTAAGGTGTATGTAGAACGTGAAAGAGGTAACAGACGTTTAAGGGCAAGATGCTTGACGTATTTCTGTTATGATATCCTCATATCCATTATGATAAGTATGCTGGCTGCTGTGAGAGATCTCGCTCACTGGGAACCTGTCTCAGTAAGATTCGTAAACAGAAATTCAGGAACAGAACCTCATTTTTTGTTACCATGGTTGCGTGCCATATTTCACAGTCTTCAAACAGCACTGGCGTGCTGTTAGAGGCCCCACTCATTAGTCAGGACACACTAATGTAGACTACGCCAAACAGCTGACAAGAGAGCACAGTTAAAAACTTCGATCGCATCCATTTGCTATGAAGAGAGAACCCTTCCTGTCCAAAACTCCATCCAACACATTAACAGCGAGCTGACTTTCACTCCTGATATAACTGTGCCTTGTGCCGGTCCGGTGCCAGCTGAGAACCAGCAGACTGACACCAATGATCATAGGTAGAATGCCTGCTCGTCAATTAACAAAAGGGAGCCCCTTGTAGTTATAGGTTTTCCCCGTATTAAAATTGGGTCTAGTTAATAATAGCGCCACTTCTGTTGCACCACTCAGCTGTAAGCTCGTCAGAAAGGTTGGAATTGCGTTTCAGACTACTAGGGTAGCAAATACAATTTTTAATGGTTGTAACAACACTGGTAATAAGTAAGAAAGACACACAACGCCATTAAAACCACGAATAATCCCTGCAATTAACACAATGTCATTTTACTCCTCAAAGGTTTTGCCCTTCCCCTACCCCCTAAAATGCCTTTGATATGCATTGCGTGACAAACCAAATACGCACGCTGGACCATCCACGTTTCGTCCCAATTTAGCAGAGGGTGGTTAAGGTTTTTTCGTGACCCGTGAAAGGCCCTTTTTATTTCCCGTGAATTGTGAAATGGCAAAGTTTTTCCTCGTGAAACGTGATTTGGTTACAGAGCCGCGAACTGTGAATCACCTTTTTTTTTTTCATGAGAATTGCAAAATGTCTGTTTACTTTTATCCTGAAATGTCCCTATAAACCGTGACTCTCTTTTTCTTGCAAAAAATTCTATAGTAAGCGTTTTTAAAAAACAAGACCACGTGTGGTAAACTGCGCGACCAGTGCAAGATTGTGACTGGTCGTCATTCTGGATGCCAGGTCGCTCTACTCATTCCACCGTTTATCTTGGTTTTCTTGGTGATCATTGCGGAAGCGTATCTGGACGGTCGCAAGGTTCTGCCTCATATCATAGTTTTGTTTAGTTTGTATTATGTACATGCTAACAAGAAAGCCTTGGTGCAGAAAGAAAAGTCTAGATTCCTCTTTTCGTGCAAAATACACAAAAAAACAAAAAAACCTGTAAACATTCAAGAAAGACGTTTTGGAGTTTGGTGGAAAACAGTGTCTGGCGGAACAGAAGGGTGTCGGAAACACCATAGCCCGGGGGGGGGTACTCAAGTATAATTTGGGTGGGTATGTGCCACCCGGGTCTCCAAAATAGGACCCCGTTTTAGAGAGATTTTGCATTCAAAATGATACTCCGTTCTAGAAATAGGTCAATTTTTCATACCCCGTTCTAAAATGGAGATAATTGCAATAGCCAGGTTTTTTTTACGTTATTTCTTTGTTTTTTCGACTTATACATCCAAATACAACAATTCTTCTTCTCTGACAAATCAGCTACATTATTGCTTCGTTTTGAAACTTGAAGATAAAGCCATGATTGGCGATTTCTTTATTTACCATTGTATTAAAAACTAACTGAGGAACTCACTAAAACGTTTGTCCCTTATGAGAAGTTCTAAAATTAATCTAGCGAATTAATTATAGAGGGTAAAAGGTATCCACGTGTAATCCCCCTTAAGGCCGTATTGCTACGTGATCATGGAGCCTTTATTGAGTATGTAATAAATAGATATATTTTAATCCGTTCATAAGAAGTAGGTTTCCTGTGTAGACACAACGCGGTATATGCTGACTTAATATTATTCCCCGCTCGTCGCGTCGGAACCAAGCGCGCGTTATCGAATGCGTTATAACACGATAATTACCTTACAATACGCCTACTGCGCGCAACACGCGATGCAACAATTTGTTGGTTATGTCGGTATTTTTTTTTTTGAGTTTTAGTAAAGAAAACTCTCTATTAATAATTTCAAATGGCTGCTGACAATTTTAAACTTTCGTGCGTTCGAATATTGTACCCCGTTCTAGGAAACATCTCTAAAATGGATACCCCGTTCTAGATCAGGAGTCCCAAAATCACGACCCTGTTGGGCGGCACATATACCCGTATAGGTATTGTGGGGGAGTACCCTCCCCCGGGCACCATAGACTGCTCCTTCATGAGAACATTCCGACAACTGTCTTAAAACAATTAAAAAAACAATTTGGTGGCGGGGGGCGGGGGGCGGGGGGGGGGGGGGTGGGGGCACAGATTTAGTACACAATCTGTGGTCCCCAAAAATAAATATGTCACGCATATGAAATGGCCATTTTATTTTTCGCGAAACGTGATCCAGACCCCCCTTTACCACCCTCTTAGCAGTCAAATCTGATAATGTTTTTGTGCACTGAAAACTGAGCAACACTCGTATTAAATCAACTGAACCGTTGAGTAAGATGCCGTAGTGCAGAAAGACGTCGAACGCTTTACAAGAAAAGATGGTGTCGTTGAGCTGTTCGACCGTTTACATCAGGGCGTAACTTGTCGATAATTTCGATAGTCGATAAAAGTCGATCGTTGTCGATCGTTGTCGATAGTAATCAATCGACAAATATCGGAAGTCGATAAAAATCGATCACCCGATTTCTTGTGATTATCGATTTTGATCGATTTTCAATGTTACAGTTCGATTTTGATCGATTTCAATCGACAAGTATCGAAAACAAAACGATGTATCATGGGTGGAAGACAAGACTACAGTTGTTGAACGCGGAAAATCTATAACGAAGCAGGATTGACTGTGCCAAGACTTAATTTTACCGATTTTACACTGTAAATTTTGAAAACTAAAATAAACATGAGGTGAAAGCAGAAACTACAGCAAAAGTAAATCATTTTCAGATCGAATCTCACAATACTCTCCGACTGTTATGAGTGAATGAAATGTCAAGAAGACCATCGCAGTTATAGACGGATCAGTGAAATTTGTGTTCGACGTCAGGTGAACGTAACCTAAACTTGACGCGGGAGTAGCAAAGAAGCATGGTCATGAACATTTTGCGAAAAGAAACTCGATTTGTGGGTTAGATACCGGATACAGAAATACGTCATAGACCTTGGACGGACGGCAAATGACTTCGCTTTCACGTCCGAAGGCGCCGGTGCAGTGAAGAAGCTTGTTTCGAAAGAGAGAGGTTCCACGCTTGAAATAGCAACCTTTCGACCAAAAAGTTATAGCAAATCCTTGGTCGAAATCTTACAAACGTATGTACGAATCCTTGGTGCATATATCAACCTGCAGTTCGCCGTTTAGTTGGCAAAACTAATCTCGACTTCCATGAGGAACCACTCGGCATACAACATTCAAATTATGCCCGTGAGAGTAACACGCTGTTTTGATACGTAGTATCGCATTTAAATCATTTCTTTTTCGAGTAATTGCCTTGGCGAGTCACTTTCAAAGTTTTGTCTATATGTCACGTGGGACTTTTAAATTTAGAAATCGCTTTGCCTGCTTACCTCGAAATCCATTCGGAAATCGACGACCAAAAGACTTTATCGAGGAAGCCACAAACTGAAAGAGGTTGAGAGGACCATTGCACGAATGTTTTTTCCAGTTTATCAAAGGTTAAGGATTAAGCAGGCTTAGCTGTAACTGTTCAGGTTATTGCTCAGTTTTTTTGTTTAACTTTATTGTCATACAGATTTACTTAAGAACTGTTTATGCATCAGTCAATTCCAGCGGTGCCCATCCCCCCCCCCCCGGGCCAACCCCCGGGCATTCGCATTTTTTTTTAAATGGCAAATTCCCGGGGGTGGGGACAAGTAAGTCCGTCAAATGCCCCGGGGTGGGACCAAAATAGAAGGCAAATGCCCTACTCCCGGGATCATCTAGAAAGCAACACTGCTCAAGATTTTAATTATAAATCATAACGAAAAGAGTGTCACTCATCATTATTATCAATGCGCTTCGGTTATTCTATACCTGTGCGTCTCCCCTTCCGTTGTTCATTTGTTTTCAAAATAATGATACTTTATTAATATCAATAACACGTTCATTTATTTGATTTTGACATACACAACTTATAAGTGTTTTATTAAATAAGCTATATTAAAAGACATGCTTAAATAATTTCGAAGAACTGAAAATGCATGATCTGTATTTAACAAACGGCCAAAAACATAAAATATTTTTACTAAACTGGTCATCTCGAATAGCTTAAAAATCCATATAGTACGTAGAATTAATTTCACTTGATACAGTATTTAATCAACAAACGATGAAATCAATCAGCGAACAGCAACAAAGGAATGGAAGATCATGGACGACCTCAGACTGACTACACCGGAACGTTTTTCTCACCTTGTCAAATGCCCCCGGGGTAGGCAAATGCCCGACCCCCGGGCAGTGATAAAATTTCAAATGCCCCACCCCCGGGATTAAAACGTGAGCAAATGCCCGACTAATGCCCGGGGGGGGGATGGGCACCGCTGGAATTGACTGATGCATTACACTTCTATGAAAAGTCGTTGAAGCTGTTATTGTTTTGGTTAATTTCGTAACCGATCGAGTGAACATTGGTCTCCATATTTGTCGATAAAAGTCGATAATCAGTTGAAAATCTTGTGATTATCGACTTTTATCGACAAATTAAACTTGTCGATTGACAATTATCGACAAATATCGAGTACTTTCGACTTATCGACTACGTTTTCGATGATCGATTTTGATCGACATGTTACGCCCTGTTGCATTTAAGTTGACCCAGTTGGCGGTGTTCATTCGGTTCATTGGACGTCATCAGCAGGACCAAAATACGACGAACGGCAAGAGAATCACACGAAAATGGCCTCTGGACCTGTCCTCTACAGCAAATAAGGTTAGAGCGTTTCGAACTGTTTTTCTTTTTGACGTTTTCGATCTCATAAGGGTCGAAAAACACATTAAAATATGTGCGTGACTCGCGAATGGCATGTTGCCAAGAAGCGTAAAAAAACCTGCATTTTAACGAACTTTGAAAAGCTCTCGCGTCGCTCTCAATCATTTGCCCAAAGAAATTTTTGTAGCAATCCTGAGAACATCTTTTCTTAGTTCAACAGCCAGAAGCTGAATCGATTTCAAGGTTTAGCACATGGTGAAAAATAATTTAAATCACAAGGTACTTTTCCTGATGAGAAATGTATACTTTCAAAATTAAATTATTTCAAACACAAAGAACAACGCAGTTTCTACCAAAATCATTTTTGAATCTCTTGACAGATTGCAAAAGTAGATTTGGGTGTTTTAAAGACGACAGAGGGATTTGTTTTTGCACGCGAACGCCTCAAATTGTTGTCATAATTTACTGCTTCAAATGGCGATTTTAACGGAAGTTCGTTATTTGCATTTTTCTTTGAAATAAAAGGATATTTTGCCAAAAAAGTATCCAGTGATTTTAGTTATACCCTAACCTATCTAACATTAAAATATGAAAGAAATCAAATTTTCCACCCATGCCGCGTTGTGTTTGATTTTTACAGACAAGCGCTCTTAACGTTCATCTTGTAAGATGCTCCCCTGTGTATTGGGCGCATAGCTGCAGCTTTTAGTCCATGGCTTAATTCAATTGAACTTTATCACTCGTCCCGAACAGGGAGCTTAAGCAACAAGGCGGAAGTTTCTTACGCCTTGTTACTTTACATGTTTAGTTGTCAAGTGATTTTTCGAACGGTCCATTCAGTGTCTCAAACCTGTCTCGAGGCTGAACAGTCCTATGTGGAGACAACGTTTGTGTTCAATAGGAAGAATAGAACTTTCAACATCACGTTCACATAGCCAAGCGATATTTCCTAGGGTGGTTTTGCAGGTAAAGATTGAGAAATGTACCATGATGCACAAGCATACTGCTACTAATTTCTTGTTAAGCGACATTGCCTCCGTTCCCATGAAGCCAGCTCCCTGATTTACAAACTCAGGTGTTGGGGTACACAATAAAATAAGGCGTCAAACGTTTGGTTCTGTGGAATAACAAATAATTCCACTGTAAATGTTTCTTTCTGGGACTTTTAAATGTTTAAAAACATTTCATTAAAGCATTAATCGTTAGAATAATTTTCTTTGGTTTTGAAGAGAGAAATGGATTGTTGTCTTGAGTTTCGTATAGTAAACAAATTTTTACAAAAGAATGTTTCGAAATAACGAAAAGTTATGCATTAATTAGGCTTCAGCATCTTATAAGCCGGTCGTTGTCAACTCGAAGAAATCAAATATTAAGGCTAGATTAGATTACCCTATACAAATGCTTACATCAAAACATTATACAGAATGGAAAAATTAAAAAAAAATTAAAAAGTTCAGATCCACGAATAGCTAAAAATGCTTGTAAACCATTACATGTATAATGTATCAAACAATTCTCACTTGTAAAGGATTTCATCAATACAAGCTGAATGATCGCTCATCACACTGTAATCCAAAAAGCGAACAAATAGTGACGCCACTTCAGAGCTGTATTCATTTTGCCCAAACAAAAAGTCAGCTAAAATTGGTTTTGAAACTGGGAAGCCCATTACCCTGAAGGTCATTAATGTGAATTATTATAGGTAATCACATGATTTCGAGTAAATTTTTCAATGGCTAACAAAATTTTAAGTCTGAAAAATTTACGAGTGCTTATTTATTCCAAATTGCACGAGAAAAATCATGTGATTACTTGTTAATAATACACATGCAAAAATTTCACTCTGTTTTCCTCTTCAATCGTGTTTATTTCGTGTCACGGCTCACTGGTTCCGCCGACATTCACGTTATTGGTTGAAAACTGACATCCTTGAATGACATGATAGCACTTGTGGAAATTTACAGATAAAAAATATTCTCTCTGGAAGCAGCTATCGTTCTAAAGTTTCGGAAACCTCAAAGAAAAAAGAGGTGCGAAATAACGTCAAAACTTGCTTATTTCAAGAGCTCAAGTTGTTCTTGTTCGTAGTCGAATCTAACTAAGACGAAATCGGTCGACATTTTCGAAAAGCTTTTCGAAATTTGAATCACTTAGAAATACTGTCCTAGCCAGGTGGTGTAGCTGGTTGTGGCTTTTCAGGAGCTGCTGTGTTTCCCATGTTAAAAGTGACTTGACAGTGGTCGAAATGGTTTATGTTCATGAAACACTGACGCTGATCATTCTGGCCGGATATGTAGCTGGGCATCTGAAACGCGAAAGCTGCTTGGTTGAAGTTGTTGCCGCGGGATTGAACGTCGGGCAAGAACGGGTTGAAGTTGCTGGAACTGCTGGTGGTACTACTGACCGACGTTGAGCTGTTTCCTCGATCTAACTGGCTGTTGATGTTTCTTGCGTTGCTGATGGTGTGGGAAAGCTGCCGCTGTTCACTTTCATGTCCTTCGTCATAGTCATCCAGTGACTTCTCGTTTCTGTGGCCCGTTACTTTAACAATTGAACTTCGCTCGAGGCCTGCTGTCTTCAACTTCTTTACAACTGTTTTCCTAGCGCTGTGGTTAGAAAATGTTTTCGATGAATCCTCCAGTGACGTTCGTTGGATGACGGATTTCATCATGCCATTGATCTTGTTCTCTCCCATCGGCTTCCGCTTGTACCAAACTTGCGAGGACGGAATTGACACGCAAGAGAGATAAAGTGGACCGGTTGTACGTAATTCGGGAGGACGACGCCACAGAAACTCTTTGAAGATTGCAACGGGACGTCTCCAGTCTCCAGTGGCAAACATTTTTGGAAGAAAGCTTCGGGGCTTTGCAGACAATCCAGACTGGCGTGTTTTGGTCGGGTTCTCGATGAATTCGAAGTACTCCATGTTGTTTTCGTCCAGTCCAAAGGAGAAATCTTCAACTTTCATGCTGTGGTGTTCCTGGCGACCACGAAGACCAAAGTACTGCGTCAAGAACCACCAAACTGTTTGGACCAGGACTTGTGGACTTCCCTTTCCCAGCTTCTTTTTTTCCCACAGCTCATTTTCCTCGGTTGTTGTCAGACTTCGTGACTTGTTCGGCCGCTTGCCTTTGCCTTGTTGCCGGAGAAGCCGAGCTTTTCCCTCAAGAACTTGCTTGGAGCTTTTAAACTCTTTGTCGCGAATTATGGAGTGTTTGTACTCTTTTTCTGTTAGATATCGGTCAATAGCGGTAACCATTACACGAAGGCTGTCAGGCTCGTAATCTTCCCCGTCTTTCTTACGAACTGTTGCGTAAAACTACTCGAGAATTTTGTTCAGGCCCTCTCTGGTTCGTCCTTTTCAATACTGTGGTCATAGCCCTTTTAAGCAGCCCAAGACTTCCAGACTTTTACCCAGTTGTTTGTGCTTTGTTGAGTGTTTTTGTTCTTTGCATTCTCCTTCAAACTCTGAATTAAAATGTTACTTTCCCCAAACCTGTCCGCCATTTTGTTTTGTTACGGTTTCGCGACGTTCCTGTCAATCAATTTAATTTCAAGTTTCTGCACTCAATTTCAACTTTCTGCACTGCTCACTGTTTGGGATTAATTGACGTTCTCTCAGCCAATCAGCACGCTGAAATTTTTGCATGTCTTTTTTTATACATTAAAAGGCGCAGAAAGATTCCTGGTGGCATTTTTTTAAACACTTTTAGAACCATCGCTTTTCGTAGAACACGGGAAATAACAATGAGCTCTGCTCCGAGTTAATTTTTGTCTTGTTTTGTTTGTTTCTTAATAAGTTGTGTCCTCAAACTGGGCCCTAGTTTCAGGCGCTCGCACTCCCCGCAATCTGCGACATAGTTGTTCTCTTTTGTGAAATTACATGTGCTCGGATGAAATGTGATTTTTGTCTTTCTTGTGTTTGTACACAATAAATTTATGAACAATATGGTGGTTCGAGCCGGTGGTTATCAGGCTTCTACGATCAACCTTTCACACGGTCGTCAGTCTTCTCTCTTTCCACTTCAATCTGGAAAGTCAGGTGGAAAAACTCAGAGGACATGAAAAGTGAAACGACAAAACATTATTTACACATCACAGTGTATTCGTAAGTAAACAAGGTCGTACATTCTACAATTTATTACTAAAGTAGGAAAGAGTTTTTACAATTAAATCCATGGAACAGCAAATGGTAGACCACTTTACATTTGCAATTACGATAATTACTTACTACAAGACAAAGTACACTACATACAATAAATATTAACCTTTATAAACTCAATCATGTCAAATGCACAGTGGAAAAACAAAAACCGCGCAGGTACTTTTCACAAGTCGTCGCTTGTGCACTCGGCATATTTTGCGGACTACTCCGGCAACTGTTACACATGGACATCTAAAGATCGAGACTTCCTGACACCGAGTTGTTGACCAGTGCATTGTAATTACATGCAGTTATTGAAGAGTCAAAAGTTATTTCAATGAAAGAAATAAAAAAAGCCAAAATGGTTAAAATCCTAAGAATTGAAACCCAGCAAATGCGACCAAAGAGAGAGAGATTTAACTTACCCCGTGAAACAGATACTAAAGAATTAGGCACTATTACACACTAATTCCATTGCGTTCTTTCCTTTACTTGTGACTATTAGAAACCAATTATTAGATGTTGTTTCACGGGGTAAGTAAAACCATTCTAACGCCAGGTCGTTGTGACCGCTTAAAGAGACTATGTCAGCTGGGGCACATGCGCTTTCGACTCCGGTTGGTCGCTTTCTAAGAGGAGTATTCCTCCGTAGATTTGTTTGATTTCTACAACCAGAATCACTTTCTGTAGAATATAGCCAATTTTTCAAAATCAGTCGATATACCTTTACATTTACATCCAATGCGATAAAACAGCCTCCTGAACTCTCTGACGGTATTTGAAAAAGTTGGGCTAACGATTTCAAAGTTATTATCAACTTGCGCATGCACCTGGGGTGACATAGTCCCTTTAAGGTTTTCTTCAATTCCACAATCCACCGTACCGAAAAAGATGGCGACTGGTACATTTACCCAGATATATAGTTCTCAGCGAACACGAACCCTAAAAACGCTCATAAAAACGCAAAGAAAAGTTCTAAAAACTTCAAACTTAGCATACGGAATGTTGCTAGCACCGGGACAAATTAATGCAAAAAATGTGGCTTTTTATGAGCTTATTGGCTGTGTTAGGCTCGCATGGTATTGTAGTAAAATGTACAGCCGCCATCTTTTCCGGTATGGTGGATTGTAACATACTTTGTTACAACTTTCTTGCAACCGGTAGGTTACGTCTTTTTCTCATGGACACCTCCAAAGGAATGATTTAGCCATGAGAACCTCACCTAACTTGAGAAAATGGAAAAAAAAAAAAAAAAAACTAAATGAATTCTCGTTCGCGTAGTCAAACGGCGCCATCACGAAAATGGCCGATATTAGTTTTTTTTTGTACCATTTCACTCGTTACTCCCAAGAATGATCGAGAGCTGCTTTCTCCATAGCATATCATGTTACGCAGACAAGTGGAGAAAATGAAGAGTATCATAAACCTGGCGACATTACTGTCTTGAAGTACCACTGGTCTTCCAGTTAACACTTTCCAATGTATGAAAAACCGTGGTTAACTTCTAGTTTTATTTCTATTCTAATTCCCTCTCGAGATTGGATCTGAAATAACTCGAAACTCGATGTACAGCAGTAGGAAAATTGTTGAAGTTTGTCCTATACTGTTTTTGTCCGGCACTGGGTAGAAAATAAGACATCCAAGTTTAAAATAGGACATTTTATGGGAAATAATACCTTGCGAGTAAATTCAGATACAATTTGCATAATGTGTCATTACGTTATATAAAATGAAATTACCGCAATTCTGCCAAAAAACATTCAGTCAAGTTCTACAAGCGTGAGGTTACCATTTGTCCCATTTCAAAAGTAAATCTTATTTTATCTTCCCTTTCAGCACTGATCTTTCCAGGGTCGCTCGTTTCCCGACTTGGTCAAGGGAACGAAGACGCTGGGTATGAGGGTGGCATTTCAAATTTTATATAGTGAAGACTCCATGAAATATTTTTAGTATACAGCAAAGTATATGCACCAATTGAAAAACAAAAAAATGATTGTAAGCTAACCACAATACAGATTTTGTCTCTACGTGACACTTGACCCTGCGTCAGTTTACTGAAGTATAAAAAACTTTAGTTTTCATTTTTCGATCCCAGATCGGTTTGGAAGAAATAACATTTTTGGGAGTCAATTAAATGCAGATGCAATTTATGAAACGCGTTCTTACGTTTAATTTTGAAATGAAATTTCTGTGATTCTGCCAAAAAACGTTTACTCAAATTCCCTGAGGTTATTATTTGTTGTATTTCAAAATTAAATATTCCTCTTTTGTATTTCAACATTTATACAGTGAACACCCCATGAAGGATTGTTTTTGCATACAGCAAACTACATGCAAGAATTAGAAAACAATCTGGTTGAAATATTCAAACCACAATTGAGATTTTTTTCCTCTTTTTGTCTTTTAGCCCTATATCAGTTTACTGAAGTAGGATACACCTCCATGTCAGATTCTATTGTTTATCAGATACAAAAATGATCATTATTTTTAACAGGAATTTACGATACATTGTATACGATAATTCTATTCGTGCGCTTACGTATTTGTCAGGCCGCGGCTAAAGAGGAAACAAATAACTGCAAAAAAGGGGATCATCGGCCTATTCTCCAAGAGAGAAAGAAACACGGGATAGATGATGGTGATGATGACGACGACGACGACCACCACGATGATGACCACGATGATGACGACGACGCTAACACCTGATAACAGAAGAAATGAAGATACAACAGTTGATTATTTGTCTCTTGTTACAAACCTAGCAGCAGCTTCCATCCCAAAAGTCCAGTCTTTCCAAAATGGTGTGGGTACCTTCTATACCTTTCCCTTTTTCCCTTAATGAAGCCTCGATTTCATCTGTGTTAGGAAAACGAACAAAACTGGACCGAAGGACCCGAGAGTAGTCAAACTTCCAACAAGGTCAAGTCAAATCATTCAAATCAGTTCAAATAACAACGCTATTAAAATTTCTTATCCGATTGATTTTGAAACGGTAAGCAGTCCTGACAAATGGTGAGCGCCTGACGTGTAACCTCAAAATGAGTTGTATTTACAGCTTTTAACTTAGCAATTTAACAACTTATGTTACAGCAAAATAGCAAAAATCTTGTGGCGGGATTCTCTTTCGCTTTATACAAGTAAGCTAGTGCTGGGACTCTCAATTCTTTCTTAGTTTAACTCGTGAACTCGGGAGCTCCGCATGAAAGACAGTCTTGTATTCTACACTGAAATCTATGACTTGGTAGAAGCAGCCAACCTAAAACAAACAAACAAACAAAAGTGAAAAGAGAAAATAGTGAAAAAACGAGACAAGACCCTCTTTAGTCCTTTCAATTTTGTGTATGTTGAAAATGACAATGTTGAAAATGACAATGTAAAATTCAATATAACGCACGCTCATATACCACAAAATAAATTAACAGCCTCTACTTTATATTAGCAGACACTTGTCGATTCTCCTCAAGAATGTCACAATACAACTTTTCAAGTTTTTCAACTTTTGACACTTGGTAAATGACGAAAAATGAACATTTAAGTCAAAAACAAAGGAAACAGTTGCTGAATAGCACTTATTTTAATAGCACATATTAAAGTTGTCTTCTAAAAGGGAATGACACCCTTCTAACAAAGATTAAGACACGCAACTGTTACTATCACTGGGTATGTTGTTGACAAAATAATAAATGACTAAATGAATGGATGGGAGGCGAGTGGGTGGATCGGTGGATGAATAAATTATAGGATTATGATTCAAGATGAGCCAATTATTAATGTGTCATGAAAATGACCATTGATAAACACGCAAAAATGATTGATGGCGGACCTTAAGTGCTCCTGTAGCAAAGCTTTGGTCTGGAGATCAGTACAAGTGGATAACAAAGCTACTAATCTGTCAGCAGCTTCAAGATTCCTCCCCAGTTGCTTTACGGGTACATCTTGAAACTCAGATGCAACTTGGGAGACAATGTTTAGCCTGAAAAAATTGAAAATCAAAAATTAAAGCCTGCAAAAGCAACTGCCTGTGATCACTGACTCTCACTATGGGATTTTGTAGTCGTCTCTGTGGCAGTTAGCGACGAGATGCTATGATACTCTAATAGCGGTAAAACGAAAGTACAGCATCTAGTTTGGTTCACCTGACAAAGGAAATTTGCTGTAATGGATACCTCACTTCACAAGCAAACATCGGAGAGATTGTCTAATGCCCTGCAACTCTAGCTACACCGTGTATCTGGTTATGAGTCTACGCAATTATAGTAGTCATAGCTCTCAAAGTTCACTGAAAACACAGCATGCGTTTAAGCTTAAAAAGGGCAAAAATGTAGTGGTAGTCTCAAAGTTTACTGGAAAAGCGGGTAAGCCTCTACGCCGTGATAATTTGTTTATGAGTGTAACGCAAAAATTCCCTGGAAAAAAAGTATACACATCTACGCCATGACAATTTACTTAGTTCTACTGGAAACGTGGGTGCATGGCTGTACACGTTAACGTGGCTACCCTGTGAAAGTTTATTCATAACTCTCAAAGTTCAATATAGAAAAGTGGCAATTTTACTGCCTTTTCCTTCTTCTCAATAATAATAATAATAATAATAATAATAATAATAATGATGATGATAATAATAATAATAATAATAATAACTCAGATCAGAACGACTGTTAATGGCCACTTGCCAACAATTTTTAAGACAAATTTAGATGCCTTTTGGTTTTTTAATCAGCGTTTGTAAAAGAACGCATAGACACAGCCATGAGAACACTGCTCGCGAGCAGCCGGGTATTAACAATTTATTCAAAAACTTTTTAGGTGCACAAAATCATGGTCGTCATAGAAACACGGGGGGCCATTAGATTGGAGTAGAAGCAGGTGCGTGTGGTTTCCACGTCAAACCTATCACATACCTGGTCAACAACACCACACAGGAGTGTTATACTGACTCGTACTCAATTTTGTATTGTGCTCTAATCTATATTAGTTTTGCAACACAGAGGGGTTCCTTTATGGTGAGTTTGGTCTTGTTTGTTCAAAAAAGCAGTTGTTGTTCTATTTTTGTTTTCACAACATACACTACAGATCAATTTATCAATGAATATTTACAACAGTATGAACACTCCATACCAAGCCTTTCTCGTGCCATCCTCAGATTCAGTCAAACTGTTGGATATGACGGCTGCTCTTCCCAATAATATGCTCAAAATTCCTAAACCAAACTGAAAATAGACCAGATATGAATGGTATCAACTTCCTGTAACCTTATCACATCGTAATTTGGACAATTAGTCAAATTATCTGCGGGAAGTCAGTGAGAAGAAGTTGCACGTAGGTTATCTTTCAAAACAAAAAGTCACCAGTTCTTTAAGATGAAAGAAGTTGGAATTTCCATTTTTAATTCTTAACGACCATCGTGCTTAACTGCTACTAGATAACCAAACATAAGGGAGCCAGTCAGTGGAGCACTGATCGCTGTGCAATTCTTTTAAGGTTAGTGGAACCTAACAATTTGCAATACATGTATGACAAACCACTGATACGCAGAAGCTCGTTCATGTCTTGACGAACGCTTTACATACACATACACTGCAAGGAACAAAGTGGAAAAGTTTAACTGTATCGTACCTGATTAACCAGGACAACAGATAGAGATGACCCCCGTGAGCCGGAGATGCCTTGTGCAAACACCATGTCCTGAAGACAGCGGATCACAGCTGGCGGTGACACCAGCTCTGACACTCGATTGAGAGGTACCATCAGATGATGCAATGACTGCGGGTGAAACGACACACACACTTAAAAAAAATATATATATTAATAAAGATTGATGTTGGTTGAAAGTAAAATTGTATTTTGTTTCACTTATCACCGACTCGACAACCTTATAAACAACCTTATGGAAAATTCAGGGCTAAATATTCATACATATACTTAACTAAATAACAGCATCAAAATAGCCATTGGGTTACAAGTTGCATGTCAAAGCAAGAGTTGCATCCTTTTGTGTCTTCTTCTTCTTCTTCTTCTTCTTCTTCTTCTTCTTCTTCTTCTTCTTCTTCTTCTTCTTCTTCTTCTTCTTCTTCTTCTTCTTCTTCTTCTTCTTCTTCTTCTTCTTCTTCTTCTTCTTCTTCTTCTTCTTCTTCTTCTTCTTCTTCTTCTTCTTCTTCTTCTTCTTCTTCTTCTTCTTCTTCTTCTTCTTCTTCTTCTTCTTCTTCTTCTTCTTCTTCTTCTTCTTCTTCTTCTTCTTCTTCTTCTTCTTCTTCTTCTTCTTCTTCTTCTTCTTCTTCTTCTTCTTCTTCTTCTTCTTCTTCTTCTTCTTCTTCTTCTTCTTCTTCTTCTTTCTTTTTTCTTCTTTCTTTCTTCTTCTTCTTCTTCTTCTTCTTCTTCTTCTTCTTCTTCTTCTTCTTCTTCTTCTTCTTCTTCTTCTTCTTCTTCTTCTTCTTCTTCTTCTTCTTCTTCTTCTTCTTCTTCTTCTCTTCTTCTTCTTCTTCTTCTTCTTCTTCTTCTTCTTCTTCTTCTTTTCTCTTCTTCTTCTTCTTCTTCTTCTTCTTCTTCTTCTTCTTCTTCTCTTCTTCTTCTTCTTCTTCTTCTTCTTCTTTCTTCTTCTTCTTCTTCTTCTTCTTCTTCTTCTTCTTCTTCTTCTTCTTCTTCTTCTTCTTCTTCTTCTTCTTCTTCTTCTTCTTCTTCTTCTTCTTCTTCTTCTTCTTCTTCTTCTTCTTCTTCTTCTTCTTCTTCTTCTTTCTTCTTCTTCTTTTCTTCTTCTTCTTCTTCTTCTTCTTCTTCCTTCTTCTTCTTCTTCTTCTTCTTCTTCTTCTTCTTCTTCTTCTTCTTCTTCTTCTTTTCTTCTTCTTCTTCTTCTTCTTCTTCTTCTTCTTCTTCTTCTTCTTCTTCTTCTTCTTCTTCTTCTTCTTCTTCTTCTTCTTCTTCTTCTTCTTCTTCTTCCTTCTTTCTTCTTCTTCTTCTTCTTATTATTATTATTACTATTAATATTATTATTATTGTTATTATTACCTATTATTTCCTTTAAGTTAATAACATTATATGTATTTTTAAATTTACTTAACAGGAACTCATCCAAGCTACACAGTGGCTTTGTAGATTATCACAAACAAGTTCCGTGAAACTCTTTGTTCAAGGAGGTCTAAGATAAAATGTTTACTTTGCAATGAACGGTGTATTGCTATTCTTACTTCTTCACTGGTGTCCTTTTTAATGAGTGGTGTGATATTTCTGGTTATGGCTATTAACACCGCTTCTACTTGTCCCTAATAACAATCAACAAACAACAGTAAGTTATTGTAGAGCTTGTATCCAAACCAGTTCACCAGCATGTATTGCCTTATTGTTTCAATCAACTGTCGTCATAACGGACACCATTGGCACCAAGATTTGGTGTACGTAGTAGAGCCAGTCCATAAGAGCGGGAGTTATGTTCAGTAAATTCTTCTTTGCCAGGATCTCAGCTCCCGTCCGTAATAACGAGGTATCCGTAGAAGCAAGGTGTCCGCAAGGCGAGAGTTGACCGTATTTGTCTGCAGGTTTTCGGAATAACTTTAGAATTGGCCAATACACATACTTAAAATTATAAGCAATTCAGCTCTGTTGACCAAAGTGAACATCCTTCGCACTTGTGATGAAAAACATCCTAGAGACAACCTTCATGTAACATTTTTTTAATAAACGTTTTCAGTTCTTTGTAGGTTCTTTTAATGCCCCGTGTTCTTTCTTCATCCATAATATCAACATCTATGATGTCACTGAAGAATAAGATTAGATTCTAGTAATACTTGAGGCCACACGAACGCACCTTCTCATGTTAATTTATAACAGTAACTAAGAGTATAGCCTGTTCGAGGCTCCGAGATAGTGGGTAAAGCGTGAATTGAGAAAAAGATCACGAAAAAAAGCGAAGGGACTGGGGAGAGACAAGGCGGCCTGGAACAGGCTACTAAGAGTACCACCATTCCATCTAGATGACGACACTGGGGTGTAGTTGCCTATTCAAAGATTACGCTGTACCTCCAGTCAACAGATGTGGTAGCATATTGATAAAATCTTAAGGGAAAAGGTAATTTTAACTGCACAAATGGGATTTAGATTTAATCTTACCGTGTTAAACATGGGTAGTGCTCTAGAGAGAAGAAACTTTCCTTTGTGGACTGATAGAAATTGAACAAAAAACTCATCATCACACCTGAAAAACAAAACACAGATCTCAGAAACTCAAAGAGGAAACACAACGTCGAACAAGAAAACACAGCACCGTGGAAATAATAAGGAAACTCTAATTCCATGACCAGAAATACATGTAGAGCATAAACATTAGAAACTCACAATTCAGAATCATATCAACTTAGTTCTTAATCCTTTGTTTGTTAAAACCACCAAAAAGGCAATTACTGTGACATACTTTGCAGAATCTTCTGTGGAAAGTTTTAAAAGATTGAACAGTTTGGTAACAATGAGCTTCCTGGTTTCAATAAGTTCATTTCTGAAACAAATTAAAAGCCAACATTAGTGTATGGTGGAAATTTAGTGTACAGTGTGTCCCCAATTAGCACCCTGTCATTACAGGGTTTTAGATCACTTTTGACAGGTAAATAAAGTTATTATTATTATTATTATTATTATTATTATTATTATTATTGTTATTATTATTATTACGACAAAACCCTATTGTTGGGAGAAGAAAAAGTGTACTAAGGGTTGTCTCTATTTTGTATAAATGGCACCAGGATAATTGTCCTTATTAATGAAGCATCTGTTGTCCATAAAGTGAGATTTGCCTGTACAGTGTACCTAAGTGATTTTACAAAAATAGTGGTTTCAGAAGAAGAAGATGAACAAAGTACGTTGTAATATCTCAGGGAGACTGAAGAGAATTCTCTTCCTAGAAAGAAAACAGAATGAGGAAATCATTTTATTTGTTTCATACTTTGAAAACAGCTCTCAACCTAAAACACAGCTATTTACTAGGAATAGTTATCAGCAGTGAGTGGTTGAAAATGTCTAAGAATATCTTATCTCTCCCAAATTGTTCAAAGAGAGAAGCATCCTGAAAACAATAAATGCACACTTGCCTTTCTCGCTCCTCCATGTGAATCATCTTTCTGTCTAGACTCTCAATGTTCAACAGACAATCAAAACACTGTAAATAGGGAGGAAAAATAGTAGCGCAATTTGAGATCTCAAGGCATTTTATTGCCCTCTCTTGAAGAGTTGACCTTAATTTTTAAAAACACCCCTCTGTAACAGACCTGGGGCCCGTTTCTCGAATGTCCCGTTAACTTTTTGGGCCTGGAAAGCTATTTTATGAGCGTGAAATTTACCTTAAAGATTCAAATTTCGTTGGTGTTTAAAGCTAAGAAGTAAAATTCTAAGTTGACGAAACAAGTCAAGCTAGTTTGCGGGCTAAAAGCTACACCACCATTATATAGATTTTGATTTTAAAATATAGCTCCAGGCCCGAAAAGTTACTGGGACTTTCGAGAAACGGGCCCCTGGTGAATTACTTTGCCCCTTTGGTGAAATTTAGACCTCTCTTGTCCTAGCAAATTCTTGAAAAATCCCTGGCAAGTTTTGTTTATCACTGGTGTAAAATTTAGTATCCCTGGTGAGGAAGGCCCTACACAGTTTTCCAAAACCTTGCCACTTGTTATAAACGGTTGAAATTTATTCTATTTTGCTATAAGTTCAAGCAAAATCAAGCTGATATTAATTAAAAGCAGTTTAATAATTTCAATTGTCACTCAAATTCAGCAATGGAAATTGCACTTCTAAGGGCTTAAATTAAAACGTTTTCTGGGGGGGTGGGGGGCATGCCCTTGGACAACCCTTGATACCTCTGGCATTTATTTGATCGAACTCCCATCCTTTAAATCATACAGGGCTGATCACCCCAGCGAACCGCTGAAAATATGCACCCTAGCTCAAGGAATGAAGCTGTGTTTTGTTGCTTTGTACTGCTTACGAAACATATACAACTAAATTTCATAAATCACTGACCTCCCAGGTTATAAATTAAAACAACCTGGTAGATTTGTGTCTAAACTGGTGGAATTTTAATTAAATGCCTGGCAGACACTGGGTTTCACCAAGTCTGTGAAAGATGGGTGGGTAAAACGATTCATGAACCATACATATTCATGTAACTGCAAATACACAGTGCAATAAACTTTGCACTGTGTAATGGCAATCTCTTATCTAACATTAATTCAGTTTAAGTGACACTTAAATAAAGTTGTCATTGTTGTTGTTGTTTTTGTTATTATTATTATTAAATTATTATTATTATTATTATTATTATTATTAAAATACCTTCTCTATTGTAAGCAGAAGCTGACCACGCCTTTTTGTGTCCTTCATGGGTGTTGAGCTGCCTTGCTTATCCTAAGTGATTTTGTCAAATTAGTGACAACAGTTTTTGGAATTTGTAAAGTTTGAGACCATGTATACAATAACCTGTAGCTTTAAATATTTTGGAAACAAACAGAAATGCACAAAGAAAAGTATGAGCATAGAGTTTAAGTGGCTGTCTCCCTAAGATCCTCATAACCCAAATTGGTCACAAAATAGATTTCCTTCAAATCTTGTATGTGAATTGCACTTTGTCTGGGTACTTTAAAAACACTTTTCGTTTGGGCTCTAAATGCTTTCTTCAACAGTTTACAAGGGGGGTCCCCTGGTGGACAAAAATGCACATTTTATTGGTACAAAAATGCCAATTTTCAATAACTTTGGTAACTCCTCACAACACTTAAAATTTGATGCAGGACAAAATTCTACTGTTGGTTGATAAGTACAACTCTTCCTTATCCTACATTGTTACTGGCATTTCCATGTAGTTGTTTTGAGTAGTTAAAACAGTTCCTTTTAACAACCCAGTTTAACAGCTTTTAAAAAAGTAGGAAAAATGGGTAAACAAAAATACATGTTAACAAAAAGTGAGACCTCGTCTAGCAAATTCCTTGCAGTCAGGGAAAGTTAAAGACTTGGTCTTAATTATAATAAAATAAAATCGTGCGGCCAGACGGTTTAAAGAACGTGGCGCCGCTTTGAAACACCAGTATTTCTTAATTATGCAAATTACGAACCACAACCTATGCGTGGAATTTAAGAGCAACTGTGATGCGAGCAATGCTCCCTTACATCAGGAAAACACGAAAATAGTTTCAAACTACAGCAGGACACAAATGTAAACTGGTAACATTTCGCATATAGCTTTAATTAAAATGTACAGCATTCAAATAGCTCATTAACTATGTTCAGTTCACAAGATAAACAAGTTATGAAGTACATGCCACTCGATGATTGCTAATTGCGCTTTACAAAACAACCTTGATCTAGAACTATTAATCTGAGAATAAATCAATAAAAGCAAGTCATATTGCCTATATCACAGCCTGTGTTCTGCAAACTTATTTAGCGAAGTGCCTTGCAAAACAATGAAATCAACGAAGGGCATCTTGTTCTGTTTACATTTGCACCCATTACCTCAATTATTCTGTCATCTTCGATCAAATATAGATCCGTGCGTTTCAGAGATCATCTTAGAAGCGTCAAAACAGTTGGTTTTGGGAACATTCTTTGTTCAAAGGCCTTCATTTAGACCAAGCTTTCCATGTATTACTTCTCTCGTGTTAAATTTTCCGACAGTAGCCGCTGACCAGTAGCTAATGTCAACAAAAAGACCTGTTGCACTCGCGTTTCTATTTGAATGTATGATCGCTCATCAACGAAGGGTGAATTCATTTGAAAATAAGGGCTGGAGCTCATGAGGGAAAATTAAAAATTCAAAATTTTGCCCTTAATTTAGAGCTGCAAGCACATAACCACAGTGTGTGACGTGGTTGCTGTTTTTTTGTATTTTTAGCAAGGTGAAATAACGTGATAACTCGGACTTTGGGGGGGCATCTTAACGTGTTTGAAAATAAACTTCTAGTTTCATCTAAGCAGTTAAATTCTGGAATCCGACCCTGGCGAAACGTCAGTATAGCAAAAATATTACAACTTGATAGAAATATCCTCCGTTGAATACTTTCTGTTTGGTAAAACAGTCGTGGGAGCTTGGTCCATGACGACTTAATGGTTATGATCCAGTTTGCAGTATGTAGCCCCCAGAACCACCTGATCGTAGGGTACTGCTTACCAAATGTGAACCTACGATACCCCAAAAAACGTCTTGCTTTTGAAATTTCGCCCCGACTTGGTTTTGCTGCACTTTCTCTAGATTAGCAGTTAATACCGCCAAACATAGTGAATGTCACTTCCGGAGGGCATGTACTTAAACGCTGGAACGCCGGAACGCCGGAACGCCGGAATACTAAAACCCCGAACGCGGGAATACTTAAACCCGGAACGCCGGAATTCTTAAACCCTGAACACTGGAATACTTAAACCCGAAATGCCGGAATACCTCAACTCTAAATGCGATTTAACATACAGAAGATCGCTGAAAAGACAAACAATTAGGGTTAAGCCGCGCTACCGCATTATTAATGTTACCTTCTGACTCCCGCCAAAACCATTCTCCTCACTATCCCCTCCTTTCCCGCCAACCATTATTATTATAATTTATTTGATTGCTGGGCTGTTTCGCGCTGGCATCGACATGGAGGACTCTCCAGCAAGGTAAGCGTATGTACCTGAAATTTTCTCTTTGACTTAAAGCGTTTAAAGTAACATTTTGCAAAGTGATAAACTGTTATTCCCTTCCTTTAGTCCCAGCCAAAGGCCAGAGAAAAAGAGGTGAGACACTGAATCTTAACTAGCCTGCGCGCAGGTTTAGGCGGGAGGCAGAAGGTAACGTTAACAATGTAGCGTGGCTTAACCTTAATTGTTCGTCTTTTCAGCGATCTTTTGTATATTAAATCGTCATTTAGAGTTGAAGTATTCTAGCGTTCCAGGTTTTAGTATTCTGGCGTTCCAGGTTTAAGTGTTCCGGCGTTCCAGCGTTCCGGCGTTCCGGCGTTCCGGGTTTAAGTACATGCCCTTCCGGAGTTGATCACAGACTAGCCAGCTGGGTAGTATGAGAACCAGGCTTAATCAGTGGAAGTTACAAGTATCCTCAGATTTTTGCTAGGGATTGAATAGCGGGTGAGATACTCGAGCTCGCACAAAAATTACTCTACTATAAGTTCTATCTCCACTAGACTACTCTTAATCTACCTGTACAGTAGACGCCCGTTATCTAGAACAGAAACTCGTTTCCTCTTGAATACTGTCTCCAGTCATTTACTACTGCCATTGCCGAAGGAATTTTTGATTTCCTTGAAACCCTACTTTATTTTAAATTAACCCTATAATGGGGGAGGGGGGGGGGGAGTGCACAGACTCTGCCTTTGGGGACTTGAAACTTTTCTATTATTTTTTTAATGTGTGAACAAGCACTGCCAAAATTTTATTGAAAAATTAGTTGGGAACAAATTAGTGTGGTAGGTCAATGTACAGTGAGATTCACGTTGCTAAGGCAATCAAACTTTGACAGGCGTGTTCATCTGAAATTGTTTGGTACATTACTGTTTTAACTGAAAACAAAAATGACTTTCTTACTGAAGGTGTCATGCTATTAGATAATTTTAGAGTTCTTTTTATTATTTTTGTTCACTTTTTGGTCAATTGGGTGGCTTTCCGAAGTCTTAGAGAAATCACGAAATCCAATACGGTGGATCCAATTGGAAATTATGACATAAATCTGACATCGTGTGACGTCATCAGTATCCCTTGCCGATCTCAAAGGAGACATTCTTGGACAAAATTCTTGGACATACTTTTGACCCTCTAAGTTTCATTTTCATTGCTTTATTGCTATCGGAGTTTGCTGGAGGCCTGCCCCACAACGGCTTCAGTAGACCAAAGAAGGCCCGGTCTAGATAGGGTTAAGGTTGTCTCTTAACTGCAGCTGATTACTTCCTCAAAACTGAAGGAACCTTTCAAAGCCCCAGAAGTCGAAAACAGGAAGGTTATTTTCAAATCTATGAAGACGTACCCAGCTGTACGAGTTCTTTTACTTAGCCAAACCATGGTCTTCATTGGGTTGTGTGCTTGCAGATTAAATTAAGGACAAAAATTTGTTTCTTCTCCCCATGAGCTCCAACCCTTTTTTTCAAATAATTTCACTATTAATTTGTGAAGGATCATGAATTCAAATTTTAGATAGCTAAGAGCCAAAACGCGAGTGCAAAATGGAGCAGTACCCGGTGTTGTTGTTGACATTAGTAACTGGTCAGCGGCTACTGCCAGAATAATATAACACGACAGAACTAAATGCAGGGAAAGCTTGTTGTAAACGAAGGTTGTTGAACGAAGAATTTTCTAAAAACCGACTGTTTGACGCTTCTAAGATGATCTCTGAAACGCACGGATCTATATATTTCATCGAAGATGACAGAAAATTGAGGTAACGGGTGCAAATGTAAACAGAACAAGATGCCCTTCGTTGATTTCATTGTTTTGCAAGGCACTAAGTGTTCGCTAAATAAGTTTGCAAAACACAGGCTGTGATATAGGCAATATGACTTGCTTTTATTGATTTATTCTCAGATTAATAGTTCTAGATCAAGGTCGTTTTGTAAAGCGCAATTAGCAATCATCGAGTGGCATGTACTTCATAACTTGTTTATCTTGTGAATTGAACATAGTTAATGAGCTATTTGAATGCTGTACATTTTAATTAAAGCTATATGCGAAATGTTACCAGTTTACATTTGTGTCCTGTTGTAGTTTGAAACTATTTTCGTGTTTTCCTGATGTAAGGGAGCATTGCTCGCATCACAGTTGCTCTTAAATTCCACGCATAGGTTGTGGTTTGTAATTTGCATAATTAAGAAATACTGGTGTTTCAAAGCGGCGCCACGTTCTTTAAACCGTCTGGCCGCACGATTTTATTTTATTATAATTAAGACCAAGTCTTTAACTTTCCATGACTGCAAGGAATTTGCTAGACGAGGTCTCACTTTTTGTTAACATGTATTTTTGTTTACCCATTTTTCCTACTTTTTTAAAAGCTGTTAAACTGGGTTGTTAAAAGGAACTGTTTTAACTACTCAAAACAACTACATGGAAATGTCAGTAACAATGTAGGATAAGGAAGAGTTGTACTTATCAACCAACAGTAGAATTTTGTCCTGCATCAAATTTTAAGTGTTGTGAGGATTTACCAAAGTTATTGAAAATTGCTATTTTTGTACCAATAAAATGTGCATTTTTGTCCACCAGGGGACCCCCCTTGTAAACTGTTGAAGAAAGCATTTAGAGTCCAAACGAAAATTGTTTTTAAAGTACCCAGACAAAGTGCAATTCACATACAAGATTTGAAGGAAATCTATTTTGTGACCAATTTGGGTTATGAGGATCTTAGGGAGACAGCCACTTAAATCCATACAGATTCAGTTTTGTTGTACAGAACACACTTTACTACTGTAGAAGTTCTAGGCAAATCACGGGAGTCACATTCAGCACGTGGAAAAAAGGAACTGGTGATGGTGATGATGATGATGATGACAATGATGATGATGACGATGATGACAACAACGATGATGACATTGAATAAACATGACTTTACCTTTGCATGAATTCTACATGTAACAATTCCATGCAAGCAAAAAACAAACAATCAAGGAGCAAATCAGTGTCTACCTTGAAACAAGACAAGGGATTGTCCACACTAATTTTTGAAGTAGCCAAGTTAAAATGCCTTGGCTAGAAAGTAGCCACTGCTAAGAGTAAAGGAGACCCCTAGCCCTTATCAACAGGCTTGCTCCAAACTCCCAGGATAACAATCAAGCAACTTCTCATGAAATTTTCTTGGCAAGACAGCAGAAGCAAAATAAGGACTAATACCTGTTCAGAGCCTTTAGCAATGTGTTTTAAATCCACCATTTGTCTGGGATGCTGAACAGAGGATGAGGACACCTTTCCTAAAGTACCTTGGAAGTCCACTTTACAAGAAAAAAAAATGGCTTGTTACAATTATAGTTGATAATGTTTACATGTGCTGATCTCTATGATCTATCAAATGCTTTGCATGTTTCCATCAAGTAATTTCATGCAATAGGAATGCAAGTAGGCATTTGGGAGTTGAATAAGAAAAGCTGTGGAAACAAAAGCTTATAGTGGGTATTTACACCGCTGTTTTGAGTTCCATATGGAAGAACAAATTGATGTTTCTATTTCTTTATTTTTAATGCATGAAAGAAAAACGTCAAATAACTTTTTTTTTTGTTTTCATAGAGTTTATGATAAATGGCACCATGGACAGCACCTTGTTTAGGAGGTGCATGAAGTTTTTGCTCCATGAAGCTTTTTGCTTATTACTTTTGGACAACTTTTGCACATCTGAAAGGTGACTTTCTGATGGCTCACAGAACGTCTTCAACTCTGTACCCCACAACTCTGGTACTTTAATTGGCCAGTTGCTCAAAAGTTTTCTTTGCCCATCCACTTGGAAAAATACTACACAACTTGAAACTGAGGGTCTTCATGATGATCAAGAATGATGATCTTCCAAACATGGCAAAAATAACAGCTGAGGGTTTAAAATGATTTAATGTGAATCAACTTAAATAACAACATAATGTCCAAGTTTATTAATTTATAAAGTACTTACATGGAGTGTAGGCCTTTTTCTCTCGTTCAAAGAGTGGTAGGGCCATCTTTGTTGTCTCTCTGCCAGTTCTGTTATCTTGAACATTGGGCCTTAACTGTACACCCTCATTTTGTTTCGCATGCTCCTTAGCTGCTTTTCTCCTTGTATAAGTCTGGAGAAATTCACATATAAATCAGTGGTTTCTCGTTGGATTTTTGTTTGTACTTGTCAGCTAGTCAGTTATAATGTCAGAAAGCAAACACATGCCCAATAATTATATCATTAACAACAACAATAATAATAATAGTCTTAATTTTAATTATCACAATAAAACAGAGCCTCAACACGTGTGACTTCACCCTCAAGCAGCAATAAAAGAAAATAAAAGCAATAACCATCCTAGGGACGAGATCTCGTGGTTGTTGCACAGGGCACCCAGGCTCATGAGCACACCACTTCAGTGGCAGAATATAAGGACTTGTATGGAACTTGATTGCTAGTTTAGTCAGGAAACTAAAAATGACAATAAATAGCCTATTAAGTTTACATACCAGATCAAACATCGTCCTTGTGTTGTTTCTTAATCGTCTCAAAGCCTTTTAACCGCATTTCAGCTAGTTTTAGATTTCCGAAACTGTTTAACTTTCGATTAGCACACTAAAAAAGCATCCTTGTATAACATCAAAACAGACATATCAGAAATAATGGCTCTAACTGTCTCTTTTTGTCTCTTCTTAAAAGAACAAATTATTCCATTTGTGTTTCCCGTTTTCTCTTGTTATAACGTTCCATCTTGATCGTAGCTAATATAAAATTATGTCCTCTATCACACAACAACCTCTGTCTCTTGGGAGGCAATAGTTCATTAAGTACTTGAAAGTTGATTACCGTAACAATATTCCACAACTTACGATCTCGGTTTCTAATTACTTCAGATATAGAATACAAATTACAAGTGTAGCCAAAACGAAAGGGTTGCCTAAGAAACTTGTCTACACAATCGAGATATTTGCCTTGAACAGTACATGTACAGTACTTTGGGTAATGCTGAACAATTCAAAATATAATTGTAACTTGGCATACAAGGGGGAGTCAGGATGCCTTCCCTCATGTGAAGTCAAGAACTTTTATTATTGTGTGTTTTACAAACCAAATTGAACCATTAAGACGATTTCCGCTCAATGTTCGAGCAGTAAGTGCAAAAATTAAGCTACCAAAAATATACTTGCAGTACAGTCACATTTTGAGAACAGATAAGAAAAACCTATCGATACATTTGCCGTAAGGCTCCCGCGAGAGAAAATTGGATTTGAAGTTATCCATATTTCAATTAAAAAGACGCTTCATGTCAGTTCAAAACAAAATGGCACCCGTTTTTTAGCATATTTTTATGAGAGTTGACATTGATTTTCTTGAGAATGTTTGAGAATTTCATCACGGGGTCACTTGTAAAAGTGACCAAGAGTGAAGTGTTTCAAATAGCATTGAAAATGTTACCTTGCTATGAGTAGTTTTTTAGTAAATCTTTTTTGCACTTATTGCTTGAACATTGAGCGGATTTCGTCTTAAATTTTACATGGATTTATTTTAAAAGGTCTTGCAAAAAGTACATTGGCAGAACCAATCATGTTCTGGATGTCAGGTGGACAAAACTTACAATTGTCATTGTCAATCAATCAATCAATCAATCAATCAATCAATCAATCAGTCAGTCAGTCAGTCAATCAATCAATCAGTCAATCAATCAATCAAATAAGGAAAAGATGAAGAAGAATGTTCCATCTTGAACAATGCAGTAGGCTTTCAGCAGCACCATAAGGTATTCCTGGAGGCTGAAGTGACCCTTTTCAAATCGGTTGACTTTTAAGTAGCTCTACATTTGTCACAAGATGAGTTTGTTTACAAATTTTCAGTTAGAGGGAATTTGTATTTAGCGAGATATAAGCAACTGAAGGTCCATCTCCAAGGAAAATTACCACAGCAGATGGCTAAGAAATGTAATTGCGGTTTACGAAAACATCCCCTACGGTGCGCGAATGTGACAGTTTGTGATCTCTAGCTTCGATTGCATAATTATCACAAGTTACAGACTCTTCGCTTAATGAGCCTTATTCACGCCAGTTTAAATGGAATATTACAAGTTACCTTTCTCTCATGAAATACAATAGTATTTTGGCGGTAAAAGTGTACTGAAAAATATTTTTTTTCTACGAAGACAGAGCAACGCAAGTTTGGTTCGTGACATTGAAATACTAGCCATTGCCCAGAGTTATCGAAGACAACTTCTTATTACAGGTCACCAAAATTGCAATCCTGTCCATTGCAAAATACAACACAGTATTTAAAAACAATCTGTGGAAGTTTCATTTTATCATAAAGAGCAGAGATTTTTTGGTACTTCATGGAATAACTCTGACATATGCAACACAAATGAATAAATCTGTCAATACCGCGCTCCATGACATCGGTTGCCAAGGAAAGGTGTCATTGTTTATGCTGGCCCTTCTGATTGGTTTTTGTGGGAAAAATAGCCCACCTTAAAAGGAAAGAGAGACCAAAAAAGGGCACTAGTTTGCATTTTTCCACTGGAAAACATGACCGAAGGGCTCAAAAACAAGAAAAAGGCCGTAGACCGATTTTTTTCCGATTCCAGCGCAATTTTGGGCTAAAAAATTCAAGTTTTATCAAAGGTGGGGATTTATATATTACAACATTTTTTCTTTGGTTCATCGGACCGACTTGAAACTTGCAGGACAGTAACTAGATACATTTATGATGTTTTCTTTGACAGTACATCAACTGTTGTCAAATATTAGTTCTGCGATGACTTCAAGAATTCTATAAAGAAGCGAAATTGAATTTTGCGGCATAACATGTTTCGATTTGCCTTTTCTGTGACGTACTTCCACAAGATTTAAGGTTTCAGTGACATACATACACTGGTAAAAGCTTTTTGAAGTTGAATGAATTCTCTTTGAGTTATATTTAAAAAATGGAGAACCAAGA
This sequence comes from Siderastrea radians, assembly GCA_964017195.1. Classification (NCBI taxonomy): domain Eukaryota; kingdom Metazoa; phylum Cnidaria; class Anthozoa; order Scleractinia; family Rhizangiidae; genus Siderastrea; species Siderastrea radians. Next base: position 326,182 of record OZ024887.1, on the reverse strand, counting down.
ATATTTTGACCACACCCAAGAGTATCAGATTACAGGAATTCTATACATACATGTACTTTCAGAATAAAACTATTTTTCAACGACTCTACACATAATATTGTACTGTCTGTGTTAATATAACCAAGTTTGAACAAATATTTCTACAGAATTGGGACATAAAAATAAGTGGCAAAAATGTCCAAATTAGCCTCCAGGAATACCTTAAAAATGCTTAACCTATAACATTTACCTTGGAACACAGCAAAAGCCCAAGTGGTGAGAAGGGGGGGGGGGGGAGTTCCAGCCACTTTGCCTCTCCTCAACCTCACTTCTTCATTTCATACACGTACCCTTGATAGTCTCATTTTAATATCAGTTACCTGGAAGTAGTAATCGTCTAGTTCAGGTTCATCACTAGTGAGTTGAAGTAACTGAATCTTTATCAGCCATTCCTTCTCCCTCCTTGTCATGAGGCCAGCATATGGATCATCCTTTCTTGGGCCACTCTCAGCCAAGGTCAAGATGTTGTGAATCTTCCTCTCTAAGTCAGTGAACTGATGTTGGTGTTCGGCTCTATTCTGCTGCCTGGGTGAGAACCTGTTGTCATGCTGGTGTCTTGGAAAGTTCTGCCGTAGGTCCTGGAATCTCCTGTTATGAAGCTGAGGGCTGGCAAACCTTGCATGCTGGGGGCTCATTGGAAAGTTTAGCATGCTTCCTCGTAACATGATCTGACCTGATTGTAAAAAACGGAAAGAAACCTTAGACTGACCAGTTTTGGGTGAAAATATTCTGAAGTCTTGCAAACAAGTCAATGACCTCATTCTATTCTAGGCAAGCTAACAGGAGCTCGCCAGTAGCCAAGGACATGCTAGACTCTCTGAAAGTTAAGCATTTGATTCATGGAAGTGATTCTCTGTTCATTGGCTCATTATATGGAAGACACATGCAGGATCTAAAAAACTGGCAGCTGGTTAAGTGGAAAGAGAAACTTGACCACATGCAGCATGCCATTCTGAACTACAGTTGTATGATTTCAATGGTCAATTTTTCCACTGGTGGGATAGCAAAGATTTCAATCACTCAACCTATGATAACTGTAAAATTGTGTTCACTTGATGTGCCATGATTTTGTTAATCATTCATAAATTAACAAAATTACAGATGGTCAGTCGGACTCCACATGAAGTCCTATCTCCATTATTAAATTCATATCATCAGCTGGGATGCAGTGTATCTGCACACTGAGAATAACAAATTACCTACAGTGACACTTTAACATGATGGTTATTTGAACTTGTACTTACCAGGATCAGAATGTGGCATGGGAAATGGCTGTCTCAGAAAAGGAGGTGTTCTTGGTGTTCTCATCATGTGAGGTCCTGGGCCTGGGCCTGGACCTAGAATTCCAGGCATACCAGGCATTCCAGGGATGCCAGGCATTCCAGGCATACCTGGAATGGGGTGTTTAGATGGACTGGGTCTCTGCTGAAACATCTGAGGTGGAACTGGTGGAGTAGGCTGCAGAACAAAATTAATAATTAATAATAATAATAATAACAATGATAATAATAATAATAATTTATTAAATCCTCCTTACAGGCTTTTCAGAATTTAATTACATCAATATATAAAAATGTAAATGTAAAATGTTTATGTATATATATATAAATAAAAATGTAAATGTAAAATGTATATGTATATGTATATGAAACATCTAAAAAAATTACTTATCCTTCTTAAAATGATCCTTTAAGGCAAATTTAAAACTAGCCAAAGAATCGATACATTTAATATTCTCGGGTAAATTGTTCCACAGTGAAACTGCTCTCTACAGGAAACTGCGCTGGCCTGTACATGTAGATGAGCAGTGCATTGGAATCTGCAGCATACAGTATTTCTGTTCCTAGTGTTGCGACTGTGTACTTCCGATCTTTTTATAAACCTCTCGCTTAAGTAAGATGGAGCCAAACCCTTTAGGCACTTAAAGATCACAGCAGCATCTCTTAATCTTAACATCTGATGCACTGGCAACCAGTCTAACTGTTCTAGAGCTGGCATTATATGATCGTACTTCAATAGGTGCCGCAAAATTTTGCACATTCTGTAATTTGGCAATGTTCTTCTCTGACGTATTGCCCCACACAGATGAACAATAGTAGAGCCTACTGAAAACTAGTGCATTTACTTTTTTTATTAGAAACTTTTTATCCAGGATGTGTTTCACTCGGTTTATCTGGCAGAGGCTTGCTGTGCATTTGGACACTACTTGGGTGACATGTTCGTCATAAGTCAACGTGGAGTCTGATACTATTCCTAGATCTCCGATACTATTCCTAGAATTCATCAGGCACTTTCTTTAGCATTTGACGTGTACCCAGCAGAAGGAGTTCAACATCACAACCATGTCATACTGCCTTCACTAAATTTAATTCTTATTTGAGAGAAATAATTATTATTCTGTCATCAATTTTACAATTAAATGTCCTTTATTAATTTTATGAATATTTTTGTAGTGTACTTTATAGTGTAATGTCTTTTTACTCCTTGCTGAATTCATGTACTGCATCACGCAAATAGCATATTAAGCCAAACAGAAACAAAAAAATGTAAGGTAACAACACCAACCTTTTCAAGTTTTTGATTTAGAGTTCCAACTTTTTACTTTTTCTTGATAGAAAACACACGAATATTACTTAAAATAAAAAAAATCTCTAGACAAACGTTTTGCAAGATATTTTGTCCTTGCATGATACAAAATACTGCATGCATGACTTTCAACTTGTTAGCTGCATTAGTTTTTTGTGCTTCTAGCTTTCAAGAAAGAAACACTAACCATCCTTGCTGGGGAACGAAATCCAGGAGGGGTCATCATTGGCCTTGGAATCCCAGGAGGAGGTTGGCCAATCATTGTCTTGCGTGGTGTTTGTTTTGGTCCTTCTGGTACCTGCTGAGGAGTGCCACTGGTATCCCCTGTAAGTTCTTTCTCCAGGTCTTCAAGCTTGATGGCATTCACAGGTGGTGCTTTCTTCATGAAGCGGCTTGGTGGAACCAGACCTGGGCGTGGTATTGCTGTCACTATTGAGTCATCCTGCAAAAATACAATTTAAGGACTGTTGATGAGAAATCTGTTGACAAGTCGTGTTTGTACATGAACATTGCACTGATCCAAGATGTTCTGAAGCTGATTAAAGCTAACCCACTGTTAAACTTTAACCAAATAAAGTTTTTCTTTCTTAGTTTGAGGAACTTTAGAAAGATCACAAGAACAACAGACATGAGTAACAGGATAAACAATACATGTAGTTGTGCAATTGTCATTTATGGTCCACATTCTTAGACATTTTACATTGTAAGAGAATCTAATTAACATTGATGTAATTATTAGTAATTGCTAGTTTTAATTTTTAGTAATAAGCAGTTTCTTTAACTTTGTTGCAAGCCTCCCCTGTTAGCAGAAATGCTAAATTAAAACCCTTTCGACACTGAAGTAAGATTCTTTTCTTTTTTACATAGTTTTAACACTAGTATTAGGTTACAGATTGAGACTTCCCAATTCTAAAGGGAAAACTGAGAAAACAATAAAAACAAACTGACAGAAATCTTTACTCATAAGATACATATTAAGTCCTGGTGAGAGTGGATTGGCTTAACTCTGTTTTTCGCTTGTTTATAATTTGACATGTCATCAACAAAATTCCTCTTCCCTTGCAAAAAGGTAGATAGTACACATACAGTACGGCATGTTCAGTGTTGAGAACATTACCTACTGTATTAAACCATGCTATGTGGACAAAGAAAATCAACAACATTTGCTGCGAATTATAGCATTTCTAATTAATTCCAAATTTAAAGAAGTTGTATTGCACCAACAATGGTTGGCCAAATAATCAAAGATGGGATTCTGTACTTCTGCTCTGTGACTGTAATTTGCATTCCTTGTCTACAGGTACAGTGTAAGCGGCCCCTGTTAAAGCACTCCCATTGTATTTCTCTTCACTGACTACTGCCATTTATTTTAAAGCTGGTTAAGGGAGTTTATAGTTCATCAAGTCAAGAACTCTGCTGTCGGTAACTGAGTAGTGCCAAAACAGGTTTGAAACCTTAACTTGTAAGACTTAGTACTTGTACCTCAAATGCTGGTGAGAATGGTCTCCGTTGTCTTCGTTTTCTTTCAGTCTCTGCTTTGAGCAACTCTTCCAGAGGTGACTGCTGAGTATTTACTGGTCCTTTGGTTTTATTTTCTTTATCAAGTTTAGATGGAGATCCCCAAATATTAGAAGATGGTGAGATCTACATGTGAAAATAGCAAACACATAGTTTGTTTTCAGAATAACTATTTTAATGTTAAGCTTTATTTACATGTAGTGTGTTATACTATTATTATTGCTACACAGCCACTTCAGAACTTGTTCAGTACTACATGTAGTTGATACTGCAAGACACATCAAGGCCATTTAATGCATTGTACATGTTCATATGATAGTTGAATCTATGCATAATACTATTTAATGATACTTTTTAGGACCTGGGAGCCACATGGAGTTTGTGAGGCCTTATCCTCTTAGTTGTCAGTGTTTCGTGATTTTAATCCATGCAAGCCATCAACAGGGCAACAAAACTTGTTATCTGACAAGAATAGATGACTTTATTAAATGCACATCATCTCTTCAAAACATGTAGAACAAATATGACCAGCCAGTGTCAAGGAGCGGACATTAGTGTGCTCACCAGATCATGTAATGATGTAGAAGATGCTGGGCTGGACAGTGGTGAAGTTCCATCCCACACTGGGTTGATACCAGATGAGGGCTTGATATCCTGATCAATTAAATGAACATCAATTAGTTAATGTGGAACCACTACATTTCTGACAAGAAAGCTAGTCTGTTCATTATTTATTTATTTATTTATTTATCCATCTGTTTGTTTGTTTATTTATTTATTCAGACTGGACTCCCCTGGTAGGCAAGGCCAAAGATCTGGCTGCTACTGCCTTAGCCTGCGTAGGAAGCATTTCCGTAGTATAGGGCTTTCCGCAGGTTTGAAGCATTTTTCACTTTTTCAATGCACGAAAATTGGGGTGAACGCAAAAAAGTGCGAGCAACGGGGAGGGGAAGGGAGGAAAGGAAACGCTTGCCTGCAAACCCCACAACGAAAAACCGAGTTATTGCAAAATGCTGCGAGTTCAAGCAATGTACTTCAACTTGATTCGATGTTACGCGAGTTACGCAAGTTACTGTGTTAATTACAATAAACACGGGTGTTTTTCTTGGGGAAATGTGTTCGGACCACCGCAGAAACCATGGTTGTGGACAGAAAAAACCAGAAGGCACCAGCTCTGCTATATTTGAGATCAGGACCGCTGTGAAATACTGCGAACTCAAGCGTTGTGCCAAGCCATTTCGCAGCATGGAACCAACAACAAAGATGAAGCCTTTGAAAGTAACTTGAACTTTTTGCTTTCCTAAAAAGACAACTGAGTACTCTGTTGAACTCTTTCTTTCCATTTATAGTTATTTGATATTTTTTCTCAAGTTCTAAACTTCACTTCTGTCAAACTGAACAGTTTTGCTAAACAAGCTAAGCTTTTTAAAAAACCTCTTTTTCAAAAGTGACGGTGGTCATGCAATTTCCGGTCAAGAAAAAACGCTGGTTGCCCAAAAGCACTGCGCAATTTCCCGCCAAGAAAAAACACCCCCACTCCACCCCCGTTGGGTTGTCTTGCAACTCCTCTCTCCCTCCCCCAGAGTTACAACCTAAATTTCTCAGATCGATAGATTACCAAATTTCCTTAGTTATGGTGCTCGGCTATTATTAATCTCCCCTCCCCTCCCCTCCCCCTCCCTGCTACTTCCATCAGTGTTGCGCTCACCCCAAATTTTGCACTGCCAAAAAGCAAAAAATAAATGCCTCAAATGGCCTGAAAAACCTATGGAAATGCTTGCTACGCAGTCTACTACTGCCTCCTACTACAAAACGTTTTGACAGGGCTGTTACCTTATACTTGGACGATGTTCTAGGGATGGGTATAGAATCAGCTTCATCATCATCAACAAGTTTGGTTAAGTTCTGTTCAAGAATTTCCTGTTTGGAGAGATTAAAACATAAATTCAACAGTCGGTTTCTAGAAGTTTCTCCAGCAGTCATATGGCTGATGTGATGGCCAGGTGAGTTAATACTGTAAAATTCATTGCTCCAATCCAGTACAGCTCACTGTACTGTGTAACAAAAAAAATTGCACCTCTTCTCGATCTAGCTCATCCTCAAGATCCTCTGCCAGGGTAGTTCTTCTATCTTTGGTTGACGTTGATTCAGGGTCAGCTTTCTGGAATCCAAACCCCTTCTTCCTGAGCCATTCATCAAACTGTGCTTCATGCGTGCCTTCATCCTGTAAACCTGATAGCTTCCTGTGGGAAAGCTCCCAGTCATCCTCTATAAAAGATACATTCTACTTTTGCAGTGATACTGTGATTGTGTGAGTTATTGATCTGATCCTACTTCTGTGCTTTGCAGTGTAATCATAGCAGTGCTCGAAATCAGAAAAAAATTCAGGTTGTCCTTATGGTAAATGCCGGACAACCTAGCCCAACTTTGGTTGCCCTGATGAGGACTTGGTTGTCCTTAAAATGTTGTATGTTTTTTCGAGATTTTTGCCTAGTTATAGGATTTGACTAGACAAATACCCCTATGCCTCTATCTTCATAGTTCCCGAAGTATTTTCTGAAGCTGTGTAGTAATTTTCTAAATACCTACACCAGCAAAAATGCAACTCAAAACAACTAAGTACAAACTATTCCCAGACAAGATGCATCTCAGATAAACACATGGTTGTCAAATCTGTTCGCTTAAAAAAAGCCAAAAATTCCGAACTAAAGTTTGAAATATGAAAGAAACTTGAATTAAACTTTGTTTAGAATTGAATTCCATTCAAGATGAAGGCAAGAAATGCATTCAAATGCGCCAGGATATCGAAAATTTCGAAGTCATGCAAATCTGCATGCGTAAAATTATTCAAATGAAATACAGTACTTACCGCCTATCGCGTATCGATCATCACTCACAATGAACTGCGTACGAGTGCGCCAAAAACTTTCGACGAGGTCTAGGTTCAAGACAACACTGCAAGCTCTTCCTGGCCTGGCTTATCGAACGAGACGAAAAACGTCTGTTTAACTGTTACAACCATCGATTTCCTTGGTTTTAAGAATTCTCGTGGACTCCATCTTTCAGTAGAGCGTTATTTAGAGCGATTTTCGTGTCTCAAATTTATAATTCGTTTCTTTATTCTGTTGGGCATCACAGTAATGTAAGTACTTCAATTTTTTCCTGGGTTGTCCGGCGGTTTTCTTCTCGGGCAACCGGGCATATATTTTTCCTAAAAACTGGTTGCCCGAACGCACTTTAAGTCGTCTCGGACGACCGGACAACCGCTAATTTCGAGCACTGTCATAGCGTGGAAACTAATATTTATATTTGCATAACCCATGTCACACAGGAAAATAAAGCCAACCAATATTTGCAATCACTGCTCTTTACTTAGAACTCTTCATTTTTTCCTTATGTTCAGTCTTTTGTGTTTGAATAAAATCTTAATCTTGACGACACAATTTGGTGTCACTCACTTTCCTACTTGACTTGTGTTAGGGAAATTGACACTAAATTTCAAAATGATGCAACAACATTAAATGGAAATAGCAGATGAACCGACACTGAATTGCAAAGAGTATTTTGATTTAATTGCCAATCAGACCAGCCCTTGCCATCTTTGTGCGTAAAGTCTTACCAATGCCACCACTGCAACCTAACATTGACTTTGTTGTTTATGTCATTCCTTGTGATATATGCTGGGTTCCTGAATATTTCTCATGAAACATGGTAAGCTTAACTGAATGACAAAATCTCTTACATACATACATCTTACCCTTTGTGCTACTCATAAATTCTATGTAACTGATTCTTTACAACAGCACAATATATTATTTTACAGAATAACTGGCAAATATAGCAAAAGCACGTACATGTACTGAATGGAGAAAAACTGGCAAATATTTGGTGATTTTGTTGAAGCAAGGAGAAAAACTGAAAGTGGCATGCCTACAACGTTTAACTACCTCTTAAAATTAAATAAGCTTATAAAGGAAAATTCAAATGTTAAAGAAATATTATAATTATATCTTTTCCTTTCCAGTGTTGTCTAAAGATTACATAAACAACGAAAACACGAAATTAAGCAAGCTTAATTAAGTTACAAGTAATTTATGGTGCACTGCGGAAGCATCGCTCGACCAGTGCGGATAAAGCACGTGGTTCTCTCGACTGCATAGACAAAAAAGCGGGTCTAGGGAAAATGGGTTTAACATTAACGGTTGTCATGTTCCTTTACCTAGAGCCCCTGAGCCAAATGTGTCGTCGTTTAATCGGTCATAAGTGTCTCCTTCTTCGAGATTCGTCAGCGTCGGGTCCAATTCAGACAGGTCTTCATCCTCAAAGGCCTGACATACCGTCACAAAATATTAGTTTCTTGCACGAAGATGCATGGATGGAGAACCTAAAACGCTCAGTTACGATTTATTTTCGTCCGAGAGATGATTGAAATGAATACGTACCGGAATCTCTGGATTGAAACCAAAGATAGAGTCCGCCATGTTGACATGTTGAACGCACAGCGACTGCGCATGTCGTGTACCAAAACCTCTTTCTTACTCAGTCTCCCGCGACTCCCACATAGCAGAGCCTTCGTTCTACCGAAACAGCGGGCATACAAGGGCCTGACCGAGGTCCCCACGTCCCACGACTGTCACGTCCCACACAAAAATTAAGTGACTACAAAGGAATTTAGACACGTTGACAGCACAAATAACTAAATAAGCTTGCGTATTCAGCAAATCTGCTTACCGTGCTGCATACTAGGATTATGATTCATGATTTCAAACACTAATTTAAATCCTGACGCCGTTGTTCAAAGAGTGGCAACTCGGTTGCCAAGCGAATAAATCCTTTATTTTCTTGCATCATAGTTGGTATGCTTGCATTAAGTACCCTTTTGAAAAACCGAAGCCAGAGGAACAAAATAGCAGTTTTCTCTTATCCCTTTGAGGGATGACAATAGATTTAAAAAATCATCCAAAATGATGCTATAGCATTACATTTACGGCAAAACTCACAACTTTGGTGTGGAGTTTTTATCACCTCTTTGTCAAGTAAAATTAATCTTAACTTAACTACCACTTGACTCATGCAAACTCTAGTTTAGTTTGTATTTGTCTTCCGGGTTTTTCGCTTTGTATTCAATATTCTAGTAACAGCGTCTGACATAAGCAATTATAGACGCCTTTCCTGTCGCTTAATCTTTCTTTGCTTCAAAGTGAAATTTAATTTTTTGGTAAAATTAGTAAAAAAAAAACGTCGATTTATTTGCTGTGGGGATTGAATTTGCGCCTCTAATTAATTGTTAGACAACAAACAATGACGCGTGAAACTGCCTGCTACTCTGTCAAGCATCACTGAATCGAGCTGAAACGATTTCACGTCAGACAAGATCTAAAAGAAGACGCGGATTATCTCGCAGAACAGGACTTATACAAGTGCCAGCTCTTGAAAATGTCATCCATAAGGCATCTACCGCGGGAGGACACCCCCTCGGTGCTTTCAAATAGAGTTTATTCTGTACGTCACCTGAACAAATTAGAGTCCCAACGACTTGGCTCACAGATACATCACTTGAATGTTGAAGAGGCGCAAACAACATCGCTCATATCTCAGGAGCAAAAAGCGCTAAGGAGGGAGCTTACACAAATAAGAGAAGTCAAGGGCAATCCACCTGTTGGCATTGAAAGGAGAAAGCTGCTTCAGCAAATGTCAAACAAGGAAAGTCAAACTTGCAGACATCACCTATCCGTGGAGACTCAAGAGGTGCAATCAAGGTTTCGTTCTCTCTCCACTGGTCATGCTCCTTTGCAACGCCCACAGCTTCCACCCCTTAATGCAAGACAAAGAAGTAAGAGCACTACTTGTCCACCCTTGTGTTCAAGAACAGAAGAACTGTCTGGGCCGGCCTTCCGCCGCAAAGAGTCAGAGAGTGTACAAGACATCAACAATAACATCCCTCAGAAAGGCGTGAGTGGTCCCACAAGAAGCGATAAGATACGTCTGAAATGTCGTAGTACGGTGAATCGTCCTCAAATTTCTGCATGGGCTGGAAGGAAGAAAGATGGGATCCAGGAGGTGAGAAAAGATGATTTTGCAGCGGTTCAAAACTGGCAAAATCAAAACCACATAAATCTTGAAACTAAAATCAACCCAAACCCGACCTGGGAGAAAGAGGGCTCGAGAAAGGAGAAAATGTTTTCTGGGAACAGCAGCAAGGCGCCATATGTTTCTGATCAAGGCTTACAAACGCAGGGAGCAGTCAAGAATGCATCAACTAAGCTCGCTTTAACACGAAGAGGGCGCAGTTACAGCACCGGCAGAGCACCGATAATTTCAGAAGGAAAAGTGGTTGGCCTGTGTGGGAAAACAACCACAGTTTCACAGTATGCTAAACTTGAAAGCCAGAGACGGAAGAGTTGTGGTGCATCTTCTTCCCTGAAGGTGTTTGTCAAAGAGGATCGTCAGGATGCGCCCAAAGAGAACACAAACCAAAAGAGACAGCCTATGCAGAGCATTCCTATGCTGTTAACAAGGAGAAAGCGAAGCATGAGTACTAACTGTCCTCCTGTAAGTTTAGAAGGGATGGTGGTTGATAACGATAACAAAAACAAGCAACTGAATTTCAAGATGAATACTGATGACAAACAAAGAAATAGCTAAAATGGCGGAACTAAGGAGAAAAATCTTTCCAGCAAACAAGACTGGAGTGCTGACATTTTTTACGAAATCAGATCAGCCAAAATGACATTTCCGGACCTATTTGTTTATATTCGGGACCGGACGGGAAGGGACACGAGGAAGAAATTTCCCTTCCACAGTTGCAGGCAACATAGACCATTGAGCAAAGTGGCCGTCGATAACATATTTTTTATACGCTCATTTCATTTAGCTTGACTGAACTCTTTCGACGGTAAATGTTCTAAAGAATTAAGGCTGATTTGCTGACTGTTTTACAAGGGGATCTATTTTCACTGTTGAAATTCACACATTTACCAACTTCCAATTCACTCTTGAGTACTGAGAACAAGAGAAAGAGAGGGAAGGTGGTGATCAGTATACTGGCTATGCTACGAGGAGCTACGTCACGGATAACGCACCTAGAAAAAATTGGCAAGCTTTTTCAAGTTTGTCATTCGTAATCCTTCTTAATCTCCCTCAGTCGTGACCATCCTTGTATAGTTTTGGTTTATTATTACTTCTTTGGTGTTTTTCTACCTTGGGAAACTATTATTTGAGGTTTCCTTCAATGAGAAAATAATTCTGTCAGATCAGAAAAATGAATGAAAACGCCGTGACATAGTTCCTTTAACAATCAGACAAAGATTCCCATAAGTGAAGCGGCAGACCAGCAATAATCAGTCAAATGTATCGAAGACAATGCTGTACTAAATAACGTAAAAACATTCTCAGAGAATTAGAATAAAACTCTTGCATTGGTGTATATACACCTTGATGTATATACTTCTCTGTATATACCCTGGCTAGCTAGTTTAATTACGTTGCCTAACCTGGCAATGTCAAATAAAATTGACTTTAAGGAACAATAAGTTCTGCGTTTATTTTTCTCGTGCAATACCGCTCGCTTCCTTTCGGAACTTGTCTTTTATCGTTACGTGGCCAAATTCACGGATTTGATAATCACCAGGGGGTAATAGGCTCCTAACACTAATGAGATTAAACTAACACAGAGCACCGACTATTAATTATTAATTTTGCTGTTTTTCTTTGCCCTTGTTTTCGTTCGCAGAGAAGATGAGCTTTTGCTTTCGTTTTTGAGATCGTTTGTCGCTAGGCACGCATTCATTGTCTGACCATGAATTATTACTTTTTAGCTTGATGCATTTCTCTCGACAGGACTGATAAAGCAGCAACAGGGCAGCTGACAGGACCATGTCTGTGTACTGATCGAGAGCTGTAAAGAATTCGCTCATGCGCATAGCTTTATTGAAATTGTACGTTAGACCATTCTTTTCCCTGGGACCTCCATTTCTTCACAGAGGCTTCGAAATGGAGGGCTGAGTTGTTCAAGGCAGCGTACACGTGTTAGGCAAGCCCAGGGCGGCGTCAAATGTTAATTCATTTTTGCGATTTCCTGCAAATTTTTTTGTCCGTTTCAAACTGTTATCTTAAAATTAGTAGTGGAAACAAGCACTTTTTTAAGGGTTTTTAACAAGAGAAACGTAAACCTTGGATAACTGTTAAACCTGGGTTACACTACTATGGTTTTTGATTAATCGGGCCCTGAGGTTTTTGAAAAGGAAATGCCGTGCAATAAGAGAAGAGTTTATGTTCCCTCTACTTTCCCTTCTTCTCTCTATTTAACTTTGTCCCCAGGAATACAGCAAGCACTTTGCTTGTTAGCTCAATTGTTTAGAGCGACCGTAGAGGTCAAGGGTGCGAATCCCGTACAAGGCTGAATTTTTTTCAGGCTTTTCTTTGCGTCTATAACTGCGATGATCTTCTTTGGCATTTTAATAAGAAAGCAAGCACTTTGTGCGAGGGCAGTTGTGATAATTCTTAAGACTGGTAAGGCACGAATTAACTTTCTTTTTCATCAGCTAAATGTTCTTGATACATTCAGTGTCAATGCCCTTCAAGTAGGAATTTTTATGTATTCCTACCATAATAACTGACTGTTACCACGGTCCTTTGAGAACACAACAGACAGCCAAACTCACTTACTCGATCCGCTGAGTCCTACAGGCCCCATGCCTGTAAGACCAACACCAAGGAATTCACAATATATTATTTCAGGCCCGAAACTTTGGAATAATCGTACCCAGCACAAAACACAACAGGAGTTAAAACAGCATTCAAGTAGAAAATACGTAATTCAAATCCAGTATTAAACCCTTATCTGTGAACTCCTGACGTCCATTTCTTTAACTAGTAATTGTTATAGGGTAATATTCAATAAAACACAAAAAGGGATATACGAACGGATGACTCAGTATTCCCAATCTTTGTAACAGTCTGTTACGTCATAAACACCCGCCAAAGATCGTCCTAGATTCAGATGACTCTGAGATATGCGATATTCCATCTTACTGAGACGAGTGGTTCAAACCCACAGATGTGCCTGATATGGCGTCTGTCATTTGTCATTCCCTACCGAGAACAAGATGTGTTACGGGAACAATTTTGATCAAGCAACGAACGGGATACCCTAAATATGCAACGACTTTCCAGCCGTCTGATTGGCTGGCGTTTATAGATGGCGTTCAAGATAAAATTAACGTAGAAGATAAAAAATGGTTGTACATGTTGTATGCTTCCGGGTACTAAGATTATCAAGATCAGTGTTTCAAATAAAGTCGAGAAATAAGCCAACGAATGGTAGGCGGCACGTTTTATCAGTACAAAGAGAATTTCAAGAATTTCAACTTGAGATCAACTTGAATAACTTGTGATGATAAGCTCTATGGGTATTTCATGTCAGTGACGACATGTCGAAATTCTTGACCGTTTGTGGTCGTATAAAGTTTCTTGTTATTGCTTTTTGATGCTTCACTGTTAGGTCTCTCTTTTGGATATCGCAGATGTCATTATCACAGAGTTTTGCAACCGTTTAAAATCGAGTGCTACAAAATCGATGTCTCAACACACCAGCGCCAGAAAGTATCGAAAGACGGTAACATCTCTGGTCATGATTTAAAATAGCCCACTTCAATTCACGCGAGGGCGGGAGGAATTTTCTCGAGTATGAAATGACAGATTGACTGTCAAGGCTTGTTTCTCGGTTTAGACAAGGAACTGGACTGAAACTACCTAAACTGATTGTCCCTCAGTAGAGAATACCTCTTGATAGATTACCCTATTCTCGATTGACGGAACTATTTGCTGATATCCTGTGTTATACGTAAACGTGACTTCAAACTAAGGATTTCATCCAGGGCACTGTTTAAGGTCGTGGTGCTTTCTTGAGGACGCCGGAACTTACTGCAATTACCGAGTCGTCAGTCTTCCAACTCTTCACTACACGACGCTTTTTATACATCACTGGAGGCGTTTTCGTCCGACAAAGAATTTGATTTTTAAAGGAAATTAATGCCTGAGCCAGCAGTTATGCCTGATTTCCATCTGAAACTAATTTTCGTAATAATTTGTACCGGAAATATTTGAAACCGTAAAGTAGAAAGAAGAGACTAAAGTATGTCTACTGCGAGTTGGGGAGTCACGCGAAAGGGAGAGCTAACGATTTTCAACAGGGATCCTCCGTCCTGTTTTTCGAATCGTGTGGCCAGAGTAAGACGTTCAAATAGCTTAGAAGATAGGCGACTTCAGGACAAGTTACGAACTATACACCTAGAGCACACGATTAGAAACGGCCAAATCTATAAGGAAAGGAAAAAACTGGTAAACCAGTTGACCGGAATACAGAAAGTGCGAGAAACACCTGAAGTGGGACTAGAGAGACGCAAACTTCAGCAAGCAAAAGCTGGCAATCAGGTTTTATTTCACAAGACAGGAACACGCGCTCACTCCCCAGTCCCATCTTCACTACAAGGCCATTTATCATCCCATGTCACGCAGAATATCACGTCAAGTGCCGTCACGCAGTATCCAAGTGTCGACTGTCGCTGCTGTTACACCGGTTACAGGTTGCGAAGGTCCTCCCCCGCAGCAACCAGCCCCGACTGGAAAGCCCCAAGATCGCCAACCTTTCCTTTTTCCTCTGTCAAAGAGTCAAGAGAACATTTAGGCCATGTTTCAATAGATGAAGAATATACCTATGGCATTCCAAATGGTCTTGGACAAAGCGGATTAAATTCGTGTCACCTACCAACCATAGACAACAACAGACAGTGAAATAAACCGGTGCCAAATTTTAAAAGCATTTCTCGTCTAGTTCTTTTGGGATCAAATCATTCATACTTTGGATGTCTCGAATGTCTTCTTTGCAGACATTCTTTTCTACTGTGAGAATCTTTTCTTCCCACAATGAACAAGTAGGAGGGATATATTGCGCGATAGGACGCTTAAAGGAAGTTATTACTGTGTAAATATTTCATTAAAAATTGAAATACTGTTTTTTGTCAACAGAAGATAGAAATAAAAATAACAAAGACAACATAAGGAAACTATTGACAATAAAAACTAACGGTAAAAATTCACGTTTCGACCGCTCTTCGGTCATTATCAAGCGAAATGTTGAGAATATGAATTTGCATAGATATATAAAGTGACAAAGGGGCAAAAATATGTAAGGAAAATGTGTAAGGTAAAAATATGTAAAAGTAGCTAAAAGTATGTGTAAAAAGAATTTGTAAAAAAACAATAAAAGCATGTAAGTTTTTTGCATGCTTTTATTGTTTTTACAAATTCTTTGACCGGTCGAAACGTCGTGAATTTTTACCGTTGGTTTTTATTGTCAACATAAGGAAAACAAAGATAAAACAAGATCGGGACAAAAAGTGAATTAAAGGGAGAGTAACCCGGCTGATATATTGTTTAAGTATGGTCAGGAACGTACTTCTGCTGTAAGCTTTCTTATTATATTGAAATAAAAACCAACACCGAGGAAATATAAACTTGAACCACAAAGTTCTGTCAGCATGGCAATTCTGATTTATTGACACCCTGTCAAAATCAAATAACGAACCGCAATCCGCATACCTCCTTGCAATCCTGCACTTTGTCTCCAAGCTACGTGTTCTGCTATGCTGTGTACAGCCTTTTTATTCAATTTCATTGTATTTTTGTTTGGATTTTGCAATGCATCATGGAAATTTCGTAATCACTTTAACTGAACTTTAAAGGAGCTGCATGGCATGGCTTATCAACCAGCAACTTTTTCCCACTCCTGTTGTTTCTAGTGTTGCTGGGTAACGAGTACATGCACAGTGATTTGCAGCCAAAATATACCCAGTGAAATGCTGAAAGCAGCAGAAAGAGTGGGCTCAAAAAGAAATCAAGGTGAGTAACTTACATAAGTATCCTTTGTCACCATTATCTGAAGCATGATAATGGCTACAAGGGATATAATGAGTAACAACAGCAAAGATTCTTGTATCAAAAGTAATCACCAGCCAAAGTATACAAATACAGCTACATTTCTTTATTGGAATTACATTTAAGGGATTCTCTCTGATAAAATACAAGTCCATGACGTGTCAGGCTGAGGAACATTGTTCTCCTTGAGTTGGTACAGTGTGCTTAACACTTGAAGACAACTTCTATCAGCAGTTGCAAAGTTGCTACTGTTAGACATAAATTCCAACCCAAAGCAGCAGGAAAAGCACACCAAATCCCATGAAAAGAGAAGCGACTAATGACACCAGCAGTTCCTTGTAGATATCTCTACTGTATTTGGTGGAGGTGACCTCATAGCTATGGTAACCGTTAAGGAAAGCATCTAAAAACAGTGAATTACAGTACATCCGTACATCACTGTGTGTTGCACATAACATTTAGGAACTAACTTACTCTATCACTTTGCCCAGATACACGTATGTGGTTCAAGATCAATTAATTCTAATTATAATGTAACATAAAAATATTTATTGAGGATAAAAAGACCACACAACAGGAAAGATTCTTGTATCGAATGTGATCTCCAGCCTAAGTATACAAAATACAGCTACATTTCTTTATTGCAATTACATTTATGTACCAGTCAAATTGAAGCTTCAACATCCCCCCTCCACCCCGGGCATACCCCGGGCATTTGACTGTGCATCGTGCCTGGGGAGGGGGAAATTTGAACTTGCCTTGGAAGGTTGGGGAATAAGAACCAGATTTTTCTCGTTCTCGCGTAAAACACCCGAGTTTTTTCTGTCTTTTCAGGGTTTTACGGATTTCCAAGATAGAATTGTCTTTTTTCGTCAAAAACTCACTCAAAAGGGTCTTTACAAGAAGTTTGAAGGTGACATTACGGCATATCTCTCTCTGAAAAGCGCGAGTAGTGTTTGATTGAAGACGAAATTTGTCTTTGAGGAGAGGTATTTCAGTACTTATTGGTGGGGCATTTGAACAGCTTTTTGCCCCAAGGGGTGGGAATTTGAACAAGCCAGTCTTCAAAAGTGCAAATGCCCCAGGGAGGATGTTGAAGCTTCAATTTGACTGGTACATTAGGGGATTCTCTCTGATAAAATCTGAACCACAACAGCCGCACACAACATTGCAATCTAAGATATTCCCCCTGAAATTGTCACAAGCAGGAGTACAATTAGGGGAAGATGCAATTGTAGAGAACACAATGTTTCATGACACGTTTCAACCTTCAGTTCTCTTGTTCTGGCTATATGCACTTCAATAAAGCAACAAATTTGACTTACAACAGACCAACACATATTACAATAACGAAAAATGGACTGAAATGCAATACTCATGTGTCAGTATCTTCACAGCCCATAACATCACGCTTACCATATTTTCTGTTTGTATAATTCGATCCTAATGTCCTGGAAATTGCCCTCTGCCAAAAATCGAGAAAAATCGACCTTGACCTATACACCCTCGATAGCTCAAGGGTCACTTGTTCAACATATGGAGATAGTGGTAGGAGGTTGAGTGAAAGTCCAAATGAGAAATATACGTTTTGAAATAATATGGAAAATATAGAATACTTCATGGAAAGTGTGTGAGTACGGTATTTACGCACGAGTTGGTCAAGTATCGGAAATCGAACGAGTGAGATTTCTGATACAAACCAACAAGTGCGTAAATACTGTACGCATACACTTTCCATGGTGTATTATGTTTATTATACACATACTGAGATTTAAATTCTTGTTTAATGACAAATTGTTTACACAGATTCAAGTCAAGAGCTCACAAAAGATGTAAGTTAAGTTAATGGCCTTGTTGATTGCTGCCAAATATTCAACAATATATAGCAAGCAAAAAATATTATAAATTGTTTCCTCGACCGAAGCAGTTAATAAGTTCACCAACGTGTCAAAAGACTCTCAGTTTATTTGCTGTCTCGTATAGGGTTGTACCTGGTTTACAGCTTTGAGTCTTTCAAAACCTGTATTAACATCACAACGATAATTATACACAACAATATTGCCAAAGTTGAATGATTGAATATTTACATACCCGATGGCTCTTATTTAATTCTTTATCTTCGGGAGGAAAACCGGCGGTAATCTCAATTGTCGTTCGCAATGTCACTGATTACAATTAATTATCGATTGTAACGTAATCCTCTCATTAATTATCGATTGTAACGTAATCGTCACAAATTAAGAATTCGTTTCCAACGAAACATAAATGACTTGTAAAGTTTAATCTGAGTTGGACTCCTCAATATGGATTCTCTTCTACTTTCTTTTGGTGGTTTCAGTAATGGAGCTACTGGTTTGAATGGTCAGCAAAGTAGTAAGTGCATTGATGGAAATCGTTAACTGGCCTCCACTAATTACAGCTCCCTCGACAGTACTCATCGGCATTTTACTATTGTTTGCTGTGGCAGTTTCAGTAGTTGAAGTTGTCACCTGTGTTTGAGATGATGTTTGGCTTAAGATACCTAATATGTTTTTTTGCTGTTTTACGTTCAAGCTACTGTAGTTGTTATGCTTTGCACGTTTTTGAGCCCACTTAACTGCATTATATGTGTTGGCGGAATTTCGTTGTCATTAAGTTTTTGAATCGTGTGTTTACGAGCACTGTGGTTGGTAAGTCACTCATTGTTAATGTTTGCTTTCAAAGCCATCGTTTTCATCAAAGAGTTTATGCACCTACATGTATCACTGTAAACCCCATGGGGGGGAGTACGGGCAAGGGGGGGGGATTTGACCAAGAAGTAAAAATTTTGGTCAATTGCCCAAGGGTGGGGAAGCATACGTTCACCAAATGCAGTAAAAAATCCCCATCCAGGGGCAAAATGCCAAATAAAAGAGGAGCTGTGCTCATACCTTTAATAACTGGTGACTTAAACTTGGTATGAAGCTCACAAACTTGATTTAACCTATCTCTCTTACTAGAAAACATGTGTGATGTACATCATCATGCCTGTAAGAGTATTCAATAGACAATGAAAACGAATTTAAACCGGACCTTAGATCACTATCCTTATAAAAGGTGTTCTACACTTGAGACTTCAACTTAGTATGAAACTCGAAAACTTGATTTAACCTCTCTTCCTTATCTGACATGACATGTGATCTAACAACATGATGTGTGATCTACAACATCATGCCCGTAAGAGTGACAATGAAACTGGAACTTTTAAAACCATGTGATTATAGATCACTATCCTTATAAAAAGTGCTCTAGACTCGAGACTATGAATCTTTCAAACTTGATTTCAAGAGACAAGTGGACTTTTCACTTTTCAAAGCCAAGAAAGAAGATGCCAGGTAACGACGCTTAATCTTGGTCCCAGTTTCTCTGTCGAAAAAATCAAATGTTCCGACCCCCGAGCAAAGGTACTCGATCAAACCTCCCACTGAGGGGATGGACTTCGCCATCAAATCCCCACCCCTCGCCCACACTCACCCTCCCCACGGGGTTTACATTGACAGGTGCATTTGTTTGTTTACTCCCATGGGTGCCGACTTGAACCAGTTTTTATGGGAGCTGTCCTTTTTCGTGAAGTTTATCCCCAGATAAAATGGTGCATCGTCCGCCATCATATTTTCCGGTCGCTTCTCATGGTACATTTTGTACACAAACACAGGATCTCGTTCGCCACCAGTTGAAAACATTTTTGGCGAAACCTTTCGGACATTCGAGGCATCAACTCCAGACCTTGTTTTTGTCTGTCTTTCATTGTAAACTAAATATTCGTTACTTTTGCATCCTTAGACAGCTGGACATCGCCCCAGCACAAATCCCTGTGCTCCTGACAACCACGCATTCCAAAATGAATGGTGTTGTTTGGCCAAACAGTATTTACCAACGATTCAGCAGAGGAAACTCCAAGCATGTTATTTTTCGTGTAGTATGTCGATTTCCTCGTCGGTAGGCACCACAGCAGCTTTATCCTTGTTCCCTAAGCCTGCTTTCTTCAGTTCCTTTTGTTTTGACTGTAGACATTTTCTGGTCAATGCAAACTGTTTATCGTTGATGATACTCACGGGGTAGTTATTTCTCTTCAAATGCCTCTCAATACTTGAAACAAGACATCTTAAACTTGAGGGATCATAATCTCCCCCGTCTTTAAGTCTCACAGAGTGAATAAACTTCGCAAGATACTTGTTTAATTCTGCTGGCTCTATAGTGTGCACTTCTCGCTCATCGTTCTTTTCGTTTCTCAAAAATTCTTCCAACAATTTCACATCTCGCTTCGTCTTCTCTTTTGTGTTTTTGTTTTCGAGACTTTCCACATAATCCTCAACCGAAGTATCGTGGGCAACAAATCTTTTTTCGCTCATGTTTTTAAGTTTAAAAGAAAGTCAACTTCAACACTTGCAAAAGACTTGAAAAGCAAAAGCCTGATGAGAATCACCTTGCTCACCTTGTTACGGCTCACATGTCAAAAAATATAATGTGTGGCACCTGATTGGACATATCGTTTTCTTCACATGCGAAAAAAGCAATACGTGCCATTTGATTGGCTTTCAGCTACTTCAACTAGCTTGTGAACAAAAATTTATCTCGTGCCTTTTAAGTGGGTAAATCTCAGTATGTATATAATAACATAATCAAAGACACATCTTTACACATAGCGTGACAAAAAGATCAGCAAGAATTATGATGATCTTCAAGACGAAATATTTTGTCTGAAAGACCAAACAGCGACTACATCCTTGCTTCATAAACTTGCCATGGCCTCCTTCTCGCAAATAAGACACGAAGGTATAAAACCTACTAAGAACTTTAACAAGAACTTCTAAGAACTTCAGACAATCTTCATATTGTAAATCTTTTTCATTTACAACCAAGCCACACACTATTGACCGCTCAAGTTGAACACAGTTTTCAAAACACAAGTGAAGCTTGTAGCCTCTAAGACGTCAATGTCATAAAACAAAGGATACACAAAGAACCAGGCCATGAAAAATATTCCAATAGAAAGCAGCACAATCGTCAGATGAGGAAATACGGCCGGGTTGATTGGGCTAGCATATCGGTTCATCTGCTCTATCATAAGTCCCTCCTGATCATGAAGGACAAAAGATATCATTTAACAAGGAAGAAACAACGGTGGAAACAAATAGAGAGTCTAAAAGAATAATCCAACTCTTATTTCGTATAATTATCTAGGGTAACAGCGTTAAGATCGCTTAGATATTTTACAGATTGTACGAGACATAACTTACCATCTTGGAACTGAACAAAGAAGAGACGTGGAAAGGAAGAATTGGGTGAAACCGCTGCTTTGTTTACAGGGCATAGTTCGTTCGGTAACGTTCGGTGTCTTCGGTGTCACGTTCGGTGTTACTTTCGGTGACATTCGTGGGCTGATCGGATTCTTTCCGGTTCTCGGAGTCGTGTCCGGAAAGTGTTTACATGGACGAGGGAAGTCTGGAATCTAATTCTTTGGAAGGCGCCATGTTTGTTTCAAAGAAATCATGAGTTCGAAAAGGAAGAGAAATGAAGGGAAATCTGGCGAGTCAGTTGAAAAAGCAGAAGAGATCTTTCAAGCTGTTATTCTTTCAGATAGCTTCAACTTCAGATTTCTGCCAATAACTCTTGAAACGCCTAGGGTAAGTAAATTTGAGAATCACGTGTCGACTCAACTCTTGGCTCTTACTTCGGGTAGAAGACACAGAATTTGCAAAACAACTAGGGTATTGTTTTCTTTATTGTAAAGTAGGACATTGTTTTCCCCTGTTCATTGTTTTGAGTTTTTAATTTGATTGTTTTGCAAATTCTGTGTCTTCTATCCGAAGTAAAAGCCCAACTCTGTCATTCGATTTTGCTCTAGCAGGTTCGAAGTAAGAGAAGTTCCTGTTAAATTCTGTTCGTTTACTTTTACAATTATTAACTAGCAAATTCACGGGGGACAGGCATTGTTTTCCTTTTACTTCAGTCTTATCCAGGGTGTATCTGTGGTTCATGAGTTTTGTCATATCAGTTCTTGCTGGGTTATTCTAGAATTAAAAAAAAAACAACAGAAACAAAACAAAACAAAACTGTTAATACATGTGGATAATCTATGTAGCTTTAGTAAGCGTAAGTGCTGTATTGGAGTAACTTCAGAATACCCTGCCACTTCAAAGTGGCACTCCTAAAAAATCTGTATCAGCGTTTTGTTTTCTCGTGCTTCTTCCTTTTCTCACGTATAATGAATGACAAATAGGCCTACTGTATTTGTTTTCGTGGCTACACGGTTATGTGGCTGTGCACCAACCTGTGTGGGTACTTGGCTAGGCTACGTGTCTATGCAGCTATTGTAGAGTTAAGGGTGTTCGTGCGAAAAACTTCTACAACACAGATTTTTTTAATAGTTTGGCTACAGTCAGATAATGAGTTACCTATGTCAGAAATGCAAAAAAAGTTAGGGGGTCACCGACTTCAATTACGAAATAAAGCGCGTGGAAAACTACCCCAATTTTGACACATCAGTCCTCATAACTCGAGATGGTCTCGGTGCTTGTTAGTTGAAAAATATTCAAAATGATTTGCTGTAGACCCACTTTCCTAGTCAAATTTTATTTAAGTGGGTCTGTCAAGTAAATAATTTGAGCCGGTGTCATCATTTTAGTTAAACTGAACCTCTAAGATGGACTTTTACAAACTCCGTGCAGCTACAATAATAGCAAAATTCGACGATGGAAGGGTAGAAAAGTTGAAAAAAATCTAACTTCCACAATACTGATTTTCTTTAACTTTTCACAAAACATAGATAATTGACAAAGAAAGTGATCTATCAAAAGAAAATATGGGGTCACTGAACATTTAAGAGGGTTAAACCCATGCATAGATATTAAAGTGCCCACTAGCGCTACATTTCTTCAACAGTGCATGCCCAATGCATGACGTGGCATGACATCACGAAGTGGATTGCGTGTGCAGTAAGGATGCGCAGAAACAATTAGCGCGAACGTCCTTAAGTCTGTTTAGCCATGTGGCCGTGTAGTCACTACACATGGCTCTGTGGCTACCTGGCTACAGATCTAGTGGCTACGTAGTAGAGCTAATTTTGCATAGCCATTCAGCCTTGTAGTCACTGTTTTGTAAAGGAATCTGTGTAGCCTTTTAGCTATTGTTTTAAGGTGGCTCGATCAGGTTTTTGAGTGACGATACCTCTCAACTTTGAGCAACTAGCGTAACACAGCGAACAACCCAATAGAAACTCGATCGTTACTGCTGACCTAGAGAAAGATGAAAGTTTTAAATGAGGTAAGTTTCATCAAAATCGGAGTTACCATAGCAACGTAATGACGTCATCCCCCATTTTACATGAGAGCCGATTACTTGTCACCAAGAGATAATTCTGGAAAGCGCTCGACTGGATCTTCGACCTGACATATTTGTATTCATGTCTGCAAAATTTGAAGAATTTCTATGAGAGCGTTTTCGAGAAATTTTCGGGTGAAGTTTTAGGGTGTTAAAAAACAACAAAAACAAAATAATTTTGATCTGTTATTCCAAAAGTATGCCCACAAAGGCTTGATGAAATAACATTTTGGTTTTAAATGAATGTTATATCATCTAATTACTTTGTGTGAAAATTTCGGGGAAATCGTTCCATTTGATTTTTAGAAACGTTGACTTGAATATGAACGTGTTTAGTGTGTTACTGGGCTTTTTAATCAAAACTTGACACTACACTTGTTAAAATGGTTATGAATTAAAAAGCGGTAGATGAATTTTTTTATATCTTTGTCCTCAAGGAGAATAATCAATATTCAATACAATCCCAGCGTTTCAAATTCATTGAAACGTTATAAAGCTGTCAATTTTGAGCCAAAACTCAGGAAAATGTTGGACTGATTTTCACGCCAGTGGCTTGTTGCTCTCATTATGCATCTCCATTGTTTTGAATCAGCGTGCAATTGTAAATTTCACTACATCATGAATTCATATAACGCTTGATTGCTTTCCGAAGATGCTTCGAAAACGTGCTGAGACTGGGATAAGATTGGGGGAGACCCACGTCTACTGACCTGTTTAAATTTTTCGTTGACTCCTTGCCATAAAAATGTGGAACACTGACTGAGCACAGCAGCTTTCCGTTTGCGCTCTCTGTTAACCGAAGTTTGCGCTTACTGCTAACCTTGAGGTTTGCACTCACTGCTGTCAGCCTGTCCATTGTTATTGTAATGCTGACCTGGTACAGTAGCATGTTTTTCGGAACATCTTCGGAAAGCAATCAAGCGTTATATGAATTCATGATGTACTGAAATTTACAATTGCACGCCTATTCGAAACAATGGAGATGCATAATAAGAACAACAAGCCACTGGCGTAAAATTCAGTCCAATAATTTCCTAAGTTTAGGCTTTAAATTGATAGCCTTACAACGTTTCAATGAGTTTGAGACTCGGGGATTGTATTGAATATCGATTATTCTCCTTGAAAGCAAAGTTTTAAAAAAATTCATCTACCGCTTTTTAATTCATAATCATTTTAATAAGTGCAGGGTCGATTTTTGATAAAAAAGCCGCATAACACACTAAACCAGTTCATATTCAAGCCAACGTTTCTAAAAATCAAATGAAACGATTTCCTCGAAATTTTCACACAAAGTAATTAGATGACATGACATTCATTTAAAGCCAAAATGTTGTTTCATCAAGTCGCTGTGGACATAATTTTCAATAACAGCTCAAAATTATTTTGTTTTTGTTTTTTAACACCCAAAAACTTCACCCGAACATTTCTCGAAAACTCTCTCATAGAAATTCTTCAAATTTTGTAGACGTGAAGACAAATATGTGAAGTCGAAGATCCAGTCGAGCGCTTCCCAGAATTATCTCTTGATGACAAGTAATCAGCTCTCATGTAAAATGGGGGATGACGTCATTACGTTGCTATGGTAACTCCGATTTTGATGAAACGTAGTTCATGTAAAACTTTTATCTTTTTCTAGGTCAGCAGTAACGATCGATTATCTATTGGGTTGTTCATTGTGGTGCACTAGTTGCTTAAAGTTGAGAGGTATCGTCACTCAAAAACTCGATCGAGCCACCTTAAAGGTGGTTCTTTGTAGGCACATAGCCACTGGACTAAGCTAAGCTTAGCTGTAGGCTTAGCTACATATTATCTCTATAGTTAGTGTAGTTCATTCACACTAGATTTTTTTGTTTCCTTTGGTTTTGCTTTACTGTGCTGTGTGATTGGTTCAAATACTTACTCCACTTTATTAACCAATGTAAAACCAATTGTGATTTTCTTGCATGTGTTTTGCTGTGCCACTTTCCTGTACTGTTATTTCCTTCAAGTGCTTGCTTCACGGCATTATTTGTGATGTTGTGATTGGTTAGAGTAATTACGCTGGTTTTGGTTTCATGACTATGACTTTCACCACCTGTGATTATTCTCCCCCCCCCCCCCACTTTCCACCCACTTTCCTCCGAAAGAAGGACCTGATGCAATTCTTTTTCCTCTCTCTGCTTCTCACAATTAATAAATAAGTAAATACGTAAATGATCAAAAAACTAATAAATAAATCATGGAAATCCCAGTTCACAGGTTAGTCATTATGCAAACAGTAAGGTACATAGCTCAACCAATCATTTGGCATTTTGCAATGTCATCAGACTTCATGGTAAACAAAGACATATCAAAAAGATTGTGTTTAGTAGATCTTAAATCTAATTTGTCTGTTTCCATTGTGGCGCGACATGCTAGAGTTGTAACAAGGTATGTGGAATTATGGGTGGAAGGTGTGAAACTGGGGATTTTAGCAGAATGAGCCAAGTATGAACTGTGAATGGATTGAAGAAGCTTATATTAGCCTGCAGTCTTTCTTTTAATGTGGCACATGTCTTGTTTAAGTCTTGTTCACTCTTGGTTATGAAAGGGTTATACATGTAAATGTTACACAGCTTTGAAAAAAGTGTATTCACTTGTGAATAGCCTTAGATCAGTCTTTTCAGTGTTATGATTTGCATTCACAGGCCTTGCTACCATTGGTAAATGTCCCTCTTTTGGACTACACTATTGAATTTCTTGTTGAAGCTGGAGTACAAGAGATCTTTGTTTTTTGCTGTTCACACGCTGACCAAATCAAGAAACATTTGAGGTTTGCTGCTGTCATTTGTAATAAATCAAGAAGAGGGTTTAGTTTTGACATGATAAATCATTGAATCCCACTTGCTGTGCACTGCATATTATGTGTAAGCATGCTGTATTATAATTGTGAGGTAGATCATATTGAATTCCTTGAATTCCCTCTTTGAGGCAGAGTCAAGAACGTTCTCTAGAAATGTGTGAGGTTTGCCAGGAGCTACATGTATGCTGCACATGACATCCAAACCTATCAACCCTCCAAGTTAAGACCATTTTAGTCGCCATGGCGACTAAAATTTTGGAGCTGGCGACTTAATTGGAACCGAAGTCGCCAGCCTGGCGACTAAACTTGAGAAGAAGGATTGAAACATGAGCTTAGTTTAGCGACTTAAATTTTTCACTGGCGACCAAACTTGAGCAGTGGGTGGCCAAATGGCCACTTTGGAAAACAATAAACTTGGAGGGTTGCCTATGAGTACAAAAGGTGTAGGATTTCTGCTAAGTTTTGATATTTTGAAAAAAAAGGTTTTAACTTTTTTACCTTAAACGGGTACCCTGGCCATGTCTTGTTAAAGCTTAAATTTAGCGTCCTAATGGAACAGCTGGGCATCTTCCAAGCAATGTACTACATGTAGATTGTTTTCTCCCTTCTCTTTCTGCCATGTTCACCCATTGGGCGAAGTTGTTATTGCATCTATTATGTTGAGGCAGATTGTAATAATAATATTTATTTACATGCATTTTTTTTTGTTTTGGTAGCCAATCAAAATGGACAAGTTTAAGATCACCATGTGATGTGAAAACTGTTGTTGTTGAAGACTGCATGTCAGTCGGTGATGCTCTGCGAGAAATTGACAGACAGGTTTGAACCTCTTCACTGTTATGCATTTTCATTAAAAAAAAGGTTAAATTCTCAACCTTGATCCTGGGAAAAAGCCCTTCGATTGCAATTGTTTAATCTCTAACTGTTTTTTTTTTTAAGAATTAAGATCGATCAAATCAAGTTTCCATTTATCCTTCAGGTTACCCAACAGTTTTAACATGAAATTGAACATGTGAAATGCTCATATAAATTATGTGAACTGTGGACTGAAATATGAAATGGTAACAATCATTGCAGTTAAATTATAATATCAACAGCTGCTTGGGTTGTTATCATTAACTCCAATGATTGTCATCATTTGATACATTGTAGTGTTAACATGTTTCACTTTCTCTTATTTGCAGTCTTTACTAAAGAATGACTTTGTGTTAGTAAGTGGTGATGTGGTATCAAATATGAAATTAGAGCGGGTCTTGCATGAACACAAGTAAGTCTCACTCAGCATACCAATAAGATCCTAAACAGGGGCCCATTTCTCCAAACTCCCAATAACTTTCCGGGCCTGGTAAGTTTTTTTTTTTTAATCAGTTAATGGTAGTTGTTGGTGCAAACATAGTGATATGCTTCATGAGAAATTATAAAGATTAAAATTTAGCTTTCAAAATCAATAAAAATTGTATAACTACTGGAGAATATTGTGTACATAAATAGTTTTCGGGCTTGGTATGTTATCAAGAGTTTCGAGAAATGGGGCCCAGGATCCTGTAAAGTCTTCAACTGGACCCTGTGCAGAAAAAAAAAACAGAATTCTTGGGTTATTTCTATCAAGGCTGGTCCAACTTGTAATTCATGATCAAACTTAAATTGCAAAAGGCAAGAATAAACAATATTCTTTAAGTAATTAAAGGGATACTATCACCAATTTTAAGGATAACTTTAAAAAGCTAAAAGACATTTGAATCAGAGGAAGCCCAAATAGTGGTGTGTGTGGCTGTAGATGGCCACACACACACACACACTGTAGATCGTGTTGGTAAAATCGCCAGAAACTGAAAATGGTTTATTCTTTTCTTGAAAAAATCAGTGGGTGGTGTAGCAGCTGTCGTAAGGTCTTCCACGATTGGTCCGCTAAACAATAGAACAAACAAAAGAAACAAAGAACGACGCGTAAAAATAATAGAGCTGCTACATATAGCGGTCCAATGAAAATACAAGCTTTTGAGAGGTGCTACACTACTGAAATCAGTTGATTTCCTTCTCTTGACATTCTAGGAGTATTCTGTATACGAGAAAAGGCATTTAATTTAAATTTCAGCACATTTTTCACACGAAAACGTGAAAATCCCTGTGAGAGAATCTTTTTTACCCAGTCCTCTATAATTATCTTTTTAGTAAAGCTCTGATCCTCTCACCAGTTAACCCTCCTTTTGTCTATTAGCTTACAGTACAGTGTACCTCTATAATCCTCTCTCACCAAATAGCCTCCACCTGTGAAATGAGCCTTCCTCTCTTTCTCTGCTAAATAATTGTTACCCTGTGCACACCCCATCCTTCACAGAATAAATTGATCTAGCCTGTCTTATTGGTTAACAGGGACAGACGAAAAAAGGACAAATCATCTCTGATGACAATGGTTTTTAAAATTGCTAATCCTGGACATAGAACAAGGTATCAAATGTTTTTCAACTTTGGCTCCTATTCTATTACCATGTGAATAACAATAGTCACGACAAGTGGAACAAGTTCTGCTCATGAAAGGTATAAAAGACTGTAAAGACAATCTCTGTACATAAATTTCAGAGAAATTGGCAGTGAACACAGCAACAAAAGTTTGTCAATCAAAATGAGCTTCGTCAACGTCAAGTCAGTATGTTTTACGTTAGATAAAAGGAGAATTTCATAGATTTGGAGCTGTCAAAGACTCAACAGGAACACTGCTCCACACATGAAATGTTCTTAACAGAGATGAATTGCCGTACACATAAGTTAGAACCTTACCATGGAGTTTGCAAGCCATGTTGAGGCTTACAGTCTATTTATGTTCAATAAAGGCACAGAAACGTCATGCTTTGGGGAATCTCAAACCAGTATTTAAAATGATGTTTGATTTTACAGAAAAGTAAAACCTGATTAAACTCTGATTTAGTTGCAATTTGGTGCTTTGATGAAAATAATTCTGATCATAAAACTGTTTGTTTATTCTGCTAGATGTCAGGAAGAGGACCTTATAGTTGCCATGGATTCAACAACAGGCAGAATTCTACACTGTGAAAAGACAGCCAATAAAAAACGGTTTTCATTTCCTTTGGTAGTAATATTTCATCCGTTTTTATATCTTATTAAGTTTTGATTTTAATTGAAAAGAGAAACCATTTTTTCTTTGTGTAAAGTCTAGTATTGAATCTGATATTTGGTTAAAAAATAATGCTTCTCTGTTAAACCATCTTGTTTAGGTGTACTCATCTTTGATAATGTTACCATATGCTGATCATAAACAATTCACAGATTTTGATTAGCTTACATGTATCTACACATGGTTATGACATCAGGTAATACATTGCTTTCTGGGATTTATGTTTTATTCAAAAGGAATTCCTGTTTCCTTTTTTTCGTCCAACTTAGAATTGCCAAATATTGAAATGCATCAAGTACTGTGGTACTGCAAAGTGATTTGTAAAGACTAGAGTTTTTTCAATAAACGAAAAAAAATTGTGAAAAAGAGCGAATGGCCACTTTGTAATGATGTGTTATACAAGGTTATGTTAACATAGGCATGATGTAATGTAGCATTTCTTTGGCTTCACTGTCTTCCAAGAAAAAAAAACAGCCAATGTTCACCCGGTGGTTACATGGCTTGATGCAAAGACTCAAGGGAGTTTGGAAGGATGATGTAAGCCT
Source organism: Siderastrea radians (assembly GCA_964017195.1). NCBI lineage: Eukaryota > Metazoa > Cnidaria > Anthozoa > Scleractinia > Rhizangiidae > Siderastrea > Siderastrea radians. The sequence goes on along the minus strand of OZ024887.1, from coordinate 296,262 downwards.
TCGCCTTTGGCCCGTGTTCACATGAACTTTCCAGTTCTTCCGAACTCCTTTGAATGTTTGTGTCAGGCTATTTAAGCATGTGCACCATTTTTAACATAGATTTTTTTTCTTTCAGAGTCTGTTCACAGGCAACGACAATCTTACGATAAGATACGATCTTTTGGACTGTAACATTTGTATATGTTCAACAACAGTGAGTTTAGATGATATTCTTTTTTCATCAATCTCAGTTTTTTTACTTAGCTGAATGTATTTGTATGTTTCCCAATTTCCGTTCTGGTCCCCATTTTTTTCTTTTCCAGGTACCTCAGCTTTTTACAGATAATTTTGATTACCAAACTAGGGATGATTTTGTCAGAGGAATCCTTGTAAATGAAGAGGTACGTGTTACTCATAAATAATAAAGAAAAATCCTCGATCACACATCACGATCTTCCACACTTAATTATCGACTACCTCACTACGAGTCTTCTGTTTTTCATTTGATTGAACTGATAATACCCCGGCGTTGACATTTTGAGCATCTGTCCTTCTCTACAGTTATGTATTATTTCTTTTGTGGCGTTTTAACAGTTCAAACTCACATATCTAGCACTGAGTTACTGGGGACGGGGGGGGTATCTTGATTCAAAATCTGACATCCATGGCACGAGAGGCTTGCAATTAGTGAAGTCGTGCTCCGCTCGTAAAATGAGAAGTTTTCTTTTTCTTTAATGTTTGTCAATTTGTTTCTTTAAAAGTACAAAGCTTTGTTCCTATGGAAAGTACAAAACGCGACCTCGGACGGTGGTGATGGCCGCTTACGAGAAGTTCTAAAAACGTGTGACGGAGAATTAAACGGAACTTCATGAAGATTGCCGCACACAAAAGCGGTTGATCGGAGAGACGGCACGTCTTATCCTTGTTCAAACCCTGCGGACACTTTGCAGCAGTTACCTTTACTCTGCCTTTCTCGCATGTAATTACATGTACTTTAGCTTTCCTGGGTAAACGGTGTAATAATGTGGAGTTCCGCTCTTAGGCTTGCCTAAATCTAAATATATTAGGGGGATTTTTAAATAGTTTTGAAAGGAAAGCACGCGCAGGGCGGCCATATGATGAAAATAACACAATTCTTTCTTTGCTTCAGATAATGGGAAATCAGATTCATTCTTTTCTAATCAGCGACAAGTATGCCGCCAGAGTTTCAAACCCTTATATGTATGACACAGTCAGGTTTGTACTATAGGCTACCCCCTCTTTAATTTGTCTTTGCCCGAAAACGTAGCAAAGTGTTTTCATCCACACAGGCGTTTTGTCCTTTCCACACTAACGCATTTTCGCTTGAAAACGGAAATCTTTTTCAATGTCCTTTTATTGCCGAGACTAAAACGATTGAAACGGACGTCAGCATATTCAAATTCAAAAAAATCTCCGTTTTCTTTGGCCTTTTTTGAACGTTTTAGTGTAACCGATAGGCAAAAACGCATCAAAAAGTGCATATTTTCAGACGGCAAAGCATTGGTGTTGTACAAAAACTGTGGTTTGCAGGTTAGCACCTGATCTGCTTCAATCAATCGACAAGCCTTCAAACATAGATTTTTGGCCAGCAGTAAAAAAGTCGTAACTGCGTTTCCCGAAGCAGGTGCATTGTTGTCAGAAGTCCATTATTGCTTCCAGAAATTTGCCACCTTATACTACCTCGTAGCTTTTCGAAATTTTGAACTTTGCCTCGAACAGAAGAGCCATTGATGGCATTGGATAAAGTACGTCTTAAAATAAGTTGAACCTGAATTTGATCGTTATACGTTGCCTAAAAGTGAACACTTCCGTGAATCTTGAACCTTAAAAATTTTGCATCGCATCATCTTGTATATGTTATATGAAAGAAATCATTACCGTCGTAATATTTATAGAAATTCACTGACCCAAAACCTTCATATCTCTTATTGTACAGAATTGACTAAGTTAAACGTGCTCCTTCCAGTGAACCCTCCAATCCTTTGAGCTGCTACTCAGGACCACGTAATTCCCCATAGTTGCTTTATAATTAACATGATGTTAATTTCCTTTTTGTAGCAAAGACATTCTTAGTAGATGGGCATATCCAATAGCACCCGACAACAGCGTGTTTTTCAGGGACTTCTCCTACTCATTCACAAGACACAATGTCTACTTAGACAGTGAGCTGTCGCTAGCTAGGTGAGTCAAATGCGCTATACACGTTTTTTTTATTGAAACAGATGCAATATGAATAGGTTTGTAAAATCTGTGGTTGCAGATTGAATTCTTATCATGTTTTGGATGAGGTTTTTTCAGCGTCAAGTCTTGGACTCAGATTTGATAGTCTTTTTCAGAAGGTTTTCGGTGTGTTAACGAATCACTGATTTTTCACTCCAATGCCCTTTGAATGTGAATTGCTAATAGAGTTTTGTTTCTGTCTTTAGGGACTGCATGTTAGAGGAAAATCTCTTGATAAGTAAAGGAACTTCAGTGGGTGAAGGAACAGTCATTACTAATTCCGTTATAGGCAGAAACTGTGTTATAGGTAAAGAAACATTTAAATACATTATAAATGTGATATGTAATCATATAATCTGTCATTTACTAGTGCATTTGACTGATCTATAATATCTAAAGCAAGAAATTCCTCTGTGAACATGTGATGATAACCATCAGAAGCTTTTGTAGTGAAGACACACTAATGACTCGAGCCAAAATGATGCAAATCTCTGTCAGTTTGATATTCATGTACGCTGTAAACAGTTTAAACTGTTATAAGTAGATAAATTATCGTCGTTCGGGTGATTGTAGTCCTGAGAAGGACTGTTTGTGGTGACATTGACTGACGTTTCGACAACCTGAGCGGAATTCATCATCAGAGTCAAGTGAACTGTGAATCGTCAGTAGATATTATAAGTCTCTGGTCGTTGGCCTGATTAGTCGACAATCTCGTGATGTTATTGGCGTTTGTCAGTTGAGCCGTGATGTTACTGGCTGTGAAGACTGTTAATTGTGATTTGTGCGTTTCGATCCATCTTTTGTTAGTCAAATAGGTCGGTTTGTCTCTTGTTTGTCTGTCTTGTTATTGTCGGCAATTAGTCGTTTGTAAGGTGCAGGTAGTTAAAACTGTTGTTTTAGATGACTGATAATTAAAGACAAAATTGGTTAAGTCTCCTCCCTTATTCCGTAAGGTTGCCATTTTTAGTGACAGCTTAATTTAGGGGATTTAGCAAAGACGTCGCTTAATTTCAAATTTGTTGAAAAGTGAAAAACGGTCGTTAGGTCGAATAAGTAGTCACTAATTATCCAAAAGGGTAATTCCCTAAATTAAGTTGATGCTAAAATAGTAACCTAAATTAATAGAATTTGTGTGTTAAGCTTGGGCATTTTGTTTATGCTTTCTTTGGTTTAGGTAAATGTGTTCGACTAGAAGGCGTCCATTTGTGGGATAACGTTAGAGTTGACGATGGTTGTAGCATTTCTGAGTCAATTTTGTGTACCAACGTTCATATCAAAAGGTGCAATATTTAATGACTTTATTTTATTTTTCAAATTGTGAGTTAGTGGAAAGACGTTGTGTTGTAGCGCTTCAGTAACGGGTTAGATCGGAGAGTCAACTGAGATTGTCAGAAGTATGCAGTTTTTCTGGAACTGAAGAAAAGTAAGATGTCCGACGATTTCTGCAAGGGAGAAAAGGTCATAGTCAGTTTTTAGTGATTTTTGCAAAGTAGGTTCAACTTTTTCAAGGTGCAGCCCATTTTTATCCCTCTCGTCTGTTAATCAAAATTATTGTTAGTTTTTAGTGCGCTCATTAAGTAACATGTTTATCTTAGCATAACTGACTGATCCCTTTAAAGATCTAGCTGGGACTTTAACTGTGATAGGTGAACCGTAAATTTTTCATCCTTCCTATTTCTTGCATTGTAGGAACGTTACAGTCTCATCTGGAGCAATGATTTCGTTCAATGTAAGTAAGCGTTAAGCAACGTTTCGTACAACTTATCTTGCAACAAAATTTGACTAGTTGCGCTAAAAAATTGCTTGTTCCAATACACCCTGCAATTTATGGGTCGCCACAATCCTTGCAAAAATTACTCAGAACTCGGAAACGAAAAGAAACGTAGTTTGTCAGTTACGGTTTTGCCACACTGGGGATAACCTGAGTATCAGGTCTTCCCTGGGGAGGGAAAAAAACGGAAAAAAAAGTGAAGGGAAAAGCCTGATACTCAGGTTACACTGGGGAATGTTTTCGTGAATCAAGTACATTTAGCAATTTTGCTGAGAGACAAGTTGCACAATGAGTGTTGAGAGAGAAAAATGTTTCATTTGTTTACTTTGAATGTGAATTTCTCAATCCAATTGACTAATTGTTTTTTGTTTGTTTGTTTCTTTGTTTGTTGCAGGTTGTCGTTGGGCCAGATCTGGTTCTTCCTCCAGGGGTAAAAATCACTCTAAAGAAACCGATGGAAGATGATTCTGACTTTGGAATGGATGAACTTTCTCTTGAAGAAAAACCATCACCACAGCAAGGTGAGGGTCATTTTTTTCCTATATTCTTTAGAGTAGTGGTAATAATATATTTTTCAATAGGATCCAAAAAACGTCCACAAGAGATTTTGGTATTTGTCTTAGTAAATGGCGAAATTTTGGTTTTTGGTCCTTAGCAGCTCCGATTTGTTCATTAGTGGGACAGTGTGCGTGTCATACATGAGTGATACTGGGTGTTTTTTCAAAACCTTTCGCGTTTATGTTACGTTGAATGTGAGTCAACTTCGGGTGCGTGTTCAGTCGTATTGAGTTTAGTCGTGTTAGTAGAGAGAACATTCTCTCGGTTATCATAATTGACAATAAAGTTGATTGATTGATTGATTGATTGATTGAAATGTAAACGTGAAAAGTTGTGTTAGAAAAGAGTTTTTTTTTTTTAATCTTTCCTTGCATTATCTTATTTGTATGATTAAGTGCTTGCCAGTTGTCAGTAATCATACTCGTGGTTACACATGTTGGACTTCCGCAAGTAGACAAAAGTGGAAAGACAAACTACAACCAATAAGAACAAATAAGTACAGCTTCTTTAACAGGATTACCAACAGCTGGAATTCTCTGCCTGATAGCGTCTGCGTGGCTCCGAAATTAAGTACTCTTAAAACTAGACGTAAGAAATATCTTACCTAGGCTGTTATTTAGGTCATGTTCATTACTATGTGTGGATTTTTTTTTTAATCATTTTAGTCTAATTTATATTAATTTATACATATTTTTTTACTAATTAATATCTAGTAGCTTTTTAGTGGTTTGCTTTGTATGTGGTTTAGGAATTTTTTGCGAACTATTCATATGGCTTCCCGTCTGCTTTTTTACGTTTTAGCTATTAAATTGTAATAAATTAATTGGGGTGGGGATGTGGGCGAGCATATGGTCTCTGGGTCCCGACGAGGTGAACCCTGAAAATGAAAGAAGAAAAAAAGAAAAGAAAGAAAAATAAGAAAACATGCCAAAGAATACGAGAAATTATGTTGCACAGTAAAGGTTCACTATAAGTGTAGCCTCCTACAGGGTGTACACTATTATTATTATTATTATTATTATTATTATTATTATTATTATTATTATTATTATTATTATTTGCAGTAGAAAGAGGACTGGCAGTGATCAAATAAATCCTTTTTCTTTTTTTGATATATATACATAACTTTTACAGCATTTGTTATACCCCTTAAACTTTTCATTACGGAGTGCCTATTTTTTGAAGAACTATTTTAAAACATTTTTTTTTAAATACGAGTAGCATGTACGATGAGAATTTATATAAATTAACTTTATACCCTTTTTTTTAATGTTAAATGTACGTAAGATTTTTCATTAGATTATGTTAATAGTTTGTCATTTTGTAATAAAAATTGTCATTTATTATTTAAAAAATTTAAAAATTGTTATTATTATTATTATTGTTATTATTATTACACTCCATCCTCTAAGTTCGAAGCCATTCATTGTTTATGTCCCTGTTTTGCTTGTAAGTAAAACTGATTTTACTTTTCACACAGATTTTATTCCTGAAGAAGTAGGCATTGAAGGGAAGGGGTACATCTGGAGACCTGAATCTGATTCAGATGATGAAAGAGAACAAGTTCAAGACATCTGGGGTGAGAAAAGTTATCCATGTAATCTTACTAGACAGTACGAAACAACAGTTGACTCTAAATTGCTTTTCATAGTTACGGGTCCCGCCATATTGCTGCGGCAAGACATTGAAATTTCTTTCCTCTTGGAATAAAAATCTACTTTTTTAAAGAAAATAAAGTACACAGGATACTTTGATAGGAGCGCCTATATTAAGTTTCCTCTAGTGGAGATCCTCCATGCAAGTTTGCAGGCTAATTTTGGAAGTCATTTGTATTTAATATTTATTAATGAAACAACTTGGGGTTGGAGAGTTCCATCTGGCTTTTACAATTCGCAGAGAAAATTTTTACTTGGACAATTCTCCCCCTCCCGCCCCCTCTCCCACTTATTATTGACGTTTTGCTCCGAAAAAGAACTCTAATACAATCCAATCCAATCCAATACAATGCAATGCAATACAATACAATACAATACATATATCTTATTAGACGGTTTAGTGTGTAGTATCGTGGGATATTTTTACGAGTCACGCTGTATTTTGGCGAGCCCGTAGGGCGTCAAAATGCAAGAGACGACTAAAAATATCCCACGATACTACACACTAAACCGTCTAATAAGGGATTTATTGTTCAACTTAGCTGCAAAATGGAAAAGTGGTCCGCTTGTAAACTATCTGAGTTGCGTGACAAACTAACGTGACTTCTGAGCAGCGGGTGAGCGGGCCAGCGGGGCCAGGTTTCGCGCGCTTGATGTGAAGTTGTTGTTGATTGGTCAAAAACGAAAACTTGTCAAACCTGTCAATCGAGCAAAGCGTCGTGATTTTATTTCAAACTTGCAAGGAAAACAAAGATGGAGTAAGGCAAAACTGAATTATTTTCGGGTTTACAATTAGATTAACAGCAACGTTCTTGGTCACCGAGTAAAACTACGAAAAGAAAGAACTCGACAGAACAAACAGAACTCGAAAGTCAAGTCAAACAAAGTTAAACAGCAACTTGTTAACAATTCAAACGCACTTCAAGCTTAGTCATCTTCGTGCGAATCATACCCTGCGAGCAGAGGCCCTTCGATCTTCCTAGATAAGTCGGGAAGAGGAAGGGACCTCTGCCAGTCGCCGCGACTTTCTTTGATTTGCCGCTCATCCACCGAAACGGATGAGTCAGTCCGGTTTGAAACCTGTTTTTCCCGTTTTTGCTCAGTGCGCATGTGCCTTGTTAGAAATTGCTGACTAAATACGCGCCCACGGTACGTTCGGTGCGCTCGTGAAGTTCACAGCAGCGGACGTTTCTCTTTCGAAGGATGTCTTCGATAAAGCCGTGAAAAGTGCACTGGGAAGAGTGAATACTCATGGAATAAGCAATCTCACACAACACCAGTCGAAGGCCTTGCTTTATTTTCTGTGTGGTAAAGATTCTGTTGTCTGTTTGCCAACCGGCCATGGCAAATCGCTAATTTACTAACTGGAACAAAAGAATCTGGGTTGCGGTTGCTTTCGGACCAAAAAAGTTTACTTTTGGATTGAGCGGGAATCGATGCGAAGGGCTACGCGAATGAGCACTTTAACGCTTATTTTTATGGCGAAATGACATTTGTCTTGGTCAACGGCGAGACAAGCAAACGGCAAGAGAAACAATTATTTGCCGACTGGCGGCCGGTAATTTTGAAGACGAAACGGTCTCAGTACAAAATATAATTTACCGCATGACGGCCGAGAAGTTTAAATACGAAACAAACTCGACACAAATGCGTTTTGTTGAATGAAAGCCGGGAATGTTGAGGACGAAAGAGTCTCAACACGAAAATACTTCTGAATGACAGGGACAAAAAGAGGGACAAAACAAAATAAATATCTCGAAGACCAAGATTTCTATGCGAGCTTTCCGTGACTCGCTAATTGGAAATCACTGGAGTGTAACAACATGTTGACAGTCGACAAATCGCAGTTTCTTGATCAGCAAAAATATTTCGAGGCTGACAAGTTTTCAAACTGTGACATAAATTCGAACAGAATTATTCTCAGCCTTACGGTTTAATTAAAGCTTTCCTCAAATCTCTCGTGTTTAATACGACCGAAGTCAGAATAACAGTTTGTTGTGGACGCGGCTGTCATTCCGTAAACATGTCAATTGAAGCGAGGCCGACAAGGCTCGGTTACATTTGAATTTAGCGCATGCTCAACAGGGAAAGTCGCAGCGGCTGGCAGAGGTCCCTTCCTCTTCCCGACATATCTCATTCTCGTTCCCAGAGCCTACGATCTATTTTGTCAGCGGTGGGATCGTAGGGCTCTGGTATCAGCCATTACCGGATGTCGTGAAATTCACGACATCCGGTAGCGCATGTCTAATTCGTTAAGGTGCTATTGCGCCTGCTCCGTTCTTGTCCGTGGAGCTCTGGGCATGACAATTCTGACAACAACTGAGAAATTTGATTTCCTATCGATCGAGTTGTGGTGCTTTATGGATCGACTAAAAGCTGTTCGGGACCCTCTTAATCTCCTGCAATTAGGAGAAAACCTGGAGCTTTAAAACGAACAAACTTAAGAAGCTGCCTTTCGTGCCGTAGTTGTTCAGAAGAACGATTGTCCCTGCATTTTGCTCACGGGTTTTGGATTTGTATCTTGCCTGATTAAAGGTATATTATTATTGCATTTGCGTTATATTGAATTGTACAGTTATTTTATTACATTCGTCTGGTTTCTGTTGTATGAGAATGTCAACTGTGTACTTTTCGTTTCGCCACCCCTAAACGCTATACTGTATTACGTTTTACCCCATCGAAAATTTCCAGAGGCATTTGGCGCCCAAGTTTTAAAACATCGACATCAAGAGGTCATTACAAACGTTGATGAGACAGTTTATACATGTAAGTTTATTTATGGACAAGCTGTAGTTTTGTAGAAAATGCTGTGGCGAGGAAAGAATCGCTGGCATTTAGCGACAATCTCAACGCTTTGAATTCCAAATTTGGTCGCTTAATCTGCCCTAAGCCGCATCCTTTGCGTGGAAATTGATCAAGTCAATAGATTAATTACATGTAATGCCCTGATTAATTCAATCGGAAATAAAACGCTATGCGTAGAAGCCAAAAAATTTTTACGTTATTGCGCATACAGTTTGAATCGGCCAATCAAAAAAAATAAATTTTTGGCCGTTACCAGAGCTACAAGAGACGTAATTTAAAAACAGCCGCGTAGCTCTGGGGACGAGAATGGACATATCTAGGAAGATCGAAGGGCCTCTGCTTGCAGGGTATGCGAATCAATAACCTCGCGTCGTTTTGGATGAGATTACGGTGGAGAATTCTGACCGACAACAATTGTGCATTTGTTGAAGACAGTTCCTGAGAGAAGGTGGGTTCCATCTCCTGACTTTGACAAACAAATGACATAAAAGATTGTTATTAAAGTTCCTGGGCGTGGAGATTTCTTCAATGGCCGTTGTTTCTTTAACGGACTTGAGGTCAGTTTTTGTCTATTTTGTTGTATTCATGTTTCGATTGTCTTCAATAAATAAAGAAATTTCACTGTCGTCTAGGTCATCGCTTGTCTCTAGGAACTCGTTTTCGTTAAAAACCTCAAAATTTGGTAAGCATTCATTGTTTTCTTCGGAAAAATTGGAGGGTTTCGGCCATTTTTTCATCGTTCACCTTGTAAGCCTAATGCCTGATGTGACATTTGTAGAAAATCTGTCAAACCGGCCTTCTGGAGTACAAATACGGTGGGATATTTGTACTCGTTTTGGGTATTATTTGTACTCTACTGAATGCAGTTGAATAATGCAATGCAATGCAATACAATACCGCACTTAGTTTAAGTGCTAAGCGCTTTACAGTGCTTTAACAAAAATAAAAAAATACATTGTGAGTCACCAGGACTGAAAGACAGCATTCAATGAGTGAAGGGGCGAGGCACAGCATTTCTGTCATCTTGTCTGTGTTTTCATTCGGGAAAAAATGTACTCACGCATTAGGCCGTATAGTTTTGTCCGTGGATGTAGTATTTACTATCGTTTTGGTACAGTACGATGACTTGGAACCTGGAAGTGATTTATCCGGAATTTCTACGGCTGTGATTCTAGTGGTCTTTGTAAACTACACTGCTATTAATGGGTTTGGGTGTAAGGAAACCATTACTGTTCTTTGCGTGTTAGGTGTGGACACAATTAGCTCCAGCGAAGATGATGTAAGCTCAGTGTCCAGTGATGAAGAGACTCCTCTCGGCAGCCCGCCACCTGAGGATAGCCGATGTGAGTAATGCTTTATTGGAAATGAGTATACATGTTTATTTTTATAGCAGAAATTTCACATGCGCCTGACAGTTCAGTGACAGTTCAGTGACATTGGACGCAAGCATGTCATGACATGCATGGCAGCATCCATTTGTGATCTCTTCCCAACCATTCAAGTCATGATTGAGATGCTTGGTGTCATAGTGATCACACCTGCAAAAGAGTTACAGTGAAGCTCCTATCCGAAATGAGATTAGATTTGTGGAGTGACCACTTGGCATAGGAGTGGAGGGGCTGTTTAAGGTTTGGGGGGGGCGGGGGGGGGTGCATTGCTCCGTAATAGATCAGATGGAATACTAATTGCAGCGTCGAACACCAGGTGTTGTTAAGTCGCTCAAGTAAATCAAACAAGCAAAGATGTTCAACTACTTTCATTATTTGCTCATAAGATGTAGTTTCTATTTATTTATTTTTTTCGTTAGCTTAAAAATTCTGCGAAATGAGTGAAGTGCAGTAGCAAACTAGTAAATGTTTATGTACTGGTTTAAATTATATCTGTTTCTCTTATTTTATTCAAGTGTTTTACACAGAAGTGCTGGAGTCTATACGTCATGGAATAGCTGATGTCGTGGATCCTGAAAACATCATACTAGAGATAAACGGCTCCAAGTAAGTCGCGATTGGTTTCTTTGGCTTGTTCTGGAAAACAGAGGTGAGTACATGTAGCTTGCACTAACCAAGCTTAAACTGTCAGAAAAGAGATACGGAATACTAACAAAATTCTCCTGCAGGTTTGCCTATAACGTAACGTTTCATGAGCTCAATCAAGCGGTGATCAAGTCTTTACTGGAGTCAACACTTCATGATTCTTCTTTATCAAAACAAGACTTGTCCAAGAATCTAAAACAGGTACATTGGTCATTGTTCATTTGAGGTCAAAGCGATAATTTTTTGTTAATGGTGATAGTGTAATTGGCTTCATTTGTTAGCTTCTGGGCTTCCGTTTGGAATTAAACGATTTTTTAATTGCTGTTGATGTTAAACAAATGAAAGCTTGTCCTTAGTTTTAAGTCCTCTCGAGTAATCGTATTGTTATGATTCAATTTTTGTAGGCTTACATTCAGGTCTAATGGCATGTATTACCATTCAACTGACTAAACTGAGGAATCTTTTCTGTTGTTCAGGCTATAGAGCATCAGCTTCCCATCATCTCCAACTACATCAAGACGCCTGATGGCCAAAGAGATGCACTTAACGCCACCGAGGTCTGTAACACTTAAGGATGGTTATTTTATTTTATTTTATTTTAAATTTTTGGACATTTTCCTAGTGTTCCGTAAAAGAATACTTTGAAATTCTATGCTACTCACAAAGTTCAGCGCCGAAAAGTATCCAAACAGCAGTTGAAAGTAAATGTAATGACCTCGATCAACATTGTGAAAGTGGGATATGTGCACGTTTTGGACGTAGTATTATTTACACAACACCAGGAATATATCGCAATAAAACCCACCCTTAGTTTGCTGGTTGTGTTATTGTCTTACCGCGGTCGTTTCTCGTTTCCCGAGTACTTAAAGTCTCCAATATTTTGAGTGATAAAAGTTGTCATTAGACTTAGAGTGATTTGACTTAACCCGTGAAATAGGCACGTAACAATTAGACACAATTTCACGCCAATTCCATTGTTTTGTTTTGTTCACTTTCGACTCTTACACACTTATTATTGGATATTGTTTCACAGGTCAAGTAAAACCACACTAGCACGTTTCGTTGGCGAAATTTTAGTTCTTTTTAAATACAATTAAGTTAAATGGCAATTAAATTTGTAACCTTTAATCTTTGTTTCCATATGATCTCTGCCAAACTAGTGCTTGTCAGGTTTGAAATGGTGGCTGAGAGCATTCAGTCGGTGACTCAGGCTTTTTTCTCTGTGACTCGTCACACACTGAACATAGTTACTCACTATCAGTTTTACTCGTTCAGGAATTTTTCCTGCAAGCCATGTGGGCTGCTCCACTATCCAAAGTCTTCCTTCACTTGTTGTACGACAAAGAAATCCTTGAAGAGACAGTAATTCTTCAGTGGTATTCCCGCAAGTCCACGGGAGGAGAGGACAGCGGCTTGGAACCACAACGTAAACAGTTAAGACAACAGGTAGGCATGCTAGTGAAGATGACTTTTGCAGGTTTTACCGCAAGGTTAACATCGCTTTCATTTGATACTATATTAACAGGGGTGATTTTGTCTTCTTTGCTTCGTTCGTTAACCTAACCTGTAATAGCCCGAATTGTAGCCCATTGAATGTGTTGTTCGTTTCCTGAGGGTTTCTGTCGATATTTTTACTTTTTGTTATTCACAGATTTCGCCCTTCATCACGTGGTTGCAAGAAGCAGAGGAGGAAAGCGATGATGATGATGACGACGACGATGATGATGAATAAAATCATTTTCTTACTCCTGTGCTGTTAGTTGTACAAAATGAACATTTTTGTCATCCTTATTTTCTGAAGTAACTCTTTCTTCTACCTGTCTTATGGGTCTTCTAGAAGTCCTTTTTTTTTCTTAGAGTCTAGGTCCTTGGTCTGCGGATCGTACTATCCGTAGACTGAAGACGATATTTGAGCAATAGAGTTCTTCTGTCGAAGGCACTATCGTGTGATAGTTTGCCCGAGGAAATTTGATGTTCACAACAAATATTAGCCCGAAAACGTAGTTCGAGGGCCTATGTGAAATTTAAACAACAAAATTCCGAAGGAACCTATCACACACGGGGCCTGAGACAGAAAGACTCTATTGTTTTTATTGTACAACGCTAGATTTTGGGCAAAAATTGCGAAAAACGGGCACTATGCGCTGATAGGCGCCCTCTGAGGAGAGACACCAACGCGTCTTGGTCGATTTCGACCAATGGGAGCGCGTAAAAATTTAGTGTTGTGCTATGACGTGTGATAGTTTGCCCGAGGAAATTTGATGTTCATAACAAATATTAGCACGAAAACGTAGTTCGAGGGCTTGTATGAAGTTCGAACATCAAATTTCCGAGGGAACCTATCACACATAGGGCCTGAGACAGAAGGGCTCTATTGTTTTTGTTGTACAACGCTAAATTTTAAGCGAAAATCGCCAAAAACGGGCACTATGCGCTGACAGGCGCCCGCATAGGAGAGACACTATCGCGTCACTGATCGATTTCGACCAACGGGAGCACGCCAAAATTTAGTGTTGCACTATAATATGAGATAATGGCGTGAAGAGCGGAGAGGACAATCTCATGCCCAGATCCCACGCTGCCCTTAATTAGCGTTCTGAAACACACCACTGGTCAGTAAATCTGGGGTAGTATATTTCCCTCGTGGATACAATGATGTCTGTGACGTTCTCGTTTCATAATTATTGTATTCAACTTTCATTACTGTGTTCAATTTTTTTTCAACTGAATACCTTAGTGATCTGGTACCTCTCATAGCCTTTGTTACTGCAAAAAGCAAAAACAACTAAAACAAAACTCTCTAGAGAAACAAGACAGAGATACTGAAAATCATAACATTTATTGAAATATTTTCTAACTAATTTTTGTTCATCGAAATAAGCTAAGTATTAGAAGCAATGTTGTACCTTTTGATATAATAACGAATATTTCATTATATTCTGACAGATATCATTTAAAATTGTTTATGAAGTTTAGTAATTAGTATTTTAGGTGTGACTATGATTTTGCCTTTAAATACTTTATTTCCGTTTAGCTGCCAAATTATTTAATTAATTAAATTATTTGTTTCTTGGTAATAACCAGTTTCGAATGCTAGTAGAGTCCGAATTAGGTTTCAGGGGATGCGGGGTGAGGCTTCAATTCGATCTTGAATGTGGGATGCTATATATTTTGAGAGAAGGGTAGGGAGAAAGAATCCTTTGGTGTGAAGCGAAAAGTAGTGAAATCTTTGACAAGCGGACCCAACAGTGTAGCACGCAACCACATACGCGATTCGAGTAAGGATTCTCATTGGCGCGGGAGGGGACAACTAAAAACAGAGCAGCGGGCGGGAATGGGCTCGTATTAAAGCTACTTTTTCAGAACATAACGTGATAATATTTAAATTTCAGATTTGAAACATAATGTCTTGATATCCTCCTCTCAGCGTTCGATTGTTCTCTTGCATGTCTCGGATCGAAAACTAGTCCACTTCGTCCCCAGACTCATTCTCAGGTTCATTAGTATGCTTGGTGACCTCGCCTTTCTTTGCCCATTCAGTAATACTGTGATCATATTCATCTAGTCCCAGGCTTTCTGGTCTCACTCGGGCCCTTCTGCCGTAATAGGATCTTTGTCTCGGACGCACTGGACGAGCCAGTCTGGCTGGTTTTAAATGTCTAAATGATTGCAGGCCGAGACGTTTTTTCAAGTACAGTTGTCTTGCTTTTTTCAAGTAAAGCCGTCTTGCAAGGGCTCTCTGGGCACTCCGGTATTGGCTGTATTTCCTAGAAAGGCTGAAAAACAATCAAACAGTGTGACTGGGAAGAATGAACTTAAATAACGTCCACTGCTCGAACAACAATAGTCAGGCATTTTGTCTCTTGTACGTCATCTCGACATTCAATGAAACAAGATCACTGCATCAGTGGAAGCTATTTTGTAATTTACATTTATTCATGCCTTAAGTTGTCCATTGCTTGTTTCAATCACAGATATCGTTATTGTGGAATCACTGGATCATTTCACTTTATCCATTTCTTACTGGCCCACGCTGTATTCGTACCTGTTAACTGAGGATTTCCTAGCGGTGCAGCAGGTGTTATCACAGCTGGGCGCGCAGTAAGCTGGACACGAGGCATGACAAGGATTAGGCACGTACTGTGTCGCACAGCATTGTGGGGAGCACTGAGGATAACAGGAGAAATGACAGGACCCCGGGCAGGTGATACTGGGAGGAGCAGCGACAGGAGCTACCGCGCCCGCAGTAAAAGGAGCCTGCATCATGTCAGTACAACAGTCGTCATCGCAGTCCGGGAAACAGCCGTCGTCGCATGTTCCAGGGCATGTTGGAAGGACGGAAGGAGAGACCTGGACTGGTGGGTGGTACTTATGAGGATGGAAAGCGCAGCAGGCCGCAGTGCACCCTGTTGAGTAGCACCCATTTGGCCTGGAGCAAGGTTGTGCACATACTCCTGGACCTTGTTCCTGCACCGGCCGGTTAGGTCTGAGGTATCCTGCTGGAAGAGCAACTGAAAAATAAATAGCACTGTAGTCAATTTCCTGTTCTTAGCATTCAACGCCCTAAGTAAACCTTGAACTTCTCAGCTCAATCATTTCTGTTTTCTGAGGGGTGATAATATGTGTACTGAGTAGCACCTTGAACTAGAAAAATATTCAGTCATTTGTTTTTTGGCGCTATCGATTGTCGGATGAAGACACCCACTGGTCAGAAGTAATGTTGGCAATGAATTAAGCCAAGCAATATTGCCCAGCCAAGCTAGGTGGTAAGTCCTAATTATAAGTAAGCTGATTTGTTCTCACCAGCAGATTCGTATTTGGGTGCCACTGGCATGTCTCCGATCTTCCCGGCGAGCAGCGCCCTTGTAAGCGCGTCGAGGTGGCCTGGGGCGTCTTTCGCAAAAAGTAGTCCCAATGTAGCTATTACACTACCATTTCTGGTGCAAAAGAAAAAGATTAAGGACGTTCGCGCGAAAATCTTCTAGAACACAGATTTTTTTCATACTTTTGCTACTGTCAGATAATGAGTTACCTATGTCAGAAATGCAAAAAAACTGAGGGGTCACCGACTTCGTTTTTGAAATAAAGCGCGTGAAAAACTACCCTTATTTTGACAAATCGGTCCTCGTAACTCGACATGGCCTCAGTGGTTGTTAGTTAAAAAATATTGAAAACGATTCGCTGTAGACCCACCTTCTAAGTCAAATTTCATTTAAGTGAGGCTGTCATGAAAGTAACTTGAATCGATGTCATCCTTTCAGTTAAATTCAATCTTTAAGGTGGGCTTTTGCCAACATTGTGCAGCTGAAATAATAGCGAAATTCGATGATGCATGGGCAGAAAAGTTGAAAAAATCAAACTTCCACAACACAGTTTTTTCCTCAATTTTTCATAAAACATAAATAAACGATAAAGAAAGTGATCTATCAAAAGAAAATCTGGGGTCACAGAACATTTAAGAGAGTTAAACCTGTGCATAGATATTAAAATGCCCACTAGCGCTATATATCTCTACATTTCTTCAACAGCGCGCGCGCTCAATACATGACGTGGCATGACATCGTGACGTGAATTGCGTGCGCAGTAAGGATGCGCAGAAACAATAGCGCGAACGTCCTTAAGCATAAAGGTGTAGCCGTTTTAATACTGAAATAATGGTTGCTAATATATTTCCGGTAAGCGTTTACACCTGTTCTCGAGTTAAAGAAATTTAGAAATTTAGTTATGTTCTTAGTTAATTAATTACATCATCGTCCGTGAACTTTTCATTACACTTTAAAGGAGTAAATTAACCCACAATAACAGCGGCGTAGATTTACGTCATTTACCCTAAAATGGAAAATTCAAGTAACAAGGAAGTTGAAATGTCTAAGTTATTTTACGCAATCAAAGGAGTCAATAATGATTGCTGATTGCAAATGCTGATCTATTAACACGACACCTTTAACAATCCTCAACGTTGATTTTCGAAATATCTACTTCTGTGCAGGAGCTAGGATTGAAAGGGTTAAAACCTGTTTAGGATCTTACAGCTCAAGAAACTAAAAGTAGTTACCAAGTTTCCTACCTCAAAGATATTAGTTGAACTTCTTGGAACTGGTCGTCTTCATCGAACAGATTGATAATCTGAGAAAGGAAATTCCGACTGTTATCGACAACGAAAGCATGCATGCATGTGGAAAATTCCGCTAACAGACAAAAGGAGATTTTTTTAGGTAGCGTTTAGACTGAAAATCACAAAAAGCTTAAACAAGGAATCCCCTTAGAAGCTCCAAGGGCTTATTAAGTGAAGATCTTCCCTGTACATGGCTTACACACTGCGTACACATGGTTACTAAGGCTTTAGAAAGCAACTTAAGAGGCTGTCTCCCTGAAAGGGTGTTCCACTCGATCTCGGACTCAAAAATAGATTTCCTTCAAATTTCTACCACAAATACTACTATCTATCCCTACTACTAAAATGCAATTGAAATGATCCAAAAGTTTATTTTGCTCCGGTTTGAGGATTTGATGTGAGTTACCGTAGGTGACTAAAATTTGGCTATTTTGGGCGCCGTAGTACGGGGTTTTTCAATTATAATACAAAATAAAAATAAATAAATAATACAAAGCTTATATAGCGCTTATTACAACGTCTCTAAGCACTTTGCAATTCTAGAAGCCAGGTAACAACTGAAACAAATATTACAAATGAAACATAACATGTTTTAAGAAATCCAACTGGCGGGAGGCGAACCAGTTGGGTATTTACAAGCGCAGCCGAAGGATTTATAACTCGGGACTGCCGTGAAACAAATCCATGAAGTGCTCAGAGTGGGATTCGAACCCGGGACCCACGGAAATCCAACACCCTAACCACTTGGCCACCCTGCCACTATATTTGGTGCCAATGATCCAGTGATTTGAAAACAAATGATGTAATGTTCTTCGACAAGCACCGATCCACTCAAAACGTCACCTTTTCAAACGTAATGAAAGTCATCAGGGCGAAAGAAACGCCCAACGAAATAAATCTGGAATAAACAGACTTGAAACCACGTGCCGAGAGTTTAAGCCGAGAGTGGCGTGACAATTTCTGCGCATGCGCAGTTGCCTATCTTGTCGTGTCGAAATTTTCAAAATTTTGTAACTTAGGAAGAACATAATTTCGCTTCCGCTCGGTAAATTTCTTTGACTTTTTGCATGTTAACTCTTATGTGCCCAAAGAGTTTTTCAAGCGAGATTAAAAAAATTCTGTCGTACGGGAGAAAAGTTAAAGGTAAATTCGTAAAAAAGTGTTTTTTGCTGAAAGTTTTCGACAGAATTTTCTTTAACTTAATCCTTAGGTAGCTTACTAGAATCAAAGGCCGTATGCAAAATTGAAAGGAATTTCACCGTCAAATTTTCAAGCAAACTTGGGATATCTCTATTTTATGGTCATACTTCGAAACTTAACTGCCATGGAACAAATTTCTTAAGGAATCTACCAAAAATCGACACTGATATTATCGTTATTTTGTAGCAAAATTTGATCATGATTGGCCAACTCTAACCTAAATATTTTTACTCCCAAATATAATGCATCGAAAAAAACAAGAACCCTTTCGAGCCACCTTAAAAAGACTTCGCACCATCACAACCTTCAAATTTACACCCATTTGATAGCTTATTACTTCTTTTTACCGCTCCTGTGTCATTTGGACATTTTCCCGATCGAAATTGTATGAAACTGAAAATGATAAATGAACTAATTTAATAAGTCACTCGAACTGGATGAAATAGTGCGTTTGAAACATGCCCAAATTCTCAATTGACTGAGGCCCTTAGGCCAGACATAAAAACCCGTTCTAGGCATAGACTAAGCACTGTTTCCCAGAATTGTGTAATAAAACTTGCGGCAGAATGCAATTCTGAGAAATTGTGTCGAAGTTTCAGAAGTTTAGTAAGCCATTTTCGCCAATGGTGTCTTGCGTGACATAGACTCCCATTCCAGTCGGAGGACTTGTCGTCTTATTATGGTCGCTTGATTTATCAATAATTCTACCCAAATGAAGGGAAATCTGATTACATTTCTACATACAATGGCCTCATATTGCTATATCAACGTCTATTCTTACGCTCCTTGACCTGAGAAATCACCTCATTTGACGCCTACCTTGTTATTTAAAACTCTTTCCGTCGAACGCTTTGGCGGTTCGTAAAATGTGCAACGTACAGTCTTTTTGTTCATCAGAAGATACGAAGACGACACAGTAGAGATTTATAAGGAAGGTACCGAGATCCAGTCGCTACATTTCTGGAGAACAACCGATGAATTAAATGTTTCACGACTTGTGTTACAAAATATAAAATATAAGGCCAGTAAAAATCGCATTTCCAGACTGCGGACAACGGACTTCGGATTATGGAATACAAACCTGGACTGATGCATGGGACTGAGTGTATAGCGGACTAGCGTAAATATTGCTCTGTTACAATCGATTTCACTCAACGTTTTCAATCTGTGAACTTAGCAACGTCATTCCGCCAGTTTGGAATTGATATGCGAATGGAAAAAAGCTCTGGTCTTCAAAACTTTTCAGAAAATCGAATGATTTCGCAGATCAGTGGTCTCAAGCAGTATAAACTTTGTGGTTCTCGGGATGCAAGCGTTATGCTTTTCGAGTCAATTCGTCTGGCAGTATTAGTACGAATCATTTAAGCTAGCGAGAATTTTGTATTGTGGAACCGAGTGAGTATATAAAAAGTATATTCTAACTCGAAGTCCATATTGAGTGGTCCGCACGCGAAGTCTCCGTCCGTCTCGAGGAATGCAGTAAGCTGATGCAAAAAGCACAGACGCAAAACGTATCCCATATGACCGAAACTGCACAAGCGAAAACAGCCCGTGATTTCTTGCAAGCTGGTAGGGCGAAACAGACAAACTGGCAAACTGCAAACTAGGGAATAAGCTTGAAAATTAGGGAGGTTCGCGCACAAGCAAAGAGCCTTATTCGCTTGTCAGGGAACGACATTACACGACATCTAAAAAAAAAACGAAAGCTTTGATGAACACTGGCCTAAATAATTGCCGTATGTGGATAAATTATTAATATCAATTGGATATTGCGTCGTATCTGCGTCTGTTAAGACATACCCCTCCCCACCCCTTTCAGGGCCACTCCCTTGTAGACTTTAAAAGAAACGAGTCGCTAAATAAATGATTCAACCGTCATGACCTCTGTCTTCATTGGGGTTTCTTTTACTGGAGCTGGTTTCACTAAGTCAAGCAAAGTTATTTCCTTTCTACTGCGTACAGGGCTTAGAGTGTCGCAGGCTAGAACAGCTCAGGTGGTTTCCGGGACCTAGTAGCTCCTCCCTGTGCGAGCTTCAGTCTACCCCACCCTTCCTAAACTAAGTACAGTTTGCGCGTCTAAAATGTGACTTATGAATTTTTGTCGTACTACAACTTGAAGTGCTATAATGTTCGTTCGTGCGATCAACATGAGCACTTTAGAACATACATTCTGAAGGATGAGGGAGGGTGAAAAAGGACAAAATTTAAACTATAAATTGATTTTGAATTCTGACCACAAGACCACGGCAAAGTTGGACATGGGAGAAAGGCTGACCATTTCTTGGTTTTCACTGTCACGCCATAAAATATTAAAATCAAAGCCAATTGTTGAAAGAAGCCAAGAATTTGTAATGTTATAAAGGATACACAACTAAACAACTTCACTAAGTACTCAGATCTGTTTGGTATTCCGTTGTTGAGTTATTTGCCGAAACATTCGACTGAAATTTGCAGAGCTCAGTATGGAAACGCCATGTTGGTGTCCCTCGGAGGGGCACAAACATGGCCGCCGGAAATCAATGAAAACATCTGGAATTCACTTCTGCTCTTCCAGCGATTACTTTTCTCTCGTTAACTACTATACAACCACATTAATTTCTCTCCTACTGCTTTAACTGTCCAAACTGCTAAAAATCACAAGGAGAGTCCTTTTTCGCACAGGAGAAAGCTTTGCCACGGACGCTGTGTTGGTGTCACGTAGGGTGAAAAGCCAGAAATTTAATATTCTGTATTTTCAAAACGAAAGACGCTACTGAGCTGAAAATTTGTGAAAAGATATATTTTTAAGTCATCTTCAACCTGGTGGGGATATAAAATCTGAAGACCTCGTAATTTATGATTTTAGAATTTTATGACGTCACGCGAAATGAAAGAAACGAAAGGCTATTTGAAAGAGAAGAATGGCTCACGAAGACCCAGACTACCAGCTTCTTTTCACGTTTAGCTTCACGACAGAAGTCCTGCGACCAGGATGCTAGCACTGTATCAACGGATGCGACAGCGCAGCCAGAAGAAGATGAAAATCAAGATATTGAGGCCGTCAATTCTGGTATGAGACTGCTGCGCTTTGGTGGACGATATAAATGAGGAAATCGGGCTCACAAATCCCATAGTTTTGACGTCTATGATTTTTGTGACTATTATAAGAACATAAAAAATAGGCATATTCAGTGATGCCATGCTAAAAACAATACTTCACCATTTTGAGGTTCTTTTTTTGAGCAAAAGATCGAAATGCGGACCTGATTCGTTTGGTGAAAGGCGTTATTCACGAGTGTCGGTGTTGTAAATAAAATGGTGCTTAATTATGATCCTGGGACGTAGAAGGGGGAGGAGGCCTGCAGGCAATCAATTTCTTCAAAAAGATTTTTCAGTGTCAGCACGTGCCGTTTTCAGAAGCTTTACGCATGTACCCGTTAGCCATATTATGGCAAAGTTTGGTATGAAATGCATGTTTTTCAACTTTTTTCGGTGAGAAAGTATAAGATATCGACAAACAGCATATCTCCTACTTTACGTGTCTAGCATGAAAAATTTTCAATTTCGACCGTTTTTATATGATAATATCTACTTGCTACCTCATCTCGTAGAACACATTATGGCTATTTTCAAAAGGCGAAATTTTTTTCGAAATATTGTAACAAAACGAAATCCAAGAGTCCATCAACCCCATCCCTTGTATCACAGTGGGGGAATGAGATTGCTTGTATGGGGGGGGGGGGGACAGGGGGGTTTAAACCTCCCGCTTCCCGTACCCTGTAATCCCGGTTCCCCGCTCTGTATTTTTTGGCTCCCTTCCCTTTGCATTTTTTCGATTGCGAAATATTGCGCAATGTTGCGTAATTTTTCCCTTTTTCTCCTGCTTCCCGCCACCTTGGGAATCCCGCTTCCCGCCCCCTCTTCTCCCGCCTCCCGTACACCTCCAGCCCCTTTTTCTCCCGTCCTCCCGCCCCCCTGTCCCCCCCCCCCACTTGTATGTATGAGGGTTAACCCCGACAGAAAAAAATAGCCTAGAGGAATGCGGGAAGCTGAGGCAAAAAGCACAGACCCAAAACATATCCCATATTATAGAAACAACACAAGCGAAAACAGCCTGCTATTTCTTGCTGGTTGGGCGAAACGGACGGGCACAAATGGAATGAGCTTGAAAATTACAAGTAAGGATAGGGGAGGCTCGCGCACAAGCAAAGAGCCTCTTTCGCGTGTCAAGCAGGCATCGATATTTCACAAGAAAATCTCGAAGAAAAAAAAAAGAAAAAGGTTTGGTGAATGCTGATCTTAATCATTGACGCACGTGGATAAATTATTAACGTCATTTGAATATTGCGTCAGATCTGCGCCTACCAGGACATAACTTTACTCCGCTCCCCCCCCACCCCCCCTTCTTGTAGTGGAATTATGGGATTCAAAGAGTCACGTGACAAGAGCACATGGAGCGAGAAGGAAAGGAATCGAAGTTGGGGGGATCGAGATTGTCAGTCTTGTCAGCGTTTACCTTGTTTACAGTTTACAGTTATAAAGTTGTGTTAGTTCATTCCGCTGTGGTCACTCTTTATTCCCCCGCAAATCCGTCTACAAGTGGTGGAGAATCCAAAATTTCGTCGGACTCATCATGCCAGCTACAATTGAAGAATTGCAAGGCATCGTGGCTGGACTTAACCTGCGATCAGGCCGAATTTTAGCATCGCTCTCATATTCTCTTACGTGGGTCGCTCGCTAAAATAGGGCCTGATACAATCTCTCACAGAAGTTCGTGTCGGCGGCCAAATTTTGGCCGCGGGAATCTCGCAATCTGATTGGCCCTTTAACAATAGAGCTGTCAACGGAAGTAAATTGTCTAGGACACTTTTCACAATTTTCAATCCGACCGCCATGGCCAAGGAACAAGTCTGCCGAGGTAAACGTGTCGCTCAAAGATATTCTCGTCGTTCTAGGAGAATTTTGATCATTTCTTTCTCTCCTGAGAATGGCGTCCGGTTTGACGCAAGCTGTCTCTCACTCGGAGCAGAGAAGTACAGCAACAGTGAAGTATGTATCCCATTTTATCGCATCGTGTCTCCAAATTTTCATTTGAAGGCTTTCAGCTAGTATTGAAAATATAAGCAGAGTAGTGGTTGTATCCGCGTTTTACGAAACAAAACGAACAGCAAGTATCTTTCGCCAAGAGTGATCAACAAGACAACCGATAATTCCGTAAACTTAACGATAAGCTGATGTTTAGTGAGACCCGCACTCAGCGAGATGCTATATTTATTTTTACCTAAGTAATAAAGACTTTCAGTTTATTCATTCAGTGTTAATAATGTCGTTTTAATGATCTCTGACATTGATATCAAAGGATCTGACTAGGTTTATAATAAATGTTCTTCGTTTTAAAATTCGCTGCTGTTTAGAGATGAAATTCGCTGGTAATCTCAAATATTTATCACTTCTGGAACTAAATGAAATTACAAAACACTCGTTTGTTTACAAACGGTTTTATTGATATCTTTTTTCTAAAGAGTGAAACTGAAGGTATTTCTCTTAATTTCCCAAGGTATTTTACGCGGAAAATCGGTGACAAATGCGTAGAGAATATTTCCGGATACCACCTGAAATGAGAAAGGATTCAAACATGCAGCATATTTTGGTACATGACAACCTCGTCGTGTTCTGAATTTTCATTCAGTTTCAGCTCAGACAGAGCAACTATGTACAATACCGGAGCGCGTACCTTCAAGTTGTAAATTTGAACGCTAGTGCCAAGATTTATCGTAGCCTGTGATTTTATTTTTGCCGACATTTTAGGACTTTTTGCGAATGCCATTACACACACATATGGGAAATTTGCATACCGAGGAGCGTGCAAGCAAAACAAATTTTGATTGGCCGTTTTATTGAATGTCAATCAATCAAAAAAGTGGGCGGCAGACGTTCCGTAGAAGAATTGTATCAGGCCCTATTTTTCGTTTCGCCCTTCCCGCCGGAATGTTTCACCGAGCGAAACGAAAATAGAGCCTGATCGCAGGTTAGGCTGGACTTGTCAGCGTTGTGAAAGACTTAACAACAAATGTAACTCAAGTAAACCAAACAGTCGGCAACATCGCCGCGGCCGTTCCAGCACCAGTTCAACACGAAAATACACAAGGTCTTCGTATGCCTTCCATCCAGCTTCCTTCGTTTCGTCGAGATAGTGTGATACAAGACGATATCTCGGAATTTCTCGAGCGGTTCAATCAACAAACCTCACATCTTCCCGCCGGAACACGTTTCTCCCTTCTTGAACAACAGTGTGTTGGCGACTGGCCGAGATCTGTGTTGTCAATAGCTAAAACCACAGAGGGCTACGCAGATAAAGCGGTAGAAGACCAACTTAACATTTGCATCGAACGATTACGTGCAGAATTCGGTGAATCGAAAGAAGGCAAGTGCCGCCGATTAGCAGCCGAGTTAAGCGCCATTCAACAAGAGCATGGCGAGTCAGTGGAACAGTTTGCGTTCAAATACAAGAAACTACTGCATCAATTGGAGAAACTTGGCGAAAAGATTGCGAAGGATTGTCCTACCTTTGTTCTATCACAGTTTATTTCTAAAGTCAAGCCTAGTATTGCTCAGCAGCTCGTTGTGAAAGCATCAGAATTTCAAACACTCGATAAGGCAGTCGAAGCGGCTCGTCGTGTTGAGTTGTCATTTCAAACTTCGCCCACCGCCTCGAAACCAAATCAGTCGCTCGATGAATGGAAAGTTACACCACCGAATGCGTTTGTTTCCTCGACCTCGGTGAAGTCTCAATATCAGCACTCCCAACGACAGCAGAGGGCTTGTTACACTTGCGGAGAAACTACTCATCTGTCAAGGTACTGTCCAAAATACCGCAAAGACACTCCAAAACAACCGGAGATATGCAGAAATTACAATCGATTTCCCAAATCTAATTGCGAGGAAGACGGCAACAAATGCTCTTATGGCCGACAACACAAGTGCCAACGCTGTAACAAGTGGGGCTGTAAAGCTATCAAACACTCGGAAAATCGCCCATCAAGCACATCTCGCAGCACTGTTCCATCTGATGAGGTAAATTCTCTTAGACAGCAACTCGTAGTCTTATCTACTCGTCTGGAAAAATACGAAGCTCAGTGTACGGAGAAATCGTCGACTTCCATTCCTGCAGGGTCTGAAAACCAAACATCACCCTCCGCTTCACGACCACCACCTCCAGCTTCATTTGATCAGCCATCGACATCTACTCCATTATTTGGATTACCTGCCGTTACCATCCCAGCACATTCAGGAAAGCCAGAAACTCAGTTATGTCAGCGTAATATCTTGTGGACCTCTGTTACATCTGCAGGTGAACCACTGCCCTTGCCATTGGATAGTTGCTGTTCTGTATCCCTTGTGAGCAAAGTACATGCTGATTGTGTTGCATCCAATCGACCTGACCTCAAGTATTGTGCCCTTGAAGAACCCATTTCTGTTACCTCTGCCGATTCAAAGTCTGATCTTAAAGCAGTTGCCACTATGCAAATCCCCATCACATGGGAAAACCAAACAGAAACTGTCTTTACTATGCTCGTAGTTCCAGGTCTCGTATGGCCAATGCTCTTTGGAGAGAACCACCTTCATGCGACTCAAGCATTGGTTGATCATTATGCTCCGTCCATCACCTTTCGCCATCCGAGTATGCAGTTTCGGGTCCAGTGCTCTCTTGACAATCCACTTCAAGGCTTCGCAAACATCTCTGTACCCAATAGCTCCTCATCATGTGAAAGTGGATCAACAGCGCAGAAGCCTCATGTTAGTATTACATGCCTTCTTACCGGAGCACCGCCACTGGGTGTTAACAAGCATTCACAATCCCTTCACCGTGGCCATAATTTTGTTACAGTCTGTGTCACCCTTTCTGCAGCTTTAATGGGATACCAAGTAATCCGTCAACCACTTTGGATTGAGGGTAAAGACATTCAACCAGGCGTCAAGGTTCTCAGTGGTCCCTTTGATCTCAGCCAAATTTCAAGTAATGTGACACCTGAAACAGCACGCCCTAGCAGTGATCCATGCTACAATGCTCAGCTCATAGACCTTGCTGAAACACCAGAATCAGTTCTAACAGAAGAAACTCCTGACATGCACATAACATACTGCACAACACTGGCAGTGGAATCTAAGTTGAAGAAGACAAGTATCCCTGAGAATGTAATTCTAGGAAATGTTAGAGACATGACAAAGGATGAGATTAAAACAGTAAACATTGAAAAGATTATTGTTGTGCCAGATGAACTTTCAGAAGAAGTAGATTATGATCTCAGAAATAATGAAGAACCACCATCTAACACAGAGATAGTTACCCCTCCTGAATTACCCACTCTAAAGAGTGCAGCGATTGACCCTGATTTGGCAAAGTTAGCATTTGCTTTTAGACATTATTTGAACAGTCTACCAGGTGCAAAGGCATATGCATCAGAAGCCTGCAAAGTGGTGTACCAGCAGATTCCAGATGCCCAGGAAATTTTGAAACGTTGCGGAAAACTTAAAGGACTGATTTCAAAGTGCCCTTATCTATCCATGTCTGGAGGCTCACATGGAGGAACTTACTTGTTAAAACTTGACAAAGACATGTTTGCAACTTTAGTTTCGAAAAACTAAAATCCCTTTTAAGAAGGGGTGGACTCATGTGGATTATAGACTGTTAAGATTTTCTTGTTAACTTCGTTTCAAATTTATTCACTATGTACATTGTTAGCTTTTGTCGTAAGTTACTCCCTTTAAGAAGGTGTGGACTGTAGTGGAATTATGGGATTCAAAGAGTCACGTGACAAGAGCACATGGAGCGAGAAGGAAAGGAATCGAAGTTGGGGGGATCGAGATTGTCAGTCTTGTCAGCGTTTACCTTGTTTACAGTTTACAGTTATAAAGTTGTGTTAGTTCATTCCGCTGTGGTCACTCTTTATTCCCCCGCAAATCCGTCTACATTCTCCCCTTTCATGGCCACTCCCTTATTGACTTTGAAAGGGGAAAACCACTGGATGAGGAATTCAGCCGTTATGGCCTCTGTCTTCTACAGGGTTCCTTTATTTAGAGCTGGTTTCAGTTAGCCAAGCAAAGTTATTTCCTTTCTACTACGCACGGGGCTTAGAGTGTCGTAGGGTAGACCAGCAGAGATGGTTTCCGGGACCTATGGCTCCTCCCTGCTCCAGCTTCAGTCAGTACACCACCCTTCCTAAAATAAGTACAGTTTGCGCGTCTAAAGATGTGTCTCAAGACCTTTTGTTGTACTATAACCTGAACTCTTGTAACCTTTGTTCGTGCAATCAGCATAAACCATTTAGAAAATACATTCTTAGGGTGGGGGAGGGTGGAAAAGGACAAAATTTAAAATATAAATTAATTTTGTATCCTGACCGCGAGAAATGACAACCCTCTGTGACAAGCCTCTCCTTAGACAGTGAATTTATATATATATCCTAAAGCTCTTGCCGTATTAGCTGCTCGCTGTCATTGTTATTTTTAAGTTAAAACTAAAATGTTGTTGACGAGCATTTGTATATCGCGTTACTGATCACAGTGTAACGCAACTCCCAGGTTGAAGTTGGAATTGTTTTCCTTTCTCGTTTGTTTCCCCTTAAGACTCACGGCGACTGGAACTGGTGAATTTAAAGTATAGCTGAAAGCACTATAGAGATTATAGCTTCCTCGTGTTATCTCATGACCAAGAGAAAAAGACTTTTCATCACCTCTATGATGAAATCGCCGAATCCTTTGCCGGAGGGGAGAGTTATTTATCGAACAAGGTGAGTGGCAAATAAAGTAACTGCAGTATCTATTCGAGGTTTTGGACCTCCAGAATCGGTTTCATAGTCAAAACAGGGAAAGTACTTTGTATAATTTTTTGAACCACCATTGACATCTCTTTGATCAGGCGGATATATATAACAACACGAATGGAAATTCATGTCACGCAAGACACCATTGGCGAACGATGGCTTACTAAACTTCGACACAATTTCTCAGAATCGCATTCTGCCGCAAGTTTTATTGTATAATTCTAGGAAATAGTGCTTAGTCTATGCCTAGAAGGGGTTTTTACGTCTGGCCTAAGTGCCTCAGTTGAGAATTTGGCATGTTTCAAAAGCACTATTTCATCCAGTTCGAGTGACTTACTAGATTAGTTCAGTCATCATTTACAGTTTCACACGATTTCGATCGGGAAAATGTCCAAATGAGGATATAGCGATATAGGGATAGATAGTAGTATTTGTGGTAGAAATTTGAAGGAAATCTATTTTTGAGTCCGAGATCGAGTGGAACACTCTTAGGGAGCATTAGACACGGTACGTGAATTGAGTAACCGGCGATTGTGAATTTCGATTAAATGTTTTCTAAATAACGTTCTAAAGTTGTAGCAATTTGAAGATGGAAGCATTGAATTAATTTTCACCAATTATGATTTACCAAGAGGAATGTGCAATAATTGATGGAAGGACATTGTAGGTTTTTCTTTCAGGTAAAACCGCTGCAGTGCAGCTCCTCTGGGCGTGCTAATTTTCTTTTTCTTTTTCTTTTTCTTCAAGATGGCGGCCGATCAACGTTTTTTAGCAGAAGAAAACAAAATAACTGTTGATTGGATTCAAAACAATTCTCTGCTGCTTCTCTAAATTTACACCACCGAAATGTTAGCCTCTCGATCTCCCCAAGATTGGGGGGGCGTGGTAAAGTCCTTTAATATACCAATTTTTGCCAAAATGTTACCCTTTTCTTATACCTCAAGGATAAGCCAAGACAATAGAATTTCCTATGATTGCCGCATTTTTCCCGGACTCCCAGTCCTTCTGGCTCAGTTGCTCAAAGGCTGCAAGCTTTTATGTGTTTCGCGTTGTTATTTCTGTAAAAGTTTGGCATCCTTTCATAGACTTAGCTTAGCCGCCATCTCTTTCACTTTGCAGCGGATTTTGCGACCCTTTTATATACTAAATTGACGATTTTCCCTGCCCTTTAGTATACTGCGAGCTTAAAAAAGGCACCCTTTTTGGGCGGAGAAGATTCCCGTGTAGCCCACTATAGGAAGTATCCCCCCGGGCTCGAACTAGGCTTTTTTTAATGTGTACATTGGTATATCGTGACACCTTGCAATATGCGTACACTGCTCGTTTTCTAATAATAGTCCAATATTTGTCTAAACATAAAACTGCGACCTATTGCGAAAGCCAAACAGTAAAACAGTACTTACTTTTTGACGCTTTATGAGCCTGAAAATGTATTAGGTTGTTCAAGATAATGAAAAACGCAAATGTCCGCCATCTTGAAGTGGGCCTAAAAAGAACATTAGCCCGGGCCGTGTGCTCAAATAGCTGTTAGCTGTACATGTGTTTATTAGACAGATTTCATCCAAAATGGGATGGAGTACATCGCATTTGGTAAATGGGGAGTCGTCCACTAGATAAAACCCATTATTTGGGCGACCTGGTTATTGCCTTGATGGCTAACGGATCATGCACTACTCGATTCTCTGGAAAATTGTTTAATCTACCCCGACCTTACATCATCAGCTCTAACCGTTGCTTTGACTTCGTCAACAGCGACTGACATCTTAATAATAATAATAATAATAATAATAATAATAATAATAATAATAATAATAATAATAATAATAATAATAAGCGTATGCGGGAAGTTGTCGCACAGCTTAAATATCGCTCAATACAAAGTTTATAAACTGGCAGGACCACGGCGACAAGGCGTTGAGAGCTGCCAGATCTTAAGAAGACCTGGATCAGTAAAACATTTGAAGTAAAAAAATATACGGAACGAATGATCCTTACAGCAGTTAAAGAAAGACACAGAAGACTAAGCACGTGAAGTAAAAAATGTATGTAACAGTAAATTGCGCGATGTTTCGGGATTTCGGTTGCCCGAAATATCGGGCAATTTTTTGTTACATACATTTTTTACTTCACGTATTTCGTCTTCTGAGCCTTTCGTTAACTGCCGTAAGGATCAGTCGTTCCGTATATATTTTTAAATATATTGCTCACTCTTTTAAGATTTTGTTGTAGTGGGGAATCGACTTAGATTTCTATGTGGTTTCAGAGAACGAATTTTAATTTTTTTTTAAGTGCAAAAGATTTCTTTTAATTTAGCGTGACAATTTTTAAAATGAATTTTTTTTTAAGTTTCTCGGCTTGTATTTATCTCAGGCATTTTAGTACTTAAGAGACTTTGAACATTTTAGCGTTATTAGTGCTTTATATTCATTTTAGTAGAAGTTAGTTTTTTTTCCTCGAATATTAGCTGCATAGGCTACGTTCGCGCCCTGTGCATGCTATTTAGGGACATAGCATATATCCGTCTTGCACTGCTATAACAATAGTAATAATAATAATAATAATAATAATAATAATAATAATAATAATAATAATAATAACAACAATCCTGAAGTTAGAGTAAAACGTTTTCGCCTCGAAGCTGTACTTACTGCACTAGTTATGTTCCTTTTCGCTTCCTCAAAAGGCAAACTTCCTGGAACCTCCATCTGACTTGAGTAGTTCATTTTGGTAAAGCGAATAGTGACTCGAAAATCCTTACCTAGAAGGTAAGCGATCAGTTAGGCCCATACTTAGCATTAAATAGCGAAACTGAAATCAGGAAAACTTTTAATCGTTTCCTACATACAGGAGTTCCTTTAAAAAAGAACAACTACTTGGGACGTGGATTTTGTATGTTATCGCTCTGCGGTAGTCGTGAATATGAAAAAAATGGGAACAAAGATCTGACATGGACACACAGCAAGGAAGCTGGGTAGATGTACGTGTGAAATTTGCCTAGAATTCTGAAATAACCGAAATAAGCCACCGTTGTGTAATACCTCGCTTTGGAGTGATGAGAGCTAATTTTGGGGGTAACTTCAGTGGGGCCGGTGCAGGTTTCTTGGGAGGAGTCTTAGGCATCACAGGCGGTATGTAAGTGAGTCCAGCAGGTGGTTCATGAATCTTTGTGGGCAATTCATCATGCATTGGTTTTTGCGCGAATTTCTCAAGCGCTGGTTCCTTCTCCTCCTTTGCTTCACTGCTCTGCCATGCTTCTGGTCTCTTTTTGGTCTCAGTGGGCCTCGTTTTCATATCTCCAATCTCGGATTCGGGATAAAACGGCCTCGACTGCATGTGGTCAGACCCTTGGTACAATGGTGCCGAGTGTGCGAAGGTTCCGTCTGGCTCTGACGGAGTTAACTTCTCGTTCATTTCTGCAGCCTGCTTATAATTTGGTCTTTCATTAAAAGCTTCTTGAGAAGAGCTTGGTTCTTCCTGGGAGGGACTTAGCTCTTGTTTCATGGAGTTAACTACAGCATATGATGGTTGTTTCGCCTCTATTTCTTGTGTCTCGGGTATTGCACTTGTGTAAGTTGTTTCAGGTTCCCGGCCGCTTTCCGCAGCGGGACCTCCTCTCGGACCATATTGTACATCTGCCTGCTGAGGGGGAGAGGGGTTAGGTTCAGCCGTGTTCTCCAAAGCAGTTGAACTTGGATCAACGTTAATTTCCTTGAAATAAATTACGTTTGGCTCGTTACTGTTCTGCGAGGGTGAGGATTCGTCCTGAGCTAAAAAGTAAAAGGATAAAGAATAGCGATTTCACAAATAAAAACTGTCGGTATTGGATATACATGTGGAGGCACGGGATGAAAGATAACTGCTAACATCAAAGTCGATGTGTGTCATTAACTACACCCTGGGAAAACCAGGGTCGTGTTATTTTTTATGGGTTTATCAATTTTGTTTTCTTATGAAAGTCGTTCAAAACCCGAAGTAATCACTTTGGTCAATAACAACAGATACAAACAACACAATAAGCTAATAAGAACATGCGGCAACGCCCCGCCAAGTGCGGGAAGACGCCTCCAAATTGATACAATGGCTCGAAATTTTATTAAGCCAGTTAAAGTGCATAGCAGAGCAAAGGGCAAGCATACATTAATTATGCTTCCTTCGACGTTGAAGAGAATTAAACCGCTGTTTTAATCTAACCTGGAGTGAAATTGCCTGAGTTGTTATTGTCTTTATTCTCTTGACTGCTCTCATGAGATGCCTGTTCTTGGACCTCCTTGACGTTGTCGTTAAATTGACCGTCGATGTTTCCAGGAGGATTGTATCGGGCAACCAAAAAAAAGTTCCCGGATTTGCTCTGAGCCGTACCTATGCCAAGCTCTTTAGAGTTACTCCAAACTAATTGGCTGAAATGATCTGTGAAGAGTAACATTGATATCTAATTGTACTATTCTTAATGTACTTAAAGGTACATCTTAAGGGAAGATACAGTTGATCGGGGTTTGGAAAAAAATTGTTTCTTAGTTTTTCACGAATTTGCGGATCCTGTAAATAAAACGATTGTAGAATTTACCATATTTTAAGCTTTTCCTAGGGAAATGGTTTCTAACAAGCGTACACGGACTCTCTGATTGCGAATGAAAATTCCAAAGGGGCTGTTTCCTAAAATGGCACGAGGTAAAGTGTGTATTCAGCAAACGTTTTGGAAATTTGCACAGAATCAAAAATATTTCTGGATCGACGGATTTAGTTCAGAAATCCATTGAGGGAGTAGGCGAATTGAAAGAGTTTAATAACTGATCGGTTACGCCTTGTAACAATGTAAATCGTTAGTCAGTTATTGTTATGTGTACTCACTGGTACTATCATCCAAATGTGGAGACCTGAAGTCGTAATTTTTCACTTCCTGGTACCAATTCTTAACAGCTCGATCACACGCCTGCTCAGGGTCTCCTCCGTACATGTAAAACAAGTTTTCTCCATCTGTTGTTGTAGAGTCGTGCTGAAGCTGGTCTATTGTTGCAAGATGATTGGCCCATTTCTGTGCGTTTACAGCGATCTCCGCTGACCATTTGAGGGCTGGAACTCCATGGTGGGCTCGAACTGCATTATGGGCATCTAAGCAGTTCCGTATGAAAGAACTCTGATAGGAATAAACTGGGAAAAGATGCAAGTTGTTTGCACTCTAGTTGTTTGGGAAATGATCACTTTGCTTATGACTCGTTTTCTATGCAGGACGAATAATGTAGAAGGAGTTTCGAACAGGTTTTATAGCTTGAAGATGATCGCTAACAATATTCAACAAATAGAATAAGTGAGACCATAAGACGAACAAGATCTCCAAATAAGGATAACAACCACAGTGACAACAGAGACCTTATAAACTTCGGGGATAATTACCAGGTTAATTACCAATTATTTTGCAAGTGATTAGCTCGGGCAAAAACAGACAACAGGTTGTTGTTATTAGGTACAACCCTAGACAAAACTATTTGTTGGAATGATAAGTTGCTTATTTAAGCATTTCACATGAAATACTGATATTTCTTGTTAAAAACTAGTCGAGAAAAATTAAAAATACATTCAAATTATCCACTTTTCCTGAATTAAATAAACTGTACTATAATTGAAAGAATACGTCTGTCCTCAGTCTCCCTTTTCAATGTCCACACGAAACTTGCATGACACTTGTCACAGCAGATGAACATTTATTTTTTAATAATCACTGCTCCAGGTAGTTTCAGTTTTTCGTTTGAAAATGAATTATTTCAGAAGACTGATAACAATAATGAAAATCTATTTACGATTTAAATTCCTTTTGTGCTTCATTTACAGGTTAAGAGGTATACATCATTTCATTCCACGTAAGGTGAAGGATCGGTTCTTAAACGTTTTAATTTTAATCCGTCATTGTTTCTAAAACGAATCGCCGGTTTCTCTGTCGCTGTTATTCACTGTGTGTTTATCCTCCCAGTGTCCAAATATTATTGTCTTTAAATGAACACATGAATCAAGTTTTATTAGTACACTAAATTAGCAGGTCACAATAATTTTCTGCGCTCTCGTGTAACACCATAGTTTAGTACTTTAACTATGCCTTTTAACTTAGATACTTACCTTCAGTGACGCAGAATAAAACGCTAACAAGCAATTGTATCTTCATTTCTGATCTACAATAGAAAACTCCATTGGTAAAGAACAGAAGAAAAGAATTAATATATTATTGATAACTTAAACACTAACCCCCGTGTCAATACCTGCCAAATTTAATTTGTCGCTTGGGTGATATCTATTGTTGGAAAGGCGATAATGGAAATAGGTCAAAACAATGACAGGCACCTCAAGGCTGAATAACAGTTCGACGAGAGGCGACGTATCGAGGCCAAAAGTGGAATTTTGGACAATCTTTCATCCAAGCGCATTATCATCTGATATGCTAGCTTGCCATAAGGTGTCTGTTTATTTCATAACGTCGAGGTTAAATTCTACAACGCCCTTTATCGCGGTTAGAAGGAAAAAGCCAGCGATGGTCACTGCTTGATTGCAGGTCACGAAGCAAACCTTATTCAAGTTGGAAAGGGTATGCCGTCTGTCATTACCGACCGATATTTTTCGTGCACTTTCGTTGGACGATTTGCGCCACTCGGCACAAAATCGGACGGCGCAGCTTACCGATTTAGCTCTCGATAAACTGTTCGAAACTTGAAAAAGTAGCTGAAAGTCACGCGTCCATCCCCTATTTTATATAACGTAACTATTATTGCTTGTAACAACAATTATAACCAGTTATGTTTCTTGGAATCTTTACCAATTAAGAGGTACAGACCACGGCTAAATTATGGCATCAAAGCTGCCAAAAAACTGTTGTTGTAGTTTTGGGTTTAAGCCCTTTGCACACGAGCAAGTTTTCTGTGACAAATGATTTGACCGTGTACATGGGTGAACACATTATCTTTGGGAAATGTCCTTGTTTGGGTTCCGGTGTATATACTGGCTTTTGGACAGCGGAACAGCAACGCCCAAGGAGGAAGAGCTGGAAAATTGCACAGAGTAAGTGAAAAACGTTCTCCGAAAATTTAAAGTTCGTTTTTCAAGTGGAAGCTATTTAAATTATATCTGTGGCTCGGAAGCTACCTGCAGCTGAAAATGTGGAGCACAAAAAGATAGTAAGTTTGCCTGGACCATGAAAAATGGAGGGTCGTAGTGTTAAATTGCTTCTAAAGGTAGAGAAATTACCTGAAACTGCTAAATCACTAAGTTAGGGCCGATAAAAGCTTCGAAAAAACGCGCCCGCGAAGGATCTAGGAACTAATTTTCCACAAATTTTGACAAATTTTCTTTGACGATCCATCTACACGAGCAAATTTCATACTTGACAAAACTTTCTTTGACAACTGAAAACTGACAAATTTTCTCATCTACACGAGCAAATAACATTTTTCATAGGAAATTTGTCCAAAAAAATTGCTTGTGTACATGCATATGGGGCTTGAATTTTAATTTTAGAAGTTTACTTTTTTGCTATACTTTGCTCTACATTCTACATTCTGCGTTCTTATTGTAATTATTAGCCCGATAATATTTTGTTAAACCTCTTCCTAGTTAGCCCCCTTTATAAGTTCAGAGCGTTAAGATCCTTTGTTACGTTTGATAATGGATTTGAAATAAAACCGAAATATTAAATTTATTTCTCTGTTTGTTGTCTTCTTGCTTGTCACTGCTTCCTTGGCTTACTTGAAGGATTTACAGTTAAAACTTTCCCCAGTAACCTGCTTAACTCCACCTCAGCAGTGAGGCCAAAGGAACCCAAGTGCCAAGACTCAAACCGATATAAAAGTGAACGGCTAAACAGAAAGGGTCGCTTTTTCATCTCAAACGTCAATAAAAGCAGCGGCAACAAGGTTGTAATCAATGAAAATTCTGACTCCAAACCGGACCGTCGATAGACTGGCGGTATGATAATGTAATTCGCTGAAGTGCTCCTAATATAATAACTAAAATCGAGGGTATAGAAGAAAAAGTACGAATCAATGGTTCTTGGAGGTTGCTGCATAAACTAATAGCAGGATCTTCGCCGCGGTACAGTGTATAAGTGGTCACGTTAAACTTAATTGAAATTGAACGAAACAAAATGAGGGTCACCATTCAATAACGTTTAACACGCATGTTAAACAGCAAATGCAATATACGGCAATACGTGGCCTGCAGGTTAATATACATAAGCTAGAACAAATCGTTATTTCCCTAAGATGAATCTCACACTAGTTCAACGATACACCATTCGCCACAAAATTTGTTGAACCTTGAACCTTGAGTCTCTGATGTTGTACATTTTTAAACTCCATCACTGACGAATACAGATATTCGTTAATGCAAAGGTCGCCACACGACGTCCTTCCAAGAGATACAATTTCTTTCGAACTGGTCATGAATGGATACAGTTTGCGCCTTGGTTTAACTTAGGTTTTGGACTTATAAAATGATCAAATGTAAAGAGAAAAAAATTATTTTGACTGCAATCTTAAGTCCTTTATCCCATCTGGTTGCAGTGACCTTTGGATTACATCTAAATCATCGCCATTTTCAGCAGTAAATGTATGTATCCTTACGTTTCACTTTGTTTGAAGAAATTGATATATTTAAATGTCAGATAGATATTTAAAGTTGTTTTGCTTCTAGATCATTTGTGTCCTTCTAAACAGTTAAACTTTGGAATTGTTTAATAATGCATGTACCAGTAGGAAATTCGTCTCTTTTAAGAGCGACTAAACTGATGTAATCCGACGCCCGAAATCTTCTAGCACTGTCTAAAACCCTCTACCAAGGGTTAAACTATTCCTTTGTTAATACATCAAATAAGATTCACGTTTTATGTTCCTTCATGGATTCAAGTTTATTTCTTTGGTACCTCCTGGCGTGTTTGTATGGTAAGAAATGCTTAGTCTATAAATACATAAATATTTTCTTCGTGAGTCGTGCCTTTGTAAACAGTAAACGCGTTTCGCCATGAAATTCTTACCCCGATGAAGGGGTAAAAACCGAATTTATTGCAAACGTTAACCGATGGAAAACGGTTAAAGTAGATTGCTTTAGCTTAATTGAGCTCTATGTTGGACAAATTAAAATGCTAACTTGTTGTTCTACGCTTCATAAATCGCTATAGGGTCAGTTTGTCCTTAATTACTGGTGGAGTGAATTCATGTGTCAAGCCTTTCTGCTTCAACACACACAGAAGTGGTTAGGAAGGCGAAAGCAGCCTAGTCATTTTGATAAGAAATCTCACCACTTAAACGTAGAACAAATACCAAGAGAACGTTAGCAGTAAAGAGATGGATAAACGGGACTTGTAGCTAATGCTAACGTTAAAACTCGGGTTAGCTTGAATCCTGGTGAAGCTTGAATGTTTAAAAGGAGTCGATGCGTCTCAGCTAAAGTTTACCCTGAGTCTCGAGTTTTTCGCATCCTTTTAAAATTTGCCACTAAAGTGGTATGCTCGTGAGCCAGGGTCCTTGTGCAGCAACCACGAGATCTCGTCCATGGGACGGTTATTTTTTGTATTTTACTGTCCTGTAGCTGACCGTTTGTGATTTCTTTAACAAGTGATTTTCCTTCCCAGGGATCCTTGGAGCTCCAAATCCTGGCTCATCGAACAGCGCGCAGCCACCAAGTGCGTTAAAAGTGGTAAGCTATTAAGGAACCATCTTACAACCAGAAGGACGGCCTCGCCATTGCGCATAAAAGCACTCGTATTTGAAACTGCCGTAATTTCCACTTAGGCAAATTGGCTATGAGAACACTTGTTAAACGTGAGGCTTCATCTACACTGATATTCCACGTTATACTGAATGAAAGGGTTTAGGGATACTTCATTATTGGAATATTCGACAATGAAAAAAACTGGCCGACTACGCAATTGTATTATTTAGTGTCGGCTGAACAGAAATAGTTAGTGTATTTGCATCTAGCGCTTCGTCAACCAAAATGGTTTTATTGTTCCGGTGACAGTAGGTCGAACGGATGACTGGCCAATCACAGCTAATAACAGCACATCAAGAAAATCAATCATATGCATGCATTCATTCGTATGCATGCAATGGCCAGTGAGCCTATCTAATACCTAAAGATCAGCTGAAGTAACCTTAATTCTTCTTGACCTACCTCTATTTTCCTTTGTCCCCAGCAAGATTCAATAGTGTGTGAGGGACAGAAAGCTTTCGTGTCATGCCAGAGCATTTTTGATCAAATAGATATCGTAGAAACGATGTACGGCCGTAAAGATACATCCACCTGCGTGCATCCAAGCATTCCTTCTGACACAGCCTGCCAGGAGCAAGAAACACAGGTCAACGTTAGAATTAAAGGACTCTGCGAAGGAGAAAACGTCTGTGAGGTGGCTGCTAACAACAATTTTATGGCGAAGACCGGAACAACTATCTGCCCTGATGTTTACAAATACTTGCATATAAAATACAGGTAAGGTTAGTTTTTGTGTTGCATGCGACAGTGGGTGGAATAAGGACAACCGTCCAAAACACCAAAAATTTCTTGAAATCACGGTAAACAAGAGAGAATCCGCTAACCAACATGGATGACATATCCTCAAAACCGAAGGCCCTTTTACTACATAGCACACGATCTGTTGATTCTTCATAGATGTCCGAATTATCCAGTAGGCTGTCGTTTTTGTGGGAAAACTTCCACACACCACTGACTCGCAAGAACGACCACAAAGGAGGCCAGACAAATTCAAAATTCCTCGACGGGTAAAGTTTGTGGGATTGTTATCAATACAGACTGGACTCGTGCAATGCAAACGACATGTTAGGATTTCTCGTCTAGACAATTATTTGCTGAAGTGTCCTTGATGGATTCTTCAATACCATGCTACGTGTGGGGCTCCTAATTTTGGGTACTCATTTGACGGTCGACCGAACAAAAAAAGAAAACGATCGAAAAAGAAACATGCAACAACAGTATTTTGAAACAGAAGTCAAACTTTTAACTCAAGTCAGGAGAAGATCATAGCTTTTAATCCCATAAGAGCCAGACGACTACGGTTGGTAGTGAGAGTATACTAGTTAATTTAATGTTTTTGGTTGACTGTTAAAATTCATCCAGTGAAATAACTGTTGCTTTACTCTTGGTTGGTGCGGATTGACGGTAAAGAAAGCTTATGCATAGGTTACAGTTGATGGTTTACCTCATTCAGACTCTTGATCGTGCATTTGATGGTTATGAATTGACATTCAGGTTCTATTTCATAGGTGCGTACCCCAAACCTTTTACCCAAATACAGACAGTGGTTCAGAAAACAGCCAATCAGTGAACGAAGTTATAACAACTACTGGCGCTGGAGGCCTGGGCTCATCATCAGTCTCCACATCGACTTCGTCATCGTCGACTTCCAGTTCTGTACCGGAAATCACAGTCCAAGAACACGTCAGCACTCAACCAGTAACAACTGCTACCTCACAAGCATCGGTGACTCCAATTAACACTCACAATGATAACGGAAATGACATCACTGAGGAATTCACCCAGCCAGAAGGTACGCCTGCTGTCATAACAGAGACTTTCCCAGCCAACGCTGCTTCATCTCCAGTGACGGAAGTCAAGGAGACGTTTAAAAAGTCAGATACTCCCTCGCAACCAGAGGATCATGGGGAAGAGCCGAGCGAAGAGGAGAGTGGTTCAGGGGAATGGGAAGGACTTGATGAACAACGCGACATTGTGTACGATACTGTCAGAAGATAAAGCGAGCTGATCAGGCTGTCAAACCTTTACTTTTAGAGTCAGTTGTAGCGTGGTTCTAATCTTTAAGACTGTGTATGGCATCTCACAGGATGCGTTTGTTTTGAAAGAATCCGAAATTGGAGTTGTGCTCTCAAATCATATGGATTCAGCTTTGCAATTAACAGCAACAACAAAAATAACAACCGAAAACAACAACAACAATAAAATAACGAACTATCTGAAGGCGGTTTATTTGCTCTGACGTACCCAGCGTACAGTTATAATCACGGATGACGTTGTCATGAGAACTTATGGTTTTCTCTCTGTTTCTCTAAAGTAAATGGCTTATTCGAGTAACTTTAATCGCCAAGGCGAGGAAGGAGTTAGAAAAGAATACATATTAAGTTGAATAACACATCTTTATCTTCTTTTGAAAACAAAAACGTATTTTGCTAAGTCTCTTCAGTTGTACGCCATATTTCGTTAAGAGGATAACGAAATTTAATTTGGCATACAACGGAAGAGGCTTGTTAGCTAAATATATTTTGTATTTCTACATTTCCAAAGCTTTACTGTTGAAGACGGGCAATCTGTCTTTTAAAGAGACTTGAACTTGTCTTATTCATTTTATTTAGCTCCTCTATAAACTATTTTACCAGTGTACGGCAATAATATCTTATGGTAAAAGAACACAAGAAGAGGCTTAACTAGTTAGCCAGAATCAAGAGATTATCAGTGGAGAGAGTATATCCCTCATACAAGCCTTATTCCATAGGTAATACCTCTCAGGTTATTATTAGAATTTTCCAGTCCTCCGTGGTTTAATTCTACCTCGCGTGTTGCATGGATGTTTCGTGGAGGATGGCTGATGACTTTTGTGACGAGCCATGACTGATAACTTTTGTTTGACACTATTTCTTTGTTTTGTGGCGTTGTCTTTTGAGCTCGAAGCCGTAGGCCTTGCTTCATTGAAGAAGCTTTCTTTTTACTCGCGTTTCCCTCGACCGCACCTTCGTCGGGGCAAGAGCTGGAGCTTTCGTGAGCATCGCTTTCATCCCCACTTTCGATCTCAAGTGGGCATCGTTTTCACTCCTTTCATCCCTCCTGATCACACTTTGTACTTCATCTTCCTCACTGGAACTAGAACTTTCAGCTTCACTGCTCGAATAGTCTTCAGAACTGAGGAACCAGGAAGGGCGAGGTCTCCCTGGCGTGTTCGGGACAGAAACTTCGTTTTATTTGCGTTCTCCCACAAAACGTATATGCTCAACGCGAGATCTTGACTCTTCGTGTCGTCCACGATTTTGTTACGAAGAACGCGTGGCCCTGCGCGAGGGTCATCCACGTGGAAAATATTCTCGTCATATGATTGGCTATTGCCTAGTCCTCTTGGGACTCCACGATCTGTGAGTCGATCTAAAAATAACCTGAGAGGCATAACCTATGGAATAAAGCTTGTATGGGGGACATAGTCTCTTACCTAATAATCTGTGGCCAGAATGTGTCAGGCCATTTACCCTAAACAACGTTTAGAAGGCGTGTAACACCGACCTGCATTCAGAAGACAAATCACAAGCGCAAATATATAATAATAAGAACTTCATTTAACCAGGGGCGTTCATTCAGCTTTCGCTGTTCTCCCGGAGGTCCTGGCATAAATAAAAGAATGTTTTACAAGTGAAGCAAGTTACAATAAAGGCTACAAGTTACAATAAGAGGTCGCGATAAAACTTAAAACCTGTTTAGAAATCTCAAATCTAAAAGCTAAACCTAAATAATCTGTTTATTCATTTACAGTATAAAGATTTTGAAACCGTAAAAAAAAAACAAATTAAGGCTTAAAATTTCTCGAGCCTGTATCTCAACCAAACTTTTGTGTCCTTACAGTAGACCCTTTCCCTCACATGTATGCCCTTTTCCAGACCAAAAATACACGTCACAAGCTATATAGACCGGTTAAACCCCGTACCCTTCCAGGGGTGAGTGGTGACACATGCATTCATGGCCGGGTATGTAGAAAAGTATCCCGCGCAACTGTATCCGATTTAGGGGGGGGGGGGGCGGGGGACAGAGAAACGAAAACGTGAGGAATAAAATACGGCTTTAAATCGTTCAAATAACTACAAACAATAAACACTCTGCACAAGACAAGGAATTTTAATCAAAATTGTTCTCCTTTCTAGGTTTTAAAGTTTAACCATTAAATACAGCCAAATGAATATCATGAAGTACAGCTTACATGACGAATACATTTAACCACGAAATCTCAAGTCAAACAGAAGCTCATGGAAAGCTTACGTACTAACAACACTATTATACAGATATCCTCTGGACGATGAGCAGTTTTATTAAATTGCTAAAATGAACTTTTCTATTAAAAGGAGCATGTATTTTTTCTTTAAATAAATAAATAAATAAATCGACTTTGTTTAACGAGGGTGACATTGAACAGCCTTCGACTGATAAACCTGTGGCTCTCCGATTCCAGATCGAATTGGAATGTGGAAATTTTGATTTCTGGGGAGGGAGGAAAAGCCGGAAGACCCGGAGAAAAAACCCATGGAGCAAGGACGAGAACCGGCAACAAACTCAACCCACATATGTTACCGAGTTCGGGAATCGAACCTGGGCCACATTGGTGGGAGGCGAGTGCTCTCGCCACTGCGTCACCCCCGCTCCCGCTTTCGAGCGAGTTCTTTACTCGAAGGACTTGAGTTGATAACCAGTTGGTAGGGAGCTAATAAGAGCTCGCATTTGCTCATATCCAGACGATGTCTATCACAGTGGCACACAAAATACGTATATATTTAGCCAAGGCTAAAAGCGGAGCTCCCAAGGGATAAGCTGGTGTTGGTTTCTCAAGAATAGTCCTGAAACGTTTCGGTCCCAAATAAATTTGGGGGCTTTTTTTTTCAAAGAGTGTTTCTCAAAAAGCACAAAAATGTTCTGAATTGTCCTCCAATATTTTGGGGATCCGAGCTCGAAAGGTAATTATAGAGGCTGAGCACTCCTTGATTTTTTCGGCCTTCATTAAAACTCTCGTGAGCCGTCTTGCTTGGCGTTTGCAATGTTTCCATATCCTGTCATTTAACTGTCAAGGCTTGTCAAATCTCCTTGGATTATTGGCTGTTCCCTTGAATGGACTTGAAACGACGCTCATTTCAATACAGCAACAAAATAAAACTTACTCTGAAGTAAATTGGTCATCTTTTTTGGCTTTTCATCGTGTTCGGATGTCAACAAATAACACGAACTGCCACTATTAGTCTAGTCAAAAATTTATTTTGGCATTTTACTGAGATTATCCGAAAGAAAGGATTATGGGCGCTTCCAAGCACTTGTATGAAAATTATCAAAGAAATACCTCGTAAGTTTAGCGGCCGCGAAGAAATTCGGGACACACAAAACCGTTTTTGAAAGCTTATTGGATAAAATAGTATTAAACCGAAAACTGCTTCGCTTATAGTTACTTAAATAACTTTTATATTTCGTTCTCTATCCAGAGACCATCGAGATTGAAAACAAACGAAAAACCAAACATGCTTTAACTATGGCATAAGTTAAGTCTTTAATAAGCTTAAATAAATTTGGGCGCTTTGAGGAACGCGCAAAACTATTTTCGAAAGCTTTTCGGATTAGTCCGGTAGATAAGTGTCAAATCAGGGGTGAGTAGTGCGCTTTATGATAAAAGCATCAAACTGGGCACGTTAATAGTAGACATCATGGAGAACATTTTCAAGATTAGAGGCAATCGGGATATTCTCTGTGTCAGCCAGGAGAGGGTGGTAAAAGTAGTGGGGGTAATTATTCAAAATGACCGCTGCCAGTGATACTTCTTTGATGTGGAAACATACAGCATAATTGTCTAAAACAATTTCTGATCGTAGCTATCTACTAAAATTCGTTCAAAGATTACAATAATGCTATCAAATTAGCATAGAAGGTTTTTAAGAATGGAAAATTGAAAAGATAATTCTGATTATGCAAATTAGAAATCTTAATTAATTCACATTTGATGATTGCATAGTTGTAGCTTTTTTAAAAATTTAATATTATTACTATCGTCTCAAACTTTACACGAGACAACCACAAATTGTACATTCTAACTGGTACAAGAATGCACGACACTTTTGTTTTTCCTGGGGGCTGATAGTAAATGGCCAGAAATGAAAACAAAATTATAAGTTGTATTGAATTAGGTTAGTTAAAGAATCATGAGTTATGCAGTTAAAAATGGAAGTGCTACTGATTGTCCTATTTCGGATACTAATTTATTGTTTATCCACTGTACCAACCACAAGAGTAAATGCAAATAATTCTACTGTATGAGTGGGAGGATATGGTTGATGCCGGTAGCCATCAACCATATCCTCTTCAAGTACAACTCACTTGTATTGCAAAAGTATGTGGAAATAGATAATTTTTGTATGCAGCGATTCAATTCCGGTACTTGTGTAAGAAAACATACTGCGACGGAATATGCAGTTTCATTCCTGATAGCAGTAAATGCCAAGGAAAGCTTCCATGCACACCAGGTTAGCATTTGTACTCCATGTATTAGTTGAAAAGGCATCGCATCTAAGGTACAAAATTCTCGCAGCGCGAAACCGAGCTGTGTTGAGTTGTGCAAACCCTAAGGGCGCTTTATAACGATTGCAATAACATTTCTGGCAGACGGAATTAAAGAGTTCGACATCCTGGCCTAGGATAGCTAAATCCATCCATCGTTAAAGTACACTTTTACTTAAAGAAGTAAAAAATGCTATTTTATATCCTAGAATTGCAACGAGGTGCGTGTCCTTGGTTCGCACCTAGATGAGATAATAAAGCTTGAAGTTGACAGACTATCGAGCGAGTTGTACTCTTAACGGATAATGTTACGTCATACCGCAGACAGTGACTGGTTCCAGGCGATGCTTGAAGTCGATATCGACTACCAAACTGGAATGCGAATGGGATGTTTACTCGGGTACTTTATGTAACTCGCGTAGTTTAGTGCGTCAAGCAACAACAGGTGCAATATATGCACCATGTACTAGATGGAGCACTATGCCGTGTTTTACGGAAAGAAGAAGG
Organism: Siderastrea radians; assembly: GCA_964017195.1. Taxonomy (NCBI): domain Eukaryota; kingdom Metazoa; phylum Cnidaria; class Anthozoa; order Scleractinia; family Rhizangiidae; genus Siderastrea; species Siderastrea radians. The sequence goes on along the minus strand of OZ024887.1, from coordinate 251,302 downwards.
TGCATAGCTACATGTATGCCTGCGTTGCATATACTTGCAAAGACAATGCGCGCAGTTTACAGCAGCTCAGTACACACAGACTAAATTCTTCCAAGCTAAAATAATTAGAGCTCATCGCTACTTCCAGCATCTGAAAAAAGGTGAATAATGCAAGAAAAACGGTTTTTCAGAGAAGATGTTAGAAAATATGCCACTCAATCTGCACAGAAGTCTCTTCCGTAAGCCCTCATTTAGACACTGACAGGATACCAAGCTGCCAATGAAAATCTGTTTTGGAAGTTACTGTCCTTGTGTGCTTACTGTAGGTGACTTGAACTGATGAGAAAGGGAAATAAAAGGGAAAATAACTGAGTAAATAGCGTGTGTAGTAACGTGTTCCTACTTTCTTAAACTGCTTCATAGTTCTGCCGTGAAACAATTAAACAGGTAAGCTTGAAAGTGGCCACAGAAATTATTGACGAGAAAGCGAAATTGTGGTGAAATGATTCGACCAGTGTATTTGAATTAATTAGATATCTAATTTGCATAATTTTGACCTAAGTAAAACGATCCCCTGAATTCCCCCGAAAAAATGTTAATGTTTTGTTTTGATTGGAAATTCAACAAGCAGAAACAATTTAAATGACAATTCAACGCTGTATCAAGTTAATTTTGCTTCATTTTCCCAATGATAGTATTTATGGTCTGAATGGTGTGGCTTCCCAGCTGCCACACAACTTATCCAGATTGCCTCTAATCTTTAAAACGTTCCCTACGATACCTAGTATTAGTGTGCCAAGTTTCATGCTTTTATCATAAAGTGCAAAACAGTTTCACCTATCTGCTAGACTAGATGAAATAACTTTAAACTGACGACTGCTTCGCTTAAAAGATTATTGCTATAGAAACCTTCTAGGACTAGAAAATCGACAATTGCACAAAGAGATGGACCCGACAGTCAAAATTGAAAACAATTATTCGCCTACATCTCACCGAAGTGATGCTTGTGCTGTTGTCTTACGATCGTGTTTTGACTTACGGTTTTGAATAAACAAATATAAAATGATGGACAGAGAAATCATTGTTGAAATGTTTATTCGAAAACCCGTAAGTCTCTACTTAAAATCGCGTTACACTTTCTGCATCGTGATGGCAAAATATTCAAGACTCATATCTAAAGCCAACGCTGACATATATAAAAAGTAAATGACACATTTCTAATGACATAAAGTAAATGACACATTTCTAATGTCATAAATCAAATTTCCATTTCAAAACGTAATTTCTTTGACCGAAATGTTCAAAATCATGTCACCTTAGACCCTTTAAAAACTTCACTTACTCGGTTGTGTTTCAGAACAGGACAAGCTCCCCGCCGTGAAGAAAACAAAGATGAAGTCCTTTGAAGGCAGCTTTCGTAACTTGAACTTTTCGCCTTCCACCAGTATTCTTTTGAACTTTTTCTTTCCATTTATAGATATTAGATGTTGTTTCTCAAGTTGAAAACCTCAGTACTGTCGAATAATCGTCTTACTAAATAAACTTAAAGAAACATGTTAAAGAAACCTCTTTTTCAAAAGCGACGATGGTCATGCAATTTGCCGCCAAGAAAAACACCGGTTGCTCAAAAGAACCACACGATTTCTCGCCAAGAGAAGATGGCATTCTCCACCCCCTTTGGGTTGTCTTAGAGCTCCCCTTCTCCTCCCCCAGTCCATCGACTGCTAAATAGCATTTAATATTTGCCAAAATTTTAAGTTGCCTTTTTAGCACGGAGTTGGGCGGATTTGAGAAAATGCACTGGCCAATATAATGTAAAAAAGGTTCGAGTACTGAATCTCAAACAGGATTAAGTATTACATTCAATTTCTTATCTTTTTCTCTCTTACTCTCTACGTTTTGCCTTGACGTACCGTGAGCCACCTACTTTTTTTTTCATTCGCCATGCATTCATATAGCTTTGTTAGAATATTGTCATAGCAACGGGTATTACCTCACTGCTATTTTTAGAATTCCTAGGGCATTACGAACATTCGGACCACACCACCATGTTAGTCTCCAAAATGGACGACATTTTCAATGAATGGTAATTTGCGAAAATATTTTTACAATAATTCTCTTAAGGGCTGCATTTTTAAAATCAATGGAGAAAAATTTTCCTTCATCGTCCTTCTTATTAGGAAAGTGACTCAAGTGTGAAGAGGGAAACGACATATTTTGTCATTGTTTACGTTTAATTGAGTTAACAACTGCTATTCTCGTTGTAGAAACATTTGTGGCTCTGAGAGGTCCACAATAACTACAGTGGTGAGTGATATTTCTTTTATTTGAGTTTTAATTATTGCCATGACACTCGAGTGAATGAAGTTCGAGTTTCTTGTTGAAATGACAAATAAGTGAGTTTGTGAATTGTTTGCTTTAACTCAAAACATGACAACTCTCAGCTTCTTATAAGATCAGGCTTCTGTTTTTGTTTAAAAATATTGAATTCATTCACATACAGGATAATGTTTCGATTCTCGGTTAGAGCCTTTTTGGAGCTCTTAATAAATCTGAATTTTTTTTATTTTGCGACTTTTTTTGATATTTTTCTACTACACGTTACGGTGATGGTTCTTTTTGCGGGTACCAGACATTTTGTCGAGGGAGTAATGTTATGGCAATTGAATCTAAACATCGTCGCAAAGGCTGTTAAAAACAGCCGATCGAGACAAAAAGGTAGAATATCTCTCCTTGCTTATAGGAAAATTAGATAGAAATGAACAAAATTGATTGCAGACAGTCAGAAACGTTTCTTGTTTGCCAATCGACCAAGTGCACAGATATTTTTGGAATATGAAATCCTATTGATTTGATAAGCATCCGATTTCAACCCGGTGGTCATACTTGGTTAAATACAAGATAGAAGTTTGTCTGAAACTTCTATTGCTATTTACAAATTGATTGAAGAAACACTTCTTAAGTTTCCACTTGTTTCAATTTGCCTTATTAGTTAGAATCTCATCTCCATTAACCCCCCCGCGGTCTTAATGCATAGGGATCGTATTGCCGAGTACGTTGTTAACATGTCAATAACTTGAAATAGATTTGAAAATTCGAAAGGAAATTATGACCGGATTACACAATCCAATTTTGATCAGTGAATCCTTTGATAGAAGTGGATGTGTGCGCTATATAAATGCACTATTATTATTATTATTATTATTGTTATTATTATTATTATTATTATTATTACTATTATTATTATTATTATTATTGTTGTTGTTGTTGTTGTATCTGTAACCTACGTAATGCCGCCCCCCTCCCATACAAAACACACACAGACGAAGACACACAGACGACTTTTGTTGGAGTGAGCAGACAGTAGTCAAGGGCAAGATGTGTTCTGTTTGGAGATTGAATCTTTCATTAGTAAAAGTTTATGTATTTGACGTGGTTTACGTGCGTTTTCTCGAGAAATTTGCACATGGCCAGTGGCGTATGTTATACGACGGCTCAACATCATCAATAAGGCGGCTAGACAAGGTTAATAGGGAGCGACGTTTGTTTAAGTACTAGAGTTAATGTTTATATTAAAACCTAATTTAAGTTTCGCTCGTTTTAATATAAACTAGAAATAGGTGTAATAAGATTTTGTGCGTTCTCTGGTTAAAAAATTTAAAAGTTTGAGCTTTCGATTGCCAGTCTGCAATCTTTGACAAGTGATGAATAAAAAGCGCGAACATTAAAATACATACTACAAAAAGTGCGAAAAAGAGAAATTATAATAAAAAACAATAAAAATACTTTAGTGGGAATAAAATGCTAATCAGAAGATCATAATAAAATTGAATATTGTCTAGGTAATTGTTTCGCATTATTGTCTGCGCCGCTTGTATTTTATTATAATTTCTCTTTTTCGCACTTTTTGTAGTATGTATTTTAATGTTCGCGCTTTTTATTCATCATTTGTCAAAGATTGCAGACTGGCAATCGAAAGCTCAAACTTTTAAATTTTTTAACCAGAGAACGCTCAAAATCTTATTATGTCTTACCCTGGTTACTCGTCCATTTTAGAAATAAGTGGCTCGCAGAAATTTCGCGAAGTCGATCAACATGTAATTGATAGGCATATTATAAATCGTGGACGTTAGACTTCGAAATTATGAAATGAAAATCACCAGATTAGTTTGATTGTTATTCCCAATAAATTGTTTTCTTTTAGAGAAATATTGCATTACAGTTCACCATACCGCTCTTGATCTGTGAATCACTTGTTTTACGACGTTTCGTCTTCTAAATCAAACCTAACTTCACTAGGTGATCATCTTGTGACACTTTTATCGACATCTTCGGTCTCTCATTATTATTATTATTATTATTATTATTACTATTATTATTATTATTATTATTATTATTATTATTATTAAATAATTAGGTCTTTCGCTTTGCGATAAAGAACTGGCTTTAATAATCAGTTAATATTGTAAAGTTTTTTTTCAGGAATTGTGTAGCTAAATGCCATCATGTGGTTTCTGGGTTTCTTAGTTGTTGTATCGTTCGGCGCCATAGTACAAAGTTCTTTACTAGGTAAGTCGGAGTCTCTACTAGGTTATTCAGATCTAACAGTCCTAACAAACGTCGCCTTACACCACGACACACACAAGTGTCAGCACTTCTAATTGATTCGCATGCTTTCGTGAGGTCGTTCTTCCATTCACAGCAGGTGAAAAGCTCAGAAAATCAACTCAAGTTGAAGTTTTGAGTGTGATATACACGTACTTGAGGTCCGCCGTCTGCCGTCCACCGTCCGCCGTTCTTCGATTCCAAACATCAAATTAGCACATAATTATTCACTGCCACCTGCAAGCGCGAATTTTATAAACAGTTAGACGAGAAATGAATCAGTGACAATCTTCTAATTTTAGTTTTCCAACTTGATTATTAATTGCGAAACGTGAACTTCTTGTTTACTGCGATGTGGACGGAAAAGTTAAAAAGGACCGAAAACGATAGCTGACACAAATTTTTTTTTCAGGAAGCTGTCCCGGGAGCTGCTCTTCACAGTGCTTTCCCAGTTGTAACCCTGTTTGCTGTTACGCAGCCCAACGGTCACCATTATATCAGCAACAACTCCAACAGCAGCAGCAGCAGCAGCAGCAGCAGCAGCAGTTTTATTACCGCCCACCCGTTCAACCAGCCGTACCTCCAGCTCAGTACATTGAAGTTCCCTCTGCTTCCGCTCCCGCTCCAGCGTTTGCCCTTTCCCCTGCGCCTTCTCCTGTCCCTGAGGCTCTCCCACCCCCTCCGTGTGCTGCAGACTGTCCTAAGGAATGTTACCCCAAATGCTCTGCATCATGCTGTGCGCCAAAGCCTCCTCCAATGCCTTTGTATCTAAAGAGAAAACAGTCAGTGGCAGTGGCCTGTGAGGGTCACAAACTCAAGATTAAATGTTCCAACAAGTGAGAAAATTTGTTATGTCGAATTCATGTTTTCATTTTATGACGATACGGTATGACACGAAATTCTTGCGGCAATTTAATCTATGTTGCAATTGGTATGCACAAATATTTTATGCCAGCGGTAGACAGTAAGGATAACCAGAATAGTTCCATTTAGACGGAATCTTCTTCCAAGAAGCGATAAGAAGGTGCTTACAAACTGAAAGACTATTTAGCAACTAACTTTCCTATTTTGGTGAGTCATGTCGATGTTCATTGACAGGCGTACAAATGTGTTCTCGTTAGGTATGGGGGGGGGGGGAACCGGTAAGTTTACCGACTGTTTTATTATTGTACACTTTCCAAATAACTCTTCGTTATCTGACTTCCCTTTTCTGGTAGTATTTCTCTGAAACAGTTTTATTGCAAGATATATAACATTCTTTCAATTTTGCATGCTTTGTCAGGTTTGACCGTATTGCAATTTACAGCACTTTCTATGGTCGAGATGACAACAGCACATGTCAGCACAAAATTCTTCCCTCCAAAGGACACTGCGTGGAACAGGAACAGCGGATCAATACCAAGTTATATGACTTGTGCCAGGGAGAAAATAAGTGCACTGTGGCGGCTACAAGTGCTTTCCTCGCAAAGAAGAACTCCATTATTTGTCCTGATGTTTATAAATATGCAAGAGTTGTCTACCGCTGCATACAGCACCCAAAGATTGTTCCGGTGAGTGAACTGATGTATGGAAACACTAGCCTCCAATTCCTCTTGTGTAAATTCGACGGATAAAGAACCTTCGTTATCATTGAAAATCCTATCGACGGATTCCGCGTTTTTCTCAGTTAAGGACATGTATCTTCAAAGAACACTTTGAATAATGTCGGTACATACTCAGTTGGGTATTGAATTTATATTACATGGCGGGGTGCTTATTAAGTCGAATTACAATTTAATGCTGTATATTTTACTACTTTACTAGGGCAGATAAAATATCAACAAAAAACAGCAGGAGGCACAGACCACACATCCCCGAAAAATGACGAGTACACAGCTTTCGAGTCGAACAGGGGCCTGACGGCTATGACACGCTGATGAGTCCTAACAAGGACGAATCAGCTGTCCATGGCTGGCAGTGCCCGGGTGATATGGCTGTGCGGATGCGTAAGGTATTGGCCATACCAAGGGGATGTGTAGTGTGTTCCTCTTGCTGTCTTTTGTTGTTCAGATAAATTACTAGAACTTCTTGATCGTTATCACGATCCAGTGGTCTCTTTTAATTGCTTTTGAGACGACGTTATTTTGTGATAATGTCGTCTCAGAATGCTAGCTTGTGATTGGTTCAAAAACTGTCATGACAACGCGGCCAAGGTCAAAAAGTTGGAAAAACCTTTATTACAATTTGATTCATCCCCACAACCAACTTACCTTGACAGATTGCCCAAAATGTAAGTGCTAAAACTTTAAAACTGTGTATTTTTCTTTAAAACAGTTGTTTTTCGGTTTTTATTTCGCGATGCACGCGCTGTAATGCGTTATCATTTGTGTTCCACTTTCAGCCTGGAAAAGAAGTTGATTTTAACGTTATTCTATTATTTTGTCGATCCCGGTCGTTTGAAAAAACTTATGTTGATGCACTAAAAGCGTTTATTTTGTTGCATTGGGTAATTTTTGGTTGAAAAAGCGGCAAATGCAAACATTTTGCTGCAAAACCAAAACTGTGTTCGTGAGCAAGTAAGAATTTCTACTTTGATCAACAAAGATTATTGCTCGGGCTTATTGTTTTTTCGCGAAAAGTATTTATTTTGGGGGGTCACAGACTTAGTACTAAACCTGTGGGCCCCCAAAACAAATATGTCACGTATATGTAATAGCTTAAATATGTCACACATATGCTACACTTTAGTCACGCCTTGCGAAAAATAACTCCTTGTAATTTCCTATGCGTATATCCGCAAAACAGTTCTATAGCTTACGTTATACGTAAAATAGTTGAAGTGGTTACATTGTGTATAAATACAAGCTTGAAATTCTTACATGTAAAACTCCCTGATGAAGTCTGCTTTAGTCGGACGAAACGCTTTAGTCGGAGATTAAACAAGTTGTACAATTTAAGTTTGCACAGTGCTGCTCACTAGTTTAGCTTTTTAAAAAATTATTTCAATTTCACGCCATTTTGGAAATGCTGGCGTATGCTATTTGTTTCGTCTTTGGTGCTGATCAAAAGGAATGCGGCCTCCGGTACTAATAATTACTTCCGGAAAAGGCGAAAAAAGGGAAGGCTCGGCTAAAAATCGGGCCGGGACTACCTATCCACATGGTCTCGGCATCCCTAAAAATTTTGGGCACTGGTGCCCATCACATATCCCGTTTACACGGGAAAAATTGAGGATGCCGTACCTTAAAATTTGGGCACCCGTGCCAGATTAATACGGGTACCGTGTCCAAAACTCTTGTCTTGTAAACCGGGCTTTAAGCTCACAGCCCCTACCTTCGCGGAGCTGAGCCTCGCTTTCATCTCGCACAACAATGCGGATTAAAGAGGCTCCGCAGAAATCGGGTTTAGTCTTTTAAGTCGCCGCAGCTCCACCTTCTTAGTTAGTCAGTCCAATTTTCAGACGTCAAACGTGTTTATACAGCGCAGGCACTGATTTCGTTGAGAAGCCAATGGTCTAAACGGTCCATTGTCTACAGTGAAGGTGGCGTCAAAGCTGGCGCATCTGTCAAATGATTTTGAATGAGACTCCGCTAGACATGTGTTTTAGAAAACAACTAGATAGAAAGCAGGTTATTTGCTTGACGAGAACTCGTATGCCGCATTTGAACAGGAAGAATTAAAAAAAAAAAAAAAAAAAAACAACAACAATATAAGGTGCATCTGCTCCATCCTTTGCCTAGATTGGATTCCTTCGCGTCCAGCTAATGCACAATAAGAAATCGGTCTGGGTTCAAGGTTGCTTGTGCCTGCTCAATATAAACCTGACACGATTTCCGCAGTCTTCCATTTTCGTAAGAAATCCTCTCCCAGCGGGGTGATTATCACAGGGATGAACCTTGGATCATTTACAGAGGAGATAGTAGCTTGTGTTTTTATTTATTTACATCACATGTTAACACTGTACTCCTTTTGCCTCTAGGTGTGCTCCTTGCCATGCCACAAACCATACAAGTGCTTTCCCAGATGTGACATCAGCTGCTGCACTCCTCCACCGCCTCCTCCACCGCCTCCTCCACCGCCTCCTCCGCCCCGTCCCCTCCCACCACCAACATGTCCCGGAGGATGTCCAGGAAAATGTTTCCCAACGTGCTCTCAAGCCTGCTGCACTCCTCCTCCTCCTCCTCCTCCTCCCCCTGCACCAGTATATTACCCGATGCCTCCTCCAGCCCTCCCCCCTTCCCCAATGTGTCCTGGATCCTGTCCTAGCATATGCGCTCCAGCATGCTCCGTCAGGTGTTGTATCTCCCGGGGTGCCACAAAGAATGTGGCTATCAGACCTCTGACTTACTCCACGCCTCGTGTTGCACCACAGACATACAGGAGTTATTATCCAGCTGCACAGTCAAATAACTACAATAACTACTACAATCAGTACAGGCAATACGCTCAAGCGAGGTCACAGTATTCAAATCCTTATACAAGATATCAGGCATATCGGAAATCCTATTCAAACTGGCGGACTTATCCGAATGTCAACCGTTATCAGGGATAGCTGAATTTGCAAAAGTAACGGTTGTGCAGTTGTGCCGTAAATCAAGGGAAAACATTTTCCTAGACAGAGCAACTCACTACGGAAATCAAGAACAAGCAAATAGTTCAGTGAACAAATTGTTTCCCGTAAAATCCCGACTTTTGCGTGCGTTCAAGGCAAGGAAGTAAAATTAAGGCTAAATCGACTGGTGGTTCGAGGGCATTTTTCATTTTTGTTTAAGTTCTTCAAGTTTGGAAGATAATGCAGTGAAAAGATCTCCAGGTCAAAGTTCAAGCTTTGACTTAAAGTTGATTTCCTGTAACTTTATTTCGGGATACTATTTTCATGTTAAATAACCGTGAGTCGCTGTTACACATCAAACATGTAAATCTCTCTTGTTTCTAATTACTATCTAAATGTAATTCAGCAGTACTTTAACACTGAAGCAGCTTAGAAAAAAGACAAATTAAAGGTTAATCTAGTGAACTTAACAAAATTAAATACTTGTAATTAGATTTATTCTCAAACTGATTCTGACGCTGATGCCTCAGTTTTTGTGTAAGTGACAGATATTTTCTAATTCAAATGTAAATATGGATATATATATAACAGCATTTACTGTGTATTGCTGTTCCTTTTATTGCCCTTTTATGACCCCTGTCCTACGATGATGTTTCTTACAAGTTTTCCATAGATACATTAAATACTTTTTCTTTAGCGAACGGACTTGAAGATCTCTTCAGGTCATCATGGCTCCTTTGAATTTTGAAGTCAGTAAAAAAAATCCTGAAGAGAAGATGCTGGAATTGACATAGTAATTTCCTAATAGAAAGCAAAGAAACAAAAACACACTATCAAAAACAAGAAACAATCTTTCAATAAAGAAATAAATTAAAAGTGTATTGCGTCGACCGGGAATCGAACCCGGGTCAACTGCTTGGAAGGCAGCTATGCTTACCACTATACCACCGACGCTTTCGCTACCAACTCGCAAACGGATAATTGATGTACATACCTGGCAAAGAGGAGCGTGATTTAGAATTTATTGTAAAGCATAAATAAGCTAATAAATATAAATTATATGGTTCCTGGTAATATGGGGCGACTAAAAGTTGGAAAGTGGATATTACCAGGAAAGATTATCCTGCTACAATTATCTTGGTATCCCGTTACTTTGTTACTATTACTAGCCTTTTACTTTGGTAACTTTTGCACTTTACAGTCACGCTACTTTTGGGTAGCAAAATGAACTCCATTCATTGGCCGATCAACCAGTTAATATAATCATAGTAATATGCGAAAAGATTCTCAGAAAAAAATGTATTATTGAGTTGGAGTAGACTAGAATTTCCACTGCCTATTCACCCTAGCCTGTGCTATTTACAGCGGTCTTACCCAAGCGAGTATAAGAGAGACGTACGCATAGAATCATTATCATTTCGATAGAAGACACGTCCGGTTCTTCTTGGCTTTATTTAATAAACGCACTTACCAACCCCTCTTCTCCCCTCCACCCGGTTGCATTTTCGCTTTAGCTTCGATTCTTTGTTTATTAGCTTTTTATTATATTTATCTCCAAATTTCCAGACATTTCTTTTCAGCTATCCAGTCGGTAAGTATGTTTGTCGCAGCTGCCTAAGCCGTTTTGCTGGCGTTACCATTCCGTTTTGTTCATCTCTCTTTTCGTTCTCTGCTGCCGCTCCTGGGATGATAGTTTTGCAAGGGAGTCTAATTCCTTGTCGGATTACTGACGCGCAAATCTGTCATCCCCTGAGCCGCGTTTTCCTGTCGTTGTTCTTATGCCGTATTTTAAGTCTTTCAGGTTATAATCTTCTCGACAGGGTTTTTCCGTTTTGCATTTCAAGTGCAGCAAATCAGCCTCTATTTTTCCCATTCCCGGCTCAGGGGATGACAGGAATTTGTTCTTCAAGAGTATAAGTCCGTGGGCATTTTCAAAATTTCTTTCCGCTCCTGTTTTGCACGTTTTTCTGTACACCTGGTCAGGTAAATATTCTTTCTTTTAATATTTTTTCATATACCGCGTGCCCACATTTCCTACTACTCTCATACAGTTCGTTCATTATGCTGTTTTGTTAGTTCTGTAATGTAGCTCCAGGGCAGAAGTTTTCTTTTACGGCAAGTTTTGTTTCCTGACTCTGTCGAGCGTGCGCTAGCAACAGGGGTTCAATTTCGCTAAATTTATTGCTCCTCGCTAGTCGTGTCAGTATGTTGCGTGGCTCCATAACAGAAGTTGTTTCGGGGCAATTTTTGGTTTCCTGACTCTGTCGAGCGTGTACTAGTGGCAGGGGCTTTATTTCGCTAAATCTATTGTTCCCCGGCCTTGTCAGTATGTTACGTGGCTCCAGAGCAGAAGTTGTTTCACGGCAATTTTTGTTTCCTGACTCTGTCGAGCGTATGCTACCAACAGGAGCTCAATTTCGCTAAATTTATTGCTCCTCGCTAGCTTGTCAGTATGTTGTGTGGCTCCAGAGCAGAAGTTGTTTCACGGCAATTTTTGTTTCCTGACTCTGTCGAGCGTATGCTAGCAACAGGGGCTTAACTTCGCTAAATTTATTGCTCCTCGCTAGTCTTGTCAGTATGTTGTGTGGCTCCAGAGCAGAAGTTGTTTCACGGCAATTTTTGTTTCCTGACTCTGTCGAGCGTATGCTAGCAACAGGGGCTTAACTTCGCTAAATTTATTGCTCCTCGCTAGTCTTGTCAGTATGTTGTGTGGCTCCAGAGCAGAAGTTGTTTCACGGCAATTTTTGTTTCCTGACTCTGTCGAGCGTATGCTAGCAACAGGAGCTCAATTTCGCTAAATTTATTGCTCCTCGCTAGCCTTGTCAGTATGTTGTGTGGCTCCAGAGCAGAAGTTGTTTCACGGCAATTTTTGTTTCCTGACTCTGTCGAGCGTATGCTACCAACAGGAGCTCAATTTCGCTAAATTTATTGCTCCTCGCTAGCTTGTCAGTATGTTGTGTGGCTCCAGAGCAGAAGTTGTTTCACGGCAATTTTTGTTTCCTGACTCTGTCGAGCGTATGCTAGCAACAGGAGCTCAATTTCGCTAAATTTATTGCTCCTCGCTAGCTTGTCAGTATGTTGTGTGGCTCCAGAGCAGAAGTTGTTTCACAGCAATTTTTGTTTCCTAACTCTGTCGAGTTTTTGCTAGTGGCAGGGGTTTAATTTCACTAAATCTATTGTTGCCTGGCCTTGTCGGTATGTTAGGTGGCTCCAGAGCAGAAGTTGTTTCACGGTAACTTTTGTTTCCTGACTCTGTCGAGCTTTTACTGAGTGGCAGTGGCTCCATGTTTTATAATTTTATAAATTGTTGCCTTATAGCCGGTGTTTAGTTTAATATTTCCAGCATTAGAAGTTTTATAATTTTTTGGTTCATGGCCGAAATTTATTTCACATACTTACCCGCATGAGATTTTGTTATTTGCTTATGCTGTTGCAGGCCCAAAGGGTTTCTGCTTTGTCACGAGATTAATTGGCTTTTGTTTTGTTCCTCGTTACGATTTGTTGTTTGCATGTGCCTTTGTTTGTTTTTACTTGAACAGGCCTAAAAGACTTCTGCTCTGTTTCGATATGAAATTGGCTTTTATTTTGTTCCGCGTGACGTATTTGTTTGTAGTTTGCATAGGCCTTTGTTTCCTTTTCTTTCAGCAGGGCTGGCCCAAAAGGGATTTTGTTCCTCGTTGCGTTCTCGTTGGTTGTTTGCATATACTTTAATTTGTTTTCTTTTTGAGCACGCCCAAAAGGCTTCTGCCCTCTTGCGATTTTGTAATTTGCTTTTATTTTGCTCCCTTTACATATTTTTATATTCCTTTCATTGTTTTTTTTTAGCAAGCCCTAAAGGCTTCTGCTCTTTCACAGGATTTATCGGGTTTTATTTTTGTTCTCGTAGTGTCTTGTTTGCTGTTTCCTTAAGCTTCGCTTAATTAACTATTACAGCGCTTCTTTTCCGGTACGCAAGACAAATTTTTTAATTTATCAGTCTGTTCTTCGTGGCGTTTCACTTTGCACTTGCCATCGTCGTTGCCCAAAAGGCTTCACCCTTTGTTTCAAGATTTTTTCGGCTTTTTTCTTGGTCTTGTGCCATCTCTTCGTTTTACGGAATTAATTTTTTGTTTCTAATTTTGGGCCTTTGTGCTAGGTCCCGCGTGCCTTGTTTTTAAGCTTGGATTCATTTTTGAGTTTGGGTATCTCGCAGTTTGTGTGCTTTTGGGTTTGGTGTGTTTTGAGTTTTGGGGCTTTTGAGTCTTGGGGTGGTATTTTCTGTAGTTGCCTGGTCATGTATATTTCACCCACGTGGCCGCAAGATTTCCCATAACTTAAAGGAGTGCGCGTAAGACTGGTGTAAATAGAATACTATTTACAGCGGTCTTACCCAAGCGAGTATAAGAGAGACGTACGCATAGAATTCATTATCATTTCGATAGAAGACACGTCAGGTTATTCCTATGGCGCCGCTGTTATGCTCCTTACCCGTTCTCCACTCCATGCGGCCTCTTTCGGATGATTTTTGTTTCTCTGCTCTCCCTTTCCCGCCCCTTTCTTTCACTGGCTTGTACCTTTCATCTGTAAGAGGCCGCCAGATTTCCCATAACTTAAAGGAGTGCGGGTAAGACTGGTGTAAATAGAATACTATTTCTTAGCGGAGCCTGCGGGCAAAGCCCGCCAGCGGAGCTCCATTGCTAAGGAAATTTGGTAATCCGTCGATTCGAAAAAGTTTGGTTGTGACGTCAGCGTACGCCCGTACAGATTGTGGGGGAGGGGGAGGGAAGTCCCAAGGCAACCCGACCGGGAGTGGAGAATGCCATCTTTCTTGGCGGGAAATCGCGTGGTGCATTTGGGCAACCGCGTTTTTCTTGGCGGGAAATCGCATGACGATCGTCGCTTTTGAAAAAGAGGTTTCTTTAAAAAGCTTAAGCTTAAGTTTATTTAGCAAAACGATTGTTCGACGGTACTGTAGTTTTAAACTTGAGTAAAAAACATTTAATATCTACAAATGGAAAGAAAAAGTTCAAAAGAATACTGGTAGAAGGCGAAAACTTCAAGTTACGAAGGCTGCCTTCAAAGGACCTCATCGCTTTGTTTTCTTCACGGCGGAGAGCTTGCCTTGTAAGAAACTACATTTTGAAATTGAAATTTAATTTGTCATTAAAAAAGTTTCATTTACTTTTGACTCCAGAAAATTATTAGAAAACGAGCTCAGATTTGAGACAGGTGTAGTCTTAAGCGCTCTTCACACGTCAAACTCATGTTGGCCAACTCGTGTTGGCAAATTCATATTGTGTGTGTGAACTATGTAACAACATGTTTGCAAGCTGTTGGCGAAAAGTTGGCGAGAATAGAGACAAGCTCTATTTTTCGCCAACAGTTTGCCAACATGTTGTTGTGTCGTTCACACACACCAATTTGAGTTTGCCAACACGAGTTGGCCAACATTAGTTTGACGTGTGAAGGCCGCCTTAGAATATTTTGCCATGCTGCAAGTGTAACGCGAATTACATTTAAGTATAAACTTACGGGTTTATAAACTTACTTACGGGTTTTCGAATAAACTTTTTCAAAAATGATTTCTCTGTTTATTATTTTGTGTTTGTTTATTCATAACAGTAGGTCAAAGCACAAGCATCACTTACGGCGAATAATTGCTTTCAATTTTAACTGTCGGGTCGGTTTGTTCAATTGCGAATTTTCTTGTCCTAGAACTTCTCAATAGTAATAATCTTTTAAGCGAAGCAGTTGTCGGTTTAAGACTATTTTATCCGAAAAGCTTCCGAAAAACAAGTTTTTTAGCGTTCCTCAAAGCGCCTAACTTTAAATAGGCTTACTTCGCATCCGCTAATTGTTTTTGCGCATCCTTACTGCGCACGCAATTCACTACCACGTCGTGTATTGAGCGCGCGCGCTGTTGAAGAAATGTGGAGATATATAGCGCTAGTGGGCACTTTAGTATCTATGCCCGGGTTTAACTCTGTTAAATGTTCGGTGACCCCATATTTTATTTTGATAGATCACTTTCTCTGTCAATTATCTACGTTTTGAGAAAAATTAAAGGAAATCTGTATTGTGGAAGTTTGATTTTTTTCAACTTTTCTGCCCTCGCATCATCGAATCATGCTATTATTGTAGCTGCACCGTGTTCGTAAAAGTCCATCTTAGAGGATGAGTTTAACTAAAAGGATGACACCAGCTCACATTGTTTACTTGATAGACCCTCTTAAATAAAATTTGACTAAGAAAGTGGGTCTACAGCGAATCATTTTTAATATTTTTCACCTAACAAGCACTGAGGCCATGTCGAGTTGCGAGGGCCGATTTGTCAAAATTGGGGTAGTTTTCCACGCGCTTTATTTTGAAAACGAAGTCGGTGACCCCCCAATTTTTTTGTATTTCTGACATAGGTAACTCATTATCTGACTGTAGCTTAAGTATGAAAAAATCTGTGTTGTAGAAGTTTTTCGCGCGGACGTCCTTAAAGCGTGTTTGGTGTTTGCTTGTTTTCAATCTTGATGGTATAAATTTTTGACAAGACTAATAGGGGCAGTTCATGTTATTTGTTAACTGAACATCCGAACGCGATGAAGATAACCCAGTTACTTCAAAATAAGTTTTATTTTGTTGTTGTACATGAGCGCCGTTTCAATTTCATTCAAGCCAACAGCCAATAATCCAAGGAGATTTGACAAGCCTTCACAGTCAGCTGCTTGACAGTTAATGACAGGATATGGAAACATTTCAAAAACCAAGCAATACGGCTCCTGACTGAAATATGTGTTTTGTTTGATGCCCGAAAAAAAAATTAAGCTGTGCTCAGCCACTAGAATGACCTTTCGAGCTTGGTTTTACAGAACAGATCCTCAAAATATTGGAGGACAATTCGGAACACTTTCGCGCTTTTTGAGAAACACTTTTCGAAAGGGAACGAGCCAAAGAAAGCCCCGAAATATATTTCAGAGGGAAAAGTTTCAGGACTATTTTTGAGTAACGAGCACTAGTTTATTCTTTGGAGGCTCAGCTTTTAGGCATGGCTAAATCTATATATTAGATGCTAATTCTAACCTTTTCCTTTTCACTTCTTTCTTCTCGTGGAACCTTGCAATATGCACGTAAGGGACTGAGGACGGGATATGTGCGGTTCAGTCGGTGACGTTTCAATATTCGAAAAAGCGAGGATACAAGGCTGTTTCACTTTCAGGAGATGGTTGTTTCGGAATTTATTAGCAGGACTTCAAAATTGCAGCCTGACAGACGTTTTCCTTGTCCACTTGTGTACTCCTACGATATCCACGACGGTATTGTCCAGTTAGTGGACAGCCAAAGATTCACCAACAACCTGCGCTTCTTCACTATCAACTTTGTCTTCCATTTATCTCCACTCACCCCTCTCTTTAACACGTTTCGTTTTAGATCTTATTTACCATCTGAAATAAATGACGTTAAGATGACCTCGACGACCAGACTCCCACTCTCTTGTTAAAAACAGGCACGGAAAGATAAACTGCAATCAATACCCTCGTCGGACGGTAGTCAAGGAAGTTTTACGGTTTCAGGTGTAAAGAAAACAACTGTATGTTAAACTTCAATCTCTCAAACGATTTCTTTGGCAAAGGAGTGAAACTTTTGATCAACAGGGAACACTTTACCCTGAAAGAAATCAGTGAATTGTACCCTAGTCAAACCTAAACTTTAAAATATAAGGCAGCTATGCTCGCCACTATACCACTGACGCTTTAGGGACCTTCTCTAGCAGTGATTAGCGAGCCCTTCATGAAAATTTTCCCGCAAAGCTCTCTCCTTGGTCACAAGCTTTCTAAATTGAAGTAACGATAGAAGCTTGGAATCTGGTGATTCTAGCCAAGCGGAGTGTTTTAGTAAGGGATGACTTGCGTGGAAATATCTTAGGGTAATCAGTGTTACATGTTTTATTTAAAATGTTGTGATTGCTTGTTAAACGGACACTCTGGTTAGTTGTGCAGATATGATCATTTTATGTTTGGACATGTCAGGCGACTTGATATAAAAAAAGTCCTCATATAAATTTCTACTTGCAAAAATGAGAAAATCGATGTCGGTTGGCCGTCGCTTTTTCTTTGTCTTTGTTTATCATTGCCATCATCGTCATCATCATCATCATCATCATCATCATCATCATCATCATCATCATCATCATCATCATCATCATCATCAATTTTATTATTTTGCTTTAGAAATATTTGATAATTATTATCTTATTAAACAAATGGAAAAGACAGTTTCTTCAAAATAAAAAAAAAAAGAAAAAATTCCCCAGGTCCCACCGAGATTTGAACTCGGATCGCTGGATTCAGAGTCCAGAGTGCTAACCATTACACCATGGGACCCTACGGTAGAAGAAGTGCTCAATATTAATGGGCGTTTTCAATCATGAAACATTTCGAATATTTTGCACACCTTTTCTCATCAGCCGCTGTACTCCTCGGCCCCGTCCCCCTCCACCCACGAATATTCTACGCCAAACGTGACAAAATATCAAAGATCCAACTTTGTAATTTAAATCCTTCAATTCACTGTCAAGATCACTGCAATTAGCATCATCTTGCTTGTTGAATATATCATGTTCTTAGAATTTAATTTGATTTTTGGCGTGTTTCCTTTCATGTCATTCACGTCGGTATGAAGTGCTACGTTTTCTAATTCAAGATGCGTGTTTTATCAATCAAGAAGAGAGAGGACAGTTTTTGATCAATTCTGTTTCCGAGAGGGACTGAAAACGAGTACAGAAGGCTTCCAATCGTTTCTATATTCCAAATGCAGATGGGTGTTTTGGAGCCGGGTTGCTTTCTCTTTTACAGCAGTGCAGGGACGGTTTGCACGAAAATTCCGATGGGGGGCATGCAGAATTTCTTGCAAGACGTCTCGAGGAATATCAACGCACTTTGCGGGTGATGTATGATCGAGTTAGGGAGTCGGTTCAAGAAAATCAACTTAATCAGGATTTGGAACGTTTAATGCAGGTAATTGGCACCAGATTACAATCACTTGCAACACTCTACAGTGATATTTACTATCAAGGCAGTACAGAACAGTCCAATACTTTGGAGAATTCACTGCTATTTGCTCTCGAAAGGTCAGATAACGCTGGGAGGCCGAGATATGAAATCAGGCAAGAGCAAATCCATGGACTTAGCGAGTCATTGGGGTTTTGTTGGGTAGATATTGCCAGAATGTTAGAAATGTCTACTAGAACACTTAGTCGGCGGAGGAAAGAATTTGGTATGCCACTTGGTCAAGAGCACAATTTTTCTTCATTGTCTGACGGAGACCTGGAGAATATTGTGAGAAGCATTATTTTAGTTACTCCGCAGTCAGGCGTGGGTTTGGTTCAGGGAGCGCTTAGTTCAAGAGCATTAAGAATACAAAGGCGTCGTGTCATTGAAGCTCTTCGGAGACTTGATCCAGTAATGTCAGTGTTACGACAATCGCGAAGAATCATTCGTCGCACCTATCAAGTGTCCGGACCAAATTCCCAGTGGTATGTACCTCCATGAGGACTGGTTCAAACACCAAAGATAATACCATTAGTTGAGTACATAAAAGGTTCAGTATCTGGATCAAATAAGAATCTTAAAACTGAAATTAAGAGCCATTAAGAATGGCTTTGCTCTTCTTCCTACCCAATTTCAACTTGGAATGGCCTTACTTCAGTTTGATTCAGGCAATGAACTTTTCTTATAACAAACCTTACCTTATGGAGGTACATACCACTGGGAATGTTGGTCCAGGCTCTTGATAGGTGCGACGAATGATTCTTCGCGATTGTCTTAACACTGACATTACCCGATCAAGTCTCCGAAGTGCCTCAATGACACGACGCCTTTGTATTCTTAATCCTCTTGATCTAAGCGCTCCCTGAACCAAACCCACGCCTGACTGCGGAGTAACTAAAATAATGCTTCTCACAATATTCTCCAGGTCTCCGTCAGACAACGAAGAAAAATTGTGCTCTTGACCAAGTGGCATACCAAATTATTGCCTCCGCCGACTAAGTGTTCTAGTAGACACTCCTAGAATCCTGGCAATATCTACCCAACAAAACCCCAATGACTCTCTAGGTCCAAGGATTTGCTCTTGCCTGATTTCATATCTCTGCCTCCCAGCGTTACCTGACCTTTCGAGAGCAAATAGCAGTGAATTCTCCAAAGTATTGGACTGTTCTGTACTGCCTTGATAATAAATATCACTGTAGAGTGTTGCAAGTGATTGTAATCTGGTGCCAATTACCTGCATTAAACGTTCCAAATCCTGATTAAGTTGATTTTCTTGAACCGACTCCCTAACTCGACCATACATCACCCACAAAGGGCGTTGATATTCCTCGAGACGTCTTGCAAGAAATTCTGCATGCCCCCCATCGGAATTTTCGTGCAAACAGTCACTGCACTGCTGTAAAAGAGAAAGCAACCCGGCTTCAAAAAACCCATCTGCATTTGGCATATAGAAACGATTGGAAGCCATCTTCTGGCCGTTCGAACTCCTGTACTCGTTTTCAGTCCCTCTCGGAAACAGAATTGATCAAAAACTGTCCTCTCTCTTCCCGATTAATAAAACACGCATCTTGAATTAGAAAACGTAGCACTTCATACCGACGTGAATAACATGAAAGGAAACACGCGAAAAATCAAATTAAATTCTAAGAACATGATATATTCAACAAGCAAGATGATGCTAATCGCAGTGATCTTCACAGTGAATTGAAGGATTTGATTTATAAAGTTGGATCTTTGATATTTTTTCACGTTTGGCGTAGCATACACGAACATGGCCGAAGCATATCCAGCAAATTGCTTCCCAACGTGTTCTCAAGCCTGCTGCCCTCGTCCTCCTTCCTCTCTCCTTGTGCCAAAGTATTACCCGGGAGCCTTCACCTGTCTTTTCCAGCACATGCGCTCCAGCGTGTTCTATTAGGTGTTGTATCCACCCGGGGTGTCACACATAATGCGGCTATATATCAGACCTCCCGGGGGGCAGAGTACAAGCCTGACCCAAGAGGCAACAATGACTCGCGATTAAACAACACGCGCAGACGACTGGGCATGGAATTCATCCAAGCTATGTGGAGATGCTGGAACGTGGAGAGAACAATCGACAGAAACGCTTGTTCTTGGAATCTTTACATTCTACCCTTACCACCAACGCTGCGAATGAACGCCAGTCTTTCCCTAAGGCTTATTTGCTTTTTGTTGCATCCCTCAGGGACCTAGACAAGTCTTAAAAATCGTTTTAATTATTCATAGTCGTCATTTTACTCTGACGAAGGCAGCAGAAAGGCTGCCAAAAATACAATTATTTTTTAGAGTTTTCACGAAAACACTGACAACCCAAATGGCATAAAAAAAATTTTTCAAACCGTGTACATTTAGAAATCTTGCCCCGGATTTTCGAAGGCTTCTTAGGTTAAGATTTATCGTAAGTATTGTTTCCTAACAATAGCCTATTTTTACGCGACAACACTTGAGACACACCTTAGCTTAGGATGGCTTCTTAAATCCAGGGCCTGAATTTTTATTGAGTCACCATTAACCACCGGTCATACGGAAAATAGTTTTTACCTCTTATATTGTTCACCCAGAAGTTTGTAAATAACATATAAATGGGAATTATAATTTAAGTGCCATTAGCGGTACGTTTTTAATTTTATCTTGTATGAATAAAGAAGAATAAGCAAGAATAAGCAAGAATAGCCCGGAAACAGAGGTCATCAAATCCTTTTCAAGCCTAAATTTTTCTGGACTGCGCCTGGTTAATTGCACATAACTGCGATGGTCTATTATGCATCGAAACAAACTTATCTTTGCCTGTCAAAGAAGATCAAAAATGAAAAAAAAAAAAAAAACAACTGGAGACAACTTTATGTAAAATGTCTTTTGTATTTTCTCTTGACGCTTTTGTTTGCCTTTAAAGAAATTGGGTAAAAGCATTTTGCGTCGGCCGGAATCGAACCTGGGTCAACTGCTTGGAAGGCAGCTATGCTAACCACTATACCACCGACGCCTGAGCTGGTTAGCGACCAAAAACACAATTGTCTTTTAAAAACAATTCCATGGAGAGAGTGGCACCAGTAAAACAAACCTAACAGTGGTCAAGATTGGTAGGGACTTTTTCTTATTATTGGTCAGCATTGGTCAGCATTGGTCAGCATTGAGCATTGAGTCGGCGTGAGTTTTTGTATGCAATTAGCTTTTAACCTACGCCTCCAACTTGTTTTTCCTAAGGAAATTGTTTTTCTACAGCAGAATGCAAGGCAAGAGCGTTTGGCTTGCATTTTAAGTAGAGGATTGCTTTTTTACCGGAATAGCGTTCTTGTGCAAAATATGAAAAATATGAGAATAGAAGGAATTGTTTTAGTTGTGCTCTCCTGAGGTGGAAAAGAATCGAAGATAATAACTGAAGATAATGCTTGATAAGATGGAAATCTCCGAGGTCCCTTCACACAAGTTACTAGGTGTAACTCTTGACAGGAACATTGCATACGATTTGCACATTGATGAACTATGGAAAAAGCTATCTAAACGCCTAGGCCTCTTTAAGCACATAAGTCCATACCTAAAACAGAACCAAAGATAAACTAATTTTAACGGAGTTAACAAACCTACTTTGATGTATGGGAGCATGGCATGGGACAGCTGTGGTGCTAAGCAATCGTTAATTAAAAGAAACACTTTAGCTTATAAGCGCGTTGATAGCAGCCATAATACCCCGAGTTACATAGAAAATCTATTAATAAGGAATTCAGATATCCATCAAAGAGAGACTCGTTATTCCAATTTAAATCTGCTATGTCCTAAGTATTCTAGGAAAACCGAGGGAGGGCGGACATTTGCAGTCAGGACAATTACTGAATGGAACAGTATAGATTCTAGTAGCCGGAACAAAGGCTCAGTAGCCAGTTTTAAGCGTGGCTTATACAAGAAATACTTAACTGATCAGAAAGCCACCACGCTCCTAAAATAATTTTGATGATGTTATAGACTACTAAGGGTCTAATGGTAATCATTATTACCTTTTTTCCTATTACCATTTATTTTAAATATCTTAGCTCATAGTATTTCATTAGTTATTTTTTTAGTGTATATAGCAAGGGAATTCTATTGTTAATTCTTAGGTGCTATTTAATATTTTGTGTTGTAGTGAGGGCCACGAAGCTATTGGTGTTTTTTAGTACTGTCAAGTGTTTACCCTCTTTATTATCAACCGCCGAATTCACAAGTTGGAATAAAAGCGAAACCAATTGAATGTATCTTTTTCGTACGCGTTTCCAGAGCTTTGCAAAATCTTCCCTGTATTTTCTGATTTTCTAATTTGTTGATAGTGTTGTTTGTGTCTGTTTTTTGTTTTTTTTATAAATGCGGAATTCATTTATCATATTTTAAGAGACATTAAGTCCAAATGAAAGAGCACAACTGAAAAAGCTAAATTAAGTACACTCTTTCAGGTTAATCTTAAAGGTAAGCTATCTCGTCTGTTTCATTTGAACATTCAGAATGTCACTTAATCCTTGAAATAAACGACTCCAATAACACGTGTCAGTCCAGAGTCAGAGAATGATGATCTTAGGATGGATGTTGTCGATTGTTAGTAGCTGGTTGTGTGCTCTGGTTTTTCCTTGCAGTATTCTTTAACCTGATTTCTGTGGTTTGTAACCTGTTGTTTAGCCATAAGAGGGACCCTGTTGAAATTCAGGCTAATTATTGGTGCAAAAACTCTCCCACGAAATGCTTTTGTTTTAAAGAAATGAGCCAAAAGAAATGCGTCGGCCGGGAATCGAACCCGGGTCAACTGCTTGGAAGGCAGCTATGCTCACCACTATACCACCGACGCCTTTTTAGATTTAGAATTTATAACAGCTGTTTTGTCTGAGTGGCCACCAGTAACGCCACCGAAAAGTGGGCGAGGTTGTCAGGGACTTCGTTGTTACCTTTTTGCTATTATTGGTCAACACTGAATGTTACTGCAGGATTGCTGTGTTCAGTTAGCCTTTCTCCAACTTGCTTTTCACAAAGCACTTACAATCATTTCAGATAAATTTAATGGAAGGCTATTAAGCCATGATCGAACGTGGTTATTTGATTGCCCTGGCTTTTCAGTTATAGAATTTTTTCGCTACATTTTGTATTGCCATCGCTTTGCCGAATAGAGTTGCCGTGCAAAATGAAAAATATGAGAGTACATAGTGACGCTAAATAAAAGAAAAAAAAAAGAAAAACGAATCCATAACACTAATCAGCACGTGAACTGCTCTAAGATGAGGGAAAAAGCTAAGTTCACAAGTTGGGAGTAAAAGCAAAAGCCATTTTGTTATCCCGGGGGGTTCTCCCTATAATAATAATAATAATAATAATAATGTTTAATACTTCTATAGCGCTTTTTTCATTTACATATGATCAAAAGCGCTTTACAAACTTCAAAAATCCTATCTAATAATAAATTACATGATTTAAACAAATTGTCTAAAAACTAAATGACTAACTGAACTATTTACATTATATTGCATAGGACAGTTAAAGAAAATTGGAATAAGCAATTCTGAATAAATGCGTTTTTAGCATGGTCTTGAAAGTAATTATATTAGTCTGGTCTCTATAATGACCTATACGGGGAGGCTCCGCCCGAAAGGAGTACCTTTTTCAGGCGTCAGGTATATAAAAGGGTAGGAAAATCACGAGCTGAAGTATATGAAAGGATAGGGAAATCTGTCATTAATATTTAGGTATCTAAAGGGGCCTTTAATTTTCGAGTAGATAATAATATCGTTTTTTGGTTAACATCTCTTCCGGTACTGTTCTCCCCTAATATTGTTCATTAACTGCATTCCAAGGGTTTAGAAAAGGGATGCAGTGTTCTTAAGTAGGTATGTGAAAGGGTTTCCATTTTCAGTTAAAGGTATATGAAAGTGGTAACTCGGTACACTTGTTGATTTAAGCCCAGGAGTCATATCATAAGTCGGTGAAGTGTGATCGTCTGGGTGAGTGTAGTCCTAAGAAGGACTATTTGTGATGACATTGTTTTTACAACCTGAGCGGAAGTCATCATCAGAGTCAAGTGAATTCCGGGTCCAAACTAAAACGAACAGATGAAACAAACACATCTGGAGAAGCTAGAGTTGCCACACTCGTAAAGAAATTATTTATTACTGTGACATTACATTCACTTTTTTCAGTTTTTTAACTCAAAAATCAGCTGTCTCACTGTGTATGTGTGATTTGAGCGATCAATATGGAACTGAATCCTTCATATAAACAACTCCAGTAAAAGCAGGCAGTACGGAGTCACCTGTGGAAGAGAACAACAAATAAAATATTAAAAGATATTCACGGTTCAATAAGGATTTCACGATGGATGGCCATTTCTGATATGCGTTTTTTTGCTTTGGCATCGCGGCTGTAGGTCGCTCGGAGGCTCACTTTCATATATTTTTGCGTTGTGATTTACGCCAAAAGCTTTGACACTTTTTAGAACTTAAGCAAAGCTGCTACCCTTTCCAGATAAAAAAAATCCTACCCTGTCGCATACTGCAAGCGCTAAAAGTCACCTTTCGGGTGGGGCCTCCCTGTAGAGGGCCCTATAGAAACTGAATAGCCCCCCGGTAATTGACTGTGGGGGTTCTAGCTATAGCATTAAATATAAAGAGATTAGAGGAAGAACGGCCAAGTTACTTTAATGTCCATGCATTTGTGGCCAGTGTTAATAACCGTCAGAGTTGTCGGATCCTGTGTACATGACCACACAAGAATGAAAGTTGTTCCGTTTTTTTTATTATGAAAATTTGACAGCGACTAAAGAGAGCTATGGGCAATCATTGATGATCTATAGGGAGAAGCAGGGGCCCTCACAAAACCCGTCGAGAAGACAGGGTTCTTAGTTGAAAAATGCGCTTAAGGAGAGCAGAAGATATGAAGATGCGTATGTTCCTGTTGATTATGCAAGATCTACTCAGGCTGAAAGAAGGAAACTAAATCAAGCGATGTACAAAGCGAAGGACCAAGGTAAAAGAAAAAGTTGTCGGAAGGTGGTTATCCTACATAAAGGAATAGTCCACATATATTGCAGACCACTTCAGAAGCGACGAATAGAGCATAATGAACATTTAGAACCCAAGAAAAACAATCCAGCCGAATTTAAAGTATTTGAAAGCAAACTCTCATTAGTAGGCGAGAAAGGTTGGTACGTTCATTTAAACGCACAACTGAGAATTCCAAAAATGCATTCTCTACTTTTTTGTGTGCTTTTAATGGCGTAATATGTGTATGTGTGATACGTTGGTTTGTTACTTATATGGTTTTTGCTATGTAACACTACCCATCTCCTTTTACTTTTCCAAGATGTAGAATTTGTTTTCTTTTTTTCGTGCGCGTGTATTGTAACTATTGTAAATAGCGCTTAGTAGGTAAATGTTGTACTTAGTAAGTAAGGCATTTGTCATGTTTCTGTAATACAATGTGTAATATTTTTGTAATGTAGTTGTAAGCACCGCGTTCTAAAGGAGCAATTTCATGACCAATTAACAAAATGGCAACAAAAGTAAGTGTTGAACCAAACAAATTTCTACGTGGTAGCTATCTGATAAATGTAAACCTTCCCAGATCAAATGAAAAGCCACCAACATTCGTGACTTTTCCCAAAAATTACCTAACAATGATTTGGTATTGTTATGACAACCATGCTTTGACAGGAATGCTTTTCGATATTTTGATTTTTTTAAATGAATGAAATTTTGATTTTGTTACTTTATTGTGTCGACTATTCTGGCATCAATTTTGACGATTGTCAACTTTTTGGGTTTTGGGGGAATTTTATATATATGATGGCAGCTGTTTGGAACTCATAAGTGCATGCTATGAAAAGCCTTTGACAAGTCCAAAAGGATCATAAACGTCAATGTCTTAGAATCCGTTGCTTCTTATACCTTGCCGGTCATGGTGGCATTTAGTGACTCATGTCAGTGTAGTTTTTATTACCGCTTTGATGTTCGGTGAGTTGCTGGTTGTTGTTAGGCGGAGAATACAGTATGGTATCCTTGGTCCGCGACTTTTTAGGGGCACCCAACGGTTCGTTTCGGGGAATATGTGTTCGGAAGGCCTAAAATGGCCTGAGATTTTCGGATTTAATTGGATTAAAAGCTAGAGATTTATTCGGCGAAACATCACGTCGGACTTTCGTTACAAGATGACTTATTAGTTCCTATTGTTTTCGGAGGAACAATTATGTTGTTTAGAGTACAAAATAAGGTCAACTAGCATTTTCGGAGAGCCATCAGCAGCTTGGAAATTCGGCGGATAGGATTCTGTTTCCTAAAATTTTTGTGCGGCCTAAATTATCAGCTAAAAGATCCGAACAGATCAATCTGTTTTAGCTTACACAAATATGCCTTTAAAAAGCTCTGAAGCAATCTAAGAAAGCAGAAAATGATATTTCAAGCATTTTGCTAAAATTTTCTCGTTGGGTGCCCGTGACTTTTCCGAACACGATGCAATATTTCCTGGTTAAATAGAATTCGACAAAAAAACAAATGTGTCCAATGATTTATTGACTAGTCTTCTTCCATATGACGAAGTTTAGGCTTTCCTGCTGTTGGTGACTGACAAGTTACCTTACATGCAACAATCTTCTACCCAAGCTACAATCGGCATATCGACCTTTGGGCTGTTCTTCGTGTGTTAAATGATACCTTGTTTTCTTTCGACAATCACCAAGAAGTGATATCGGTCTTACTAGATCTGTCATCAAATCTGTTATTTGACGCTATTGATCATATGTTGCTACTACAGAGACTCCAACACCGCTAAAACGTTGGTGGAACAGCACTAAAATGGTCCTACCTTCTTGACCGAACTCAATCAGTTAAACTTAAAGATGTATCATCTTCAGAGAGGAGGGTTCTCTATGGCGTACCTCAGGGATCGGTACTCGGCCCTTTGGTGTTCGCCTTATTTTTGGCACCATTAGAGGATGTCACTATTAGCCATGGTTTACGCTGTATGATGTACGCTGATGACACACAGTTGTATGTTTTTGTCAATCCTATTATAGATCGATCTGCCGTGGTTTCCAAACTTGAAACATGCGTAATGGACATCCTTATCAGGTGCTCGAGAAACGGCCTCGCTTGTAATCCGGACAAAACAGAAGTCTTACATCTAACATCAAGATTTGCAAAGCACCATGAACTAATTCCTTGCTTTAGGATAAATGATATTGAAATGACACCTTCATCAAAGGTACGTGACCTTGGAGTTATACTTGACTCACACCTTCAGCTACAACAGCATATTAACAATGTCTGCAAGTCTGTTATTTTGCTTTGAGAAACATCGGAAAGAGCAGAAACTATATCAGTCAGTCCGACTGTGAGCGGTTGGTCCATGCGTTTATTACATCAAAGCTTGACATGTATAATAGTATTCTGATTGGTTTACCATCGACAGAACTCGATAAACTCTAGTGTTTACAGAGCACTGCAGCAAGGCTTATTGTCAGAGCGAAGAAAAATGAACATGTAACACCAATACTGAAGCGCCTCCATTGGCTTCCAGTAAAAGCAAGAATTGATTACAAAATCTTGTTAATCACATATAAAGCTCTTCAACCAGGCACCGGACTAGATAAAATAACTCTTCGTTGAATACAAACCTAGCCGCTCACTACGCTCATCAACTCAAAACCTGCTCGCTCTTCCACCAACAAAGTCAAAAATTGGAGATAGAGCCTTCCAAGTTGCCGCACCTAAGCTATGGAACTCGATGCTCAGCAGTATAGGTTTGGCTAGCTCTTTGACTAGTTTTGAAACCTTAGTTAAAACGTTTCTCTTTAAAAAGTGTTTTCAGTAGGTTTTGATTTTGAACTCTTACAATATTCTAATTGTTTTTTAGTCTCAGTCTCTTTTCTTTGTTTTTAACTTTTATTCGATGTAAGAGCATAGAGACTTTGTATTATGTTCCCAATAATTATTATTATTGGTGAAGGCGGGGAATTCAAGTTTGTAGACAGGTAGGCCAATTTGTCTTTCTCGAAGTGTTCTTTTTGCGTCTCCGTAAATTACATGGTCATGTTTACTTGGCTTGTGCATAAATAAAACGCAACTGGAAGACGTGGATTTTTTGAAAAACAAGTTTACAGGTAAACTTATTTTTGCGCTTGTGAACGAATTTGCTGCTGAGTTTGAAAGTTTTTGTTTATCGACTCTTGAAAAATATCAACAATTTTCGCATACAAGTCCTTGGTCCGCGACTTATGACCCTAGAGAACTTTCCTTTCCAAAGCAGATAAAGAAAACTTGGATAAATGAAAACGGCCTTTGTTTTTGCTGAATATTTTCAAAATCTTCTTTATACAAGTTTACGAATGGGGTTAACATCTCTCGCATACCTAGAATACATATAAGCTTACAGCCTTATAATTAATTGTAATAGTTGGGGCTTGTGTGGGAGACTGTTGTCTGAAAAGAAAAACGTATTGTTTTATACTCACAACGACTTCCAACGATACTGTAGCTTAGATATATCAAGGATAAGAAAGAATAAATACAATATTGCTAAAATTTTCATTCTCCTACGGAAATTATTGGGATTCACAAGTACTTTTTCTACTGCTTACATGACTCTAGGACCAAGGGCCCGAGAGCACGGTCACCTTTTTTCGAATTACAAGAAAAATATTTCAGTTTGGAACTTGGCACTTATAGATTACTGCGAGAAACATAAAAGCTATCTTCAGTGTAATTTTCAGCTCTCGATGTTTTGGTTCAGGTAAGATATTCAAGATTATATTTTTACTCGTGGACCAAGGAACCCATATTGTACTTGGTGATATTCGTCTATACCTAGGATACGTCTGAAGAACCAATATCTATTCACCGAAAACTGCTATAATTAGCACAACAGACGATACTGATACTGATCCACTTGTTTAGTCGGTTAGTAAAGATCTTTATTCTATTTTCTTTTCCGTGAACGACTGATCTTTTCCTAAGGGAGAGGAACGCCTTTCTCTGACACACAGAACATTATGCCCATCAAAGGATTTGTTTTCATGCTAGGAACACTTACTGTGTTAACAAAAGGTAAGCGATTGACAAATTCAGTTGTGTCTGTATTTTTCAGAGCTTTACACCACCCTTATATACAACAATAGACATGAAATAATTCGCAGTTCATCTCTGAGAATTTAATTCTGCAAAATCATTGAAGAAGCCGGGTTCTAATTCATGCACTTCTCTCGGACTTTCTGAGAAACTTATTTCGTTAAAAGTGTCGTACTTGGCAATAAACGAAAAGGAAATTCCATTTCCTTTTTACCTTGTATACTCTTGCTTGGAGAGGGGCTGCTGTTCATGTCAGCTAGGGTAGGTGCTTAATCGAAAGAATATGGTAAAAGTAGTTTAGTGGGCTGCGCACGCGTGATATTTATCGATGCACATTGCAGTAGCATCATTCAAAGTCTCAATATTGAATTAATATATATTCCAGGACGATCGGGAAACTCACAATATTCAGAGTCACCTTGGCTAATTAATTATTGCAAACAACGCATACAGTCTTGTTTTCAGTTTTCGGTATTTTGACAGGCATTTTTTTTTCGGAGCTTTGAATTTTCCTATTTTTCATGCAAAACATATAACTTCACTGCAGTAACTTTTAAAGTTTTAGATAGCTTAAGTCTTCTTTTATTGGTTTTAATTATTTTTTGGCCAATTTTGGTTAGTTTAGGTGGCGGATTCAAAGGTGGCCATTTGAAAATCACAACGCCATTCTCACGCGATGTGACAGCGTGAGCTCACGTGGCAACTTCGAATGAAAACATTTTGGACGTACTATAAACTCTGGAAATTTCGTTGACGTAGCCTTAATACTAGCGACCTGCAGATAGGACTACGAGTACGACCTTTCAAACCTTGCTTTAGATTTTAACGGGCTAAGCCATTATAGTTATTACGACGCTCTTAGTTCTGCCCAGCTTACAAGCTTGCAACTAGGAGGAATTAGTTATGTAACAAATACATCCAAACATTACATGATAGTAACCATCCAAACCATTTTTTACTACCCAATAGCAGAGGACACACCCACGGCTATATCCTCAGGCCAAACACGACCAATAATACCAAAGCATTTAACAACAGGAACATGTGCTGCACGAAGCGTTCCGGCTCATCTGTCACCTTTCATCAATGGCACAGTGTGTTAATGCTAAAAATTTAGTTTAATAGCAAGCCCTATATTTATTAGCTAGTGTATATCATTATAGTATTATTATACGTAGTGTTAATTTTTAAATCATACATTTTATCCCCGTAATTCAGTTTTTTAACTGCAATGGTGATCAATAAACAGTTATTTATTTAAGATAAAATTAGCCATAGAAGCACGACGTTTCGACGACTGCATGTCGTCATTATCAAGTGTAAATTTGCAAAGTTTGACGGTGGTATATTTACAAATATGTAAGTGTGAAAATGTGGATAATACGATACAATCAATGGAAATAAATAAGGAACGAAAGCACAAAATATAAACAGAAGGATGTTCATAAATGTTCATTGAACAATATGTATGTTAATTAACAAAAAGTTTGGCACGAATGGAGTCCACTTGACTGTTCAACGAAGGTCTCTTGTTTCTTATGAAGAACATTTCATTTCATAGATTAGGCACTCAAGTTTCCATCGGCGTTTCTTTAGAATGGATAATTGCTCAAGGAGATCATTTGGTCTTCTTCTTCTTCTTCTTCTTATCATCAACATCTCGTGTTCGTAGTCTGTTCTGGCGATCGCTACTCTCCGAGTTAAGGAGGGTGGGATGGGGCACTTTCTGGCCTCATCCTCCTCCTCCCCAGGCTCAGGATATACAAAAAACCCAGGCTGAAATAGGATTTTCCTATACATACCACTAAGATGGACGGCTCACGAAAAGATCTCACTAAATCGTGTTTTGGAAAAATTTTAGGAGACAGGGCAGTTTTTTATGAAGTCGAAACCTTGTTCCTACTTTCTTGTCTATAATGTTTGCAAAACCTTTGCGAAAACGGCATTATGAAAATCGTTTGTTCCCTTCTTTGATCTTTGTAGCGGGCGCTTACTAATAGAAATATGCTCGAGTTGCTGTTCGTAAATTTGTAAAGAGCCATAATAACAAATACTACATTGAACTAGCTTGTTCAGTCCGTATTGGGAAAATATTGGTCTAGAAACTTCCTTAAAAGGAACTCGACCAATATCTTCCCAATACGGACCTCACGTTAGTTCAATAACATCGTCTATGTGTGGACGCGCTCGTATGCAGAGGTACAACGACTGACTTTCGATCGCTTGAAGAGTTGTTGCCAAATTGCTTCCTTTGTCTCTTTCCACCCATCTGCAAGTGTTCAAATAGGTAACTAAGAAATGAATTCTGTGCCGGGAGAAAACCTACGATTGTCCAGCACCCCATCCAGGGCGAGTAGTCATACTTCAAGCAGAAACCAAAGTTATGCGCCGGCCATGTAGGCTGTTTGCGACCCGTTTACGACTAAACACCTACCAATGTTCTTATACCAGAGAGTTCTTCCTCTTTAGCTTGGCTTTTTCAGAAAGAAGAAGGCGTCTGTTCTGGAAAATATGGCTGCCTTAACCATCTTTCACCCTCCACAAGAAGATTGTTTGTGAGATTGCCGCAGAGTCCCTCCACCGTTGGAACAAAGTTTCATCTGTTTACAAGGTTGAACAGGAACACTTCTCAGATCATCGACGACCAAGATATATTTAAGCTGAGGGCGTCCTATTTTAGCATCTCCGGGCGAACGATTTTGGTAATTCATGGCTTTACAGGTGAGCGTAAGTGTGGTGTAACGGCTAGCTGAAGTATAAATCCCGCTTTCAGCCATCATAACAAATATATAACTATTACTATTTTTAATAGTAGTAATAATAATAATAATAATAATAATAATAATAATAATAATAAAAACAACAATAATAATAATAATAATAGTAATAATATCAATAATGGAAAGACTGACTTAACTTTTCAGTCATGGAATAATAAAAGTCTCTTCAGTCATAATAGAATTCTTTTCAGTCATGGTTTTAATAGAAACTAGTATAAACAATAAAAAATGTACTCAGTTTGTTAAGGGCGCATTGAATTACAGAGAATAAATGTGAGGCCTAGTAGGATTTTAAAAGGCTCAGTTACAAGAACAAAAGAAGCGACTCAACCAGATGTCTGGTAACTAGAACAAAAAATCCTGAAGATCGAGAAAGAAAAGATAAAATCTTCAACTTTCCCTTGCTGAAGACAACAACCAGAATTCTTCATTTGTTTGTTTATTGTTGTTGTTAAGAGAGCATCAATAATACCTGGCTGTTAGACCAAGAAGACTGCAATGTGATATTGGTTGACTGGTCCAAAGGACCAAAGTTTCCATATGGACAGGCTGCTGGGAACACTCGACTTGTTGGGGCCCAGACAGCAGACCTTAAAGGTCCCTGATTTCCAGTAACTCTTATTCACCATTTTTGGCTGACCGATTCTATATTGTGGGCTTCAGTCTTGGAGCTCAAACCGCAGGATACCCTGGAAGAAGTTTGCGGGCTCGAGGAATGGTGCTGGGTCGTATAACTGGTAAGAAAAAATCAGGATCTCTCCCTCCTTCTCAATCTTCTCTCCCCTTCACCTCGTCTTTTTTTTTTCTGTAATTTATGATGTGATGAATATTCACATATTACACTTACAATTTTGTTTAACATTAATTTTATTTGCTTGATACATAGTACAAGAGAGGATTAAAGCAAACAAACCTACTCTCCTTTAGAAGCCCTTTTGCAATGATAATTTACGTTAAATTTAGGTAAAAGTCAAACAGCAGGTATTCCTTATTTCATTCTTAGGGACGGACCATTATTTTTTTGGAGGGGGGGGGATGAAAATTTTTTCAAGGCAAACAATTTTTTCTGTGTTGTTGTCTGTACAAACAATTTTTTTCTGGCTGCATCTTCCTGCAAACAATTTTTTTTTGTGTTTGTTATTATTATTATTATTATTATTATTATTATTATTATTATTATTATTATTATTATTATTATTATTATAATTATTACATTTATTTAGATACGGTTAAAATTCATCAGGTAATCTTATGTAGTAAAAATACTAATCTAAACATTACTGCCTAAAACTGCTTTACATGAATGCCGTGTCTCTATATCTCTAACTTATAAAAGTATAACTGCACCATGGCTTGTTTTGTTTCCTAAAAAAAAATGAAAATCTCACATCAAAGTATACTGAAACTTTAAAATGTGAACGTAATTGCAAGTAACAATATATAACTGCACCAGCGGCCTTTTCTCCCCTGATCCTAGAGAGGATTGAGGAGCCAAATGAAACAGCGCTTGCTTACACTTGCGCTTTATTTTGTAGTTTATACAAGACTGGATCCAATTTGCCTTCTGCATGCAAGTGGAAAACAGGAGACTGCTTGCTGTTTAAGTGATGATTTATTAAATGTCATCATCAAACCAGCCTAGAACCCTGTTGAAAAGCCAGTGTGACTATTAGTGAATAGATGCAACCCAGGAATTTAAGTTAATCTTTTTTCTTAGTTAGAGTTTCATTGCACTTCGAAGAGTTCTTGATTAGTAATGGTAATTGGACTCAGTGGAGCACAATTCAGGGAGTAATTGGGCCAGTTACTTTAAATCAGCCGAGCGCATACCGCGAGGACGATTTGAAATTACGAGCACGATTACCCCTGAATTGTACAATACGAAGTCCAGTTAATCCTATCTATAACAAATGCGAGATAAGAAAATCTATGTGCCCTTCAGGGATATATTTTTAATTATCAGTTTTGCAAGCAGTGGAGAAACAGCTAGAAAAAGAACCCATTTCAGTGCACCTGATTGACGCGTGCGTAACGTAGTTGTCTGATTACAGCTATCCAATTACAAAAAGTTCTTGTTATAGAAACGATTAACACAATAACCTAACTTTAACATTTAATGCTTTCAAGGTCCTCAGAAGAGATTATTTTTAATAAAGGGGTTAGTTACTGATTTTAAGAAACTGTGGTAATTTGTTGGTGGAAAAGTAAGAAACAGAAATTGGGGTTTATCAACCAAGTCGATCTGGTAAATTAGCTACCGGAAAGAAATGACAAAACTGATGTTTGAGTGTTAAATAGCTTATTTGCTCTAGTGAATCGCTAACACTCAAAATGTCAACTTTTAAATTAGTTTGTGGTGGCTAATTTACCATGTCAAACCAGTTAATGAATCCATGCAAATCATTTTGTTGTATTGTTATCTTGCATTTTAACAAATAGGACTAAATTTACTTATATAAATCAAACTATGTATCAACTAGTCTGCAAACTTTTTATTTTCTCCTTTTCATGTCTGCAAACAATTTATTTGGGCTTTTTGATTTTGCAAACAATTTTTTTCAGTATTTTTTATCCCCCCCCCCCCTCCAAGAAAATAATGGTCCGTCCCTTAATGTATGAGTCGATCGCGATCTACCGTTAAACAAGAGTGGTTTTAGCCCCAGTACGAAAATCTTAAGGGACTCCTTATTGTACACAAAACACAGCAGTGACAAAATACCGTAACAGTACATTACACAACTATTTTGGTTCGTTCAACACTAGGCTTAGGTCCTGCTGGTCTTTACTTTACCCGTGACATTCCGGAGAAGGCTCGATTGGATCCAAGTGACGCTCGATGTGTGGACGTCATTCACACAGACGCTGGAGGTTTGGGAACTTCAAATAAGGTTGGCAGCATCGACTTTTTCCACAATGGTGGTTCCTGACAGCCAGGATGTGTTATTAATATATATCGTAAGTAAAGGAGTATGTGGTGTCGCCACTTACAGGTCTTTTCGGACTAGTCTCACCCGGATAAGTTGCTGTTTTAAGAGACACCAAGAAGAAAAGTTTTTGGTAGCAAAACCGAAATCTCGGCACCTGATATGTTAAATTGATTTTTAGTTTTTGAGATAACAGGTTAGTAGTTAGAGAGTTGGGGGTACCAGCGCATTTTGTGGAATTTACGTCAATTTCATACATTTTAGTACTTCAGTCAAACATCCGCCAAAATTTAACAGAAAAATCCCCAGTCAAATTTCGCAAAATAGAGTTGGGGGTACCAGCGCATTTTGCGGAATTCACGTCAATTTCATACAATTAGTACTTTTGAAAAATCCCAACCCCGTTTTCAAACCAGCCACCAAAATCTTCAGCAAAATGTACCAACAATTTCCCGACCCCCATTTTTTGAAAAAACCAGCTACCAAAATTTTAGTTAAATTTTACCCACAATTTCATATAAAGTTTTATATGAAATTTTTCAAAGTTTTGAGTGACCGTACGCATTACTTGTCACGCCATTTTCATGAATATATCTCTTATCGTCGAAGCAGCTTAGAGATGTTTTGTTTACCAAGTAGCTACCAATTCGATGTTTTTCACTTTTAATTAGTCTCATCTCATGACGCAACTGCTTTTTATTGAAAAGCACGTCCTTGTAATTATCATGTTGCAACTGTTGTTTTATCACATTCTTTTTTATTCCCTTTGCTGTGCGACTACCCTGTTCATTGTTTTTCATAAGAGAATACATTTTTGACCTCAAACCAACAAACTCCACTATTGGCAAACCGGCCACTTCATCCTTAAATTTTCCAATGACTTTTTTATTTGTGTTATCGAAAAAAGGGCTATCCTTTGGGTAATCACTGTTATCGAATAGATGTTTGTCTTTCCAAAAATCTTGGTAAACATCATCTTCCTCGATTTCATAGGTTAGACTGTCAGTATCTGTGAATAGCAAACGAGCTTTGTCACCATATTTACTTTTGATGTAATTATAATGAAAATCATACATTAATGTTTTTGATAAATCTAGGATGCACATTCCAACATACGCCGGTCTGTTTAATGTCAAAGTTGGTTTCATTTTATGAACGGCGACTAAATCCTCATTGAAAATTTTGAAGCTCACGAAACTCGGTTTACTGGTCCACTTTAGTAGATTTTCTTCATCAGTTACAAGTTTAATGTCCTGTCGCTTTCTCAGATTTTCCATTGTTTTCCCAAACACAGAATTGTTCATCAACTTGAAAAAATCCTTTTCAAAAGAGTTCTTTGCCTTTGCTCTCTTTTTTGTGTTGAAATCAATATAAGTTTTCAACCATGGACTCTGATTGAATTCAAGAGCTCTGTGAATTTTTGTTAGTTTTAATCCTAAAGACATGTATAGTTGCAAGTTGCGATAATGCAAAACATATCTCTCTTTTTTCGATAATGTTGGTACTAACTTTTCAACCAGTCCGACCTTTACTTTAAATTTTTCAGCAATTTCTCGGCAATAAGGGGATAACATATCTTCAGTTACTTTGATTTTTTCAGCGGCCAGCGGATAGTCGTTGTGGAGATTATGCAACTCTTTTGGATATTCCAAATTAACCTCCAATATCAATCCTTTTTTAGACTCATCATCCAACTTGGATAAATCCACCTCTTCTTCATTTAACCATTTAAACCCACCAGTTGGAAGATATTGACTCATTGCCCAACCATATAGATTGTTTGCATCCAGATACATGATGTATTTTGACGACTCCTCCGGATTGTAGTTTTCCATATACTTGTTGTTTCCCTTTCCATATCGATTGGCGATGTAACTAATTCCCCCACGCATGCCTTTTTCAATGAATAGAAACATATCAACATCACTCATCAACTCCAATTTAGTTTTTGTCATTTTCAACATTGCATCCCAACTCAAACCGGGTGTTGTGAAATAATGAGCAGGATCCAATTCATAGTATTGTTGACATGCTTTGCGGAAATTTTCAAAAACATCAGTCAACAACAAAATATCCGATTTGAGATACAGATCGTGATACTCCCCCATTGATAATAAACCAAATTCACCCCAAACATTCTGTGCATGTTGGTACTCTTCATCTGTGATATGTTCATTATTCATGGCGCTGAAAAAATCTTCTTTCTTTGGTAACCGGATATCCTCAAACTTTTCAAAACTATTCATATAATCATAAGGATAAACACCTTTCTTTTTCATTAAACTCAATTGTTCACCTTGAAATACTTGCCCCGTATATTTGAATGCTTCGGCCGGAAGATTATTCACCAAATTACTCAATGACGAGCTCATGAATTGAAAGCTGTCAATGAACAAAAGGTATCGACCCAACATGAAGGCCATGTATTTCTCCATGTTACAGGGAATGACATTTATGCTCATCTCACGTTTATTTCCTTTTGCATCAACATACGAATGCTCTTTCACAATATTACCAATTTCTTGCATTATAAAGTGACTGTCATACCCCTTGAGATTGTGAAACACCACAGGTATTTTATCAGTCAATTGGAAATTTAGATTACAAAACTCGTGTGCAGAGCCTCTGTATTTGCCGGTGACATGACAGTGATCTCTTACTATATTATTGAAATTATCATTCGCACCATATGGTATTTTGCAAATGTGGCATTCTTTTGCTGATCGAAAACTTTCCTTATCCTCGTTTGTCATTTCAATAGGTTTTGTGAAATGGTCTTTTGCAATTTTTTTACAGTATTTAACTTCATCCAACATATCTTTCATGAACTTGTGAATGGTCATTTCTCCTCTGTAAATTTTAGTGGGTTTTGAAAATTTATCATCATAACAGCAAACAACTTTATAACCATATCCACAAGCTGTATGTTTTTGATATTGTTCGGTGTGGGATTTTTTTTGTGAAGCTTTTTCGGTAATGGCCTCAAAATCAGCATAAATCACAAAAGGGGCCGGCAACTGTCTACGATAATTTTTGAATGCAATTGTCGATCCAGGTGCTGGCATTTTAATGGATTGTTTCCCATTAATTTCAATACAATCAACTTTGTGATTAATTAATACCCTTTCAGAGCTGAAACCTTGAAGACAGTACATACAGAAATGCTTTCTTCCATTGTTTTTCGTTTGATTGTACATAAACTTATTGAAATTTTTTAATAAACAATAATGCTTCTTTTCTCCTTCGGTTATTAATAGCAGATTCAAACAATAGTTGAACTTTTCCTTTGAAAGGTAAATCGGATACCGTTGCCCTTCCTCATAACCAAAGACATTTACACGAATATTATTCTGTTTCTCTATTTTGTTATATTGTTTTACAGAAACTGGAAACTCAATTCCTGTGTAATCCAATTTTTCTACATATTTTTTATCACACTTTTTTATTCTCTGTGGATCTTTGTTTTGTGGTAAGAGGTGTCGAATATGGCACCAACGAAAACATTCATCATCATTATTTTTTATGTTTATAATTCCTTTAGCTGGGTTCTGCAGCTCTTTGGGTAATGGAATATATGAAGAACCTCTGAGTGGTCTATACCTTACAACATTAATGAAATGACCATCAACCGATTTAATAATCCATGCTGATCCTTTTGAAATCCATTGCTCAATCTTATTTACAATCTGTTGTTGTGTTGTTTCCAAAAAGTTTGTGATTTCTACCTCATTTGTTAATGTTTGTTTCTTTGTATTGAAATAAGGTTTTTCTTCAATCAACTCATTTCCTTTCTGTTTTTCAAACGTAATCTTCAACACTTCATTGAATTTAAGACCTTTCATCTCTTTCAGAACCTTTAATAAATTGTTCTTAATCAATAAACGGGTGTTCTGAAGTTGAATTAATGGATCTTGTCTGTTTATGAGGCTAATTTCATATGATCTTGTAAACCCTCGCAAGGCCTTTTCTTTCTGCACAAAAGTTGCTTCAGTTGGTTTACTTTCTTCGGTTTGTGGTTCAATCACTTTATCAACATTTTTCGACCACTTTAACCAATTAACAACTTTTTGAGTCGTTTTTCGGATAAGATTTGGTAATTTTTTGAGTGTTGTTGTGACAAATGTTGGTTTTAGAATGGGAACTTTTATCTTTTCAAACAAGCTTGGGGGTTTTGTGACGAGAGGTTTTCCAAAATTATTTGAAATTTCACCAAACGCTTTTCTCAAGAGTGAATAATTTCTTTGTGAATCCATTTTTATTGAATAACAATATTTTTTAAATTATTTTTTCATTTCCAAGTTCCATGAAATGAAAAAAATTACGCAGAAGTTACTCTTACCTTATTTCCATCCTTATCCATAAACTCTTTCCCACAATTTAAAAAATAATGAATTGAACCAGGTCTTTTACCCAATAATTTTGAGCAATAATAAATGCTTTTATATTTTACACGAACTTGTGTGTCAATATTAATAACAAACACCTCCTTCCCTGTTTGTCTGTATAAAACTTCTTCATCAAGATTCAAAGCTTTAACCAACTCTTTTTTTGATAACTTATTTGCGTATTTAATATTATTTTTTACAGCCATTCTTCGAATTTCTTGATAGGTCATGAATGTCATATTTTTATTGTATAACAATATTTTTTAAATTTTTTTTAAATTTATTTTTACATTAAATTATTAATATCTACCCAGGAATTGAATTTTTCTGGGTAACCGCTCCACTTCACCAAAGCTTTACCTTTTCGAGCGTCTCGTCGAATCACTTTCTCAATACGGTAAACGTCTTGAACAGCCTTCTGCATCTCCTTTTCATAAAAAGAACCTGATATCTCCTCACCACTGAGATCTTTGAGTCTGTAAGTGATCGGATTGGTGTATTGTATCTTGTCGACTGTAAAAACTTCTTCTGTCCAATTGGCTGTGTATCCTTTGTCAAAAATAGGACGTTTGTACTTAGATATTCTAACCTTATTACCGACTTTGAACTTTGACTTTGTTGAGATTGGCTTCATATCACCGTATAGATTAAAGTAAACAACTCCTTCATTCTTCTTTTTACTTGCTTCCGTGGGCGTCATCTTTGTGCTTGAATGTCTGGTATTGTTATACTCTTTCACTAATTTGGGTAACATTTCAAGATACTGTGTATTCCCCTGAACAGTAAACTGTTTCCACATTTTGGTTTTGATTGTACGGTTCCATCTTTCGCAAACTGACGACTTTTCCTCATTCTCAGTTGAGTACAAGGTTATTTTATTCTCATCAAGTAGTTCCTTAACATGTTTGTTGTAATACTCTTTCCCTTTATCAGTCCAAAGATATTGTGGTTTACGCCCCTCTTTGAATATTGTTTTGAATGCAATCATAACGGTTTCACCCTTTTTATCTTTTAATGGTACAATCCAACCATATTTA
Source organism: Siderastrea radians (assembly GCA_964017195.1). Lineage (NCBI taxonomy): Eukaryota > Metazoa > Cnidaria > Anthozoa > Scleractinia > Rhizangiidae > Siderastrea > Siderastrea radians. Next base: position 210,954 of record OZ024887.1, on the reverse strand, counting down.
CTAAACACATCGAGTACCATGAGAAGATACCTATAACCCTTATTCCATCGACTGAATTTTTGCATCTCAACGATATCTGAGCACCATGTCTCGTCAATATGGTTTACAATTACCCGCCGCCGGGTGAAGTTACGCTTTATCGGTTTATGAAGCTCATCAGCCAATTTTTCTTGCCAGTTTTCTTCACTCGACGGCCTTTTCAGTTTAAACCAAGACCAAGTTTTTCCTTTGTGTTAATAATATTTCGCGCCATCCAATGACCCCATTGTCTCTCATTATAAGGAACAGAATCCAACGCTTTGACCATTTTCCGGTCGGCTTTGTTCTTACATTTTTTATCATCTTTACAAACTGAATAATCAACGTCATGTTGCATCGCTATGGCATCGGTATTACCAGTTGGTTTGTCATATATTTCGAGTATCTCGCCTGTTTTTGGATCCCATCTTACCTGATTTTCAAGATCGTTGTAGGGACCTGTGTATTTATGCCCTGGAAGAGTCCAACCCCCTTTTGGTTTAGGGAGTTTTCCAATGGCTTTATGAATGTCAATCCCAGCTCCGTCAAGTTTTTTTCTGTCGGTTTTATACTTTTTATTCGGTCGTATCTTTGTTGATAGTTGATCAAGCATTTCCGATCCTGTTTTTTGAACAAAGGGAGCCGCTCTTTCCAAAGCATAATCGAGAGCCTTTTTCTGCAGTTTTGGGTTCCTCAAGGCTTCTGATCCATAATATCTCCCCATTTCTACAGCTTTTTTCCCAAGCCAAGGAATACCATGGTGAATTAACATATCAGTCCCTGTGGATGCCATCGTATCCAAAATGCCCGCCCCTTCAGACGGGCTAATTAGTTTCCCGTTTGTTTCACGAATCTAGTTTTGGTTATTCCACATTCAGCGCATGTGCAAAAGAACATAAGTCGACCATTCTTTGCATATTTATAACCTGAAGGCTCAACGCACTCAGTTTCTTTTCTTTGTTTTACGCAATACGTTTTCATTTACAATATGGTGAGAAATTTTTTCAAAATATCTTTCAATGAATCTCTCATTTTTCATGGTATCATGGACATCAAAGACTTGCAAAAGGCTGAAATATGACAAACCTTTATTCATCTCATTCAAAAAGTATAAACAAAAATATCCGCAAGTGGTCGTGCTCAAATCTTGTATCTGGTTATTTTGATGAATCAGAGTGAGATTCTTTTTCTCTGCATGATTTTTAATTTCTTGAAATGGAGGCAATCCAAAACTGTCAAAATAATTGATTACCCCATTCTTTACAAATGTTGCGACCCAATGACTTCCACTCATATAAGACGGCTCAAGATTGTAAATGAAAAACGCCATTTTGTGGTTGTGTGGAACAGTTTGATCCCTTGATAAAACACCTCCTTTATCAATTGGAATTCCAAGATGCTGACACCATTTTATCAAATCATGATTGCTCAATGGAACATTTTTGAGGAATTTCAAAGTATGTCTCCCAGCAGTTGGATCCCATTGAATGGACTGTTTTTCCCAAGGAGCAACCCTTTTCCCGATTTTTTTTTTTTCTTCCCTCCACCAAAGTTTTCCCATGTTCCATTAAATGGAGGCGGTGGTTGATATGCTCCCATTCTGGGGGCTGCTCCACCTTGTAATGGAGCTTTCCCAATTCTGGGAACTCCTGAACCACCCACCATCTTTTTGAAAGCTTCAAGAGCGAGTGGAACACCGATCGACGCAAGAAGAGTGCCAAGAAAACCACCGGTTTGTTTTTTTGTTGGTTTTATATGAACACCGGAACCGGTTTGCAAGGCATTGAGAATATCTTTTTTCTGTTTTTCACTCAAGAGATGTTTATTTTCGATGAGTTTATTTATTTTAGAATTTGGAATGAGGAAACCACCTGTTTGTAAACCTTTTCCGGATATCTTTTTGACAATCTGAGATGCTCCTTCGGAAGCAGCACCGGCGAGAGCTGATAATCCCACTGTTTTTGCTAATGTTGGTCCGAAAGTTCGAGCCAGTGACAAAATTGAAGTTAAAAGTGAACCACCCACTTGTTTTCTAATGTTGGTTTTAGCCAGTTTTATTTCCATTCCTTTTCTTGAATTACGATTTTTTTCCAACTTTTTTACAACATTTGAAGGAACAAGAAGAGTATCATTTCCGGTAAGAGCATCATATTTTAATCTCAGCTTGATTGTTTCACGATTGTGATAAGCTGAGGCGAGTTTCTTTTTTTGAAAATCAGAAAGCGATACATTTATTTCATATAGTTGAGTAGACATTTTATTTTATTAATTCAAATAAAATAAAATAAATTCACAAATTTTCCTACATTCCTGAAAATGGAATATCTTCCATCAGTTTTGCTACATTCTTGAATACAGAATATTCTATTGAATTAGGTGAGGTATTTAATAATGAATAATCTAAAATAAAATCAAAACCAATACTATTATATTTGCGGGCATTTTCCAACCTTTCAACAACCGTTGGGGGAGTATAAAGTCGAAAATTTTTCAACCCTTCATCATTTATTGAAGGAACCAGTGAAAAACCATTATCAATCATTTCAGAAAAAGTATATTTAGAAATTCTATTACGTACATATCCAATAAATGACTCAGGGGAAGTTTCTTTATCAGATACAAATTGATCATACATATCCCATTTAATTGACTTTTCAGGAACAAGAAGAGTATCATTTCCGTAAAGGGCATCATTTTTCAAATGCAGTGTGATTTTTCCTAAAAGGGGTTTTCCGCCAATGAAATCACATTTCGGCTGTTCGACTTGTCTACGAGAGGAAAAAGCAGCAAAAATGTCTTCTTTTTGATGCTTTGAAAGTTTAACATTTATTTCACGTAGTTTTGTTTCCATTTATTAATTAAAAATAAAATAAATTCATAAATTTTTAATTATTTTTGCCATATTTTCTATGACAGCGAGTCCTGTTGAGTAATTTAATGAAGAATAATCCAAATCTATAACTATTCCTTTATTATTTTCGCGGGCTTCTTCCAAACTTTTAACAACCGTTGGGGGAGTGAAAAGTTGAAAATTTTTCAACCCTGAAGGAACAAGAAAATAATTATTATTGTACATTTCAGAAAAAGTTTTTTCATCAAGAATATATCCTTCTTCACCTGTTTTAACTAACTTTTGAGGAACAATCAGAGTATCATTTCCTCTGAGGGCACCACTTTTCAAAATCAGTTGGGTAAATTTATGGTTTATGAAAGCATTTAAAATATTTTCCTTATCATCCCGTGAAAGTGTTACATTTATTTCATATAGTTTTGTTTCCATTTATCTAAATGAAGTAAAATAAATTCATAAATTCACAAATTTTTACTGATATTCACTATATTTCCAAGAACTGAAATTTGATGTGAGAGAGGTAGGGTATCATATAATGAATATTTCAAAAGAAATTCCATTCCATTAGAGGAATTATTCAGTTTTTTGAAAAACTTTGGAGAAATAATGAGAGTATCATAACCTCTAAGATTTTCTTTTCTTGATAACTTCATTCTTATATCTCTACAATTTATAAAAGCATTATGAATTCTTTCTTTTTGATTATTTGAAAGTGTAACATTTATTTTAATCAGTTCTTTATCCATTTATTTTATTTTTGAAATAAAATAAATTCATAATCAACCCCTTTATAGTTTTTTATCTTATCACAAATTTTTTGGTAAATCACCTAACAATAAATAATTTGAATCAAATAGTTTTTTAATATTATTTTTTACAAAATATGTTGCTAAATCATTTAAAAATGAATAATTCAAATCAAATTCTATTCCTACATGTTCATTTGTTTCCCTCTCTCGTAAAATTCTTGCTTCCAACTCTTCATCTGTTATTTTTTCTATGTCTTTCCGAATTTTTTTTGGAAGATTTTCTACTTCTTTCCGAATTTCTTCCCGAAGTTTTTCTATTCCTTTATATTTCATATTTTTTTTTCCTTTTGATATATCAACCCCTGGATTAAAGAAAAGTCCATAATATTCACCAACGTTATCATAAATGTCATGTTTAGACATTTCACCCAACAATTTTTTATCTTTGAGACTTTGCAATATTTCAAACTTTTTATATTCTAAACTTTTATATTCTAAATTTTCCAACATTTTTTGTAAATCAATATTTTTATAATGTTTTAAATCTAACTCAATTTCTTCCCTCATTTCTTCTAAAGTTTCTTCATCAACAGAAGCATAAAATCCTTTTTTATCATCAGAATCCCTCATTCCAAAAAAATTTGTAGGAACAAGAAGAGTATCTTTTCCTAAGAGGTTGTCTATTGATAATCTCAGTATGATTTTTTCACGGTTGATAAAAGCATTACGAATTTTTTGTTTTTGATAATTTGAAAGTGTGACATTTATTTCATGTAGTTCCAATTCCATTTATTTTATTTCAACAAAATAAAATAAATTCATTATTTTTTGATTAAACCATCATAAGTTCATTTCCAACCTTGTCGACAATAACCTCATTTTCGTGAAATACGATAGCATGAGCATTCACATTGGCTGCTGGTGCTACATTCAATCTGTAGTTTAAAATCAGTTGTTTTGGATCTCGAGTAATAGCCTCTTTTTGGTATGTTAAATTGAAATAAACAAGACCGTAAATGGATTCGAAATTATCTGGATCAATCTGCATTCCTGTGCTCATATCATTCTTTCGAAAAGCATAAGAGATCAAATCGTTGAAAATTCTAGATTTTGAATTTGCATCATACTCCAATTCAGGATAATAAGTAGCGTTTCCATACTCCAAACGACATGATGCAAAAGAGCAATTGTTATCAGCTGCATTTAGCTTGAAAGTATTAAAAATGTAAGGAGTTCTCTCAGATTCGTTATTGTTTGGGGGATCGGTTCTCTGTAGATAAAAAAATACATGTTTAACATTTTCAATGGCTGGGCTAATTTGAAACGTGTTTTGAATTGCTCTTGTATTTGCACTCTGAACATACATATCTTTCATGTACGCCCATTTGGTTGGTTTGAGAAAATCTTTCACAAATTCACCATATGCACTATCTTTAGGAGTTAATCTTGGGAGCCAAAGATACAAACTCTTTACTACAACACGACCAGCGGCTGTGCCATTTGCCATGTGAATCATTTCATTATCTTCATTCAAGTCCAGTTTGAATTTGAGCTGCATGGGAGGAAGCATCTGGTCTTCCAATTCCTCAAAGAAACTAAATCTGTTCAACGGAATGATCTCATTAATGCTTTTAGCTCCACCCCCACCATTGTTTTGTTTTGCTTGAGTCAAAACTCGCCTTTTTTCAAAACCTAAATTTGTATTTGCTGTGGAATCTTCTGTGTCAAGAAACCAAAAATTATTTTTTGCTACTGACTTACTAAAATCATCACTATACTCCAACAAATTTTTGACATTTGTGATTCTATGAATGTTGACGCTATCGTACACTGGTTTACCAGCAGATTCAATAACCATATGTTTGATAATAGAATGTGACCCATTAATCATTGTTATTCGATCGGCCGCTGCATATCCTGAACCATCAGCTATCTTTTGGAGCTCTTTGGTTACCTCGAAATATCCGTTAAAATAATCGTAAAAAGTGGATCTGTCGGTTATTGTGAATTTATAATCTGTTTTTTTCTGAGTCATTCCGTTTCCAGGTTGTTCAATGATATTGTCAGGGGAGAATCTAACCATTTCATATCTTTGTAGTTTATCACTTGTTCTAAAACTCATCTTTTATTTATATGTTGAAAACTTTTTTTGTTTTTTGTTTTTTTTGTTTTATACCCCTCTCCAGAAATCAATCTATTCAATATCATGTTGTAATCTTCTTGTTTTTTCCCTTTTTTCTGAGGGTGTATTTTTTGAATGTCTTTCGTCAAAAGATGACCAGATTTTTCAACAATTTTTTCAACCGCTTTTTTACCAAGTTTATCACCAGCGCTTTCTATCCCCGATTTCAGAGCTTTTTTAGCAACAGGTTTTAAAACTTTATCCAAAATCATTCTCATTGGTTTGAATATATTGTCCACAATTAAACCTGAACCTTTATGTTTATAAACAAATTTTCCAAAACTCGGATGATAAATTCGCCTGTATTCATTCAACTTCATTTATAATTATATTTTATAATTTTTTTTCTCTCAAAATCAGAGAAAATGATGTATCAGCGTCGTTTAAATCAATAATTCGTCTTTTTCCATCAGTAATGTAAATCCGCAGAGTTTGTATCATATACTTATTCACTGGGTAATATTTAACTCTCAATGGCTCCTTGGTAAAAGCATAAGATGGTGCTAAATCATTTGTTCCAAATCTATAAATAATATCCGTTTCATGTTCATCAACAAGGCTTCCTGAAATTAGATCACAGTGTATGTTCAAAATCTCTGTATCTTGACTGAGATTTGGTGTGTAGTCACCATTACTTGAACTGGTTAAAATTCTTTTTTTAAAACCAATCAGATCATTAAAATTCGATGTTGTCAGGTCCAGTTGGTAGTTTGTTGCAAGATTCACTACTGTTTTGAAAGTAGTGTTGTTGAATTCTAATGTAATTGGATATGTGGTTGAGCTTGCAGTTTCTTTTTTTGTCTGTTGCTTGATATAATCATTGAAACTAACATAATTCCATACACCTGGTGGGAATACTATATCTTTCCAAGTTTTTCCACCATCTAAAGAGTATTTTATTTTTTGGTTGTTCAACCCTGATGTAATATTGAACCATGTGAAAGCCATGGATAATTGATCTAAACCTAATTCATATTGCTTGTTTCGATCAAGTATTATTGGTTGATTAAATCTGATTGTGAAATCACTAGGTTTGTTTCGTGCTTGTTTCTTAACGTTGTGAGAGGATAAAATTAATGTAGTATTCATTTGTTTACATGGAGAAAAAGTTTTTATAAATTTTATTGTATTTATCTTTGCTAATTATGTAATTTCTCAACAAAATATCGAGAATGGCAACACCCATGTTTCTGAGTTCAATGCTATTGTTTCCAGCACCAATCGAACCGACTATCAATTCCAATTTTTTAAGGGCTTCTGCAGGATTGATGAAAACTGCGACGGCTTTTCCACCTCGTTTTGTTTTCTTTCCTTTGAGACCGGAACCTTTGAAACTCTTCAACTTATTTTTGTTGAAATTGATGTAATCGTTGAGAACTTTACGAGAGTCGTCGATGACCTTTCTTCTTAATTGTGCCTCAGATTGGGTTATCAAACCTTTATTCAACTGCTTTGTAATGTGTGTTTTGTAACCTGGGAGTTGTTGTCTTTTCTTGACTGCATTTTCTATTTTCTTTGATAAGAAAGAATGCCTTGTTTTTTCTGTCATATCTTCTCTTTTGAGTTGTGCTTCAATATCATCATAGTTTGTCAATCCAAGTTGATCTAAAGTCTCATTTATTCTATCTTCTTCAAAAATCTCATAATCTGGAACTTCATCTTCTTCATATTCTGGGGGGTCTTCAAGTTGTTGGATATACTCAGGATTGACATATATTTTCTTTTTTCCTGTTTCCAAATCTTTGAGAACATCATCATAGGAAGGTGGTTTTGGAACAAGCTGTTTAGTATTTTCTGGTTCATGAAACAAATCTTCAAGATTGAAATCTGGTACTTCATCATCTATATTAATACCATAATCTGGAACCTCTACTTTTTTCCTTTGTAACCGTCTTTTAATAGGTTGTGGTTGCGTCAACTCTTTCAAACCGGATGTTATCGGTTTGAAAAGCTTCTCTGCTTCAACATCACTCATTGTATCGGTTATTTTCTTTTGTTTTAGCGTTTCCCTGATAGTATTAACATCTCGACCTATTTTCGACCTTTTTTCAGCCATTTCTTTCCACTTGAGGAGACTCATTTTATTTCATTGAAACAAAAAAAAAATATTTTTTCAATTGAATTCAAAAAAGCTCGCATGGCGTGTCACATGTCTTACCGCATGGCGTGTTACATGTCTTACCGCATGGCGTGTTACATAAAATTATTGAAAAAATTCTCTTATAAATTAATAAAATGGAACTATACAACTTTGATGTAGAAGGTGATAAAAATAGTGATTTCACTCAACTATATCCTTATATGCCTGATAGATGTTTTAGAATGTTAATTTGCGCCCCCAGTGGAAGTGGTAAAACCAATCTTTTACTAAATATGGTTTTGAAACCACTATTATTTTATGATAAGATTTATCTTTATGCAAAATATTTAGAGCAAAACAAGTATCAGTATTTGTTGAAAGTATTAAAACCCTTTTCGGAAAAATATGGTTATAATGTTATTGAAGAGAGTAATGGTGATATAATTCCATTGAATGAAATACCTGATGGGAATCAAAAATTAGTCATTTTTGACGATTACATGAACACCAGTGCTAAAAATGATAGGGAAATAATCAAATATTTTACAGAATCGAGGAATAAAAATTGCAGCTGCATATATCTTACTCAATCTTTTTACAAAACGGATAAAACCATTCGATTAAACTGTTCCCATCACTGCATTTTCGATCTTCCCAGCAAAAATGACCAGAGAATGGTATGTAATGAATTAAACGTTGACAAAGACAAATATTCAATGGCAACAAATGAACCGTATACTTTTTTATATGTTGACAAACCCCGAAAATTTATTGCAAAAAATTTTACTAAGATAATATAAATGAGCAGTTTTTACATGGGAATATTGAATTTCAATCATTTCAAGAATTCAAGAGGTCCTCGAGGTTTCCCTGGTGTTGGTTTCAAATTAGATGCCAATAATGATTATAATATGGATAATAAAAAATTGGTGAATGTAAAGCAAGGAACCAATAATGATGATGTGGTTACAAAAAGCCAGTTAGATAGTGAAATAGCTAATATTTCAAGTGTGGATACAACTCAGTTTGTCAAAAAGTCAGGAGCAACTATGAATGGAGACCTAATTTTACAACCACAGCCGTATCCAATTCGTGGAAACACGAATAAAGCCATTTCTTATAATGCAGCCCGGAATATATTCTTGAGTAAAAAAGAAGGCGGGTCTATGCTACAATCTTTAGACATGAACAACCATTTCATAACAAATATCAAAGACCCAGTTAATTCAGACCATGGAGTAAATAAAAAATATGTCGATAATCAGCTTGTGAAAAAATTAGATAAGGACACTACTATCGATATGAAAGATAATGCGATAACCAATGTTAAATTTCCAGTTAACCAAAAAGACGTTGCTACTGTAGAATATATCACTCAGAGAATCACCAATTTGCAAAAAAATTATCTCAAACTTGATGGCACAACAAGTATGTCGGGAGACTTGAATTTAAATAACAATAAAATTGTTAACTTACAAACCGATTCAAAAAATTCTAAATCCGCAGTTAATGTTGAGTTAATGGAAAATAAAATAACAGATTTGAGAAATCTTGTCACTCAAAAAATTCATGAATCTCATATCACTAGCTCGGGGAAAAAAGACGCCTTCAGATACTTGATGGAAAACGACGACGAATCTTCAAGTGAATCAAATATCCAGGTTTTGGGGATTGTTGATTTTCCCAATTCTCCGCATCAAATTAATAAAAAAGCCTACCAACTTAAACTACTGTTTCAAAAAAGCTCGCCCAATCAGTACCAATCACGCCTCGGTTTTAACCTTTTTAAACTTCCAGTCGGTTACTATACTTTTGTAGTTGAATGGTTTCCGCCGGAAATGAGTGAGTTGAGTGTGACAGTGCAAGGCACTACGATTTCAATTTCTAATTATGCAACAAAAACATTCGAAAACTATACCAAAACAGTTGTCAATTTTCACCGATGGGGTAGCTCACCTCCACAATTTATTTATCTCAATCTAAACGGTACAGTTACTTCTCCATCACTTTTAACAATTGGACATCTTATTGTTTATGGTGTAAAAGAAACAATTTCAAACGTTGACCCAAGTGTCTATGACACCGCTTTTGCTATTGAGAATGGTAAGATGGTGATGGAAACGGATTTGTCTTTAAACGGCCATCAATTGAGTGGTTCCGTTCATTACATAAATGGGTATTTAAATACGAAAAATGGATACGCATTTTTATTAAATGGTTTGGATAAAATACTCTTTTTAAATGATGTTCAAATAATGAATATAACAGTTTTCTATCTCAAACGCAAAAATAAATATCCACTTGTTAATTTGAAAATTAAAAAACACAGTCTAAATTTAAATAATTCAACACAATTGTTCTCTTCAAAAAATACAACTCAAACACAAAAAATAAATATTAATTTAGATGTGTCGCTTAGTTATATAATTGTGGAAATGAATGGTTTATTTCCACCAGGAGAAGAATTCTTATTATTAATGGAATACTCTTACGTGTAATATTGAATCTGCTTTATTGGTAGCTATAGTACCTTTGCTTATTCATACCTTCTCTCCCAAAAACTGTCTAATGCGTTAGACAGTCTATTGAAAGCGTCTGTATTTATTTTCTAAGAACAAAGAAGCGGAAGATGCATCTGTCAGCATGTGATTAGTTGTTATCCGCGGGAAAGCCCCTAACATATGAGATCATAGTTTTCTTGTTTTCAAGACAAAAAAAACTGTCTAACGCGCTAGACAGACAATGACTCATTTCCTCGGGAAAGTTACTATAGTATTACATCATAGACTTCCTGCTTTTCCTAGAAAAAGGGGCCATACCAATACTTCGATGAATGGGTAGCATTAAAGCAAGTGTGTATGTAAATATTTGACTAGATGCGCTTGAATTTGCAGCTGTGGTTTTCAAGACAAAAGAACTGTCTAACGCGTTATAAAAACAATTGAAAAACTTAATGACTCATTTCCTCGGGAAAGTCCCTGTGGACTAATTAAAAGTGAAAAACATCGAATTGGTAGCTACTTGGTAAACAAAACATCTCTAAGCTGCTTCGACGATAAGAGATATATTCATGAAAATGGCGTGACAAGTAATGCGTACGGTCACTCAAAACTTTGAAAAATTTCATATAAAACTTTATATGAAATTGTGGGTAAAATTTAACTAAAATTTTGGTAGCTGGTTTTTTCAAAAAATGGGGGTCGGGAAATTGTTGGTACATTTTGCTGAAGATTTTGGTGGCTGGTTTGAAAACGGGGTTGGGATTTTTCAAAAGTACTAATTGTATGAAATTGACGTGAATTCCGCAAAATGCGCTGGTACCCCCAACTCTATTTTGCGAAATTTGACTGGGGATTTTTCTGTTAAATTTTGGCGGATGTTTGACTGAAGTACTAAAATGTATGAAATTGACGTAAATTCCACAAAATGCGCTGGTACCCCCAACTCTCTAACTACTCAGGTTTCTTCAAGGTGTAGAAATGATCTATGGGGTTGTTAGCTTCCTGCAGAAATGGTCGTGGGAGAATTGTTGGCAGCGAATAAGGCAATAAAAGTGCTAGGTCGAGACCAGATACCACTTTGAGTGATAAACCTGAAACCTGGCGTGGGCTAGTGTGGGCCAGTTAGCTCCTTTCTTTGTATTGCCTTTAATATTCTATCTATTTTATCACATTTCTGTCTTTTTTATCAGAACCTTTCGGTACACTAGCTTGTGACCACATGAGAGCGCCCGTGTATTACATAGCATCTGCGCAGCGGTCATGCTCGTGGTCAGCGTATCCATGCTCGAGCTACAGAGACTTTGAGAATGCAAGGTGCCTGAGGTGCAATGGCAGCTGTCCTGCCATGGGATTTGATGCTTATCCCACAAACCGGACTGGGACATTCTACTTCAAAACAAACAGCAACGTTCCTTTTTGTGGTAAGTATTTTTGACATTTGTTTATCACCCTCGTTCGCCGCTTTGATTTGCGGATTACACACGGCCTTTGCTGTGTAAACTAAAACCATAAGAATACAGTAGTTCATTTTCTCGTTGTTTGGTATCGCCTCCAATTTATGAGTTCTCCTCTTTGATAAAATGCTTGTTGACAAGGATCCCTACAGTACCTTTTAAAACTGTAAATGGTTTGAACCCAGGAGTCATATCATAATTCGGTAAATTGTGATCGTCCGGGTGAGTGTAGTCCTGAGAAGGACTGTTTGAGGTGACATTGACTGACGTTTCGACAACCTGAGCGGAAGTCATCATCAGAGTCAAGTGAACTGTGAATCGTCAGTAGATGTTATAAGTCTCTGGTCGTTGTCCTGATTGGTCGACGATCTCGTGATGTTAATTGCTTTAGTCAAATAAGTCGGTTTGTCTATTGTTTGTCTGTCTTGTTATTGTCAGCAATCAGTCGTTTGTAAGGTGCAGGTAGCTGTTGGCAACGGTTCAGTGGTGTTTGTTCTAAGTTAGTAAACCAGCTTTCCAGACTGATTCGTTGATAGTAGTCCGTACTGTAGGTAACGCATTCAGCAGAGTCCCAGTCGATTCTGTGGTTTGTTTTTAAATGGTGCTCAGCAATGTGATTGTTGATATCACCATTTCTAGTCGCTCGTTTGTGTTCAGTCAGTCGGACGTTCAGATTTCTGCCGGTCTCACCAATATAAGTGGCCTGGCAGTCGCAGCATTTGATTTTATAAACTGCTCCCCGTCTGTCGCTCGGTTCGTCTTTGTCTTTAATGTTCGTCAGTAGCTGTCGTAAAGTAGTGATAGGTTTGTGAGCAACGCGGATGTTGTAGGGTTGTAGGATTCGTGCGATAGTTGCCAACAGCTACCTGCACCTTACAAACGACTGATTGCTGACAATAACAAGACAGACAAACAATAGACAAACCGACTTATTTGACTAACAATAGACCAACGGACATTTGACTAACAAAAGACGGATCGAAACGCACCAATCACGTTTTACAGTCTTCACAGCCAATAACATCACGGCTTAACTGACAGACGACCAATAACATCACGAGATCGTCGACCAATCAGGACAACGACCAGAGACTTATAACATCTACTGACGATTCACAGTTCACTTGACTCTGATGATGACTTCCGCTCAGGTTGTCGAAACGTCAGTCAATGTCACCTCAAACAGTCCTTCTCAGGACTACACTCACCCGGACGATCACAATTTACCGAATTATAGTACCTTTTAACTTTTCTCTTCCACTCTTGTGACAAAATGACAATAAGTGGTCCCAAGAGAGGATTAAGGGCTAAGAGAGCTACTCCCCCATATGGGCCCTATTCCCATCCTAATCCCTCTAAAGTTATTTTTAGTAACAAAATTCAAATTTCGAAACGTTTTATCTTTTGAGTGCATAAACATATTTCATTAATTTTTTCAGTTTTGAGATCTGTGTAACAAGCTCATTTAGGAACCGACATAGGATAGCCCATAATACTAAAAGCAAACTTTGGCACCAACTTTGTAACGTCATTTTACCAGCGCAAAATGTCAAAGTTGGAAATATAAAAATCATGGAATTTTACAGAATGACGAGTTCTATATTGCTGCGAAAATTCAGGTTAATTGCTTTAAAATTCAGTAAGTTATTTGAAATTTGAATTTCCCACCACTTGTTACTTTAAATAACTTAAGAGAGATTAGGATCGGGATAAGGCCTATATGAGGGAGTAGCTCTCTTACCCCTTTATCCTCTCTTGGTGGTCCTTCGTGGCTCTAGATAGTCGGAGATAATTAAATTTTCCACACACCCTTATTTTGGGCCTTATGAGGTCATGAGGTTGCTACTATTGTCAAGAAGCGAAAGTTCTGCTGACTATAATAACTGAAAAAACGGCTTTGAAGTCATAAAATCCCAAATGCTGGTCACTTTCCAGGCAGTCGTTTTTAGGAGAGTCGTATTACCCTCCGACTGTGTAGGAGGCTAAATGCCGGCCGGCTTGTGGGAAATTTCTGAGTTAAAATAGGTGATATAATATCCAGTTTTTTGCAACACAGATATGGCCCATTTTTCCAAATAAAATTGAATTTTCGACTGAATTTCCAACTTTAACGTCAATGTATGGTCTTTGACTGGTAATTCTTGGTGCTGAGCGTTGTAAGAGAATACGTTTTTTCATTGATTGTTTTTTTAAATTATTGTCAAAAAGAACACTTAGGAAAACCAAATTTTCCGTATTCAATGATTCAAAGATCGTTGGAGGACTGATATTCCTCAGACTCCTCCTTTCTTTGATCTTTTCCTAGGTCAATCTATGTGGGATATTTTTGCAGGAATAATACGTAGCCCTAAGTAAGGGTTTGAAAAGGTGAAGAGGAATAAAGGAATAACAATAACGGAAAATTTTGCAGTGGAATAAGCGAATAACGGATTTCCCTTGGAATATAATTATCCACAGTCATGTGTAATTTTGTATTTCATTAAGGAGTGAAATAAAACTGGTTACGGGCATTCAAAATAACATTGGTATAAGAATCAGGCGTTTATCGTCAAGGTATTTTCAGGAGCCCTTACTACCGTCTATCCCTTGATATCCCGCGTGATAGCAAGGGATTGGTAAAGTTACACAACTTCTGAAACATTTATTGTTTAAAATTTGAAATTGCTTTGCTATATATTGCTCCACCAATGGCGTACGGTGGTCGGGAAGTGCCCGCTCTCCCCCTCCAACCCCCCCCCCCCCCCTCCACACATACACACACCCACACACACCCACACACATCCAGAGGTTTTTATTTTTAATTCCTATCAGCACCTGCCGTTTTCAGTAGCTACACACGGATATCCCTTAATCACATTTGCCAAAGTTTACCTGAGAAAAGAGGATCGGTTGCTATGGCTGCGAGATATGACGTCATAAGTAGGCTGCGGTCAAGCTGAAGAGAAAGCTAACAATTTTCTAGGGGTCTAAGACTCTTCTAGAAGAAGGTGGGTGGGGAAGGGGATTGGTCTTAAGGAACTGTGTGCAGCTGTTGTTAATTTTATTTTTGGACGAGAGAAGCCACTAAAGCCATCACGACTCACATCCAATCTCCTCCTTCCAAACGGCATCAAAATCACTTTGTTGACGTTTGGGTAGTTACTTGTGTTCATCAACAACTGTTTTTACTTCTTACTTTTAAATACCTTAAAAATCACGGATGGTCTTCTTTTTCTCGCCAGCTGGATTTTTCTGTTGCCCATTTTGGCTGAGGAAAGAAATGAATTTACGCGTTAGTTTCATCAGTGATATATGCGCCGGTATTTTATAATAATAGGCCATTTCCGAGATGCCCTTCGCCTCTCTTTTAAAACGGGGTGTAACGCCCTTTCACGTGTATATTACTTTTCATTCACTTTTTCATATCAATGGTTTTTGCACGAGGCTTCGCAGAGAATTGGATGCGTCAAAAGGTACGTTGACGACAGCGTTAGGCCATGGAAATTCTTCTTATCTCATTATCTTAAGAATGTAGGATCAGAATTTCTCCTCAAATGCAATTTTAAATTATCTTCTCTACCCTGCAAATTACCAATTAATTACAAAAAATGTCTCGAAGCTTGGTCTGATTTTAAAAGTTGTACACCTGTTAAAAGACAGGACATTTTAAATGAGATTATCTGGAACAACCAAAACCTCTTGATCAATAAACAATCAATATTTAAGAAGAAAATGTAGGAGGCAGGTTTTGTACATTTGGGAGATATCCTTTCAAATGACGGGAAGCTAAAAAATTGGGACGTTTTTGAAGGGAAAAATCTCTCCTTGTCGGATTATTTCTTCCTATACTCCGAGTTTTTAGTGCTATCCCGCCTAAGTGGAAACTCCATCTCAAAAATGGAGACGATGTAAACCAAACTGATAAAACGGTCCCCGACGATGATGTTAAAGATATTACTTGTACGAGTTCCAAATCGATCTATTCGGCCCTGGTTAAACGAATCCAAATTCCTCCAACTGCCCAATCTAAGTTTGATTCCTTCTATAATATTTCCAACATCTTAGACTGGAAAAATACTTATCAATTGTCTGGTTGAGTCACTCTTGACACCAGAGCGCGAGCCTTTCAATATCCTCTACAAATAGAATTTTATATAAAATGAAACTAATTCCTTCTCCGTTATGCACCGTTTGTGGAGATCACGAAGAAACTCTGAAGCATCTTTTGGTAAAGTGTGTGTATACGAAAGAATTTTGGTCTGCACCACTTCTTGGCTATATAATCATAACATACAAGTTGATAAGCTTGACGAGATAACCATCCTTTTTGGTTGTTTCAACAACAATCTAGATAGTAATTTGTTAAACCATATAATTATTGTAGGGAAATATACCATTTATATATGCCGTAACAAAAATATCAAGCCATCGTTATCCTTAGTGAAAGCCAAAACAATACAAATTCGAAAGCTAGAGCTTTTTATTGCAAAAAAGAATAAGAAAGAAGTTTTTCATTACAGAAAGTGGCAGAAAATGTTATTGTAAAATGCTATTGTTAACATGGTATCCTTAAGTTAAGCAGTAGCGAGATATATACATAATTAATTATTTAGTCAAAATAAAAGTTCTAGGTGCTAGTAGGAAAGAATCTCGCTTTCAATGAAATCAATTAGGTCTGGCTGACGGTGAAATGTAACTTGTAATTAGTGTTACTGTTTTGTTAACTAGTGGTAATACGTCTGTTGTTATTAGTATGTAATGTTAGTAGCAAGTTTGTAAATAATCTGTTTTGTAATAGCAATAAAAATGTTAAAAAGAAAACGAGGCTTCGCTTTCAAACAAAGGCTTAAGGCAACTCGGAAATGGCCTATTTAACAAGGGCTCCGGCAGTTTGTTCTGATGTGGTGGTCATTTCATCTTTCGATTTTTGTGGTAAATTGCGAAAACGTAGTAGTCGTATTATTGGCGAAAATGGAGAATATCCGTCACTTGTTATTGTTGTTATTATTATTATTATTATTATTATTATTATGGAAGTGACGTTATTTTAACGGTAAAATATTGTTTAAGGAGCAACGGCACGTTGCAGAAAATAATTGGTAACTTGACCTGTATCTTTCGCGCTCGTTTTTTCGTTACGGTTTTCCAGTTTGTTTGTTGATCGCAGAATTCTTTGCTTTTTATTTGCTAACACGTAAAAAAAAAATACTTCAAAAAGTCAGTTGCTCGATCGCTAAACGTGAAATTTTGTGAGTTGCTAAAATTAAGCATCGCAAGAACTCAGAAGGAAAAAAGTGGTCCGCTGTTTAGGATTCTCTGTAAATGTCTTGTAGCGAAACACAGACATGCATTGGCTCGTGAAATAAACTTTTCTGTTTTGCGGAATACAAAGCCAATGTAAATGATAAAATGAGTGGACTACACATAGCCGAACACTTGTCGCATATCATTCTATGCTTTAATATTTTATGAAGTATTCCTTTATCTCTTTCCCTCAAATCGATTAATAAAGAATAATAATAATAATAATAATAATAATGACTTTATTACCGTGTCAAACAAGAATCTAGCAGAGGGGATTTCCCACTGCTAATAGAGGACACCTAACTTTCTAAAATACAATCTAAAAATACAAAACGAATTAGCATAGAGTTAACACTAGAATACTAAGAGTTAGAATTAAAAACTACTAATGATTACTCACACAACATACATACTAAGACAACATACATAATAAGACAACATACATAATAAGACAAAACAAAACAAAACATTTGTTAGAATGTACTTTTTTAGTGTTTGTATAAGAACGTCTTTTTTACTAATTTTTGGGGCTGGTAATGAATGTTTTCATTTGGGGACTTTTAAGGCTGGAACTGTGAATATTTGGAGATATTAAATAATACTAAAAATCTCACTAAAACTGTGGTACATACATATCTGTCAAGTTGTTTTTCCTGACTTTGGTTTCTTATTTCAAAACAAGTTAATATTTTTGGCCATTTGAAATGTAAAGCAACTTTGACTTCGGCTGTAATCGCCGAAAAAGTCAGTAAAGCCAGTGTATGTTAGATGTTTATTCTTATTGAACGGAAGTAGACACCTGCTCAGTCGTTTGAGGAAACAAAATGAACATCGAGAGGAAAATTTTGTCACTTTGGATTAGAATAAACTGCACAGTTATTGCACAAAACAAGTTTTACTCTACTTACTTGGTTTTAGCATACAACCTGAGTATACGACGCAGACTTAAAACTCAATGCAAGACGGGTTGAATTCAAAAGCATTGCAGTGGTTGGTTGACGTAAGGTCAACCAAAAGGATTTTGTTTGACCAAAATATGAAAAGCGAAAATAAAATTGTCGTACGAATAACTGAATTTGTCTTTTTTGGAGGACAATTAAATAGACAGTGGCCCGTCTCAAGTATTGTTTCGAACACTTTTGTTCCAAGAAGGAACTCTACTTGGGAAACTGACTTGATCTCACACAAGTTTCTCAGTACCTTACTTTAAAACCTGTGCAGTAATCAGCAAGGAAAATTGATATTTTGGTCATACCTTGCGGACTGTCCGATAAAAATCGACAAGGGACAATTTGGTGTGTCCGGACCACACAAGCCATCAGGATTGGAGTTGCTGCCCTTTGGATTTTGCTTCCCACGAAAGCAAGAAAAACAACAAAATGGAACTCCCAAAACGGACCTCAGAAATGCAGACATATTTCTGCATCGGAAGATTGCAATGAATGAAGGCTTTGATTTATTCATGAAAAGTACCTTTGGGGTTGTCAAATAAATTCATCAATTAACTACTCTTCAACATCGCTCCCCGCAGATTTACCGAACTAATTAAAAGTTCGTGGCTTACTTATCTTACAAAGTGATAAGAACAAGACAAACTAAAGTGGAAGAAAACCCTGTCTAAAATTATTAAGGTGGAATGCATTGCTAAAAAAGTAGTATTCAAAGTGAGGAAATCTAGAGCTATATGTTTCTTTCATAAAAATAGGTTTAAGGTTTCCTTCGTGAGAAGACTGCATGCCAGTTATGCAATTTCGGTGCGTGCCAGTTATGTAATTTGGAAGGAGTGTTCACTTAACGCTCTATGAAACAGTGATCATTGAGGTTCGAAACCTTCACATTGTAGTTGCGGTTAAATTCACGAATATTTCCTGCGCATAGTTCATAGTCTCTCATAACGGGTTCATTTAATTGCGGATATTACTAGTTTTCTACAGATCCCAAACAACTCGCGTGTGCCCAAGTATTTCAATTTTTTCCGTCTATTCCATAGCAACTTGCGTGCAACTGAGCATGATTTTTGTTTACGTCTGTACAGAAAAAGTTAATTTTTTTGAAGGAAATTGACATACGCCGTGGTTTTTGCTTTTTACCCCTGTCGCATTCTTATCAGAGATAAAAGTGTTTCTTCGCGACCTCAGCAAACGATATGTGAGTTATGAATAAGCAAGCGTGAAAAAGTGGCTGCAATGCCAGTAAACAGTATAAGCATAAGCTTACAGGTCGAGTATTTACACAACTTGTTTACGACACAAGTTTTCGTCGTTTATTTTTGCTAGCTTAGATTTGTTCGACAGAAAAAAATAATTACATAATATCTGTTTTTATCTGAAATGTCCGGTGATGCAGGCTTGGCATCTACGTTTGTACCAGATGGGACATATGTTGACATCGTGTAGCAGCAGGTTTTCGCAATATTGGGTTGAATCCGTGAAAACAACGTGGCGTCATAGTGAGAAAAACTGAGCAATTTCTGCAGTTTGCCTACTCCCCAATTTCCTGGCTAAACCGCTCGTTTTAGCTTAAACTTTGCCCTTGCGAGACAACGCAAGGAAGAGACAATTTCTCCGATTTCAATTTTAGAAAACTAAGGTATACTCAACAAGAGCATTTGTCAGTTACTTCTTCTAAACAGCAAACAAATTATTAGATTAGCGTTTGTGGTCAAGTTAGATATGTATTAACCCAATCAGATTCATCAAAGGTTTGTGGTCCAGTTAGGTATGTATTAGCCAATCAGATTCATCAAAGGTTGTGTCTACAAACTTCCTACGCTGTTCTTGTTTCACCATATGGTGTGGCAATTGCAAGAAAGCGAAGGAACCGTGGAGATTGAAAATATGCTGAAGGAAAACACAACTCCTTCCAGGAGACGTAATCAGATTATGGCTCCTGGGGCCCGTTTCTCGAAACTCTCGACAGTTTGTAATTGCCAGGCCTGATAACTTATCAGTTTTTTTTTTCAAATGTCTTTTTTTAAAATCAATAACAGCATGAAGATTCCTCTGTTGGGAAAAAATGTCGTCAAAAAGAAAAGAATTATTCTTGGACACCAGCAAAATAAACGGAAAGTTCTTCAGAGCTTTCGGGATCTGTCCAAATCCCTTTTTCAATGGTGGAAATAGTAAGTATTAAAAATTGATGCGCAGCCAGGTTTGGTTCAGCCTTCTTCTTTAAAATGTTAGAGATAATTTTTGGAGGAAAGTAGTTGGATCGTAAGGCTGTAGACCGACAGCCGAAAGCTCGATGTTGTTATTTTAAATTCTGGCCAGAGAACGTTTTCTTTGATTTTTAAGAGGGAAAATGTGTTATGCAGCCTAGTTTTGGTGACGAGACTGCACGATCGCTCTGTAGATCGAGGGGAGTTTGTAGCCCTTTCGGTTTCGGTTCATGGCCGGCTGGTGCAAGTGGATGCAGATGGCCTCGTGGATTCGCGAAACAGAAGGTGCTTCTCCTGGGCAAAATCTTTGTACTGGCCTGGTCAATGGAATGACTTGTACTCTTGACGTGCTCAGAAATTGCGGACTTGAAATCGGATGCTTGTATCGACTTACGGTGTTCGTTAAGCCTACTGCCATGCTCCTGCTACTGCCCAGTCTCCTTGCCGTTTCCCCGATATATTCTGCATCACAATCTTGGCATTTGATGTTGCAGATGACCCCACAGTGATCCTCATCAAAAATTTGATCTCTTGGCCTTCCAAGGTGTTGAGGAAGGGTGTGATGTGGCTTCAAACAACCCATGTTTGCTAAAAATTCTTTGGAGCTCTTCGGAGAGTCCACTGTAGTGTCAGGTGGGAGTACCCCGAGTTTTTTGTTGGAGGTGTGCTCCGGGCGTTGAGGATTATTTTTTTATCGACCGCTATGAATTGTCACTGTAAACTTGCCTTCCTTCAAAATCAATAAAAAAAGAGTCTTTGTTAAGGTGAATCCCTTCAATTGCATTGCGCATCCTTTCTGCGCATCATTTTTTTGCGTGATAAGCACTTGCACGATCGCGCGCACCTTCGGATCTTTATAGGTTTTCTATGAAAGCTGAGCAGTCCAGAGAAATAAGAGGTCGTTTTCTTCTAAACGAGCTCGGTGACCCCCATTTTTTAATGCATAAATTCAAATGGCACACGGTCGAGTACAACATATCGCGATTTCAAGAAAAGTTAAAATTCTGCTTTGAGATATTTTTTATTTAAATGCCGAAAAGAACAGTTTAGTACAGCAGGGTATGTACGCACGAGGCATATTCTTCATTTTTTTAATATCCTTAATTTCTGTTCAACTAAAATAGTTTAAAATGCAGGATAAATGTCTATTTTGTTGAACTGCTCCAATATTTCAATACAAGCAATGACTTTTTAAGACAATTTTAGTTCTCATTTCTGATTACTAGGGTTTCTCGGAAAACCTTGCGGGTCGTACAGTTGTTATCAATGGCTATCCGTGTTGTGCCAACACAAGCTTGGTGACCCCTATTTTTTATTGCATTTTTGAAATATTCTAAACGTAATTACTAGTTAGACCAAGTTTTAGAAAATTTTAAATATCCTTCTATTTCGATGGGATCACCTTAAAGAATATTGTACGCGTGAATAGTTTCCGGGCCCCGTAAGTTATCTTGGGGAGTTTGGATAAACGGGCCACGGACCGATATCCCTCAAATTAATTGAACCTGGTACATATGTTTTGAAGCTAGTCTCCTAGTAGCTTGGTTAACAGCATTCGACCGGTGTACGGAAGGTCGTGGTTTCCATTTTCGTCGGGCACACAAGTGTTTTTGTCCAAACGCTCGTGACACTTTGGTATACTAGCGCCTTAATCACAATACAGTCGAACCTTCCTGTGAGACCACATCTTGTAAGCGACCACCTCCCGTTAGCGACCACTTTTCCAAAATACCATAATTTTCTCAGACAAATTTCTATAGTTGGAACCTCTTGTGGGCGATGACCTCTCTTGTAAGCGACCATGACTAATTTTTGGGCTGACAGTTAAAAATTTTCTATTGTTTCAACCTTCCGGGTAAGCGACCACTTGAAACACGATCCTGTCTCACTGATTTCAAACTGAACAGAATGGCGATATAAAACCCTAATATGACTCACGCATTTGTTAATGTAATGTACTTGTGACGCTCGTTCTCCTTTAGAGATACTACACTTTAAAGATACTACACTTCATTTTGGGTTATATGTCAACTTGGGTTACGGAAGTTCAACTGTACTGCATTAGAGGACTTGAAAAGTTTTGACTGTCAGGCGATACTTGTTTTAACAAGAGGACTAATGTGTCCGCGTTTCCTGGTCTATATTGCAAGAACAGAGTTATTACATTTTGCGTTAAAAGCTATTACATTTAAATAAATTGCCACA
The DNA here is from genome assembly GCA_964017195.1 of Siderastrea radians. Taxonomy (NCBI): domain Eukaryota; kingdom Metazoa; phylum Cnidaria; class Anthozoa; order Scleractinia; family Rhizangiidae; genus Siderastrea; species Siderastrea radians. The sequence continues at coordinate 188,474 of OZ024887.1, read as the reverse complement.
ATTTGCGTCAAAAATTGTTACATTTCGCGTTAATGTTACATTTTTCGTTAGTTGTTATCTTTTTTGGGCGTAACAGACCCTCCAGGACCTCCTTATTCAGCGCTCGTTTCTTCAAATCCCTATCCCTCAATTCATGACTCCCTTTATTCCCTATCCCAATTCTTCAATTCATAAATTCGAACGTTACGCTCGCAGCCCCTAAAAATTCACCGTTCTTCTCTCAGCTCAACATCGAATGATATTGAGGGTTGTTGCTGTGTAAAAACATCGGGGGTTCTGGTGAAAGCTTTCGGAAAAGCACCTCGCGAACATACACATTGAGTATCTGGGCTGCCTAAGAATACATGCACACAGATGAATTCTTTTAAATCCGGCTGACCTCTACAGGTGACAAATTAAAACAATCTGGTGGATTTTTGTCTCCCCTGGTGGAATTTTTGTCGAATCCCTGATGAACAGCCGGGTCTCATCAGGGCTGTTATAGAGGGGTGTTGAAAATAAAACTTTATAGAAAGAATTTTGAGAATAAAACAGCCAAAAATGACAGTTTCAGTAGTAAAGTCTTAGAATATCCGCTACATTGGGAATCACTTAAAGTAATTTATTATTTGCTACAACTCGAAATCCCAACAATTGTCAAAACAAAGTTGCTCCAGTCTGGATTTACGGATTCTGGCATTCAAAATGCTTTGTTTATTTCATGTATAAACAAAAAGAGCATAGCTGTTTGCTTAAATGAAGTTTTACCTTTGGCCAAGAACCACTCTTGGCACCAAATGGGCTTCTTGAGATGCGCAAAACATTTAAACCCAGTGAAGATCACAATATCGTTCTCTGTTGTTTTTAAATCAATATGGGAAATCCAGTAAGTGTTTACCATCTCTTCATTCCTATTTTTAAGATTCTGATCTTGCATTCCAGATTTCTGGAGTTCCAACTTTTTCCTTTTTCTCAGTTTTGGGCAAACCACATTTTGTTCCGGAATTCAAAAACCTATTCTTGTTGTTTTTCTCTTTCACTGTAATCAAATGTTCGCTGGAATGTAACCGGAAGTAGACAAAATGAAGTCAATATTCATAATAACGATCGCATGATCTGATGCAGATCAAATATGCATCTCATTTTATCTCCAAGCTTTTAAATCCCTCGTTCTCACTACGATTAGAAGAAGTAGTTACTTAAAACAAGAAAATGGAGTGAACACGCATTTAGTTTCCTCACCTAAAAAGAGAAATGTTCTCAGCTTCCGGTGATGGCGGACATTATATGTAAATACAGTGCGACGTACTTCACGGGTTAGCCGCTGACCTCCCTTTTCATTTCGTGTTTGTTTCACGAATTTAAAGTTTGTTTGACTTGGAAATTGCGCTTAACTTTGTCTTCTTTTTGCACTGTTAGACGCAAATCCAAGGTGAAATGGGTCAATTGACTAAATTGATTGAACAACCGCTGCAATAAGCGATCGTTGCAAAGGTAGAGCTGAATGATGTGAGCAATTTACAGTGCTGACAGGCAAGCGCCGATGAGAACCACTCCTCCAAGACATCGACTTTCTATAGTATTTATACTTTTGGAAGTCAAATTTTCGTTGCGTAATGGATGTAGAGGATGGCTTTTTCAAAGACGAAATTTGCACCTTGACGCCAGATGAGCTCTTCGATGCCTTTCTTCAATCTGGCGATCTTACTGACACCCTTGACGTCTTTCGAAAACTCTGCTTGAGTGTCGACGTCAACCCTCGAAATTACAAGACGTTGTACGCTTCTCTGAAGTCTAAATTAACTTCTTGGAAGTGCAAGTCGCTCTGGACGAAACTGGACAAAAGAGTCGAACACAAGGACTACAAAAACAAGCCTTGTATGAAGAACAAAGTGCTGGTTATAGGAGCTGGGCCATGCGGTTTGCGTGCCGCCATTGAATCAGCTCTATTAGGAGCGTACGTCGTTGTAATAGAAAAGCGAGATCGCTTCTCTCGCAACAATGTGTTGCACCTGTGGCCATTCTTAATCGTGGACCTGAAAAATTTAGGAGCAAAGAAATTCTTTGGACAGTTCTGTGCTGGAGCTATCGATCACATTAGTAAGTGCTTTATCCTAAATTCCTTGCTTTTTGTGTTGTAATATTTTTAACGTGCCACTTCCGGAAATGTCTATGGCTGATCGCTCCAGACGAAATCGATCACTCTTTTATTGAGTCGTCTTAATTTAGTTCGCAAATGGTTCTTTTTCAAATATAGAATATTTTAGGCGTGGAGACGCTAACAGTAGGTCCAAAATAGACAGTGATAGAAAGTTTTATTCTTTAAGTTGTGCTTGTATGCAGTTCAAGAATATCTTATTTCGAATATGGCAAGAAGCTTTCCGGTAGGTGTTTCTTGCACCTGACATTCTGGGTGAAGAGAAATACATACACAAAAAAGTTAACCTTTACCGATTTCAAGGATCTAATTCACAGGTGGCTTTTATTTTGTGAAAATAATTCCTTCTATGGAAAATACACCACCCTAGCCTTTCAAAGCTGATATATTTTGGTTGCATAACATGCTTCGAGAACTACAGTGTGTTGCCCAGTTTTCGTACACTTTAGTTTGTAATCGCTATATCTTCTCGTCTTTGAGATGAAAATTTCTGAAATTTCTTCTAAAGATAGCCCATTTACTTACCTTCAATATATAAAACGATTGGCCGCTTGATCGACGTATGTTTAAAATTATGCCATTTTTCCCAAAACTCCTAAGTTGCCCAGTCTTCGTACACCTGGCCCAGTTTTCGTACATCGACAAAACAACATTTCTCCACGAAAACGCTCGACGCAAACCGATGTGCCAGCCACCCTGCTGAGTGCTTATCGTGTTTTCTGTTCGATTTGTGAATAAATATCGGCTTAGCGACCAATAATTGGTGCAAATGGCAAATGGTTATTCGGGGGGTGGATGTTTAATCGATCCTGCAGTGTTGATTTTTTGGTCCGTCACTTAACTGGGCGGCTTTTCGTACGCTCAGTCCACTGTCTCGTACGTCATTTACTGCCTTGGTAAAGGTAGTTGACAGGTTACTATTCTGCGTATTACAACTGTTAAGAAAAGGCCTGTATAAGATTGGACGTTTCCTTCCGTTTCCACTTACGCCTTTAAAATAGCAAACGCTTTACTTCCGTTTCCGCTTACGCTTGCTTTTCTTAGCTACTTTGGTAAATGTTTATTAGAATCGCAACAGAGTGAAAAAAATCGGTAAAACTGGTAAGCTAACGATATTTCAAGGTGTATGTCAACTTTCTATGCATAGACATCTACCTTAGTTAATTATTTGACGATTTAGATTGTTTGCGCGGGATTAAGTTTATGAAATATTCGTGACCTTTGCATGACCTGGATGTAAAGCGCCGCTGTTATACCACAACAAATACACGTAGTGTATTGTACTTTGCAAGGATTGTTGTGTAATCTTTGCTGCACTTGCGACTTATTAGTTTTCGAACAGTAAAGTTTAAAATTCAGTTCTTTAACTTATTTAAAAATAGGTTTTGAGAAAGGCGCAGCTAAGTGTACGAAAACTGGCACAGTAGGTCGAAATGTATGCGAAGATTCCCACCGCTAAAATTCAGGAGCAGTTAAATTTGAGCTGATGTTGAAAGTTTTCCCATTCACTTTCATCTTTTATCTATCATCTGTCCAAAAATCATGAAGTTCCGTGCAAAATTACCAACAAAACGGGCTATTTGTTCATCTACAATACCTTTACTGTGCAGTGAAAAGTGCAAATATTAGCCGCTAAACTTTTACTCACCTCGAAAGAAATTGTCCGCACTGATCTGCTTCTTCGTCAAAAAGCCCGGCAAAACCGGCAATTTATAGCTGAAATGTTCCTTTTATTTCTGGAATTCTTCGGTTGACGAAGATTTAAATGACTGACGAAAATAATCAAATAAAGTTCTTTTTGTACGAAAACTGGGCCCGTACGAAAACTGGGCAACATACTGTAATGCTTTTTAAAATTTACCGACCAGCACGGAAATCAATTGCAAGTAAGCTTACAGTTTTTTTGATCTAATGAAGGAAACGCAAGAATAATATTTCATACTGTTTAAGTATGATTGGGTTCTGGTTAATTGGGGATGAGATTCAACGGGTGGCTTTCAGTTTCATGTAAATCTTTTGTTATTACTTTAGTATAACGAACTCAACTTGTGACAGCACAGGTAGCCCAAGCTCAAAATATGAGCGTCAGCACTGTTGCGTAACCTTCGAATTATAAGGGTTTGTATGGGAAAGAAAAACGATTGTTTCTGAAAGCTATGAATATGAAGAGATTTCAATAAAAAACAGCTTACCTTACTTTAGTTGTGTGTTTCTTCTTTCCTGCGGGGTTCCCGAGCCGATTTATGGCCATTTTAGCGGTTTTTGTCGAACCGGCTTTCCCTCTATATATAAGGTAAGCTGATTTTTATGGAAATCTCTTCATATTTATAGCTTTCAGAAACAATCGTTTTTCTTTCCCATACAAACCCTTATAATTCGAAGGTTATGCAACAGTGCTGGCGCTCATATTTCAAGCTTGGGCTACCTGTGGTGAAAGAGAAAAATATTATTAATTGTTGTCTTGTGATTTAACACGAAGTAAGGAAATCTTTTTTCACTTAAAGTCCGGAAATATCCACATAAAAGTTTTTAAATTTCCTCTCTTCATTTTTATATTGCACTAGTTTGTTGTTGTTACTATTAATCCTCATGTCACATGCCACATTTTATCATGTAAAAGTGAATTACTAATTTGCAACATTGATGAACAAATGAAGGGCCCGGTGGAAAAAGGGCGTAAGTGATGATTTGAGGTTAAAATCGAAATTGCTCCTATTTAGCTGAACATTGGCACACAGGCTGGTTTTCATGGGAGGAACGCCGTTGCGCACTTTTTTCTTGACCTGAGATCTAAAATTTGAAGAATTAGCGTATTACTTTTGCTTAAAACTGACACAAAGAAAACAACAGGACCGCGGATTCTAGGTTGAATTCCTTTGTTTTAGTTCAGGCAGAGAACAAAAGAAATCTTTCACGCATCACTTGAGCGAGTTCAGTTCAACAACACTTTTCATGCAAAAGTAATACGCTAATTCTTCAAATTTTAGATCTCAGGTCAAGAAATAAGTGCGCAACGGCGTTCCTCACATGAAAACCAGCCTGTGTGCCAATGTTCAGCTAAATAGGAGCAATTTCGATTTTAACCTCAAATTGTCACTTACGCCCTTTTTCCACCGGGCCCTTCAAATGTGGAACAATTCTAAAACCAGCAAGCTTGCTGTTTGCCCACTCAACTCTGGCTTTCTTTGGATAGAATTAAAAAAAATTAAACAAACAAAAAGCATGGGTTCAACATGCTTAGCACTTGACAAGAAGCAGTGTCTTAAGGCTTAAACTCATTTCCATTCTTGAAGGAGACATTGATTATGAATTATTTGAAATGTATATCTCAAGTGTTTTCCTCTTGATCACTAGGCAATTGATATGCAAGTACTGGGTTACTTATTTAAATAAAAGCACAAGGATGTGCTTTAAACAAACTTTTTAAAAATATTTTATGAATTTGTTTTTCGTGTATAAAAATAAATTTTTCTGGGAAGTAATCCAGCTGTTGCAAACTAAACAGTTTACACTCAAACAAAACAATGAACACTGATCTGGCCTTTCATAGTTTCATGGCCTTCTATTTCTGAAATTAAACAAAACCTGTAAATAATAATAATAATGATAATAATAATAATAATAATAATAATAATAATAATAATAATAATAGCTCTCTTTGTCTTTGTCTTTGTCTTTCTCTCATATCTGCGTACACCCGATTAGCATCAACCTTGAATTGCTGATTGATATCTTCTGTGCCTGCTTTTTCCTTTTCCCTCTAACAAAGCCCTTCAGCTTCCTAAGTAGCCATTTCTGCTTCTTCATATATCCAACAAGTGAAGACACGGATATTGTGCGGCATTCCTCCCACAAAATCGCTCTGTTCCTTTTCCCTCTCTTTGTGAGCTTTCGGTTTTCCTTCCCTTACAGGGGCCTCTGTAATGTGGACAACAGTCCTTATTACAGACTGTTCAATCAGTTTCAGAAAATCTAAAGTTCTCATAAAGCTTAAGTGTGCCCTCAAAACATAGAGAATCAGTTCTGTTTAATTAGTATCTGCATTGATAATGTTTGGCTGTAATTTTTAGAACATTAACAGGATTTGCCTTTTAGTAACAGTGGCCTTTAATATTTTACAAATTGAGAAGTTTCTCTACTATTGGTGGTTAAAAGTGCGTTAGCTTATGTAAATTCTTGTTCTTTGGCATTTTCAGGTATTCGTCGACTTCAGCTTATTCTTCTCAAGGTGTGTCTCCTTCTTGGTGTCCAAGTTTATCCCAAGTGTGGATTCATAAGCTTAGTGGAGCCTACTGATGGTAAGTCATTGTGTTAGAGTACAATACCTTCTCCCTTTCCTCCACTCATGTCCAATACACCCGAACTGAATTGGACCGACTGTAGGCACAGACAACTGGACTCAGCGGAAGTCAGGTCGCGAAATTTACTATGCCTTACCACAAGTAGAATTCTAGCAGGGGTATGGCAGAGAGACCCTGAGAACGAGGTGGACTGGAAATTAGCTAAAAGGGTGTCCAGGGTACCAAATGTTGGCGAACTGTCAGGCCCGAGACAGACCGTCAGGACCGTCATAGCAAAACTCGACCCGATTCACCAGAGGTCAGTTTGTGATCAAAAGCTTAACACGACGCAAACGGAGGAAAATGGCAACCAAATGACACTGATACATGAATACGTCGTTCTAAGCATCAGACGAGTAATGGACACGCTTATCAATATAAACAGAGGAATGGCAAAACTGTGCATGCCTGTATACCTCGGTCTGAGCGTCAGACGATCAATGGAGACGCATATTCAAATGCTAGCAGACGAAAAACAAAACTACGTGTGCATGGTTATCTCATTCTAAGCATCAAACGAGCAATGAAGACGATATTCAAACATGAGCAGACAAAAAACAAGCCTACACGTGCACGTATACCTCGTTCTAAGCGTCAGACGAGCAATGGAGATGCATATAAATGCAAGCAGACGGAAAAAAACTACACGTGCAATTGAATACCTCATTCTAAGCGTTAGACGGGTAACCACACACTAGAAGAGTGCGATAAGTGCTAAATCGGAGAAAAGTATAATAAGAGTTGTGATCCATATTTTTTCCGATTCTCCGATTATTTCGATTGTTTAAACACAAGGCGCAAATGAAAATTGCAACACATGGATTGGAATTTTTACTTTTTAAGGGAAAACACACGAAACGAAGCAGAAAACACAAATGAACATGCCCCTTATGCTTCATTCTTTTAACATTATGCGGGAATGAAGATCGCAACGTATCAATTTATCAATTTCCCTCTTTAAGAACTGAAAACACAGGCCAAAGTGGGAAACACAAATGAACATACAAAAGCGAACAAAGAAAAGATAAGTACATGAATGCTGTGGTCTGTAAAGATGAGCTGGGGATGAAAATCGCAAGGGGGAATTCACAGTACCCGGTTCTCTCTCTATATATATTCAACTTCGAAGACTGCATGCTCCTAAAGTCGTCAAAATTTGCATAAAAATGCAGCTGTTCAATAGAAATTCGTTAAGCGTATGCAATGAAAGAAGACGCTCTTTAAGTGCGCAAATCGGACAGTTGCAACAATCAGGCAGTTGGAGTCTTGTTACAAGAAGATGTAAAAATGCAAACTACAGTTTAGGCTGTATTAGATTCGCGCAATTGGAAAAATCGTACGAATCGTACAATTGCAGACTTGTTACCATAAGGGCGTTTTACTAAAATCGGACAATTACTATATTTGATATAGATTACTGATCAGAAGTGCATTACAAAGCAACAGAAAAATATTTTCCCATATGAAAAGTTCTGTGAGGATGCTGTCATTTCATAACTGTTGGTTTCTACACAATAGGCCATTCAAGTGAAAAATTTCCCGCATCTCGTCGGATCAAACTTATCCGAGTCTTTTAGTATCGATTAGTGGCAAACTATAAAACAGGCTTTCTGGTCTATTGTGTAGAATTCAGCATTGATTCAATTTGACAGCGTCCTTGTAGTGCTTATCATGCAAAAAAATTGAGACGCTTTAAGTACAATTAAATTTATAAGTGTTTTTTCCTGTTTTTTCAAGCGCTTGTCTTTAGCTGATCGTATACATGTATGGCTGCCGAAATAGTTAAAAAATCCGTTAGCCTCATTGGACGTAGAGATCCGCCGGGTGGTAGTGCTAACAGGGGCTAGAGGTTTTGTTTTCAGTGAAAGTTTTTAAGTCCTCATGTCCTCAGCTTTTACATTTGCGCTTTTAGATCAACTTAGTCTAGAGATTTTTGGAAGGAATAGAGTTTGCTCTTCCTGTATTTTTCTCGTGCGAGATGACTTTCCATGAAACGGGTAGTATTTTGCTAGATGGGTCATGTCCACCCGTGTCCGATCGAGTCAGTCTGCTGACATTTCTAGCCTCCCTCACACCACTCTACTTGTATTTTTCTCTGTCTCTCACCAACTGACTTCTGGTTACTCAGGTCACGTTTTACTAGACGGGTCGTGACGGCCCATGTTCGAGTGGGTCAGTCCGCCAACATTTCTACCCTCTCTGAAACCCACAAGCCATATCTTTCCGAGTCTCTTGCAAAATGACTTCCATTTTGTCAGGTCGCTTTTGCTGGACGAGACATGACAGCCCGTGTCCGATCGTGTATGCTACCTCTCTGAAACCCACTAGAGACAATATTTTTCTAAGTCTCTCGCGAACTGACTTCCGGGTGGCATTTTGCTAGACGGGTTGTGACGGCCCGAGTCCGATCATGTCGGTCCACCGACATTTCACCCCTCTCCGAAACCCACCTGCCATAAATTTCTAAGTTTCTCGCAAACTGACTTCTGGTTTACAATGTATCGGGTTGCGTTTTGCTACACCAGTCATGACAGCCCGTGTTCGATCGATTCGGTCTGCTGACATTCTACCCTCTCTGAAACCCCCCTGCCATATTTTTCTAAGTCTCTCACAAACTGGCTTCTGGTTAGTCGGGTCACATTTGACGGGTCGTGACGGCCTGTGTCTGATCAAGTTGGTCCACCGACATTTCTACCCTCTCTGAAACCCACCAGCGATATCTTTCTAAGTCTCTTGTGAACTGACTTCTGGTTTGTCGGGTCTCATTTTGCTGGACAGGTCGTGACGGCCCGTTCTGATCATGTATTCTACCTCTCTGAAACCCACCAGCGAACTGACTTCCTGTTTGTCTTGTTGCGTTTTACTAGACCGATTGTTACGGCCTGTGACTGATCAAGTCAGTCCGCTATCATTTCTACCCTCTCTGAAAGCCACCTGCCATATATTTTTAAGTCTCATGCGAACTGACTTCCGGTTTGTTGGGTCACGTTTTGCTAGACCGATCGTGACGGCCCATGACCCATTGAATCCGTCCACCGGCATTGCAGACCTCTCTAAAAACCCACCTGCCATATTTTTGTAGGTCTCTCACGACCTGACTTCCGATAAGACGGGCCATACACTGCTTCAGTCAGTGCGATTCAGTTTGGGTGTATTGGACAACCCTCCTTTCCTCGCCTCCCCTTTCCCTATATGTACACTTTTTTTTGGAAAGTGTAAGACCTCTGCCCTATGCTCCCCCTCCTGTTATTAGGACTGCATTAATCATTTGTTTGAGTTTACACATAGTACAAGTCAAGTTTGAGCCCAAGTCAAGTTCGAGTCACAAGTCAAGTTTGAGTCAGGTTTAAAAAAAATCTTTTTTTTTTTAAATTTAATTTTAATTTCCTTTAATTACGATTCTTGCTTTCATAATGCTGTGCCAACTGCTGCTCAAAACATCAACAGTCCAAGAGTTATTTTCCCTGCCGAGCGATCACAAAAGTTCATTCCCGGTGTTGGTAACAACTCATTGAACAAAATTATACATCCCCTCCCTTTGTAACAACCAGCTAAGTTTACCATTGTCCATTGTATCCTGTTATGATGATCAAAGTGGCTTAGCTCTTCTATTTCTCAAAAAGTCTTGTCTGTTGAATTAAAATTCAAATGATATGTACTAACTTACTTAATGACATGTAAACGTTAATATCGTCAAAGCTTCCAAAGAGTCTCTTTTGCTAGCATCTCTTCTGACAGGTATGGCCCAAGACAGACAAAATACTTCTAAAACTCTTGAGATAATTTTACCTTGAAACCCTGTGGACAAAGAGAAAATTGAGGTTCGTGTCCCGCAGAAATACTGGAAAACAACATGTCTTCCAACAGTTTGTCTGCAAAGGGAATAGGTTCTATTGAATAATATCTTGGGTTCCCTGAGGACGCAACTAGATGGGGTTCGAGTGGCGCAAACGGTAATAAGCTTACTTATTCACGTCAGTTTTCTTGCTTGGTGCATCATTAAAATGGGACCTCTTCTTCAGCTGTACACAAATAGAGGTTATATTCTTTCAGGAAAATTAATAGAGTGATTTCACTTAACCTGTGAAACAGATACTAAACAATTAGACACTATGACACACTAATTTCATTGTTTTCTTTTGTTCACTTTTGACTTTGAGACACTAATTGTTGGATATTGTTTCACGGGTTTTGTGAAACTATACTCTAATTACTATGAGATGTCACATCTTTGTAAAGCAGGCTGCGAATCATAGCTCGAATAACACTTGTGATCAATCAATCAAAATCTCAGACCGGACTGTTTGATAATCTTGCTCTTTACCACTGGCACATCATTATGAAAGCAAGAATCACAATCAAAAAAAAAAAAACCAATTTTTTTGCCTGACTCAAACTTGATTCATGACCTGAACTTGACCCAGGCTCAAACTTGACCCATTCTACCAGTAAACTCCATTTGTTTGCCTATTCCTCCATTTGTTTGTTTGTTTGTTTGTTTGCTCATTCCTCTATTTTTTTGTTGGTTGGTTGGTTTGTTGCTTCATTCGCTAGTTTATTCATTGGTTCGTTCGTTGGTCATTTGCTTGGTTGCTTGCTCTACCACTCATTCATTGGTTCGTGTGTTTGTTTGTTTGTGCATGCCTTAATCTATCCATCCATCTGTGGTAGTATTAACAGGGTTGCTTTTACATAAACATGCTCTGGTAAACATTAAATTTGCTGTCAGTTTATGGTCTTGCTAACATATTTTCAGTGAGTTGTTTAGTATTAGTTTTACTCTGTTTACAGCTCACGGTTGGAGAGGAACATTTGACCCACCTTCCCATCCCCTCAATAAATTTGATTTTGACATCATTGTGGGTGCGGATGGCCGACGAGCAGCATTAAAAGGCTTCAAAGGGAAAGAATTTCGTGGAAAACTCGCCATTGGCATCACAGTCAACTTTGTAAACAAAAATACAAAGGAAGAAGCAAGGGTAGAGGAGATTAGTGGTGTGGCATTTATCTTTAACCAACAGTTTTTTCAAGACTTGAAAGATAATACTGGAATTGATTTGGAGAACATTGTTTACTACAAAGATGAGACACATTACTTTGTCATGTGTGCAAAGAAGAATAGCTTACTCCAGAAAGGGGTTATCAAGAAGGTGAGAGTAGCACAGTGGAGAACATTAAGGCTAAAGGAGTAGACAACCACTAAGAGAAAGTTTTAGTTATGGTCAAAACTAAAATTAAACAAGAATTGAGCCTCTCCACATGGGTAACTTGGGGCACAGCAGTGGTGTGAACTTTCAGTCAGACTTCTGATTGACAGTTTGTGTCCTTCAACGATCATTTATGAATTACTGTTACTGGGACCACTGTTTCTTCACTGGGAGTTATCTTTACTTTTACTTCAGTGAGGGACTTTGGTCCAAAACAAAATATGCCTGTAATTTTTACATCTACAGAAATCGAAATCCCTGTACATGTACATAGCATTTTTAAACAAATCAAGGTATAATTGCAATTTCATTTGTATTTTACAGGATTTTCAGGATGCTTATGATCTTCTTCAAGCAAAGAATGTTAATCATGAGAAGCTGTTGGCTTATGCCAGAGAAGCTGCAAACTTTTCTACTAGCAACCAGCTTCCCAATCCTGATTTTGCCTTAAATCACTATCAGAAGGAAGATGTTGCCATGTTTGATTTCACCTCATTATATCATTCAGAACATGCAGCTAAAATCTACGAAAGAAGAGGGCGGCGACTTCTGGCATTAGTAGTGGGAGACAGTTTACTGGAGGTACAAATTAAAAAGTCACTGTCAGTATTAATTGTTGATATATTTCAAAATGATATTAATGTGGCCTGTTGTTTTAAACTGCAGCATATCATGGGAGAATTAGTAATTCACCCAGGGCAAATACAGTGACTTTGTTTCTAATGCTTCATTAATCAGACTTGTTGCCCTGGAACAAGGCTTGAACGTGGGCACTGTATGTATTAAACTCTTTGTGGGTGCCAGTCAAATAAATTCTATGTGTATGAGTCTGGTGCCTATTGAAGCCTAAACCTTTTTAAGCATGAAGTTCTGCTACATACATTGTAAGGGATGGCATCCTTCATTTCTCTCTGCATTTCTAAAGTCTTAAAAGGTGTGAGTTCAAATGGTAAATAATGCTTTAGTGCCCCATATGACACATGGTACAATGAGACATTAATGAAAATACAATGTGAGACCAAAAAGCAATCAGTAAATTATAGTGACTGTAGTACAATAGTGTGTTATTTGTCAGTTGTTACACTCTGGCAGGTGATTAAAAACTGAAGATGGGACTGTTCAATCTAGGTCCCTTTATGTTGGAACTCCTTGCTTTATATCACAAGGACTATGCTTGAAAAAGAATGTGGAGACCCGAGTATTCCCCAGAAAGCACAGTCCTATTTTGTTAGTGTACTTAAACAATGAACATGTTTTTTTCAGCCATTTTGGCCAACAGGCTCAGGATGTGCAAGGGGATTCCTGGGATGTTTTGATGCTGCATGGACAATGAGAGGCTGGGGAATGGGACGAGAACCTCTTGATCTTCTTGCTGAAAGAGACAGCATTTACCGTCTTCTTGCCCAGACAACCCCAGAAAACATTTCCAAGAATTTTGAAGAGTTCAGCATTAATCCTGTCACACGGTACCCTAATTTGAGTACATCAAGTGTCTCCCAGAACAGAGTGAAACATTTGTATGATAACAAAGATGGGCCTATAGACCAGCATGATGGACCTGAACCAATGGACACAAGCAAAGACCTCAACACTATTGAAGGAGGAGGTAAGGGGTGGGGTGGATGATGCAAAATGAAAGTAGGTTGGGGAGGGTGGGTTAATTTTCTGAAGGCTTTTAAGGTTAGCAGGTATACATGTACTTCACGTTTACTGGCCAAGGCCCCAGATGTGCAAGCCAAGTACAACAATATCATTTGGTGATTCTCTTTCAATCCACTTTTGATCTACATTTTTCAGTTACCCGAAAAGGAAACAACTTCTTAGAAAAAAAATACTGGTTTAAAAGTAGAAACTGGTTTGAAAAATTTGAACCAGAATTAAAGGGGCATAGTCATGAGGATTTCGCAGATTTTTGGTCAAAACTGTGCTAAAATTATCGGTAGCTAACTTTATCCATGCCCAACATTGTGTTTCAACATTTAACTTAAATTCATTAAGAGAAAACAAACTACATGTATGACCATTTAATATCAATTTAATGTCAACATGCTGAAAGAATTTGAAAAGTTTAGCCTAAGTTTTTCAAGTTGCAATCCATTTCCATCCGTGCCATTGGTAGCAACAGATGACAGAAAATAGTTTCAGTGACGTGATATAGTCTTTGGTAACAAACCTAGACCATTATTTGTGGGCGTTCATTGATGTGAGCAGATTTTTCAAACCCTGACAGAAGGAAGGGCTGAAAATAACTTTAATTCTTACTTTCATGTAAATGCTAGAGCAGGTGCTTGCCAAATCTTGAAAGATACAACAATATGTTAAGTTGTGCACTTTGCAACTCAAAAACCCCTGTCCAAATTGGTTTGTTTTTGACATTTCCCACTAAGTAGCTTGGAATATAAAATGTGTTTTCATTATTGAACATGTGAAATCTTGAAGAATCCTTTGTTTTATTTTCTTTTACTTAATTAAGTGAAATTTGTAACAAGTCTGAATGCTACCATTTCTGTTTTGTTTCAGTCAATGCAAGGAATCTGTTGAAATGGTGCCAGGAACAAACAAGGAAATACAAGAATGTCAAGATTAATGACATGTCAACATCTTGGAAGAATGGCCTTGGATTCTGTGCCATTATTCATCGCTACAGGCCTGACCTTATGTAAGATACACGATTTATCAGAACCTAATTTGCTGACTAAGCCAGTGTATAATGTATTTTTCAATGTTTTGTACAGTAGTTTATTTCAAAGTGAGGCTTTTAAGTTTTCTTCTAATATGTGTCAGATCTTGGATGTTAATCTGGAAAATGTCTCTTTCAGTGATTACTCTTCTCTGTCAGCAAAAGATCACTTGGCAAACCTGCAACTGGTAAGACATAACCTCATCTTTTGCATCATTTTTAATCCCAAGGGCATGAAAAAAGTTTGATCCTTGATCAAATTAGCTGGGTCCAATTTTCAGAGCTTCAATAAGCTATTCCAGGATTTTCATCTACTTTAATTGTTAAATAACCAATCAATAAAGGTTTTGCCAAAAGTTTTGCCTTTCAGTCTTCACTTTGACTTTTCTTTACTTTGAGCTTTTAAAAAGATTTTTTTCACAAGAAAACTGAAATTTACACTAAACTGGACGCTAATCCTACATTTAGCATTGATTGGATTTGAGCGACTGGACCCCCATCCAGTTCAACCCCCATTTATCCTACATGATACCTTGTTACAGGCCTGTTGGTTATAAATTGGAGACATGGTAGTTATCCTGTTGGCTTTCACTCTGAAGGTTCATGGTTAGAGTCCTGGTCTGTATCAATGAGTTGTTTCTTTGAACTAGAAACTGAAAAAACTGTGACAGAAACCTAACAAAATGCCAGGGTGACCCTACAATAGAATAGCAGCCCAGAGAGGGAAACTTAAGAAAATGCCAGGGTAACCCTATAATAGACTAGCAGCACAGAGAGGGAAACGTAACAAAATACCAGAGTAACCCTAAAATAGACTAGCAGCTCAGAGAGGGAAACATAACAAAATGCCAAGGTAACCCTTCAATAGACTAGCAGCTCAGAGAGGGAAACGTAACAAAATACCAGAGTAACCCTAAAATAGACTAGCAACTTAGAGAGGGAAACGCAACAAAATGCCAAGGTAACCCTTCAATAGACTAGCAGCTCAGAGAGGGAAACGTAACAAAATGCCAGGGTCACCCTTCAATAGACTAGCAGATCAGAGAGGGAAACGTAACAAAATGCCAGGGTCACCCTTCAATAGACTAGCAGGTCAGAGAGGGAAACGTAACAAAATACCAGAGTAACCCTAAAATAGACTAGCAGCTCAGAGAGGGAAACGTAACAAAATGCCAAGGTAACCCTTAAATAGACTAGCAGATCAGAGAGGGAAACGTAACAAAATGCCAGGGTCACCCTTCAGTAGACTAGCAGATCAGAAAGAGAAACGTAACAAAATGCCAGGGTCACCCTTCAATAGACTAGCAGCTCAGAGAGTGGAGGAGGTGGAAGGAGAAATTATACTTTAAGTGGTTTTGTGCTACAGAGACTTTGTGTGGTCACCTGATGGGCCAGATGTGACTTACCTTTACCTAGTGATTGTTCCATCGTTTGTTTTCAGGCTTTTAATGTCGCTGAAGAGCATCTTGGCATTCCTCCTCAAATATCTGCTAGTGAGATGGCCATGAAGGAAGTTCCCGACACACTCATGATAGTCAGCTATGTATCACAATACCACGAAGTCTTTAAAAATGAAACCCCAGGTAATATTACCATTAATTAACAAGTCACAACTGCCGTTCATCAAATCTCACAAATGTTGAGTTGTGTTTGATGCGATGTTCACTGTTCGATTTGGCCATTCAACATGTTGATCATCGTTAATTTGCTGAATGGAACTGAGTGCATTCGATTCGATGGAACATAACGCTCATAATGTTGATTGGCATCAGCAATCATTCAACAAGCCACCATCATTCAACGTTTGATTAGCAGGTATATTTTGAACACGGATGTCTTGCAAACTGATTGTTCGATCGATTGATTGGTTGCTGTTTTGCAAACTGATTGATTGATTGATTGATTGATTGATTGATTGATTGATTGACAGTTGCTGTTGAAGGGAAGAAGCTGGCTCCAGAGCAGCATGAGTTCAGAGCCAAGTCTCCGCTGTCCAAGCTGTCAGTGTTAACGCGAGTCTCTCGCCGCACTCACAAGGTCAGCTTAGTGATCCTCTTTCACCTAGTGGCCTACTTGAGGCATACTTTTAGTCTGTTTGCTTAAAATCAATGCCCAAAATTCAGCAAAGTGAAGATAATTGCTGTGATTTTTTTCAGGAGAAAAGGCGAAGTGAAGAAGCTATTGACACGGTTCCTAAACGAAGAAGACCATCTTTAACTAAGGTAAAAACTTCTGCCTATTTTCCGACAGTTGACAGCATAATCATACATTTTAAGAAACATTTTTTTGTGTTCAGGAGAATGAAGAGAATGAAGTTCCCATGGATACATCTGCTCCTGAAAAGACCTCGTCCCAGGCCCCTGCTGTTACCACTGGTAAGGCGAGTAATCGCATCAGTGCTTTGGCAGAACAAGTGTTTGGAGCCACTTCTGGAAAGAAAGTGAGTTAGGTGTTTCTTCATGGGTAAACTTTTAAAGTGCGTCTCCTTACAGATAATAGTCAATTGAGTGTTCCCGCTATCATGGTCACCTGCTTATTATACGCCTAAAACGAAGGTGGGTTATTCAGCTACAGCGCGCGCCTCTTCGAACTTTATTTAAAAATATGGCTTCGTGGCGCACTCTCCAACGAACATTAACTTCAACTTGACTCCTACTGAAGAAGGGCTAAGCCCGAAACGTCAACATTAAGAGACAATGCACTAATTTTTGTAGGTTATAGTCTTCAGATTAGAAAGGGAATAGCAAATCGTAAGTAAAATCGTAAGGAGGGCAAATGATAGATACAGGAATAAGGTAAACACTTTCACTATTGCGGACACCCTACCATTATGGACACCCTAAGAATTGAAGGCCCAGCGAAAGTTACACGGACATCGCCTTTGGTTCCTACGTTACAGTTATATTGTTTTGGTTCTTGTAATGCCGACACTGGTTGTTCATACCAGTTTTGAACAAAGACACGACAAGGAAAACGTGCTCGTGTGCAAAAGGCTGTGATGCAGTCACCAAGGTGAACCCTTGTATAAACCTTTCCACTGGTTTCTTTTCAGAACAATATTCCATCAGTAAAGGACTCGAGTGAGCAGTGTTTCTTCTGTAATCGTCGTATCTATCTTATGGAGAGGTTGTCAGCCGAGGGGCATTTCTTCCATCGCGAGTGTTTCCGGTGCGAGAACTGTGGATGCACTCTGAGGCTTGGTAACTACTCGTACATACCTCCCTCTTCCGAACAAGACCCAGGCCACTTCCTGTGCCGCCTGCACTACGATCAGCTACTGTATAAGATGCAAGAGGAGCCCGCTGGTATGTTCACAGTAGCCTGGTGCCTTTTATGTTCGTGTGGGTTTTAATTGTCGCATCTTTGAAGGTTGCAGAAAATCATACCACATAAACAAAATGCAGAAGTATTACAGTAAGCCTCGATTACCCGGAATTTCAGTTATCCGGAGTTTTCTCTGTGGTCTTATATTTGTGAATATTTACTAGTGATGGACGTAACAACTTTTTGTCAGCAATACGTTGAAACAGTCTTTGTTAACTTCGTGCTCCCCAGTGAAAACTGATTGAGAACACTATAAGAAAAGATGAAGTCAAGCATGTTGCTATTTTGGCCATCTGTGTAGACAGTTTTCTCTAAAACAAAATAACCAAGATGGAGGATTGCTCATCTAAGTGTATTCAGTTACACGACACTCATCCTTCTCGATCATCCGTAATTAACTGGAAGGCTTTTTTCATTTGTTTGTGAGACAGTAAATATTGCAAAAATATTGCTCACCAGTTTTCAGTGGACTTCTCGAATGCTAACTCCGCAAAGATTAAAGGAGCATTTCGAAGTAACTCATCAAATATTGCAAAAAATTTAGCCCGCGAAAATCTTACTTATCAAAAACTAATTTTCGATGCCTTGAGTGAAAATTAAAGTCTTCGGAGTAAGTTGGGTGAGAGTCCTGGGTTGAAAGGAGCAAGATTCCAAAATATTTAATTTTTGAACGGAATTTGTTTGTTTTGATCTGGTGTGACAGTTCGTTTGTAGATGTCAGGCTTTTGGAAGAATAAAAAACCTGCTGAAGGCTCGTTGTCATAAAATTGTAAAAAGCCTAGATGCGCTATATCTGTAAGTCATTCATGTAGGCATTAGTTTGGCTAAAGTCTTGCAAGTTGAGCGTTTCAAAAGACAAAAAAGGTCCACACCTTGTTTTTATTGCATGTGATAATTAACGCATCTTCTCTCCCTTGTATAATTATATTCTGCATCAATGTTAAGCTGACAGAAAAAGAAAGTTTTGTGTTACAGGTATGTCCTCTTGTTTGTTGTAGTGGTTTGAATACCAACACAAGTGGGTTAAGAAATGAGCGAAACATCGTTCCTGGTGATAGATTACTTGCAATTTCCCACCACTTAATGCGTTCAAATTCGCAAATATTCGCGAGTAAAGCTGTAACAAAGCGTTCTACCTGTGGAAAATTAGTTAGCATGGTGTTTTAACAGTGTCATCCTTTCTTCTTGCAGATGAAATGGAGGAAGTTGGAAAAGCCAGACCCAAACTCATGAAATCTAAATCTGCCGCGCCAAACACCTTGTTCAAGAATGTCGAGTTTGCAATCCATCCTGATGCCATAGAATCTGTCAGTTTTAAACCCAAAGCGGAGAACGGTGCTGTTGAAATCAATGGTTACCATGAAGACCAAGCGATAGCTGACGAGGAAAACGATGATCGTCGGAGAGGTAAAAACGAACGCTCCAACTCATTTGGGAGATACAAGCGACTAGAAGCTCGTCCTTTGCGTAGATCAAGTATTGCTTCTGTACGAAAGTCAGACAAAACTGTGCGAGACAAGGGAAGAGGTTACACGTTTGATGACGGGCTTGGTGATGAAGGGGACTCCAAAAAAAAAGGTCTTTCTCCCCTAAAGATGCCGTCACGGGATCAAGCTCGCAAGGCGGCGGACAGCCTGAGTGAGCGACCTTCCACACCTAGTGCTACTGCTGGGGTTCCCAAGGGTGTGGCTGTGGATATCAACATGGACGATACACCTCCGGATGAGAGGAAGAAGAAAGACAAAGAAGAGCGGCAGAGTGTTGTCGATGCTGTCAAGACTGCTGCTGCTGGCAAATCATGGCTCAAGAAACAAGATGCACAGGAGGGAATGGTTCAAAAGCTTGGCACTGTCGAGAGAAGGAAAGTTAAACAGCGCCGAGCCATGTATCCGCCATTATCGATGGTTTTCAATCCTGAAGATAAGGATACCAAGGACGCTTTGGAAGGAATGAGTCAAATTACTAATGGCAAGCAACACATGCACGTTAAAGTGGTGGACATTTCACTTGATGATGACACACCCACTCCTTCTATTGACAAGAATACCCCTGGCAAAGCCAAGGCTGGTCCCAAGACGGTTTCTATGGCAACCACAAACGAGCCAACTTCTCCTCCCAGATCCTCAACGTCTCCTTCTTCGCCCACGTCACCGACACACTACAGACCGAGGAAGCCCACCGATGGCTCCCTTGTCGCATCTCGGGCAGCCAGATTAACAAATTTATTTGCCAACGATTTCCGGCCTCCAACAGTAAAAGATAAATGGGCCGAGAGAGAGGAACGAAAGAAGCCTTCTCCTGTTAAAGATGAGGCAGCTGAAAAGATTCCAAAAGAGGAAGAAGTTGCGCCCGCGGGCAGCCCTAGTGCTCAGCGGCGCTCCTTACCCAGAGTTCCTGCGGAAGAACCGTTTCACTCGACGAAGGAGACCACGAAAATTGTCCAGCGAAAACAGACGGGCAAACCAAAGTTTCACTTTGGTAAACACAAGAAAGGTGACAAGAAAACAAAGAAAGAAGCAGAGGATATGGGATTTGTTGTAGTTGACTTGCAGGATGGACTAAGCACACCCGAAAGAGGTATGAGGCAAATGACTGTTGCTGGCAAATGACAGTACATAAACCTGGGAATAGAGATCTTTTTCGCTTAGAATTTCGTGTGCGTGAATCTAATGAGCCCGTGGTTTACGCGGGCAACATGCTGGTGTACAACGTGTTAAAGCAACACCCAAGCAACCCCGGCAAAGGTCGTATGTGTGTGTGTGTTTGTGTTTGTTTGTTTGTTTGTTTGTTTGTTTTTTAAGCAGAAAATGAAAAGCAGGAAGCTTTTGAGTGCGTATTCGTATCGCCTGAAGAACGTTTGATTCGGTGCTTTTTCCTGAATCGTATTAAATCGGTATTATGTCACCGGCAATTTCCCTGGAAATGAACAAGTTTCGTTCAACAGGCTCAAAAGATGGCGTTCGTGGGCTCGAACTGGTTGATGAAGCTCATTCGTTTGTCTTTTCTGTTTTTCAGTCGTCATAAGTTGTCATAATTATATCTGATGGCAGCGTTAAAAGCAACTGTTGTTGTGGTTACGTTTAAGGTCGATTTTGCATGTTATTGAAAAGTACAGTTAAAGGGTTGGATTACGCTGCTGTTTTACATGATTCCATCGTGTACAGAAGGGGCATTCAGCTGCGATTCTTTGACCGTTATGTCTAAGATGACTGTGACTCTCTATAACGCATGGCTCTGCTCTTTGTTTTCAAGTTAATTCATAACCAGATTCTCTGCTTGTCAATATCATAAGATCCTGGTAGAGCAAAAGATTCAATGTTCTCTTACTGTTAATTCTTTCAAGACCTTATAAAGCAGACCCAAGACGAGCAAGGATTGTTTTCAGAATCAAGTGAAGACGACTTGATAGCCGACAACAGTCCCAAACTGCAGCGAACAAATGCCAAACGATTCGGAAAGGTGAGCTTACTGGTTGATTATTTTGCTTGAACTATTCTCTTGCCTAAGCCGTGTATATTATGATAATGAGTTTGAAATTTAATAGCTCGTGACTGTTCTCACGCCAACATACCATGCTACTTCATGGCTCAAAGAAATACCTCGTTCACTACCATAATTCTATTACGATTTTATTTGAAACTTAAGCATTCAATCTATCCTAACTAGGTGATTTCTTCCGTATTCTATTCATTAGTCTGCTAGACGGAGTATTGATAAAGTAAGGAGAAAATAAGTGTCGATCACTGTTGGTGTTTTTTATTGCAGGGAAGACGAAATACCGAGATGCCTGACGATAAAGTAAAACGACGTGAGCAAGCCAAGATCCGCATCGCCATGAAACAACGTGAATACAAACGTTTGCGTATGGCACAATCAGTACAGCGAGAATTAGAAGAAGTAGCTGTAAAGCAAGCTGAACTTGAGCAAGAAGGCGTTGTTGTAGAGAAGGCACTCCGGAGTGGAAACAGTGAGTTTGCTCACTCTTCTTTCAGTTGTATTTGCCTTGTAAAGGCGCCTTCACACAACAAGTTTGCAAACTCATGTGTGTCACAACAGCATTTCACGATCAGGTTGGCAAACAGTTGGCGACAAACTGAGCAAGTCTTCATTTTCGCCGACTTTTTCAGCAGCATTTTTACGTTGGCACTTGGCTTTTGACGCGTGATCGTTGGTCAAAAACGTTTATTTTTGACCAGTCAAATATTGCTTACTCTTCACGTAATTATCCGTCAGCTGCACAGAGTGGCGTCGGCCGAAAAAAAGCGAAAGGTTTTTCAGTTTATCGAAGAAGTTCGCTTTAATTGTTGGATATAGGGCTTTTATTTGGTAGATTACAAGGGCAAATGAGATCAAACAACAATTTCAATTTTTTCTCGCAGGAAATCAGGAGTGTGCCGACTTTCTAGGGTTTGTCAACAAGAGTTTGCAAACTTAAGCTTGTCGCGTGAAGGTTACGGTCAGTCCTATAATTACAATGAACGGGAGTGGAAAAGGTTATAAGGACGGTGCCTCCTTTTGTTTCTGCGCATATGTTCTGCGCATCTCGGGATATTCGGGTTTCTTAAGGAATTTGCCCCCTAATACAACAATATTTTTGCGCGGTTTGTGACTATTTGGAAAAAGCAGATATTAGCAAGGGCTAATAGAATCCAAAAAGAGAATTGGGGGTAACCACGCATTTTTCAGAGATAATTGAGCTTAAATTTGGAAAGAAATTGCCATACATTCGTTGTATTTTAACGCTTTTTTAGAATTATCGTTGCTTAATTATCTCTGCAAAATGCGTGGTTACCCACATTTTTTTCTTTTTGGATTCCAATAACCCTTACTAAGATCTACTTTTTCCCCATAGTCATAACCTTTGCAAAAAAACATTGAGCGACTTTCACTAAAAATCAAGCAAAATTTCGATTTCGCGGAAGAAGTCCAAAAATCGATTTCTTTCATTTTTGCACATAACTAGTTGTTGGTAAAACTTCCAAAACAATGTTTATCTAATCATCAAAAACTACCTTTTATTTTGAAATTGTTCTTGTTCGGTTAACGCCGCTGCTGCTGTTTGATTAATGTCTAGTTAATGAAGAAGAGTTGTTCAGTTGATAAAAAATGTCTATCTTTTTCTGTGCAATTTAGTTTAATAATATAATAATAAAATAATAAAGAGAGTTCACCGGCCCGATGCAAGTTTATGATACTAATTTTCGAGATTGAATTCCTGCCATTTTGTCCTCGCGAACGCGAGAATCTATTTTCTCGTTTTTATCTCGTGGTTGCGATAACAACCAAGAGATATTGTGATCGTTGGCTGTGGTCATTTTCGCGAGCTTCCGTATAGATTCGGTGTTGCTCGTGTGATGTTCGGTATTCCGAAGAGAGTAACTTCGCTGTGTCTTCGAGCCTTGTCGGAGATATTTTCGTTATTTTGAGGCGATGATGTATGAGATAACTGGGTTATATGAAGTTCCTGCTGTTAAAGTAATGACCTGTGTCGTTTATCAATGATTTCAAGCTCATTAGTATTCAATATGTTGCGGTAAAATTTAAGAGAAGTAGCGTTAGATCACAGCAAACAGCGATGTGTTCTTAGCATATTTTTGTCAGGAGCATATTGCGATTTTACCTGTGCTGATTGTGAAGCATACACAGTCGATGAGAACAGTCGATTTCCGGTTGTGATTTCATAATAATTTTGTATGGTGCAATGTTTGATTTTGTTGATGTGACTGAAAATGGAATTCTGCGTTGGAACATTCAATTCACCTTATTACGTCTTCTGTCCATTAGTCATTGTTATTCAAGAGATAGATAGAAAGGATTGTTTTAACACGAGAAAACACGAAACACGAACGGAATAATTTGTATTATTAAGCCCGGTGTTAAGAGGAGATCAGAGAAGGCATTTTAATATTCTACTTTGATGTCGCTATTGTTGAGAGTGGTAATAGAAGATTATCCACAGGAGAGTAACGTTTGTGGAATTTGGAGTGCTAAAGGTAGCGTCCGTGATATCAAGAAGTGCTTTACATACGTAGCTTTGCTCAGACACCCTGTTAAAAACAGTACAATATAATCACACTTCATTGTTGATTAACGAAGAGAAACATGGTGAAATAAAATACAAAACTCTCCTAGCAGAAACAATTTTAAAACATTTTTTCTACTAAAAAACAAACAAACAAGCAAAAAAGCATCAACAAGCAGGAGATGTCCAGTCCGTGGGACGATTATTCTCGAAACTAAAGCGCTTCTGGCGGAAAAGGATCCACATCAGGTTTTCAGTTTTACTAATATCCATTTATGTGCGAAAAAACGAAAGAAATTGATTTTTTAACTTCTGCCGCCGAATGCTCAATTCTTACTCGCTCTTAATCCCTCTCCAGTAGGAGTGTTAGATAGGGGTATCAATCCCCTGGCAAACGGGGTTGGGAAAGACGGATCAATTTTTAATGAAAACTGAACAACGGATTATTATCGTCCACGGTTGGTCCTGATAGAGCAAGACGGCTACAGCATAAATAAAGAAAAGTAATAGTAAACGTAAAGTAAACTCTGAATTCTTGCTTGTTTTATTTGTTTCGTGCAGAGGGTGGATCAGAAGAGCAGCAGTTGATGTTACAGTGGTTTCAACTTGTAAACAGGAAAAACGCGCTGATACGATACGAGTCGGAGCTGGTAATTCAGTAAGTGCATCGGTGTTTTTATAGCTTGTCTTGTGTTTCATTGTGATTGAGAGAACTGCAGACCTAACAAACACTGTTGGTGCATATGATGGACGTTTGATACCTTTTTCGTAGCATGATGTGACTTGGAATGTTGCTACTCCCGCTGGTAAGAGTGGTTCTGCTAAGGAAATCCAGGACTTGATTTCACTAAGTCACAGAGAGGTCTCGTTTCCCAAGTCACCTGAGGAACGCCGAGGAGTTCTTAAATTTAAGACGCCGAAGCTGCGCGCAATAGAGATTTTACTCTTTTAAAGTAACACTTATTGATCTCACGATATGTCTGCATGGTTTGTTTTTAGTGCTAATTCTATTCAGCTTGAGGACCAGCAGGGAAGACTTGAGCAGGAAATTAGAGAACTACTGATGAAGGAAGGTATGTCAATCTCTTTTTAAAATGTTTCTCAACGTTTCAATTCCAAGACTGCTTAACCTCAAAACTGAAAACGAAAAAGAAAAAAAACGAATTTAATTTTGTAGAATATGAAAAAAGGAAAAAGAAGACTATAGCTTTCAGTTGGGCAGTGACAGTTATGCCTTTTGTTTACAAATTCAAAAGTTAGAACCGCCTCGTGTAGGTAGCATCAAAAACAGTCCCGCAGAATAGCGGTCCTCAAGAGCTTTCATTTGACTTGGGCCGTTTTGGGATTTCATCCACAGACTCAAAATTCGAACCACCGTGTACTATGTGCTTGTGACCTGCTATGATTATCCAGTTGACGTTAATTTTGACAGATCATACAAAGCATGACAACAGAGTTATACAGCAAAAGACGAAACAGCTTGTAGATATAGTGGAGCAGAGAAACGCGTTAGTTGAACTGTTAGACGAGGAAAGAAAGAGGTAAGTGGAGTAACTAAACCCTGCTATTCCTCGGTTAGGCAATAAGAAACGCGGAGCCTGCGATCTGTTGTGAAAAGAACAAAAGGAAAGAGCACTCTATTATAAGGTCGTAATAACAGCCACAAAGTCTACAATAAAAAGAGTAGAGAACTTTAAGCAACGGTGAAATGAAAAATCCCTGTTTTGTTCTAAACATTTTTACTTTCCTTGCTTTCAGAGAACAAGAAGAAGACAGACTTTTTGATTCCATGATCGCAGCCAAAGGTTTGTATGTTATGCAGTGTTCGAATCTTGAAATCAGCTGCCTTACTTTGCGCGGTTTACCAGAACTTTTGATAAACTTAATTCTGGCAATGTTAATGCGCAGATGTTATTCTTTTCATACCTCTAACGACGTCTGAGGCAGGAGCTAATCAAACGAGCTACCTGGCCGGACTAGGATAGCGATTCGTCATCACTGTGGAATTTTTGCGGTCGTTTGTCAGATGACAAATGTGGATAAAATCGCTGTAGCTAGTCTCCCTCTATTGTAACCTTTGAGACTTTTTGCTAGTTTTCACAAATTTGAAAATGAAACTGCTGTAATTGAGTGAGGAATGATTTGTAATTGCAACCGTTGACGAGTGAAAGGTGAATAAAAAATTCAAGACACTTAAAACGTTAAACAGATACAATCTGCTAAATAACCTTGGAATAAAAGACTAACATTTTAGTTGTGTAGTTACTAACAAACTTTCACGTCCCCTTGTATAGCTATGTACAAAAGGCGAACATCCTCCAGAATCAGTTAAGTGAAGTAACGTTTTACTAACCACGTTTTGACGAATAACACAAGAAGTGAACAAACGTGAAATTTAAATTGAAATATTAATGTAAATAGCAAGTGAATACCCTAGGTAAAAGAAGAAAGGTAAGAAAATCAGCTACAAAAGCAATAACAAACAATTGAATGAATAATTAACAACTTCATAAATTCAAATAAACAAATAAATAGATAAACAATTAAATAAATAAATAATAGAAATTAATAAATATATAAGTAAACCGTTAGATAGAAAGTAGATAGTAAGAATTGATGAACCAAGTGAATGAAAAACACATTATGTGAACTTCCGTCCACCAGTTGATCGAATAAACAATATGTAATCAAGAGAATATCAAGTAAGAGAGTATATCCCCCATAAAAGCCTTATTCCATAGGTAATGCCTCTCAGGTTATTTTTAGAATGTCCAACTCCTCCGCCGATAATGTTACCTCGCGTGTTGCGTGGATGTTTCGTGGAGGACATACCTGTTAAGCGGATGGCCTGGGTTCGATTCCCAGAAGGGGAATTAAATTTTGTATTTGTTTTTGTGTTTTTGTGGGTTTTTTTGTTTTACGCCTTTCACGACCACAAATACTATAAATAGGACCCGTTATTATAAATACGTAGTGTCATTAATTTTAAGTAATTACGTAGGTCCACATCAGCTTTAATAGCTGCCACTTTTGACCTACATCAACAAATAAAGTAATTAAGTAAGTAAGTCCTAAGGCTCACAACCCCAGTTTGTTTTGTGGCGGTGTCTTTTGAGCTCGAAGACTTCGGCCTTTGCTTCCTTGAAGAATCTTCCTTTTTCCTCGTGTTTCCCTAGCCCCGCGAACTTTCGTTGGAGCAAGAGCTGGAGCTTTCGTGAGCATTACTTTCATCATCACTTTCGATCTCAACTTGGGCATCGTTTCCACTCCTTTCATCGTCGCTTCCAATCACGCTTTGTGCTTCATCTTCCTGACTGGAAAAAGAACTTTCAGCTTCACTGCTCGAATAGTCTTCAGAACTCTCCTCTAAGAGAAACCAGGAAGGCCGATTCTTCTTCCAGCGACGTCTCCCTGACGTGTTTGGGACAGGAAACTTCGTTATATTCGTGTTTGTCCACAAAATGAATGTTCAACGCGAGATCTTGACTCGCCGCGTCGTCCGCCATTTTGTTACGCGAAGAACGCGTGGTTCTGCGCGAGGGTTATTCACGCGAAAAATATTCTCCTCATATGATTGGCTATTGCCTAAACTGAGAGGCATAACCTATGGAATAAGGCTTGTATGGGGGATATACTCTCTTATTAGATATTCTCTTGATGTAACTAAATACATGCATACACAGTACAAAGGTTCGGACTCTTTGTTTTACCCCGAACATAAAAATCGTGCATAAGTGCGGCCAGATGTTTGTGGCCCGTTCGTGGCCTGATTAACGGTTCACTGTAAATGAGAATAATGACTGAGGTAGATCGATTTTAATAGATAAATAAACATTCACTGAATATATATATAGCGTAGGATATTATCTTTCCGTGAATCACATTTAGGTAAAATATCCGATGAATGTTCAAATAAACAAACAAACAAATAGATAGATAGTTAAAAATAACTAAATAAACAAATAAGAAATATGTAAATAAATCGTAAATGAAATAAACAAATGCCTGAAAAACTGAATTGAAAAATACTATCAATAAGTAGTTTTGTAAACGATTCAGAACATTACCTTGCGTAAGAGTGTTCGAAGCAGGTACCGTTAACATTTTATTATATCTCTTTTTCGACAGGTTTCATAACGACGGTTTAATCTTAGAAGAAGACGAGTTTTCAAGGTAACACCCATGATTTCGCCATCTTCATTACTGGAGCCTCCCCAAACGTGGAAAATAAAACATGGATACCAAGAAAGACGTAAAGAAATTGTCATCCTCGAGAACAAGGGAAACAAGGCCTCACGTAACTACAAGCATTTAAGAAATTTAGTCAAATTGTTTGTATATCAGAAGACTGCTTGCAAAGGTGCGAGAAAAAAAAAGCTGAACTCTAGCGTAATACGGATTTGAGATTCTTTTGGTAAAAGGTGCAAAGTATATAAAATTATTTTGTCTTTTGCAATCGAGAATCATGCATTGTGCTGCATAAAATTTCTCTACTATTTTTGTGCAATGGCAGAGTGCTCTAAAATTATAATAAGTAAAAAAAGTAAGCGACTCTTTTGTTTCCAGAAATGTTCAAAACCAAATTCTCCTCACATTATCGAAGTATTATCGAGATGACGCGTAAGGAGAATAAGAAAATTATCAACTTTGAGATGTTGTCTTAGTTTACCTCCAAATTCATTGAGCTAATATCTGTAGAAATAGTGATGGACACTCGAGTCATATTTTCAGTCATGAGGATAAAAGGCTGAAGTGCTGCTGTCGGTAGTAAAACAACACATTCTTTTGCAACAGCTATTAACATTTTACAGTACTGTCAATGTTTTTTTCTGTTAAAAGAAAATTATTTGACAAAGAGCGTTATGTATATTTTCATTATAAAATGGTTTACGCATATAGAGATTAGTGAGCATGGATTGCCTCGAGTCCAGAAGTGTTATCTGTCAAAAGGGCTATCGCCATAAACTTGCGTGAGAAAATCAATGAATGATTAGTAACTAAGTTAAAATGAGCGAGCGATTGCTTGCCTAGCAAACGGTATTTGGTCAGGCGACTAAGTAAATGCCTGGAATACCAACATCGCGGCGAGGCAAGCTACTAGTGCGTGAAACAAACAGGTACGTAATTCACGAAAGTTAAGTATAAATCATATAGCTGTTGTGGCTCTTAAAATAATCTCAAAATATTTGTTAGATACAAATTATCTGTTATTGGATTTCTGACATTTTTTCTGTAGCATCACTTGATCGCTAAAAGAACAACTCAGATCATACTCAGATCTTCTCTTTTTCGAATAATAATAAGACCTGGGTATGATTTATATGTTCCTATTGGAACGAGTTATATATTCACAGAAACTCAAGGCAGACTTTTAATTACTAGTTCCGATTTTGAGTACGAGATTAAAAAAAGTAGCGTTCACCACGCTTCGACGCAAATTATTAGAAGTTTTGTTTTTGTTTTTGTTTGGTTTTTCGTTTTTCGCTGTTGTTGTTCTGATTAAAAAAATCTTGTTCAGTGTCGGCCAACTAAGCAATTATGTTGAAATAGCAGCTAAACTTTTTTTTTCCTGGTGACACCCATGAACAAAAATTGTTGTTTGTTCGAAACGTTTTTTTCTAGTATTTTTGTTTTTTCAGCTTTTTGCTAGCCTTCCGTCCTTGGGTCTCTGTGATTGTTGTTATGAATGACAAATAATCACTTCATTTCTGAAACAGAGAAACACCCAGGGTTTGAAAAGCTCCCGGCGCGGTACTGTAGTTTGTTTAGATTACTAAATTGAAGTTGACGATTATTAGGGTGTACAACATTCTAAACTGTGTGGGGAATTTTAAGCGGAAAATGGTTCCGAATCAAATTATTAAATAGTGGCGTTATCAATATGTAAAATAATAATATAAGATAATGATAATAAACGCGTTTTAATTTGCTTTAACATGCGCAGGTTTGTAATTCACCAATCTTTCTCATACATTCTTGGATCCAGGTCTTGTACCCAATTCAACTTAAATCGGCCGTTTGTCTTTTTCTTTCCCTTCCTATCAAGGTTTCATAATTTGCAAACATCCACGACAACGGAAAGGACGAATAAGTCCTGCTCCATGGCGCTTGCCATGTAGAATTTCATGATCACGAGCACGATATCTACAACCGCTGTCGCCTACACAGCGCACGCGCCTAGTACTTGTGCCAGACGGTCAAAAGATCTCAATCGTTCCAGAGGAAAACAGGTTGTGGCTATCCTTCGTCACAGACGAAATTTAACCTTGTAAATAGCAGTATATACCAGCGTTATATTACGTCTGTGACGCCGGCTAATTGTGGCCAGTGGTGGTGTGTTCAGCGGGTTTCGATGGGGAGATTGGGGTGGAGTGGTTCAAGGCTTGGTTTTTGCAAATAAATTAAGTTTCAATTCAGTTCTCTTTTTACAACTTGAACGCTGGGAAACAGAGTTAAATTCGTGTTACTGCACACCAGAAGAATATGAGTTTTTGTTACAACTAAGTGAGACAATTTGATGCGAGAAATGGCATAAATGCATCACTAAAATAATATATAGATTTAGCGAAGCCTAGATGCGGAGCTCCACATATTTTTTTCGCTGAAAGTACTCTCATTGAAGTCGTTAAATGTGGCGTATATGGTCGTGAAAGGCATAAAAAATGGAGAGAAATTCATGTCCCCCACTGACCATTGGGAATCGAATCCCGCACCACCCGCTTCACAGAGATCAGCCATTACAATTGTGCTTTTTAAAATGGCAATGCCTACAAAGTATGTGTTGATTTTGGTACTTATGTCTTTTCACGTGCCAATATGCCAGCTGTTTATCGATCGCGACTCGAACGCGGGTAAACACGGGTGTTTTTCCTGGGAAAATGTGTTCGGACCTCCGCAAAAACCATGGTTGTGGACAGTAAAAACCAGAAGGCACTAGCTCTGCTATATTTGGCGTCGGGACCGCTGCCAAATGCTGTGAACTCAAGCGTTGTGCCGACCGAGTTGGCTGGAGGCAATCAGCTCTCAGTTCCGTACGCACTTCCTATGATGTCAGCTCTTAGCATTGACTGGTTTTGATTTTTCTTTTGTTACAGTTATTTATATATGGTTCACACTTTTCGGTTTACAAAGTGTTTCTGCTTCGCAGTAGAACACAACAAACATGAAGTCCTCGAAGGCAAATTTCATGACTTTCACCATGAAAGACAACTGAGTATTCTTTTGAACTTTGTCTTTCCATGTCTTTTGTCTTGTCCATGTTTAAGATTAGTTATAATGTTTAAGATCAGTCTTTTTTGCATTATTTATTGAATGTATTCCTGGTTAATTTTACCCTGTTAAAATAAAATTGAATTGAATTTAATCGAATTTCCATTTATAGATATCAGATGTTTTTTCTCTAGTTAAAACTTCAGTACTCTCGAACAATCGTTTTTCTAAATAAGAAACCTCTTTTTTAAAAGCGACGATGGTCATGCGATTTCCCGCCAAGAAAAACGCTGGTTGCCCAAAAGCTCAGCGCGATTTCCCACAAAGAAAAGATGGCATTCTCCTCCCTCCGTCGGGTTGCCAAAATTTCTCGCATGGATAGGTTACCAGATTTCCTTATGCATGGTGTTCCGCTGGCGCGCTTGGGGCGCGGGAGTGTTTGGCGCGCGGGAGTTTGAGGTTCAAGACAAGTTTACCAGAGCAAGTTCTACAGTTGACACAAGGTAGTACGTTAACTGTTAGAAGTCGCTTTGGTAGACGTCCCAATTAGAATCTGCCTTAGAATCAAAGACTTGTGTTTTTCAGTTTTGTTCTTTTCTTCCCCGTTATCGCCGAAGGATGGGTGCCAAATACGAGAGCGTTGGCTGTTCCAGTCAAGTCAAGACTGGATTGGAACAGCGCAACGCGCTCATCTTTGCATCTTTTTCTCCACTTTGTCGCTACGGAAAAAAGCAAAATAACTAGTTTGTTTGTGCTGCTTTGAGAAAGCATGTCCACATGGAAGCAAGGGATGCTCCACAGGCAGCCCAGAAGTGTGGAGTTCATTTAAAACTGTCCGGAGGTGACAGCTGAGGTTGACTCAGCTACTTCCAAGTGAGAAAAGCGCCGTTCTTTCATCACCGGTTAGTCCCTACAAACAAGCGGCCACGCTGTCAGGCGATTG
This sequence comes from Siderastrea radians, assembly GCA_964017195.1. NCBI lineage: Eukaryota > Metazoa > Cnidaria > Anthozoa > Scleractinia > Rhizangiidae > Siderastrea > Siderastrea radians. The sequence goes on along the minus strand of OZ024887.1, from coordinate 156,612 downwards.
CGTAAGAGAACTTGCAAGATTGACCAGAATTTTAACAGGACACAGTTAGTAGACAATAATGCAAAGGTAAACAAGATTTATTTCGAGCTATTACAAAAACTCATCAGTCACCTCCGGACAGTTTTGTTGAACTACAGAAAGCACGTCTGGGCTGCCTGCGTGGATGCTCGCACCTAAATGCGGTTCACTCTTTTTGGTAAAGGTCTTTTGTGCACGTGGTGCTTTTACATGTCTGTTCCTGTTACCGTAATCATTTAATTTAATTTCCTTAAGTTTGTTACCAGTTTTTTTCTTAATATCAATATCTAGTATATTCAAACTCCCTATAACTCAAACCTTCAAGGGAAATCAAAAAAGGTTCGAGTTATCGATATCGGGAGTTCGAGTTATCGAGGGATGGGATTCCTGCTGACACTGCTAATCACATGACATTTTGTGTATCAAAACACCAGGAAACTATTAAAAGAAAGTGACACTAAGGACAATTGGACACTTCAAAACTACAATGCTGCTCAATTTTTCGAAAATTGATTGAAAATAAATTCAGTGTTATGTATCTTTTGTCTCACTACACTGTGACAAACGAGGTTCGAGTTATCGAAGGTAAAATTACAGAGAAAATGACCTGAAGGGAATAGGAATTCACTTCGAGTTAGCGGGAGATTCGAGTTTTCGAGCGTTCAAGTTACGGAGGGTAAAATTACAGTATAAATGTATGGAGCAAATCCAAGGGAAATAAATTTTGGTTCGAGTTAGCTCGAGCTTCGAGTTACCTGGAGTCAACTGTAAATACGTTTTAGCTTTTCTCAGGTGGGCGCCTGTTATGGGACCTCCTGTACTGCCCTCTCCATTGGACGTCTTCTTAATTCTCTACTGAACATGTGATTACCAGCTACGTGGAGCATTTCCGTAAAGGATGGCAAGGAAACAAGGTTTCTCACGGAAGAATTTCTTCTCCAGTCCGGAATCACAAGTCGCTGTTGTAATCATTGCAATTCCATTCCTGTCCACTCACTCTCCTCTCAGACGGCCGCCACGTATATCGAATAAGTCCTTTTCACCATCATACACACACAGGCGCCTTGTTTTCTTCGTGAATTTCATTGAACGTGAAATCGTACTCAAGCTAAACATAAGCACAATTCTTCTTCAACGCACATAGCAGTGCCTTGACCACAACATTCACGATACAAGAATGAACGGGGTCGTAGATTATCATTACTATTATTTACCAGTAACGCCTACCCTTCGAAGCCGAAGATTGATGGCGTGGGGTCAGCTAAATATTACGTACGTGCTGTATGGAGGATCACTAAAGCGATCGTGGACTCTTGAGATAAATCAAATAAAATTAGAAATGTAATGGTCAAGAGGCCAACTCCAATATATAATGTAGCTAAGTTGGTTTTATTCGCTCAACGTTTCGACCATCACGGTCTTCATCAGGAGCGTTAGAGGTATAAACTGCTTACATCAACAACAAACAAAATTCAAATTCGTGTCAACCGGTAACATACTGTGACGTAACAAGGTCACATGTTAGGGAAAATATGCAGCAACGGTTTAAAAAAATATATACATACCGCAAAAATACAAATATTAAGAAAAAAAGAAAAAAAAATTAAATGCAAAGCTATGGTTATTTATACAACTAAGTTATTAATAGATGGTTTAAGCCTTAAAATCCAATATTTTTCTCGCGCTTTCCGAATGTCTTGGTCCTGTTTTCTAACCCTCTCAATAACTGTTAATTTAAGATTTTGTACTCCACAGTTTTTGAAATGTCTGACTGAAGGTATGTTTTTTGTTCCTCCTTTAATATCACTGCGATGTTGTGTTCCACGGTGGTGAACCGGGTGTCCTGTTTCGCCTACGTACTGATCACTACATTTTACACATTCGATTAAATAAACTACGTTGCTGGTCTTGCATGTGGTGTGTTGTCGTAATGTAATCGTTTCTCCTGTAGTGTTGCTAGTAACTGTCCGTGTAAACTGTCCGTATGTTTTGCAGCAACTACATCTGATATCTGTTCTGCAAGGCCAGAATCCCGGGTCAGAGGGTGTAGATGGACTCTGTTGTTTGTGTTTATGAGTGAAGTGAATTTTCAGGTTTCTGTTGGTTTGAAAAGATCGGCCACAGATTGAACAGGTAGTGTCAGATGGATTTGGCAACCAATCGCTTCTTTCTTGTGTTGGATGGTCAGAAGGGGAGGTTGTGTTACTGGTGTTTGAGTCCAGAGTCCATCTACACACAACTTGTATATCAACAAAGAAAAATGTAAATGGTTTCACACTCCATCTTTTAATTATAGTATATATATAGATGTAATACAGTCAAAGCTCTCCTTGCGACCACTCTCGTAAGCGACCAGCTCGTAGTTACGGCCAGCATTGTGAAACCCCGTTTGACTTGTCACTTAAACTCTGTAAAGAAAAGCTCTCGTAAGCGACCGCTCCCGTGCGCGACCGCAGCCACTTCTGTGAATTACCAACGGGCTTTTTCCTTTGTTTTTGTTCTCGTAAGCGACCACTCGGTCAACACTTTAATAAAAGCACTTGGTTCTTGTTCAAATTTAGAGTAATACATCACACAAGTACTAACGGTTCTTTGACTCTGTGAAAAATAGGCAGTGAAACAAATAAATATTATTACTACAAAACTATTAGTAACCACTAACATGTGCCAAGCTTTACGCTAAAAGCTCTTATAAGCGACCACTCTATTGTTTCATCATGTGGTCGCTTACGAGATCCTATTCTCGTAGGCGACCAGCTCTAGTTGCGACCACGTTTCTGAATTCCCGAGGTGGTCGCTTACGAGAGTTTCGACTGTAATAACTTTCAACTTTATTTCACACTGTTTACAGCATTGACATTAACAATTATTTTTATAACACATTTACAACCATTTAACACAAAGAAGCGTAAAAGAAAATCGCAATCTGAGGAAGTACGTGCACAGAGGCCAAAGGAGCGACAGCTTTCGAGTTGGCCACTGTCATGTTAGCTGTAGAATTAGAGCCCAAGATTTCTAAATATGGTAAACTAAATGGGCATTTAAGCTGTTACACACTAAGTTTACATTATGTAGATATAAGTACATAATTATTGGGACTAGCACACGTAAAGAAAGGAAACACACACACACAGCCTCAAACACACACATACATATAACATATATATCATGACGTATATAATCAAACGGGTAACAGACCTTTCTCTTTCCATCGTTGAATCTAGCCTTCTCAGACCATGACCGAGTTGAACTTTCAGTTCGTTTGCGACGAGTCGTACGTCGTTTTTTTCGTCATATTTTCAGCCTGCACGCGAATTCGAGCGCACGCCTTGGTTGAGTGCGCTGTCGCGTGCATTGCGATTGCATTGCGTGTCAGTTCTACATGTAAAATTTTTGCGTCATTTAAATAAACAGAGAACGCAAGAGCGCGCGAGCTCAAAACGTGATGGATTTTCTTAAAGGCTGAGCGGTCTTGAGAAATTAATGGTCGACTCTCGTAAAGGAGCATGGTGGCCTATCTCTTTTAAAGGCGGGTTTATCGGATAATTAAATTCTCGTGTCCTGGAAAGTCTGGAAATGAAGGTGACAAAAACGTTTGGATACCGTTTTTATAGAGTAGGTCAAACTTCAAGTTTCTAAAACCGCCTCCCGGATCGACCTGGAGCTTAAATCGACAAAACAGGTAGGTAGGTAGGTAAAACTTTATTTATACACGGAATCCATTCATGTTACATGCTCTTCCATCGAGCCGTGTCTAAATTAATCAATTAACTAATTAAAATATCCAACTAAATTACCTATCTGTACAAGATAATTACGGCTTTTGAACGGATGAAGGTCAGATAAAAACGCTTAGCAACATGAACACTGTGTGAATGTTTGTTATTATGGGCTTGGTTGAGAACAAGGACTCAATTCAACTTCGGTTGTCACCTTGTCGTGGTGGTTAAACTTGCGAACCTCGCATTGACTTTCGAAACCTCTAATGCTCAAAACAACATCCTGGAAACACGGTGGCGCCTTGTTCGAGGGAGGCAAGCGGTGGTATGACGTGCTTGGGCCAAACCTTTTTGAATGCCCGCAGGCAGACGAGAACACTAGTTAACTTGCGTTCGCTTACAAGATCTTACAATTATCCCATTAAAAGGCCCTGAAACAATCTGAAGAAACAGAGAATGACATTTCTAGTAATTTTGCGTCACTTCCCTCGTCAGGTGGCTTTGTATCTCCATGTTCAAGCACGTTATTCCCCTTATCGTATACTGACCCAGCAAAATTTTAATAAGTTTCGATGCATGTGGCGAATTATTGAGCCAAAGGCATGTTGAAAGTAGGAAACATTGCCGAGGGAACATTTTCATTGGATAACTCCGGGAAATATAATTCGGAAATTTGCAGCCACGAAACAGGGGTAAATTTTGCTTCTGCAACAACCTGTCCCCGTCAGTTTAACCAGGTCTTATTAATATCAGCTACCATGACCTGGACCTTGAAAATAAGGAAGACTTTTGATTACCATCATTTACAATGATATAAAAGTTGTGACTTATTAAAAGACAACTAGGAAAGACAAATCAGAACTATATTGATTATTATCTGAGATTTCCACATCTTTTCATAAAATGTTAATTCGTTTTCTTCCATCAAACTACTATGTTGCCAATTATTCCACTCGCACTTGTTGGATATGAAGTGACAATCAACCAGCGAGGCGCCAGTAATAATCACATCATATCCATTACAGCGTTTTCATATGACGTCACGGCGGTCATATTGGTGTACCAAAAACAATGAAACGGCGACCATATTGGTGTACCAAGCCAATCCTGTCGGAGTTAAAGTCTTTTCTTTGTAAACATTTTCTTTTGTTCCAATAAATTTACATAGCTGCTTGTCACTTGAGTGAAAACGCTCTCTAATCGCGAGTGGAATAATAGTTTCCTTAAATTGTCAATTTCGGCAGTCGATACTGAATGCTTCAATTGTCACATTTTGGGGCAAAACTTTTGCTTTGCGGGTAAAACTTTTGATGGCCGTGGCACTTGACACGGCACCCAATTTCCAGTGTTATTCGCTGATAACCTCTATGCGGTGAACCCACGGGGAAGCTAGAAATTCAGTAACCAACATTGAAAATATAACATCACGTTAAGTCGTCAAGAGATATACCTTGTCCAAACAATTCAAACGTATCTCCCTTGAAATTCAGTTTTTATTCTAACATCTAACGATCACTGTTTGGATCATCAGGTGTAACTATTAGCCCTAGAAGCTGTGTTAGAAAGTTTCCAGGAAGTATTTTGTTATTGGCGTTGCATGTCGGGAATGAAGTGGCCGAACTAAGTGTTGGAAAGGATCCCCGATTTACCACTCCCAAGATCCTTTGCATCCTTATAAAACAATTTGGACCGAGCAGGGACTGTTCTTGAGATTGACAGACAGTTAAGCAGAATACCGCTACTTATTACTGATAGATGTTAATGATGATGCTACTAAGCTGAAACGTTCCTTTTATCATTTGAGCACGAGAAAATCGTACAGTTCTGAAAACTCTGCGCTAAGTAGTTTCAGTTGTTAATATGGAAAACGCAAAGCCATTCGAATCAGCTGTCACCGCAAAGCTATAAAACAACTTATTTGTCCGCTTCAGCTTCTCCTTCGAAGACCTCGTAATCACTTTCTCCTTCATCTTCATTGGATCCAGCCTCCCTTTGTCCACCCTCAGCCTGCGCTTGCGCATCCTGTGCATTGGGAATCCACAGGCCAGAGTCAATGCATTTCTTCAGGTAACCCCTAGCTTCCTCTTCTGGCATTCTACCGAGGACTTCTTGAAGCATAGGGATGTCTTTTTCCTCGAAGCACCTCTGAAGGTCCTAATAAAACGGATTACTAAAATGTTACAGGAGCAAAAACAAACAAGAAATAATAATAATAATAATAATAATAATAATAATAATAATAATAATAATAATAATAAGCCTGTGGTTCAAGAGCTACATAAATTCTTAACATTTTTCTTGTTTTCGAAGTAGCAAAAAATAAATATATCAAATGCAAAAACCCTCAAACACTACAAACCAACCCGTCGTTGCTAATCCAGGACCAAAAACCGGTGCAAAGACTATCTAGGAGCCGACTGTAAAACTTAGGTGTGGTCCCAAAAAAAACTGTATCGAAACACCTTAAACCTCTGAATTCTCCTACAGCCCTCGCATTTTCAGTATTTTACAATACAGTATAAAGAAATACCATGCGATTTATAAGATTGCGTTACTTGTATATTTGCGTGACAAATTGACGAAAGGTAATCCCCAACTAAACGCCTGGGGTGAAAGGTTTCTCTTGGATGAATCTTTCAAATCATATAATATTTTGTGGAAGCTTATTTTCACCGCTAAATGGTTTGATTCTGATCTCTATTCCGCACTTAGAGGAAAGATGGCAAAGAATTTCCTCCACAACCTTTACTAAGGCCTGCGACCCCAGCTCACGCCTGTTTTCAAATGTCCCGTTACCTCGCAACGTGGTGCACGGCCGTAATCTGCGTCGCGCAGATCACGTTTTGGTTGCCTCAGTGCAGAACAGAGCGTTTTCAAAATAGTTCTTTTTCCTGCGACGGTGTTTCAGCAAGCTCTAAAATAATGTGGGTTAATAGAGTATATTTATAAAGATGTTTTAAATTGGTTTCTTAATAATTTCCTGTAAATTGAAGTTTTAGAATAGTTTTTAAGCAATTGTAACCCCAGTCCTCTTAGCTTGGTTTAAGATATATTGCATTTTTGTGTTTTCTATTTTCTACTTTAAAATTGTAAACAAGTATTAATTCACACTTTGTGCGACAACATGTATTTAATAAACCTTCATTACTATTATTATAACTCAATGATGTTGTTTTTGTGGTGTACGAAGTGGTTCCAACAACCAACCATTCAAATAAAAGCTTTTGAGCAGTGTTTTTCCGCCATACTGTGTACAATACTGTACGTGATTGCTTGATGCTGACTTACTGGTGGTAACGATTCAAACACTTCCACGGGATCCAAGCCTCCCGGACCCAGTCTCTTCTGACGTTCCTCCTAAAAATACAAAGAAACATAAGAGACGTTAAATTATCTGTCCAAAATTGGAACTATGTTGAAATACAAGAAACATGAGGGACGTTAAATTATCTGTCCACAAATTGAACTACAGGACACAGTTTACTACAAGCACGTTACACAATTCATATTTTTCTTTTTGCACTCATACATACACTTCTACACTTCACATCATTTCTCACTTTTTGGTAATATTACGTTTTAAAGTTGAAGTAATGACCTTACGATCTGGAATAACCATGACTCGGTATGGAAAGAACTCCTTGTCTTCTTGTAGAAGGAAACTTACGAAGTTGAGATAAGCGACCTGTTCACAGACTTGACCGGTAAAAGAAAGACGTGCAATAAATGAATTATTATTAATTTTGTAAGACTGACTGACTGAGTGGCTGGCTGGCTGACAAACTGATTGATCCAACGATTTTTTTTTTATTTTCTATATATTCCCAAGTGAAACAATCTCTGCTTTGTCTTCACCAAAGAACGAGAGAAAACTAAAGTTTAGAGTGATGGTTTTTGGGCAAAATATGCAGTGGACACCTGACCTCTTCAGCTTCCTTCATAGCTTTCTCAATCCTCGCCTCAGCTCTTTCCTTCACTCTTTGCAGGAACGACTTGAGTTCGTCATGGAACGCTTCCATGTACTCCTTGTAGTCTGTTTTAGCTTTCTTCATCCTTTATGGTGCAAGAAACATTAACCAGTATTTCTGTAGTTATTACTGTAACTCTCTTGATCTATTTATTTATTTTCGATCACAAAAACAAAAGAAAAGAAAGAAAAACCAAAGAAAAGGAAAACCACAAAACTATTACACCACACTAAGTCGTGTGAAATAGGATATCCTTGTCTTTTTGGATTGAAAAGAGGGAAAGAAAAGGTGTGTTTCTCAGAACTCTCCAAAGCATTTTCGGCCCGACAACATTCGTCAAAAGAAATTCAATTTCTCTTGAACTGATGGAAAGGTAAATGCTAGGATCTTTGCAAACAAAGCAGTGAAAAAAAAAGGGATTTGATAGGATACTTTTTCCCGCCTAAAATGTCTTTGGGGATTTTGCGAAACAGATCCCAGGTCTGAAAAAGGAGTGAAAACTGACATATATTAGTGTCAATAAAGGTGAGGGTTTCAGTCTCTGTGTAGCATATCGCCATCCAAGCGTCCGAGTGCTATTCCTATTTGTTGTACTTACTTGACAAAGAAGGAGTGTACAGTTGCCTGAGGAGACGCATCCAGTGACTTGGCCAGCTCCAAGATGTACTGCATGATGATAGTCTGGTGTGCTACTCGCTCCATCAGTGAGTGTTTCTATTGGAAGAAATAACAGGTGACATAGACATGTCTGTTGTTAGAGGAGTGGGGAGGAGGTATGAAGTTATGTCATCACTAGGTCAGGAAGCCTTCACACGGCAAACTATTGTTTGTTACGTTGAAAAATGCTAGTTGACGTTATTTTGGGAATGTTATGAAAACAGTTCATTAACATGTTCATCATCATCATCATCATCATCATCGGTCCTAAGGGGAACCACAAGACAAGGGTTAGTACAAGGGACCTGTATTATCACAGCAGAGCTCTCCGTATTACATACATTGCACAGGGGACCTGTATTGGCACAGCAGAGCTCTCGGTGTTACATACATTGCACAGGGGACCTGTATTGGCACAGCAGAGCTCTTGCTGTTACATACATTGCACAGGGGACCTGTATTGGCACAGCAAAGCTCTTGCTGTTACATGCATTGCATATCTACCATAGGGTTGAGTTTGTTGTTGGGTGTCATCCTTGTTCCACCCTGGGTTCTCTGGTTTTCCTTCCCACGCAAAAGCCAACATTTTCAAACTTTTAACTTCAATGAATGTAAAGAACCTACATGAATACCACCTGTAGGAGATGTGGCTAAACAACTGCGGACATTTTTCTTTAAGTTTTTGAATGTCTGATATGGGTAATCCTTTCCTTTCAGATGATAAGAGAATAGAGAATTCCTTTAAATACGCAAAAAAATTAAAATTGCAATCCCATAAGCCTGAAAAACTAAGCCGATGTCATAATTGACTATGCAGTGATATAATCACCTCTTGCACTTCCAGGTTGATGCACCACAATGCAAGATAGTTCGCTGTGTCGTCACAGGCCAAATGCGGGTTCTTACGCAGATAATCTTCACTGTCATTGTAATCACTCAACATTCCAAAGTGTTCAATCTCTTTTTTGTACTTATCCATGAACGCTTGCTGAAAAACGAACAATAAAATAAACCCTCAAAATATAAAATATTACTACACAAGCAAATGTAAAGCTGTATATTTCAACAGAATTATCAAGTGGTTAGTAAAAGTAAATGGTTTTCAACAAACTACAGCATCCATAGTTTCTTGTATAGTTTAGAAAAGTTGATCTAACAACAACAACAACAATAATAATAATGATAAATAATGCACTTTCTTATTTGCTTGTGGTGGGGTAACGATAATAAGGAATATTGACAATGGAACCTGTTAATACAACCAACTCTGCGATTTTTGGCAGACTGTCTGGAAGGATTAACAAATTTATCAGGCATGAAAATGACCACACACATATAAGCATTTTGTTAGACCAGCAGTAGTGGTTGTCCATAAATGAAGTGAAAAGACTACTTACAGATCTTTCTGCTTTCTCATCTTCTGTCAACTCTTCCTCTTTTTTCTTTGATGGATTGATAATCTGGAAAAAGTCAACAATTTAGTTCACTCAAGTTTTATACTGTAAACTCAATAAACAGCAGTAATCTTCAACAGCTGTGTGGCTCAGTATGCTTGATGTTACTTATAATTTAAGGCACAAATTAGTCAAAGTAACAAGTTTTTTATGGGAGTAATCATGCAACACATGATGCAAAACTTGATCAGAGCTGTGCCATATTGGCCACAAGGCTGTTGCCTAAGGATATGTCTAAAAGGAAAAAGCTCAGAATTTAGGATCCATGGCGGTGAAATTTTAAGTATCTAAGTCACTTAAGTCACTTTTTAAACTAGTTGACATACTTGGTGGCAATTTTTTTATGCCTGTCATAGCAATCGTTAGTGCACTGGCTCTGTAGATGATTGCCATCTTTATGTAGTGTTGCCAGGGAATTTAATTCAATTGCTGATAACTGACATCAGCAATATTGACTGCCTGTCACTCCTAGGTGCATTCCATGTCAATGCCATGCGGAAGAAATACTAAAAGCCTTCTAAGAAATTGTACGCCAACAACTGAAACCCATGCCGAAGATCTTTGGTGTACTCCTCATAAATTGCAGCCTGGTAGTCACTGCGATCAGAGCCCAGCGCTAAAATTGCTGTCACAGCAATGGGCACACCTGGCTATTATTGCTGCAATGAATGCATCAAGTAAACTGGTGTGTTGCTGGCATTTGGGAAAAAAGCCTTGGAACTCTGACAAAATACAACATCCTCATTAAAACTTACTGTTCTGGTGAATCCGGCATGACTAAGTGTGTCCACATTCTTTGGAGCTTTCTGATACACAAGTAAAAAATATAAAATAAATGAAGGAGGTTAGTATTTAATGACCACATATATATATAAATTATGATTATCATTCTGCATTTTTTATTAAAATGAAAACGTTCAGGAGTATATTGGGGGTGGGGGCTAACAAGGGTCATACAAGACCAAAGCAGTGAATTGCATGAAACTTCACATCTGACATTAGCATTTATGCCTTGTTTTAAGTTTTATGCAATTCACTGCTTACTGCTTACATACTCACCTTACCCCAGAAATTAAAAGTCAATATTAAGTCACTTCAAAACCTGCAGAAGGTTAAGGGGAGTATGTTCAGTTACTTACCTTTTCTTTCTTCATTAATTCATCATCAGCTTTCTTAAGTTCTTTTTGCTGCAAATGCCAAATTGAAAGTCTTAAAATTTCTCTACTGCTACAAAATTTATCACTGGCACATAGCCTAAGCGATACAAAAATACGTGTATGTGCCTTCCAGTAAATGAATACTATTAGAGACAGAAATTAATTATTGGAACACTATTATATAGGAAGCTGGTCCCTGCAGCCTAAATTGAAGTACGAAGAAAAGTCGTTAAGGCTGGGTAAACATTCAGGGCTTGTGATATTTATTACGTGAAAAGCAAAATTTCAGGCCATACTGTGTGGCATGGATGGTCTATTGTGGCAAATTACGTAATTTTTTTTTTTGCTGATTTAACCTAATAATTGTTTAACATGTACTAAGCATTGTAGGAAAAAGTCATTTTATGTCTGCCAACAGCCAGTTACATAGGGCAAACAGGAACAATAAAACATCTAAAAAATGGAATGTTGCGTCATTTTATAATCTTCACACTGGACCTCACTGAGCCAACACCTCTCACAAATGCCTTGCCCCAGTTGTGACGAATTCAGACTTTCCTAGTTTGTGTAAATGTTTTGCAGCTCAAAACTTTTTTCAGAGTTTGCTGCTTGCTATATGAATTTCTTCCACATTCTGTTTGTGTGTCTCTCCCTCAAACAACAGAATATCACAAGACAGGAAAGGAACATGTACTGTCAGGATATTTCCATGTTCACCAAAAGAAGCAATCTCATTCCTCTTTTGAGGAAACACTTGAGATGTTTCCTTCTCATGCAACAGAAACACTACATTCTATAGTCTCACTTGAGAGAAAATTAAGTTGTCTTTCTGCTGCTAACTAAACCCCAGTATCAAGTGGCAATCATAATTATGGTAACTTCACCTACTTTAAAATAAAAACTTTTACTAGGCTCCAACACGCAGTACTGTGCCTCAGGGACGGGGCCAGGATGTTTTGATATGAGGGCTCTAATTGGCCTGCAAAGCAAGGCCTTAATATGATGCAATCCTTACTCCCCCCCCCCCCCCCGCCCCCCGCCAGACGTCTGCTTAAGGTATTAGAACTGGATAAAGCATGTTCATTTTGAAAATTTACATGTATTTCTCAAACAGTTAACAACTATTTCAAATAACATACATAGACTTATACAGCAAAGCCTAAGCTTTAGGGAAAATGATATCTCAGGTTTCAGTTTTCACACCTTAGCTGAGAATTCACATTTAGACTGCAGGCATGAGAAACCAAAGATTGCTCATTTGTAGCTTTCCCTTTACAGCTACAAAAATCAATTCAAATGGAGCAGATTTACAAACTACATGTGAGTTAGAAAATTCTGTGAAATACCCGGTGACTACTTTCTTTTTGGATTGTTTTTCTTCATTGTAGTGAGCTAATAATTTTTATTTTTATATCCTGCATGCATGCAGATATATATTTAAAGCTCAATTATTATTCCAATGCTCTTAATTTAGGTTACATTTTTTAACAGGCCGTCGTTACCTACGAGTCAGAAAAGAAATCCAGGGATTTGCCTCCAGAATTTGCCTCCTCGGAAAAGCTTTAGCACAAGGAAGCAACTTTAAAGCCTTGGCAGATGCAGCAATGGAAAGTCCGAAACTGAAGGAAGCTATTGAGAATAGGATATGTAGTGACATTGCAAAGGAATGCAAAAAGTTGTGTTCCACGGCCAATCCATCGTTACTTAGAGGATGACAAAAGAATCAATGGCCACCTTTTAATGGCAAGCCGTGGGGACAGAATTGCAAAACAAGGCCCATGTTTTTATGCAGTGTATTTTGGCCGCTGCTGATCCAGCTAATGGCGCTGCCACAACCTATGATCCTGTCAGGCACCCTGGTGTCCACACGGCTGCAGCCATTTTGTTAAAGAAACGTGATAAAGCGATGAGTTTAATCCCTTACGTTATTAGCACCGTCCTTAAAGTTGGAAAAACATCGAAAACGGTAAGCTCGAAAAAACCTTCATTGAGTGTTCTGTATACTTCATGTTGCAATTGCTGAAAGCGATCGTTAGTTTGAATGCAACACTATTTACGAATCAAGGTGACATTTGTATCTTTCTCATCATTGATGTATATTATTCTCATCTTTGGTTGATCTGTTTACAGGCCTACTACTTCTCAAAAGATTGTCGAGCGTGAAAAAAAAAACAATTATAATAAAAACAAATTAATTCATTGACCCAAAACACAGGGGATTCAATTTTGTTCTTGCACCCTGCGCACTCACATGTATGTTTTCCCTCACTTCCCTGATTCGCTTGTATGTATTCTTTCTTTACCATCTATCAGCTGTGAACAGACTAATTCGTTGTCTGTTTTCTCAGGCACTTGTTAGATTGAATCATCTTGGGATCATCATGTCTCCCAAAAGCATAAACAAAGCGCTTGATGTCATTGGAGAAGACTATGATCTGAAACTCCATGAATGGAAGGACAAGATATCCAGCTACATGATCCAAAAAAAGGATGCAGTGAAAGAAAAGGGGAGACTGGAGTTGCAAAAAGAGGAACTGACTGAGCAATTGATTTCAGGGGGAGATGTCCATGATCGGCTGCTACAAATTCAAGCTGCTACAATTGCTATGGACAACAAAATTCTCAAACTTGAGGAACAATGCCCGAACAGTTTCAATGTTGTGTTGGACAATATTGATATAAAAGTTCTGGCCTCAGATATGACATCTAACAACCAAAATAAAGATTACCACTGGTGTAATCACAACGCCATCTCGATAGGGTGAATCCCCTTGCATCTAGAAAATGATGTACCCACAGCAAATTTGCGGGAAGTTCCTAACAGTGCATTTCTGCCAAGTTTAGATGATCAGAACTCCCTTCTGTCAGATTTTGTTATTCTGGTGGGAAGGGTAATTGTGGAGAATTTGTCTGCATTGCCATTTTCAAAGATGTAATTCCTCTTCACATAATTAAACATAAGTACTCTGGTGATTTAAAGAAAAAACTGAAACAGTAAGTGATGGGGTTTATAGAACAACAACAGAATCAAGTTTATTTACCATGAAGTACCTTTTAGATGTTATTTTGAACATTTCTGAGGACCCCTTTCTCTTTTATATAGGAGGCTGCAGGGGATTCATTTGGCTTGATTATTAGCCACTTTTTCTTAAATGAGCCAACAATCCTTCCCTGATTAAGGACAAATGGTAGACTCAAGAAAGCGGTGGAAAATAAAATGAAACAAAAAGGCTCAGATCCAGTTAACAGTTCAGAAAATTGGCCATCATTAGTTCTCTATCCCAGGCTCTTCCCCCGTCCACCCTTACAGCCTACATGATATCAGGGAGTGGCAGAATTCAAGGATATATTTTTAATTCTTAATCTTTTAAATAAATTTGCTCTAAAATGGTTATACAGTAACTGCTTTGTTTGTTATAACTATTTTCCTTTATTTGTTATACTCTCTAGGTAAATCTGGGTGTGATTTTCAAAGATGAAAACCTTGGTGAGGAAATGATTGACATCATCAGAGGGCTAAGAGCAGTTTGATCGTGTGCCAGTTGTTGGGGACCAGAAGACCATGGAGAGGGGAGTGGAGGCACAGTTCTCTGTATGAAATGCCTACACGAAGAGGAGGAGACTGGAAGGGTTGTTTTTTCAACTTGCTGACTGGCACCATGAAAATAATTTTTTGGCAGTAAGTAGGCTATATGTGATAATGTTTATTATTCTTCTTATTATTTCACCACATAAATTTAAATAAACAAACTCCCTGTACATATACCCTGGGCCCAGTTGTTCGAAGCAGGGTTAAGCTAACCCAGGGTTTAAAGCATCAATATTTTAAATTCAGTTTTATAGCTTAACAATGTAAATTCTAGGCTCAATTAGTAGCCTTTTTGTCCTAAATTTTGACTCTGGCTGCCTTGGCTGCAGCGAATCTAGGCTTGATTTCTGCTGCTCTCTCGAATCCAGTTCCTAAATGGTGGCTGGTAATTGAGCCCACAGTGAGACATGAAAAGCAGAAAGATTGGTTAACTGTCAATCCTGGGTTGGCGTTAATCGGCTTATGAACTACCGGGCCAAGGAGATTACTTCAAATAACTAAGAAAAAATGGTGAGTATAGAATACACAAAATGATATATTCCTTGTATTCTTCCCCTTCACTGCCCCCACCCTCCCCCCCCCCCAAAAAAAAATTCTTACCATTTACACCCCAGGGAATTTCTTTTTCCTTTGGGAATCCAATTAGGATCATTATGTCAAGAAGTGGAGGGGGCATCTTCCTAGGTTAATTTCAAGCCAGAAATGAAACAATATTTGTTAATAGTAATTATTTTTTGCCTTTTTTCAGTTGATTTTTTCAAGGTACTACAGTCACTGTGGCTCCTCTGTTTGTGATAAGACTTCTCTGTTTGCTTTGAGGAATCTTGTAAATTGGCGAAATATAACTGATGCTCAGCAAAAGCCAGCACCTTGCAAGAGGTTTGTGGAGCTAATATTGGATGCAGATAATATCGCTGCAGCTCTGGTTTTCTTTGGAATGGCAGACATAAATGACACCCCCAGTAATGAAATGTTGACAACGGGAGATACCCCTGCAGATTCCCAGGATGTAACAGTTCCTTCAAACACAATGGTGTCCACAGAATGAGGCATGAGCCGTCACATAACCCCCCACCAAGGATACCAGCAGAACCCACATTAGAAAGGACTCTGCCTGACCCAAGTGATGAGAACTCTAAACCTAAAGATGATGTGTTTGATTACCACTGTGGCTTTATGAACATGGCTCTACTCTTGAGACATTTTAGGGAAGCCATAAAAGAGGGTGATGGTGACTGAGGGTAATCAAATGTATCAAGACGTTTCTGTTGCACTTCAAAGAGGATGGCAGTTTCAGTACTAAATATGCATTGGAGGCCTTATACCATCTGTTTCAAGTGCAGGCTTCACTCAGTCCCAGAGAAACTGAGAGAATAAAATGGAATCGAACTGTGAACAACCAGGGAGGTGACGGTAACAATGTTGCGATGGATGTTGCCCTAGAACATGGTAATCATGCTATAAAGGACATCATAAGAAGCTTGGGGGCAAACATCAGTGAAGAGAGTGTACGGAGAGTATGCAGAGCATTCTTTATCCTCAAAAACCTACTTAATGTACTCGATTCTGAAATAAATGTGAAGAAGGTATCAGGAAAACATACTAAGAAATCTGTGAAAGAGGACTTGATGAAAGTAGTCAAGACCCTTTGTGAACAGCATGCATTTGAGAAGCAGTCAACAAGGGAACCTATGTATTGTTTTCCTGATTGTCCCAGAGACTATCTTCAATCGCTGGACACAAAGGAACTGTTTGGGTGGATAAATGACCACAAAAAAATGTTAGTCTAGAGAAGAGGCCACGTTGAACCAAAAACACTTTTCTTTTCATTTCCAAAATCCTTTCAATACAATTCTTATCCGGAAAAACTATAGGCCGGGTCAGTTTTCGCAGCTCTCTTGGTCCTCTCTGAGACAAAGAGCATGGGCTCATTTTATTGAACAGTGGCTGCTAAATCAACTACCTATTAAAACTAGTTTGTTTTGGGTATCAGTTAGCTTGCGCAATGATGACCAAAGAATGTGGAGGAAACAAGGTTCTAAGATCAGATACAAGACAGGGGTAGACATCTTCATGTAGTTGTACATGCTTGATAATCAGCCACTTATTAAAGGCCTGTTTACATGTTGGGAAGTGCTCATAATAGAATTTAAGTGATAGCAGATCGATCAATCTATGTACATACATTGTACTATAATACGTATATTTTGTGCTTTCTGTCCACATGAAGATTTATTTGCACTATGATACATTGTGAATCTAATTGAAGACATTTTTTCACCACCTGTCCTTGTTTTTTCCTGAAATTATACATGTACATAAAGATACGTACACTGTATGGTCTGAATACAGTGCGCATTTCTGTACCTCTGTGAAGCCCATTCCATTTTCATCCATGTCTGAATCCCCACTGAATGCAAAGTCCTCATACACACTTAACAGTTCCAGAGGAATAGCTGCCATTAGTGAATCCTCCACTTCAAAGTCAAATATGGCACCATCAAAATCAAAAGATGACTCTTGAATGTCATCTGACTCCTCCATATCCAAATGACTGATGTCAACATCTTTAAAAATGGTGCTGATAGCAAACAAAACTTCTGAGGCTATACTGGGATGCCAAATGTCAACATATTTGTACACATCACTGACTGAAAAAATACTTGGGCAATGTTGCATGACCTCCTTAACTTGATTGTCTCCAAATCCACAAAAAAGCTTTGGTGGAGTAAACATAGGTGCATTGCTTTTCTTAGCTGAATTTAGGAACTGTTGATTTAAAGGCAGAGTTTCACGGTTCAGCGCATGTGCGAGTCATGACTTAAGCGCTGTCAAGATAATTGTTTTTAGACCAATTAGAAGCGCGTTCACAACTCTGGCGGGATACGGTGGTAAATTGTTATAACTTGTTGTCGATAGTATATGAAATGACAGGAAAAGCACGACTGCTGCTAGCTAGTTGTTGAAGTTATTCCAGCCTTCAAAATAGAGCTTGCCCACGTACAATCGTAACAGCTTTGGCCCTTTGATCAAGATGATTTGAAGGCGACACAGCGAAATTATGCCGGTAAATTGTGTGGTTGACCTATTGATCCAGGAGAAACCTCAAGCTGTGATACTGTTTGGAGTGTTTGATCTTCTTAGAGCCGTTTGAAAACTTTGTGCCTCTGTGTGTGCTAGTTCTTTGGCAACTAGTTAGGTTTTTGTGCTCAGTTTAATTGCAAGATTCCTAAAAGCCGCTTAAAAGAGTGACGTTTAATTTATGAAAGGATCCATGAGTTTCTTAATAGTTTACGCAATTTGATGTTTGCTTGCAGTTATCTGCAAGACATGTAACTTTCTTTATCACGGATATCAGATCCAAATTAATTATTCTGAGACTGTTGCCATCTCTTTTGATCATAAAGAAGCTACAGCTTCTGTCGCTGTCGTTTTAACTCCACTTTCGTGGTTGTGGTTAAAATAGAAATAGAATTCTTGGAGTTAAAACATATTGCACCTCTGTTGTCTTATGGCGAACTACTAGCATCCAACTGATAGATCTCCAGCAGCAATTCCAACAAAGGTTATTGTTTGACCTGCTTGTGATGGTCTGTTTGTAGTTCTTAACGATTTTCCATTTGTTAAATCTGCAACAGTTAAAATGCTGGTTCATAAGACTCAAGGATTCTTCAATCTCGTGTGTATATTGTGTTCTGCCGTCCCGTCGCCAGTCCACCACGACATCTCTTCTGACCATCCATTGACTAAAATGCCAATTTCGGCTGCTACATCACTTTCAGCATTATAAAAATTGAACTACATTTACGACAGGAAATAAAAACTATAAAAAGTGGAAAGCAAGGAGCAGATGTGCAAGATTAGGGCACGATTTCAACGGATTTTTCCACCATAAGCTCAGTTCGAATTTAGTGTCGACCCATACAATTTATTTTTGAGCCATTCCGCTCGCGCATGCGCTTCTCCGTGAACAGCGGACTTTAATGCTCTCTTTAGATAATCCAGTTTTGACAAGAGCATTGCCATTTGTTCCTCAGTGACAGTTCTGTCTTTTGTTTCAGTTTCAACCAATTCTGGACAGTCTGAATTAAAAAACTCAAAATTACAAGAATCACCATCACATTTGCATAGTTGTTGACAAACATCACAACACTGGTGTGGATGTTCATTCGCTGGTAATTTTGAGACATCCACATCAAACTTCTCCAACAGCATTTTCCTTCTACATTTGTCAGTTTGACTATGCTTTCATGACAGTGTTTCATCTTTATATTGGAGTACAGATCGAATCACTGATTTGCATTGATCCTTACTAGTATTCCTTTTTTCTCCAGCTCTTCCACTTTCTTGTAGGTACGTCTCACAATTATATGACGGGCCATAGTGAATAACAATTTTAACATCTTTACAATCAATACCCATCCCATAGGCAATGGTTGCTATTAGAATACGTATATACATCCATTGTCATCTCCCATGGACTTTAAAATCTCATCCTTATTAAGTTCATCACTTCTGCTGTGGAACATTTCCACAAGTCGTTTCCTTGGGTTATGACTGTCGTCCGCATAAATGCTTTCGCCCAGTTCGGTTTGAAAATAGCCATACAAGTGTGTGGTGAGTTTGATTGCAGGACAGTATATAATAGTTCTTTCATAGAAATTCTTCTGAATTTTTAAATCACTAACCATCTTTGCAAACGTCGCAGCAGGGTTGGGAGTCACGACTTTTACACCATACGAAATGTTCTGCCTTTTAGGAATGTCGACAAGCAAAGCAGGATTTTTCATTTCTAATGCTCTGATGATCTGGAGTCTTGTTTCCGTGGTGGCTGTTGCAGTGAGGGCAATGGTAATCTCTTGGCGATTGAGCGGATTTCATTTATCCAAGAAAACCACCTCCTGAATGCTCTCTCCCCCTTTTTAGCTGCATACCCCCTGCATGAACATAAAGCATTAAAATCATGTTGATTACTATACACATTGATATACATTGATGACTAATGAATGTCAAAAATCTGCACCAAATACTGCAGTGAAGTAAAGAAACATGTTTCCACAACCTATATAGATACATTTTCATGAACCATTATCTATAGTTATAAATACACAAGATGCCCATTCCTGATTCTTGTCTGCATTTGATGGAATTTAGTGTGAAAATGATTTGGTCTCGTTTCACTGCAGAGTGATTAGAGAACAAATGGAATTTTCAGTAACAATTTAGATAGAAAATGTAAGACTCCCGAAAATCTTTGCACCTTTTGAGTCTTAAATGCATGTTTTAAAGATGTCAAAGGCGTGCATGAATTCAAAAGTAAAGATTCAAAAGAACATAAGCTCTCTATGTGTGCCCATATCACAAAACCATCAGCCTGATTATCGAACTCACCAGTGTGAAATGCAGTGAGCTTCATCTACAGCGACGAGGCACAGTCTCTCCTCATACACCGCACTCGACAACATCTTCCTCCATCGATCAGAACATAAGAATGATTCCTGTGATCCAAAGAGGATTTGGCAGTCGCCCCCTTCAACAGCTTTTTTGGCCTCTTTGTCGTTTTGATCTTCGCCAATAAACTCAGCAGCAAGACCTACTGATTTACGAAATTTGACTTGATCTTGCATTAGCGAAGTCAGGGGTGAAATTACAACAGCAATGGACTTGAAAGTCGTCTCTTTCACAATGTCAATAACCATCGGAGCAGACTGGAAAATAAGTGACTTCCCTGATCCAGTAGGTTGAATTACGAAAACATCCTCACCATTTGCCAGCTTCTGTAACGCTTTCTGCTGTAAATCTTTCAGGTTTTCAAGCTTAAAACGCTCCAAAACACGATCGCATGCCACATCAAATAACACCTCTGCATCCGCCACATTGAAAATTGCTCTAGAAAAAAGAATTTATGCTGCCTGCTCAATCTGGGCAGGCAACCTTCTGATTGGTGGAAATCAACAATGGGAAATCCACGCGTCCAGCCATTTCTTCAGGGGAGGAGCGCGGGCTCATTTCCCGAACAGCAGCTGGTAATCGAGCCTACACATTTATTACATGTTGACAAACTAGGTAATACAGTGTTAAATGTTATTTCTGTTAAATTTCTCACCTTTTTCTCCAATTCAAGTAACTGTTGTTTTACTTGTTTTTCATTGTCCTCTTTTATGTTTGTGTCCTTAAGTTTTTTTCTTACTTCCTCAACCTTCTTTTTATTCCTAATAAGGAAACAAAATGCATCAACTTTTTTTGTCTGTTACAAAAAAACAATGTTGTTGTAGCCTGACATCATCATCATCATCATCATCATCATCATCATCATCATCATCATCATCATCATCGTCATCATCATAATAACAGCATTTCCACAGAGTGGCTCTTCATCTGTTATGTCACAAATAAAAATTTCCACATCACATTGATAATTCACCCTAAACAACCTAGAGTTCTCACTCAGCCAAACTAACAATCACCCTGGTAGACAATTCCAACTTTGGCTCAGCTAAAGCAACAATGTGGTGAGACATAAAGTATGTTGTATATTCAGACATGTAAGCAGTTTAAAAAACATCCTCGGAGACCCAGGGGCAGATAGTGGGGCAAGGGAAAGTTGGAACAGGTGAAAAAAAAGGGATTTTTCTTCACACACTCTTTTTTTCGCACGTTCCAACTTTCCCTAGCCCCATTATCTGCTCCTGGATCTCCAAGGGTGTTGAAAACAGAATCGTCTTCTCTCATCTCCATTACCATAACTTTCCAGCTGCTACTACCTACTGCACCCGAAGCCAGGAATACTTCAAACTACCGATTTGTAAGACAAATAGGTTTAATTAAATTAAAACACTTTTATTATGGAAAACAGTTTTAATTATTAGTAGTAATTTTAATTACATGTATTAGTATTATTAGTATTAATGTTTCCCTTTTTGTATTATATTATAGGTTATATTTTACCCTTTTTATAGTAGTTATCATATATTCATATATATTTTTAACATTTACACTGTAAAGTAGGTCCATTTCAGTCGGCCCGGGGGCTGCAATGATGTTACTTCCTAATAAAGCTATCTATCTATCTATCTACTGTTGGGATAGCATTGGAGAACAAATGTGCCCTTGTTTCATCTTATTTTAATACTTTTACTGTTGAATTAATGGTTTCAATATTTATAATATTAATATTTCAACTTACTCTTTAATCTTTGACTCAAGTGTTTCCCTTTCCTTTCTTGCTTCTTCCATTCTCTCCACTCTTGCTTGGTGTCGCCATCTGAACAGACTGGGTGTGTCAATATTTGGATGGGTGTCATCTTCATCATCACTGATCTGATAGTTTGAGGAAAAACTCAGCCATCAGTTCAGGATCAAGTGCAAGACTTCCAATACCACTCAAAAGTAAGTTATCATTTCCTTTCACAAGATGACAAGCATGTATTAAGAGAGGAAATTTGTGTCTCAAGCAATGGGGCAGTTGTCTTGGATCACCTGCCAGTTAATTAAGTAAGGCTTCTCATTTTTGCAAGAAATTAAGGAGCTTCATGACAGTTTTTTCTTTATCTTGGAGTGATCTTTTAAAATCAAAATTTGGCATAGAAGACAAGCTACCATTTCCTTCATACTACATGGTCCATCTTTTTAATGTTTAACCAAAGTTTACTTTTTCATTGGATTGCCAGCAACACCTGTTACCATAAATGGAAACACACGGCCCTGTAGATGGCAATGCATAGCAAATGGTAACATATAACTTTTTATTGTAGATAATGTCAATTAGAAACCTTGTCAGACACTTTATTACGAAACTTATTAAGAATCTGAACTACAACCTACAGAACTTTAAGGTGAACTTGGAAAAAATAGACAAGCACAACTAACAATAGACTGCCAGTAAATTACAGGTATTAGTGTGCTTGCCAAAACACAAACAGATACATGTAGAAGCAGTTGTTTCAACTACAAACCAACTTATTGAACACCAAGTAAGTGCAATTGTCATTTACAAACCTGACTGAATGGCTTATGTTACAATTCTAAGGAAGAAAAATTTTACATTTTATATCCTTTCTGGGTGATTGTTTTAGGGCAAGGTAAGTGAATTGATCCATCATTATGTACTTATTTAAGAAGGAAACACATCTTTTGTGGTAAATTACATGTACACCATCATGGATGGGTAGGAAAGAAACTGGACATGACGTTACCAATTTCCATGCACTTCCTTGCAATTTTTTTCAAGGTAGGAGTCCATCCATATCATTAATGCCTTTGAAATGGACAGGGAATTGAAAATACGCGTGATTTTTAAACCTGATTCTCAAAATTTGAATTTGTGTGGGACAAATGGCCATCCCTGGCCTCCCTATGCAAAACTTCTCCTTCCTCACAAAATCTTCTCTGTGGTCACCAGAGCAACAAATTTGGCTTTCAAAGGAACCCAGGTGAAAGACAGACTAAGGCTCGCTTGAAGCAAAAAAAATCAAAACAAAACAAAATGGGAAGCTCTGACTCGGGGCAGTCAAATAAGCAATTCTCAGTTGGCAAACCATACCACCATTAACCAAAATGAAAAGCTTCTCTTATTATAGCACAAACTTCTTTTCCTTTCAAAATAAAAGGTAAATTCTTCCCTTTTTCTAACATCCCATTAAAAAAAATTTTCTCTTCCGACTTAAACTCATAGTTCTTGGCTAACTTCCCATGACAACAGAAAAAAAATGCAAGCCAGTTAATGAAACGATTTATTAACCGACGAAGTCGAGTTAGAGCAGTCATGTCAAGAGCGTCGACTGGTTTGGTCGGTCAAAACACGTCGTGTAAGGCTCACAAGGTGTGTATTTCACTATGGCCCACGGGATGGGATGAGGTATTCTGCAGTTAAGCCCATCGATTAGTACACACACGCACGCACGATAGGACAAGGGTACACATAAAAAGTATCGTACACATGTAGATATAGAAGGACACTTCCGCCGAGCAGTGTTGGTTTTGACCCGACTGAAATATCTGTGCAATACTAGTGAAAGAAAGCAAGGAGGACTGATAATAACAGGAGGTGAAGTCCAGTGGCACTGTTGATGCTGGTGGGACCAAAGTGTTGCTGAGACATCGTAAGGATAGAATCATTCTCAGTAAAGGGTTTGAAAGGAAAATTCTGGTGTATGTTGTTGTGGTTATGTATATTACTTGAAAATGTCTAGCTGCCAACGTTAAGAAAGGTTATTGGCAGGTGGGAAATGAATTACGACACGAGGCTGGATCTTCTTGGATAGTATACTATAAGTGGCACAGAAGGATATACCAGATAGTCTTTTTAATTTTTCTGCTTTACTTTAGATTTTGAACCGATTTGTTCGATTTTAGAGTTCGAGACACTGACTTGCTGACTGCGGAAGAGGAAACCAGATTTAACGATTACGTCATAAGAAATGCTTTAACGTGTTTGAGATAAAGCGACGACTTCGCTTTTTACTAATTTCTCCAGATCGATAATCATGTTTGTATAGTGCCATATTCACAACAGTATATAAATGCTTCGCTTACAACTCTTGATAATGGCATGTTCAGTTGTGGATTCAACAAAACATTCAAAGCGATAAGACAGATCATCTGAGTCATCTGATTTTAAACATTACGTCATTCGGTAACGCAAAAGACAAAATACTGTCACAATTTTTGTCACGCCGGTTAGCACGTTGAGATTCTGACGATGTGTTTGTCTTTATCGATTATCATGTTTTTATAGTGCCCTATTCACAACAGTATATAAATACATTGCTCACAACTCTTGGTAAAAGCATGTTCAGTTGTGGACAAATGTATATCAACATTTAATTTTTTAGTTTAATTCAACAAAATTAAATATTCAAAGGGATAAGACAGATGAACTGAGTCATCAGATTTTAAACATAACGTCATTCAGTAACGCAAAGGGCAAAATACTGTCACAATTTTCATTACGCCAGTTAGCACGTTGAACCAAGTAAAAACATTTGTCGAGGGTGGAGTGGGTCAAAACGACTGGTAAATGCCTATAATGCGCTTTCTTGTAACCTGTACGATAGAGCATAGCAATGATTTATTTCGTATTTGCATTCACAATTTGGCTTAAGGAGCCCTTGACATAATTAAAGGAAACTGTGTACAAAGTGTGGTTCCCAGGTATGGGGAAAAGTTCAATTCTTTTGGGCTGTTACGGTGCCCATACTGATCAATCGTGAAGATGCGGTTACTTTTATATTGGGAAATTTGTCGCCCATTTTTTGAAATGTGTCTGTTTTGAGAATTTTTGTTCCGGGTTTTGAGGAAGACCGACCAAAAGACAGCGAAAAATGATCTTGAGTGAAGAATGCATAGTCTGTGGAGCTATGTTTGGCGAGGAGAGGGTGAATAATTCAGTTGACCTCCTTTCCAGGGTATTGGTCGCCTTTTCAGTTGGTCAAATTTAAGCGTTAGTTACAGTTACACACTTTTACTGCAACTTGCTGTTACAGATGCTTGAATGTTATTGAAGCTGCAGTCACGCACGGCTCGCTTCCTTTCTTTTCGAGAGGAACCAACACTTCGTCGGTTCTGCACGCATTGCGGGCCTATGTTTTTACTAGCTGTCATAGTTGGTGGCAGTTTTGCATGACCGGTATGCTCCAACGAAATTGTACATGACGTGCAGACAAAAAAAATCAAAAAAAGGAAAATTCAACTTACGACCACCACCAGGCCTTAGGCCAGCCTGATTCAGAGTTTTCCATTTTGTTTTGTTAAATTGTATTTTTGAGCCAAGTGAGCCTCAGTCTATGCGTCTTTTACCTGGGTTCCTTTGAAGGTCAAACTTGTGACTAGGGTGCCCAAAGAGAAGATTTTGCCACAGAACAAAAGTTTCGTGTAGGGTGGCCAGGGCGGCAGTTTGTTGCACGTGAATTTAAAGTTTAATGGGAAAATGCATTCTTTGCATTCCTTTGAGTCTGGATTTCTTGTAAAGAAAGCACGAGAGAAAGCAAATTGATTGTCATGTTCAAAAGTTTATCCTCGATTCTAAAGGTCTATCCATGATCGAATCTGTTCTAGATTTGGCCAAACTTTCTTCAAAGACTTTTTTTCGAGGGCCAAGATTTTTTTGTGTGAGCAAGTAGGGCAAATTGCAATTTTTTTGGCCAAATGTTCAACAAAATAGGGTAATCTGCGGGTCGTCTAGTTGCATGCCTTGTTCTCTTTCTTTACTTTTGGACGAGTCCGACCATCATTCTGAACACACCACTTTCCTTAAATCGCCAAAGTAAACACAGGAAAACAAAAAAAGCGAAAAAAACATGTCAGCAATTTCACGAGTTTTATTTCATTTTCCTCAGTTTTAAAAGCCCTGAATTTTGCCTTTACTTTTGCTAGTTACCTCTAGTTTGATAAACCGATACAGCCATTATAAATGCACAGCCCATCGCACAAACATACACTGTGGGATGATAAGCCTGTGCTGCAAGAACATCCGGTTGATTTGATTGAAATTAGGTTAACTTAGGTGATGGTGGGGGCGCGGTGGTGTAGTGGTTAGCGCGTTGGACTTCAGATCTGAAGGTCAGTGGTTTGACATCCAGTCCCTGCCATCGTGTTGTTTCCTTAGACAAGAAACTTTACCCCACATCGTCTCTCTCCACCCAGGTGTATAAATGGGTACCGGTAACATACTGCTGGAGGTAACCCTGCGATGGACTAGCATCCCATTCAGGGGGGAGTAGCAATACTCTCAGTTGCTTCATGCTACAGAAACTGGGGTAAGCTCCGCCCGTGTGAGCCTCCTTGGCTCATGTGCGACTTTACCTTACCTTACCCTAACTTAGGTGACATTCTAGATATGTGTATAATAGCTGCCAGGCAAATCCAACAGAAGAGTGGACATTAACATAACATTGTGTGTGTAAGCTCATTGCACAGTATACATCTTGGAATAATTGTTTTCCCATCTCTAAGACATAACCCTACATATACTGTAACAACCCTACCTTCAATCATTCATGACTTTATTATTTTAATACTTTAGATATTTTACACGCTTTTATCCTAAAAATTGTACTGAATTGATATCGCAGGTCCACATCACCCTCTGGCTGGCCCTAAGTTTAAGCTTTGCTAAGCTAAATACATCGGGTAAACTCAATTTAAGAGGTCATAACAACAAAAAGAGCTGCGTTGAACAAAAAAGGTAAAAAATACCAACCTCAATGTGATCCCATTTACTGTAATCCACCATACTTTTGATTCGATTTGAAGAGACAAACGAGGAAGAATAACCCACTGTGTCTTTTCAAAATATGGCGAACTTTCAACAAGGAGTGAGTAATCACACGAAAATAGACTGGTAACTAAATTTCCATTCAATTGCCGCTGGTTAAAGAGAATGCAGGCTGTGCTTACGACTTCGGGGTGGTCGCTTAGCCGGAAAACATGATCGACGGATTTTGAAACAACGATGGGACGACCGATGGGACAGGGTAAAGACGTGCGAAATTGGACTTGTAAAGATGTGGGTTTGTGGCTACAAAGAAAGGGTTTTACCGACTATGCGGACCTGTTCAGGAACGATCATAAGATAGACGGTAAAGCTCTTCTCGCACTCAACGAAGATGATCTCAGAAATCCACCGCTGGAGTTAAAAATTCTCGGAGATATCAAGCGGCTTTGGCTTGCGGTAGAAGTACTTCAAAAGCAACACCACCGGCCGAGTTCGCTTTTGTCTAATGGCTACGTTAAACGAAAGGACATTGATCAGATTGATACCTTTGAAAGGACGGCGGCCACCTCAGCAGCATGGCTTCAAGAGGATATCGATTCTGATGACGACAGAGTAGACTTCATCCATGTACTATTTTCAAACATTTCCGAAACAGGGCGGACTTTGATCAGTGTTCTCTACGCTTTCACTGTTTTCTTTGTCTCTTCCTTTGTGATGGTTTTCGTCCACGATCGTGTGCCAGACATGAAGAAATATCCTCCCCTGCCTGATATAGTTTTGGATAACGTGCCTCTGATACCGTGGGCGTTTAAAATGTGCGAGGTTACCGCGCTCATTCTTTGTGTCGTTTTAGCCATTGTCTTGTTCTTCCACAAGCACAGAGTTATTGTCATACGCCGAATGGCCGGTTTGTGTGGTACAGTGTTCCTTCTTCGTTGTGTTACAATGTTTGTTACTTCGCTTAGTGTTCCTGGGATTCATTTGGAATGCTCTGGAAAGGTATTCAGTTTTCATACACGTGACAAAAAAAATCCTGTTCCATGTCTGACACATTTACTGTACGTTATGGGGGTAATGTGGAATTTTCGAGCTGCACGAATTTTCAATCTGCTTGCAGGAATTAAAGCGATTGAGTGTAATAGAAATTTTACTGCGTTATGTGTATTATAGATTGTTTGTAAAATTAACTGTGGTGGTGTGTTTTTTGCAAAACATTAATCATTAACAGTGGTAAGATTTTGCAGTTGAGGATGTCAAAACTGCATTATTTCATCGTGTTGAATGTTCCTTATTTCTTTTCCCTGTCAACTACTCTGCTATCATTATGCCTCAGTAATTCTGTACATCTCAAAATGGTTTGGCACACTCATATTATTATTGCAAAGAAAATTTTGTAGTCATATTGAGCTTGCAGTGTCTTGGAAAACTGAACTTCCACACACAAGCCCATTTTTTCCATTGAAGGGTTCTTCATGCCAACAGTTACAGAACAAGATGCAAATTTGGCATTATTATTTGTTGAAATTTGCATTTTAATAGAATTTATGATGCCTCCACACATACTTGTATATTTATACATTTTTTCAATAGCTTTTCTATTTTTTTGTTTTTTTTTTTGTTTTAATGGTGATAGCCAATCTCCTGTGCTTTGAGGTTTAGGATTGTTCTATCTAGTGCACAGTTTGGGACTGGCATAAGCTATACATGCAGATTTAATGAGGTGTTCTCATTCATAAATTTCATCATTTTAACTGCACAGAACCCTCATAACAGTGTACTGCTAAACACCTTCCTGAGCAATCTTAGAAACTACTCTAGATCTGTAGTAAGTTCAAACAAAGTGTAGTACATAACCGGCAGATAACCACTGTCAATTTCCTGCAAATATGAAATAATTTCAACAAAAACATATGGTTGCTCATTTTCCAAACTTACTTTACTTAACTTACTTTACTTCCAAACTTTACTTTGAAAAAGATCAAAAAGATATTTGAATCAAGTAAGTTTTTTGCTTCCATCAAAGCAAGTGTCCAAAGTAATTTCATCACAAGTGAAGAAATAGGCTTGATTTCTGCCGCTCCCTCAAGTCTGGTCTTTGTTACTCCCTGCGAGGAGACTTAAGGGAGGAGGGCGGGCTCATTTCCTGAACAACGGCTGGTAATCGAGCGTAGTGAAGAAACCTCTTAGACTTAAGGTACCGTGTAGAAAATGTGGATACTGAAGCTCTTATGTTTCTCTCTTTAGCTGTATGGTGACACTTGGGCAAAGATACAAAGAGCATTTGTGATCTTGTTTGGTTTTGGTCTTTCGGTGAACGGTGTACGGACTTGTGGCGACTACATGTTCAGTGGCCATACAGTTTCCATCACTCTGCTGAATTTCTTTATCACTGAATGTAAGTGCAAGACATAGTATTACAAGCATCATTCAGTTCAGTTTAAGGTGGCTAGACCCGGTTTTTCACCAACCATACCTACTCTCTTTGAAGGCGAAATACAAAGATGCCTCAAACGAAACAGGAAATCAAGTTAAACCTATTTGTAGGGTATAGATTGAAGTTTTAAAAAAGTGGGTTTTTTTCGAGATCGACGTAGCCATAGCAACACGGTGACATCATTGCTATTTTTACTTTTCCTTAATTTGTAAGAAATCCAGACATTCGTTTTTAAAGCTATTTATAGGACTTGTAGTTCGTATAATTGTTGTTCAGTTGTACCGATTTTAAACATTTTTTATGAGAGCGTTTTCGAGAAATTATTGATTGAAGTTTTTAGCTGCTGCTAACAAATGAATCCTAAACAATTCTTTTCTCATTCTCGTTATTGGAAATCAGATAAAGCAATTTCTTTCATCTATTCCTGCAGGATAGCTGAAATCTCTAGAAACAATTTGAGGCCAAAGTTTTCTTTCCACATTCACGATAAATGTCAGTTTGAGGAACGCGAAAAGAATTGTTTATGATTTGTTTGTTAGCAGGAGCTAATTACTTCTCGAAAACGCTGTCTTAAAAAATGTTTAAAATCGGTACAACAGAAGACAATTATGTGAACTACAAATCCTGTAAATAGCTTTAAAAACGAATATCTGGATTTCCTATAAATTAAAGAAAAGGAAAAATAGCAATGACATCACCGTGTTGCTATGGCTATGCCGACCTTGAAAAAAAAACTACTTTTTTTAAACCTCAATCTATACCCTACAAATAGGTGTAACTCCATTTCCTGTCTCGTTGTGGCATCTTTGTATTTCGTGTTCAAAGAGAGAAGGTATGGCTAGTGAAAAACTGGGTCTAGCCACCTTAAAGACTCTCTGTCGACTGCAATGCAATGCGCGCGTTTGTTTATGTTTTGATTCCTTTGGGGAGAGAACATTGTGAGAAAATGGCTAGATTTGAGCCCTTTAGCAGCCAAGAAAGGAAATGGAGGTGTTCACTTCGTTAGGTGTATACATTTTGTCAATAGAAAGAGCTAAATTTTATGGTTTATAAGTCTTGCAGATGACTGTAATAAAATACGATTCATCGTAGACTGTCATTACAAGTCACGCAGTCAGAGAAATATTTTCAAATTGACATAGCGCATTTGGTTTTTAGTGTATCGGGTCATGAGTTCGCTCATTCATTTATGTTCAACAGCACTTATACCTTAATATACCCCACTTTAAAATGTCGAAAGGTGTGTAGAGTAAAAGCAATTAACATTACTTTATTTTATCACTAACGGTTGCAAAACCGCGATTTGTCACCCGCGGGGTGTGTTGAATACTCAGTCACGTCCGATCTACAGAAACATTTATTACTGTAGTCAGTTTGATATTCACTCACATTCAGTTCCACATAACCATAAGAATTCTGTTATTTTTCCCTATCAACTCACTGGATCGTCCATAGTCACATTATTCTGATATGAGGTAAAAATAAAAAACTTTCCGCGTGGTCTTGCTTGTCGGTTGAGAGCTGTGCGAAGCATTGAGTGTCCGAATGTCGCTTTTGTGACCCGAAGAATAAAACATTTTTTAAATCAACACTACTCCAATAGTTCCCTGATAAATTTCATAGCTCCATAAGAAAATCTCTATTCATTCTACGGAAGGATGACTTGGATGAAGGCAGATTTCCACAGCCTTCAAATGCCAACGCAAAACTTTGGGGTTTCGTGGTCCACGAAACCTCCGTTTAGGCGCTCGTTGCATTGTGGTCGACAGAGAGTCTTTAAGTGAATCTACCTCTGGAGACAGAAGTACATGTTTGAAGACATTACAGTGTAGGTTCCCATCTAAATTGCTTTTACTGGTATCCACTGGTAAGCCTGAGAGGAGAGAGATATTTAGGTGGATTATTAAGTTTCTTGTCAAAGATATTTATCATAACTACATGTCAGGATGACTCACCTTGGACCACTGACTCTTCAATCTTACCATAACTGTTAAAAGCCCAACGTGCTAGGCAAAACTGTCAAAAATTGCAGCAGTGAAGTAGTAATGGTGAAGTAGCCTTCTGAAACGTTGTTTTTATTCAGAATACAGGAGTAATAAGCTGCCAGTTTACACTGTGCAACAAATGTGTTTGTGGTGATGAGGTGAATTTGTTTAAGGTTAGGTAGGTAAAGATTAAAGGTTGTTAATGTATCATATCATAGATAAATAATAATAATAACAATAATAATAGTAATAATAATAATAGCACATTTATGTAGGGCTGCTTCTACTAAGTATCCAGCAGCGCTTAAGAATCTTGTAGCTAAAACATTCCAATTAAAAAATTATAAAATGGTAGTTAAAATTCTAAAATAAGTCAATTTAAAATATTATATTAATGCACAAGTTTTTTTTAAAAAAGTATCATCTGGCAGATCATTCCACAGTGTTGGTGCAATAAAAGAAAAAACTCTATCGCCATAGGAACTGAGCTTACATCTAGGAACAGAAAGTAGCAATGTTCAATGTTAGGGTCAGTGGTCCTCTGTTGCGTTGTCTCCCTAGCCTCTTTTGGCCTTTACCTTTAACGAAAGAAATCCAGAGACTTGTAATATTCAACCAGAATACATGTACAAACGATTCGGATTTTTGCTTGCAGAAACATGTTTTTAACCAGGATATTGTTTTTTTTTTGTTTCAGATACACCTGCTCACATGTACTACCTTCACACATGTTGCTGGGTCCTGAACATGTTTGGAATATTCTTTATCCTAGCTGCACATGAACACTATTCCATTGATGTGGTGATTGCCTTCTACATCTCATCACGTTTGTTCCTTTATTACCACACTCTAGCTAACACACGGGCATTGAAGTGCATTGATAGTAAGAGAACACGTGTGTGGTTTCCTTTGTTTTGGTTCTTTGAAGAAAAGGTGTCAGGCAAAGTGCCTAATGAGTATGAATGGCCTCTTAAGTGGCCCAGCTTTTTATGTCCAAAATCAAAGTCTCAGTAACAGATCTTAGTTGATAATTTTTATGTTGACAGTGACTTCATTATCGTAATAGACAGGGAAAGTGGACATCTCGTTAGATATCAAATTTGATTTAAGATGCAAAACCTAGCAAGTATGAATGCTAAAGAGGATGTTTTTATCATCTCAAATGTGTCCATTTAGCCCTTGTTTAGACGGGATTGTCAGATAAAAAAACTTCTTTGAGTGCTGTTTGTATTCAGAAGCTCGATCTAAAAACTAAAAGTTATTTAATTTCTTGAGGGCTCCTTCTTGTAATCTGGACCACTTAACAAAAACACGTTAATCATATTTCAGAGCTTTAGCAAAGACCTATCTAATGTAAGTGAGCTTGTGTTATTATGTAATTGTATTGTTGTCACCAACTGATTTACTGGCCAACAGAGTGCAATGTGCCTGATCCTTCTTGTCGTAGTGGACCTTTGTGAAGTACGTATTACTCTTATGTTAAAATTTGGACATGAAAGCTCACTCCTTTCTGTGGCCATTTGCTAAATGTGTTACATATGGCATTTGAAATGACTGAATAGATTTTCAAGATTACATGAATGTGAAAATGCAAATAGAAACAAGTACAATATTTTTAATGAGAATAGCTTATCATAATGGGTGTTTTAATCAGAATTAACAATAATTATTGACAGAGGTTTTTCTGTAATATGATCGCAGCACTTACACGCGCGTAAAATGCGTGCAATATGGCGGATTTACGCGCAAAATACACGCAAATTACACGCAAGAAACACGCGAGTAAAATTTTACACGGGCTATTACACGCACCTCAATTACACGTGAATTGCGTGTATTTTGGCAAGGGATGAAACCTTTTGTTATTCATACACGCAAAGTGCGTGTATTTCTTCACAAAGGAAAGTACAGGTGCCACAGTAGACTGCAAGAAGTCCCTCTGGATTGTCGGGCAGCAAACAAAATTATTCGAGGAAGCGAACAGCTGTCACGATCAACAGTAAAGTGAAACAAGTTATTGCTAGAAAAAAGAAGACAAACCAGTTTAACTCGGCTTAACATGATTATTTTGTGAGGTGTTTTAAAATTTACTGAGGCCATATGCTGAACAAATTTGCTGTCTTCGGTTCGAAATGTGAACAAGTTGACAAAACGAATTTTCCGTGCGGTGTTGAACGTAAGAACGCGAAAACTTCTAAATCAGTTCTTTCCCAAACCACAGTCTTAAATTAGAAACTTAAGCTTAAATTTGCAATCTGTTTTGTTGACAGTCCGCACATTTACAAAACAACAAAGAATGGGAACTTCTTTGGAGAGCAGAAAACATTCTGAGGTTGACCATTTCTCAATCAGGGTAAAATTGTTACAGACATGTACTGTTTTGCAACCATGCGTGAAATTGGCGCCGCTTATACGAAAAAGAGAAACTTCGCTCGTAGTAAAGTATCCGAAAAATTCTCGGCGCATCGTGGAAATCTTTATCACCAATTGTGCCTTCAAGAGTAATAATTTTTACTGCTTCAATCATCTTTATACGCTTTGTGAAATGCGAGATATCACTTCTTTGAAAACCTGCTGCAAAGCTATGCAAATCAACGCGGCAAGTTGTCGGTCGCTGCTTTTGAAATCTTATCAAACTCGTAATTCATGGTCATGTGTCGAATACAAATTTCTTTGATCGTTTTGCGCAAATGCTATTCTCTAGATACCAGAAAAGGGGTTTTAGTCCCTTTTTCATCGAGATACACGTAGATTTGTTGCGTTACGTACCGTGTGACGCTCATTGAAAAGGTCAGATTCCACGCTTTATGCAAATGTATGCGCTTTTGAACTTCGGACTGTGTTCGCTATGTCGTTGGACGATATTCGCTAGTTCTTACAAATTCTTTTACAGTTGTCTTTTAATTTGAGTTTCAATATGAGCTTCATTTACTATTTCAATTCAAAACGAAGGATAAAGTGCGCGAAAGAAAAGATCGATTTGTACCCACATTGCTCGCGCAATTTATTTTGAGACTAACAGTATGCAAATTTAGTCCACTGAGAACTATTCAAATAATCCCTGGAAAAACGCTTGTTATTTTACTCTAACTCTCTCTCTAACATTATGACCTTCGATTTTTAGTATAAGTTTCATTCAATAGTTTCCCTTTTGACGGCAGGTTTGAGTCTGGCAAATTCTGACAATTTTAGCTTCGTTGTTCGCTTTCCATCTCAAGTTCTGAAAATTTTAGCTTCGTTGTTTACGTTCCATCTCAATTCTGAAAACTTCACTTCGTTGTTTACGTTCCATTCGGGACGCAACCCTCGACACCAAATAGTCATGTTTTCTCTGCTTTCTTGTTCATGTTGATAAAAACTGTTGTGGCGTCTGAAGTTATTATTTAGGATGCTCAATTCAAGTTACAGAAATAAAATTTACGTTCACTAGACAAGAGCGCGAATAGCCTCGGACATTCCTGCCAACAATGTACACGGAACTTGTGTTGTTTATCTATACACGCACGTTATGAGCTTGTCTCCAACCTTTGCGTGTAAATTTTAGCTAATTTTACTCGCACTTTGCGTGTAAATTTTACTCGCACTTTGTGTGGATTTTTTTACACGCGTGTTTTGCGCGTGTAATTTGCGTGTATTTTGCGTGGAAATTGCGTGCAATATGGCGTCTTTACACGCATGAAACGCGCGTGTAATGCTGCCATCCCTTTGGCCAGTACTGTACAATGTCTGTATAAAATAGGTACCTTATTCATAGGGATTCAATGTGATTTATTGAATAATTTTATGAGTTTCTGCATAAATAATTTATTGTTATTCAGTGTAAGAAATTTCCATTTTTAATATATTTCTCTTTACAGGATTTAATTACAGGATATTTTAACAATTATTGAAAATAGGGTGTTAAAATACTAAAACGTATTGGAACAATGGACAAGGGATTTTCTTTTCATAAGAATAAGAATTCTTCGAGAGTCACTATATAAAGCAATAATATTTAGGGTTTTATGTAATATATGGAATTGAAATAATATATTTTGTGGATGGACATTGATTTCACTTGATGAAAGATTATAAAATAAAATTATTATAACTCTCTGGCAGCTATATTGTCTGCAAATGATTCATTGAGGGGCTGACGTTCCGTGAAAAAGAAATACTGAAAAATAAAAGACATTACTAGAGATTGTTCAATGCAATACCATAAGGCCTGGGCCTAAACAACTTTGTTAGGGTTTTGTTTTGTTTTTTGTTTTGTCTTTTTCTTTGAATTTGTTTTATTTATTTTTTTGCTGAATTAACCTTTTGTCATTATCATGAATTCTGCAGGATTATTATTTCAGAAATTTATACTGCAATGGTTTGACTTCATAAAGGCTCAAGGGTATGCAGTCCTGTCCTATATTTTATTGTTGGGTTTCCCATTTATTATCACGCCCGTGATGTGTTATAACTGCAGAATCATAGCTGATGACGAGTTTTCAAAACTGTGATTCTTGATACGTGGTAGTACTTCCACGAATATGTCCCAAGCTTTCGTTTCTGCTAAATAAACTGAAATCCTAGGGCTTTCAAGATTATGCCACCAGGGATAATCTGCGGAGCTATTTTTGTGATCGTCACCACCGAGTAAGGATTGGAATCCTGACGCGAGATCGTGGAGGTTGGTAAGCCCCAGGATCACTCCTGTGGAACATTTTCCAAAACGATCTTACAGTGTATACGCAATCAGTGCATGTACGCGAATGGCCATCAAATCTACGAAAAAAGAAAAAATCTGAATATAGTGATTTCCAGGCTTCCTGAAAGTGCAGCTGTACCGAGTTTAATCGTGTGGAGGGTGACTTGAAAAAAAGATGTCCTAGAGACGACGAACACCTCAAATACATCAACGTAGATGATGCATGCACAGTTAATATAACGGTCATTCGTGTCAGAAAACTCTTAGACACAACGATAGACAACAGGGTCTTTGCTATCTATCCTGCTATCGAGAGGACAAGCGTTGTCGATAAAAAGGCACAATTTTTATTGCGTGGTTGCTATAGCAACTACGAGACATTGTAGTGGAGTTGAGCACATTCCTGTGGTTACTTTGTGAGCTGTCGTGTAGATTCTCTGATGTTCAAGAGATCTTCGGTATTCCCAAGAGAGGAACTTGCTGAGTTGGGGATATTTTCGTTATTTTTAAAGGTCCTGATGTGTCAGCTAGGGTGTGAAGTCTAGGATTCCTGCTGTTTAGGGTGATGACTTGTGTTGTTTAGCGACGACTTCGCGCTCAGTTAAAGGGACACTGTCACGAATTGCCATGCGCGAAAAATACCCACTTCCGGTCGCGCCGATGAACTTCAAAATATTTACCCACTCTTTGTGTATTTTGGGGGGAATCAAATATTCGTTTTCGCCCAGAGTTTCTGCGTTTTCCACTGTGACCGCCGCCACTTGTCCACGCATTTTGAATTTGGCACTTCAAACTTGAAAAATGTTTTGGTTCGAGTAACTGGCGCGTACAGCATATGTAGTAGTGTCCCTTTAACATGTTGCAGCAAACTGTTAAAGTGCACCTAACCCCAAAAATTTTTTCCCTGTCAAATAAGTTCTGTTATCATTTGGAGCATTTCGTCACAAAAAGTTTTTGATTTGGTTTAATCCATGATTTTCTGTGCGTGGTTGAAGTACAGAAAATCGGGCAAAAATAGACACCATTTTGGTTCAGGGTCGAGCAGTGAGGGCATGGGACTAGTCACCTTGTGACGTCAAATCAAGAGCTCGCACTCTCGCGCTACATGTATCTCTATCGGAGCTACAATGTATATTTCCCTTGAACTCTCGAAGATGTACAGAAAACTGTCGACCGTTCGTATTGCTCCGAGACGTAGTACCCAAAGAAACGAATCACAAGACATATTACTACATAATACGGCATTTTTTGACGACGAGCGACCAGAGGGGAAGAGACGAAATGAGTGGATTTTGTAAAGCAATAGCGAGCAAAGCAGCAGACTTCCAAGCACTCGAAACTATGCTCGATGCATTTCAAGCAAAGATTTGTTGT
Organism: Siderastrea radians; assembly: GCA_964017195.1. NCBI lineage: Eukaryota > Metazoa > Cnidaria > Anthozoa > Scleractinia > Rhizangiidae > Siderastrea > Siderastrea radians. Next base: position 119,365 of record OZ024887.1, on the reverse strand, counting down.
CGCAGAAGAAGGTATCCGATCAAACGATAGCTTTTTGTGTATTTCCAATGATTCAACGGCCGATTAACCACAGAATACCCTGCACATTAACTATTTTTTGTGGAGCCCTCTACGCGATACGAGTGCGCAGAAAATTATTACCTTTGCGAATTATTCACGTTGGCTACACGGTAAGCGCTAAATAATCACATGGAAGCGGTGCCCAAAACAGCCTAGGGTTTAAAATCAAACACCGTATTTAAAGAAAGTCCTCCTTTTGCAGAAACGAACGCGCGTTTTCCACAATAACAAACCATTGCCATTATTCCTTATTCTAGTCTATGAACGTGCCTCGCTATAAGAATTTTATCTTGGGTCATTTTAAATCACTCGAGCGAGCATAACAAAACATTACTGTGCAGAGATCCCTGGTTCATATCCTCCGTTGAAGTAGATTGTAAGCAGTCTTTTTCTTCTTTTATTACCATTTTTTTGTGCGAAAAAAGGCAGCAAGAAGATCGAAGTGCGAGCGATGAGCGGCGAAGCCTCTAGTCGCGAGTTAGTAGCAAGGGCCGGTTGATTTACATCATTTGTACATTTCCGCTTGCGCGTAAGAACTAAGGAAACGGTTCGCAGGTTGAAGCGAGAAAACGACTGGTAAGATAATCTCAATTGAACCGATACTAACAAACTGTCGTGCTTATAATTCTCGTCAATGTCCTTTAGAAAATAGTTGCCTTCCTGATTCACTAGAGTTATAAATTGTTGTTATTGTTAATGCTGGTTACAGAAATGGACAAGACGTAAGTAATATCGCAGTTTCCACATTTACTTCTATGTAAAATAAATAAATGAAGAAAGGAATGCTTTATTAAAATCTCCATTTCTATAAGAAATTCCCTCAGCTTGAATATAAATCTCAAATGCGAGAAGCGGAGAGCAGGAAAACCAAGACCAAACGTGAAGACCGAACGTGTGAAATAAAATATGTAAACACTCACGGGCGAAGCTCATCATTCCGGCTTCTTCGCGGCCCTCCAAGGCCAATCGTTGCTTTATTTGCTGTTCCAGTTCTTAGTTTGCCTTTATTTCCTCTTTGCATTGAGCGATTCATTCTTCGTTGGTTAGCGGTTTATTAGCAGATGTGGCCAGAACGGCACTTTCTTCATCATTTGTCGGTGTACTGTCGACTTCATGTTCCCCACCTATCTCTTATTCAGGAACTAAAATTCATCTACAAATCAGCAGAATCCGCGTAGCTCGTCTCAGTATCTGCTTTGGATTACCACATTGGAATTTAGGTCATACTATGACTTTGTTCGAATTAGCTAGAAGGTCAGAAGGCTTCGATCAACAGATAAAGTCAGAGAAATACAGCTGAAAAAGTAAAAACTAAGCGAAGTGGAATTCTTGGTTCTTGATCTGACCTCACAACTACGGCTCGCCCCAGGTTCCTCTTACTCGGACTTGAAGCAAATTTTTGTTGAGTTCAACAGGGCACAGAAAATCGAGAACTTAACCAAATCAAAAAATTTTTGCGAAGAAATGTTCCAGATGATAACAGAATTTATTTAGCCGAAAAACAATTTTAGGGGTTAGAATAGGTTTTTGTCAGGAGCATATCGTGTTACAATTCTGTTTTTATTTGGTTTTGTTGTGGGTTTGCAAGGCGAGCTATTTCGTAATCGAGTTGTGTGATATAATTTTATTTTGGCACAGTCCATGTTTGGGCTTGTAAGTGTGCAAAGCTGAAGTTTTCTGTGTTCGCGATCATGTTAGTTTGTGTTTGGTGAATCAGAAAGATAAAAAATATGATAATAACAAGGCCTTTAGTATATTTAAACCAGCCGTGGCCTGGGGAAAATATTTTCTTATACTTGTCTTTGTTGTGATACAGATAATTTTTCCGAGAAAACAACAACAACAAAATACACTATAAGTTATCAAAATAGGACTATGTACAATATTTGCAAATAGGGGCGATTGTTATCTAAGAGATACATGGAAAGGATTGGACAATTCAGCGCATTTCAGCCAGTTTTTATTTGCAAATAGATTCCTTTTCGTCGAAAAAGTATCTGTTGGGATACAACGTAAAATCCTTTTCTAATCAATCGTGAAAAATGGAGCTGTGCATGTGACCTGAGCTTCCTTCGGTTGGCTCATTTTCCAGCAAAAATGGCCACGTGGTCCATCATGAAGTCTTTAATTTTCCGCGTTTTCCTTACCTCTCAGTCAAGAACATGGTGGAAGGATGCAGTTCTGGTAAGCAAGGAAATCCCATAGTTTGCTTGTTATTTGGGTCCATATGCCCTTGAAAACCAAGAGAAGTAAGCTGAAATCGCTTTTGTTGCAGGTGCGGTTCGACAGTCTTGTGGGCATGTACTGGAAGGTATATCGGATAGATCAAAGGACCCTTGACGGAGAGAGGTTTCACGTTTTGGTTCCAGATTTTGCATGCAGTGGTACCGGTGTCACAGCGGAACCCTAACCCTAACCCTAACCCTAACCCTAACCTCCCCCCTCCTCCCTGTATACCTGAAGGAAATACCGTGTTTAAATAAAGTTACCTTACCTTACCTTACCTTACCTTACCCCTCGCGGATTTCAGCATTAGAATTTTTTTTCTAATCGGAAGAATGTCTTCATTATGGTAGACGTTTCACTCCGTTATCTCCCATACACATTTTTTTTCAAGTACAATATGGATTTTTAAAAAAATCAGGAAAAGACGAAAACGGAAAGCAAAAGGTAAATATTTTAACTAACTGAATTCTTAGATACCAATCCATGATCAAGGTACCATAAGTTCTTCTGTCCATACGATGAGCGAAGTTAAACCCTGTTCGGCGGGGTTAGTACGCCCGAGAACTTCATGTCGCCGACGCGGTTTGACTTTTACCTCAGCTAGTTCGCAAATAAAGTTCATTCTTAAAAAAGCGTTCTTTTGGTACAATACAGGTTCCGATCAATGAGATATTTAGCTCATCATTTATTCCCGTCCGAGCTTATTCGCTTTTAATATTACGCAGGTTGTTTTGCGTAGTCCGATCAAAACTGTTCTACTTCTCAATTAGTAAACAAACTTTCCTATTAGGACGCAAAAAAAAATGCAAACATTTTGACCATATTAAATACATTTTCATAGATTTCTTCGAACTTCTACTATAGTATAATACGAAACCAGACGTATTTCCAGCTGTCTTACCTCTCACTTTTCCCCTGCTCTGCTAGTCTGTAGTTTTCATTCTGCATTCTACCCCTAGTCTGCGGTCTTTATTCTCCCGTTATTCTGCATTTTAACCTTAGTCTGCAGTCTGCTTTTTACCCTTAGTCTGCATTTTACCCCTGGTCCGCAGTCTGCAGTCCGCAGTCTGCGTCTTACACTGACTGGTTGAGAGATCAAACGAAGATATTTTTTTGAAATCAAAAACTCTTTTGAGAAATCAAACGGACACATTTTGAAAATCAAAGACTCATCTGGGAAATCAAAAATGAAACAAAATAAATAAAAATAAAAATTTCATTTGGGAAATCAAAAGTGGCACAAAGCAAATCAAAGGGAGACAAGACAAGAATCAAAACAAATATTTTTTTAGTGATACTTCTCCAACACCGTAACGATACCTTTTTCGACCAAAAGGAATCTATTTCCAAATAAATCGCAAAAAAAACATAAAAAATAAAAATAAATAAAAAAACAAGACAGCCCTACCCCGACCCCGAGTCGGCGTTTTACTGACACCCGACTAAACTAGCGATCAAGTTCCATACAACTCCTTATATTTTGCCACTAAAGTGGACTTCTCGTGATCCTGGTTATCCTGTGCAACAACCACGAGATCTCGTCCGTGGGACGGTTATTCCTTGTTATTCACAACTCACACATATTCGCCGAATTAAGTGTATAAAAAGACAGGTAGCAAAAGCTTTATTTATGACTGGAAATCAATAAAATTGTATGAAATAAACAGTGTTTCTTTGTTGATATCTTACTGTTTTTGTTATTTGGGCCAATGGTTCGCTCTCCGAGCGAGAATAAACGTCTTTCTAATTTTTGCTCCAATTAGTATTGTAATATTATGCAAGGTTGCACACTAATCTGCCATTTCACCCGCACAAAAGCATACCTCTTTTCACTAACTGAGCTATATTTCTTGAAATGCGCCATTTCCACTCACAATTTCCTCAAACCTGAATGCATCCATAGTCGAAAAACAACTATACGCCGGAAAAGTTCCATCTTTCCCAACATTTGTCACCATAAACGGCAATATTTTGAGCTTCTTGTATAAGAAATCAAATGTCGGTATTCGACCGCCGACCTCTGCGCACAAATATATGAAAATATGCTAATGTCATCTCGCTGTTCTCTTCTCACTGGACAATTTGCACAATGGCGTGGACATGACAAAAACTACTGTGTCGGGGAGGTGTGAACGGTAAGCAAATGGTCACGCTTCACGCATAAAATGTCACACTCTGTTTACAATCTGCCGGGAAAAACCACGAGACAAAAACTCGCGCGCGTTCCACTCGTCTCTGTCTTGAAGAAAATCAAAAAACAAATTTGGACCCTCCTTAGGGGCCGTCGACATATTCACAAGTTCCCGCTTAACGTGCACTGGACGTTTTGGGGGGGAGGGGGTTGAGGAAAGTCAAGATTTGGACGTTAAAGTGGGGATTCTAGGACAAAACCAGAGTAACGCGTTGAGAAAACACATTTTACTTATGTTGATAACAGAACACGAAGAGAAAAACGTACCACAGTAGGAAATGAGAACAAACCTGGTGCCGCTGTGAGCTACGTAGTTTGTCACTTATAAAGATGGCGCAGAAGAAACACGCGCTCTCAAAATTTTACAAAACTAAATTCATCGGCTCTAGAAAAACATGGCGTGCGAAATTCCAAGTGGACGTTAAGGAAGAGGGGGGGGGGGGAGGGGTCTGATCTTAACGTCCAGTGGATGTCAAGCGGGGAACTTTTGAATATGTCGACGGTCCCTTATGTTTGCCCTACTGAAACTGCAAGTTCAAGCAACATTTTACTGTCAGCATCTCTTGCTTTGAAACTGGTTTCATTTCCCTTTTTTAAAATGCCATTTTCCCTTAAAACCGGGAGCACGAGTTCAGTACGAATATAAATACGTGTACTTCATATAAAAAAGAGAAACTAATAGCACTACGCGAATTGTCCAAAAAAGAGACAAGAAGACATTTTTTTATTCCTAACATTTTTATTCCTCCCAAGTGACAGGATGCGAGAGATAGTGACGTGCAAAGCGTGTATGCCAGTTGATAGCAATCGTATATAAACGAGGACGTCTGCACTCCACACTCGAGCTCGTTGTATCGAGCGAGTATTGGAACAATTATGTATACGTGTTGCAGTCGTTATTGTCATTATTGTCTATTGTGGCTTTAGATCACTACTGAAAGTTTTTTCATCCGAGACTTGGAAGGGAAACGGTTCTCCTTGCTCCACTCCGGAGTGCCGCTTTACACGGATTCCATGTCCCACGCGTATAAAGTAATTTCAAACTTCGCTGATTTTATGTACTTCTTATCTTTGCGATCATATTATATTGTTTTGCAGTGTCACTATTAGACTTGCTCCAAGTCTCTCGAATAAAGAAGGACGAAAACAGTTATTGCAGAGAGAAAGAATGATACGTGCGTATGTAGTGCACGATAATTCCCATCACGCGCGCGATGCAAATCAGTGAAATCTACGACACAAGCGACTTGTTTCATTTTTTAAGGGGGGGGGGGGAAATTCCTTGAAGAAAGGAAAGACTCTTGACTCTTGACAAAGACTCTTGCGCTTGGCTCGGCGTGTTTCACGAGTGTCCGCCGTGATTGTAATGTTTTTTTTGCGCTCTGTTTGCAAGGAACAAGAAAGCACGGAGTTGTCTAGGAAGTCAATAGAATGATTTTGACGGTTTCACAACAACGATTTTCACAACAAGACGTATGTGTTGTTTGCTGTAAAAAAGGTTTCGAACAGAGATGTTTAATACGGGGAAGCTGTTTTCGTCAAAAGGATCAACACGCGCGTGGACCAGCGGCCGTTTTTATTTACGCTCGATCGAAACTTTTTTTTATAAATTTTAAATGTCACAGGTTGTCCGTGTTTGGTCTCAGATTTCTTTTTTATTCAGTATTTATTTTATTTTATTGTATTATTTTTGTATTGACAGACTAACCGCGGAGCAGTGCAGAATTCTTGAGACTGCAGAGCGTGGACACAACATATTAATTACGGGCCAAGGGGGGTGTTAAAAGCTTGAGGACCAAAGGTAAAAATGTTACCGTCGTGTCCTCAAGTAGAATGTCATGTACCGTGTTTGATGAGTCCTTAAAGGCGTCAACTGTGCATTCCACCTACGCACTGCAAACAGCTGAGCTAGCATGGGAAAAACATGTTTAGCGGTCGATAGCGAACAAACAGTATATGAATACAATTTCGAAAACTGATACTTTAATCTGGGATGAAGCAAACCTGTCCAGCGCAAGAACTTTTGAAGTTTGTAACGCCATTCACCGATCGCTTGCTCTGAAAGAAAATGCGAGACCTTTGGCGGAAAGCAAATAATTTTGATGGACGATTTTTTACAGTTCCGACCTGTGGCAAACATGTTTGAACACAGGAAAATTCCTCTTTGAATCGGAACTTTTTAACGTTTCGATCCCGCATCGATATGAACTATTACTTTGACGAGGCAGATACGTGGAAGTGTCATGTTTCGGAAGGCTCTCAACGAGCTTCGCACCGGTCAGTGTTCGGAAGACTCAGCAAAGTTTTTAACGTCACTTCAGAGGCCCCTTGAAGTTGATCTCTCTAAAGAAGCCACCCACATTTATTTCAGAAAGATTCTGTTGTTGCTTCACAATATTCACGAGGTTCATAATATGCCAGGACAAATGCTATCTTTTGATTGTCGAGAAAGTGGGAGCTGTGACGGGATAAGTTGCCCTGCCCTCCAAAAACTGCTTTTGAAACCAAACTGTAAAGTAATGCTAGTCTGGAATCTGTCAGTCCTTAAACAACGGCAGCCAGGGAACATTTTTGGACGTGGAGGAAAACCAGCTATTGGCAGTTAACTTCCCTGATGTTGGAAAAGTGTTAATCGAGCGTCAGACGTGGGTCAAGGTAGACAAGAGTAGAAAAATCATTGGACAGAGAAATCAGTATCCTTTAGTCCGTAGTTACGCCAGCACATGCCACAATGCGCAAGAACTAACCCTTCCAGCGGTGGTAGTTCACTGCAGCCAAGAATTTGTGTCGGGTCTGGCATACGTCCCTGCTTCTCGCGTAGAAGAAGATCGCCATTTACTGCTAGTCCAGTTCAGAAACGATAGGCTTCTATCTCCACCTTCAGAGGCACTATCTGTATGCGATGTCAATAAACCTCAGCTGCCTAACAATGAATGTTGCCGAAATCAACATCTCCCTGATCACCTCTTCTGTTGTGAGGACGCCGACTGTCTCAACTCAGATGACGAAGACATTGAAATGCCCTCAAGAGAGAAGGATGACTGGTAAATTCATATTTTGAGCTTATACACAGCAACAACCCTGTTATCGATCTTGAAAGTGTTTTTATAACACCTACTAAGCCAGAAAACGAGCTTGCGTCCCCGCCTGAATCTTTGGATATAACTGTATATCTGCGAAGTCTCCTTCTGCCAAATAATGTAGCCAGAGGTAATGAATTTGCTTGGCGAAAAAACTCTGCAATAAATCAGTTGCTGGAAGAGGCATCAGTAGCAAAGAAGGAACTTTTTCTCAAAATTGTATGGCTGAAAGCCTTTCAAACTGTGGAGGAGCTCTTGGTGCCAAATGCAGAAGATGTAGTTCTTTCGAAAGTGCAGTTCACAACGGCCAAGTCCAAGATGGACCAGTTTACGAAGTCAGCAGAGTATTTTCAAATGTTGATGGCCTTATTTGACGTCACCACCCTTTCGCCAGAGCACACCAGCATTGGGTTTAGTTGGTGTAACTTTGTGTTTGAACAGTTGCTGCTTGCACTTGGCGACAAGATATCAGATGAGAGAAATGGAAGTGTACCTTTTAAAGTTTCAGATATGCCAGTCCAGGGCTTGCCCAAGCTTGGATACGTTGGTGGGTGGGCGGTCAGAAAGATTCTTGAAACTTGCAGAAAGTACGTTCACGACAACATTTTCTCTTCTGTTCAAAAAACAAGAGAGAGAGTATAGAAGCCAATCGTGCCAAATGCGAATTACTGGAGGAGAATGTGGTTGTACCGTTTGCAGTTATTGAAAAAACATCTTTCCATCCAGAAACGCTTGAACTGACTGAGGATAGGCAGTACCGCAACAGGGGGCTCCTTCACATTACTGATGCCACTTTCAATTTCTTCTGCGAGTTGGAGCAGCTTCGAGTTGACAGCCTCAATATAACCAAGCTCGAACGCGCAACAAAGGAAGAAAACTTTGTTGGAAACAACTTGAAGACCATTTTGTCTTCTCCAGACCTAAAAGTTAGGTGGCATTCTTTTTTCGAAGAGGTTGGTAACAAGGTGAGCAAATCAATTCCAATTTCCAAACTACATATTAACGTCAAACTAACAGATCCAACAACGATGGAGGATTATGCAGATTCACTGCCTAGACATTCGTATACTCAGTGTTCCTGGACTAACTGCACGGTATATGTCATTGTACATACACGTAGCTGCATAGCCACCCAATAAGAACACTTCTTGTTTTCAAAACGAAAGCCTCACAGCCGGTAGAGCTACAGTATCAGACACATCAGTTGGGAGACATTCTGTCTCCCTGCCCTCTCAATGTTTGTGTACAAGATGTGCTGGCTGAATAGCGATGGACAGCATTGAGAGGGAGAAGGGGAGCCCGGGAAAGAAAAAAAAACAGAGTTGGCTTGGAGTGGCCCAACTAATTGTGTCTGAGACTGTGGGTGCAAACGATTTCTGCGGATAGTTTCGATCCGCCATGGTATTGTTATTAACGTATTACCCAAATTCAACCATTTTGGGTTAGAGAAGTCTTTTGTTGCTTGCCTTTGAATACAGTAAATCGTTACAACACAGGAAACATTAGTTGAATAATATCAAAACAACCATTTTGGTTTGAGAATCTTTTTTAATTATTTGCCTTTGATTACAATAATTCGTTACAACTCCTGCAATGCAATATTAGTTAAATAATATAAAAATAAAAATAAGTAAATAAATGTTCCATCTGAACATTACCATGTTTATTTCATTTTTGCTGATTCTTCTCTATCTTATGTAGGAGCTGATAGATGAGCTGTTTACTGGTGTGGTACCAGATGTGTTAGGATGGGAGCGGGTCAGTTCCTGAGGGACTTTAAAAAAGCTTACCATCTAAAAAAATTGCTGAACACAGAAAGAGGGTCCTGCAAAGGAAACAAAGAATCGCTGAAAGAAGCGAAAAAGTTGCACTTGATGACATGTCGAAAGATCGCAGCCCGGGAAAGAGTGTTTCCTACGGCAGACTTGTTGCCTTCGTCTCTAAGCATGGGGAGAATGGTTTGAAGAGAAGCTAGTCAAAAGAACAACTACAAAAGTTGTGTCGTGCAGCTAATATTCCGGTGATCGTCAAAGACAACAAAGGCGTCCTAGCTCGCCGACTACCAAGGGCACTTAGGAGATAGGAGAGTCGTTTTGCATGCTCGTACTATTTAGATAAACTGAAAGTAGTAATTCCTCAGGGCAACTCAGATGGAAGAATCATAATCAGATAGCAACACTAGATCCCAGTCCGTTGTACACTAATCTTATTTCGCCTCCTTCAATAAATAGTCTGGTAAGGGACTGGGTATCGAGCTCTCATGTTAAGGGTGAGACTCTTAACTACCACATTGTTGCTACGGAAAGTTTTTAGCCTTTATGTCTTAGAACCCTGTCTTCCACAGATTAGCTGCTTGGCCACGTTTTCCATGGGAACGGTTTTCATAATTTTCGATCACATCCATATTTGGCAGGTCACGTGACCAGAATAGAGAAAAGCCTAAACACAGACCGCGTACAATATTTCACAATTATCGAGATGCAAAACGTGACGTAGGATTTACTGAAATTCGTGTTATTATAGAGGTTATGACGTCATACGTACGTATATTTATACATTTTCTGCTGTAGTTACTTTTCTTTGTGTAAACAGTAAGTGCTTAGGTCGGACTATAAAGAGGACTGAATTGACTCCGATGTGCTATTTTACCCTCTTTTCTTCGAGTTTTAGGGATTTTCTTTCTAATGCGCTGTTTTCCCCTGGCACTAGCTATGCACGCAATTCAGATGTTACTCTAGAACATATCACCGGTCTAGTGGCACAAAAGGCTTCACAACAACGTGGGACAAAATACCACCCACAAAATCTCTTAGCAACCACCCCAGATCTGTAGTTAGGGTCTTCCCCTTAATGCGTTGTTCAATGTGCATGTACACTGTCGTGATTTATGGTTCTTCACTGAGTTGCCTTGAAAAAAAAACCTTTTCTATTTCAAAGACGTTTTGGAGCCACGGACTTCAACAGGAAGTTAAATTTTCCCTTTGTTGGCTTTTTTTTCACTTCACCAAAGCATTGAAACCCCTTGTTTTGGTATCTGCTGGTTTGCTATCATGGACGTGACGGCATTGATAAAATTCGTCAAAACGAAAAAACACAACTTCTGTTTGCCGTCCGTGGCTCACAAACGTCTGTGCTTTAGTTCCCTAACATTTATCCACGGTGTTATGAAAACAACAACTGAATGACAAAATGATGCAATTTAGCTGTAAGTTTGTGTTGTCTAGACTTTATCATGATATGTTAGGGAGCAGGATGGAGACTGATCACCCGCTTCCTTCCCGACATTGCTCTTGCGGCTAACTGTTGTTTCCCATACCGGATGCTGTTTTGTGCAGATTCCTGTAACCGGTAGGTAGGATTGCTGTTTTGGCCATTGCAGGCCCTGAACTGGCAGAAATGGTTTTCCACCAGATCTTGGTTGATGATCCATAACTTAAATGTTGAATTCGGAAACTCTGAGAGCTTTATGCTTACTACCGACTTCACCCCCTGGATCATTGACTGCAAATCAAACCAGAGTTTTGTCGACAAGAAATTCTTGCTTTCTGCGTCCCTTTGCCACCGTTCTAACCAAGAATGAAAGCCAGTCAGCACACCAAGACGCTGATCCTTTGAGTTGGAAACTAACACCTTGCTGGTAAAAATCTCAATTGTTTTGGCAGTGTGCGTAAGAAGTTGGATTGTTCCATTTAAATAGCTGCCATCTTTGCGTTTAGATGTGTGATGGCTCTGGTAAACCTGCAAAAAAATTTAAATGTGGCGCATTGTTGTATACAGTTCTAGCTTCAGGGGCGTTCCAAGAAATATTTCCATTGTAAGCCTGACGGTTATTGGCATTCTTGTTTTTTTTTGGGGGGGGGGAGGGTTACGGGACTAGGTGTGCTCCCCCGTGGAGTCAATTGCAAATTGCTTGCAAGTGTAAGCAATGAGCGGGTCCAGGATTTACGAAAGGGGGTGGCTGTTAGCAAGGCTGGCTAAAAATTATATATTATTTTTAACACCTGTCCAGTTTCCTTGTACTTATTTTCTACTTCAGTTTGTTTAGTTCTATTTTCTTTGCCCGTCGCAAGGGGATGGCTAGCCACCCAATCCACCCCCCACCCTCCCCCCCACCCAAAAAAATCTGCCCCTCCAAAACCTAATTAGCTTAAACGAACGATCGAATTTAGACTATTTAATAATACTAGCAGATTCGTTTCGTTAACTATTGCAACTTGTTTTCTCTCTTGTTCAACGTTCCTACATTATCTGCTCCATACACATTTTCAAGTTGTAAGTCACCTTTTCCGATGTAATTTATTTATTTATTTATTTTGTTTTTATTTGTGTGAAAACTAGTCAAACTTCAAAGTAAAAAAAGAATTAATAATTAACTTAACTTTAACTTTAATCAATTTTATATTGCGCAAACATCAATGCGGCATTTTCGAATGCGCATTACAATACATTTGAAATAAAAATTAAAAAACTGGGTAAAATTACATATTAACATATCGTGTAAAAATCAGGTAAATATATGTAAGACAAATTTGAATAAAACAGCTAAGAGAAGCAGCCCCCCCCCCCTTTCGAATTCCCCACCCCGTGCCCTCCTTCTATCCATTAAAATCTATATAATTTATAATTTAAAAGCTATCTTAAATAGCGAAAAGGTCTTGGTAGCAAGAAACAAGTTAATATTTTGAAGAACAACACAACACTTTTAAGTTTCAAAAACATGTTTCGGTATCCCTGATGCCATCCTCAGTTGAAGGAAAAAGTTACAACAAAGCTATTTATATGCAATATAGTGATTAGAATTGTAAATGAAAATGTATAGGCAAGAGTGACAGGAAAAAGCGTGATTATGTGAAATCTAAACAAACAACTTCAAATTAACATGTTTAACCTGTTGATTTAAAGTGAGCATTTCCCAGTGGATATGTAAGGATTCTTTGATCTTTAGTTGAAAACTTGTAGTGGCGCAGTCCAAAATGCTGAAGCAATTGGTCGAACACAAATCGCGGCAATTTTCAGATTGTTGCAAGTGTTTGTACACGTGAGAGGCCCTATCCGTAGCTAAATGATCACGTACGCGTGTTGAAAAGTGGCGGGTGGTTTCACCGACGTAACAAGCGTTACAGCCTGCACATGAAAATTTGTAAACAACACTCGAACGGAGATTGCTTGGGATAGGGTCCTTCGCGCTAAACAAGTCTCCGATTTTAAAAGAAGAGAAAATTAACTTAATATCAATGTTATTACAGTAGCGTTTTATCAGGTGGCGAATGCGTTTCTGAGTGACGCCAGAATAATGGCCTATATAAGGTAACTTGAAATAAAAAGTTGAGACCTTGTCAGGAACACAACCCACAGAGCAAACTTCGCTTTCGACCCTGGTTACATATTGATTAATAACCCTTTCAATAAGATGGGTAGGGAAAAGGTTCTTCTTGAGAATTTGAGTGAGGTACTTGATGTCTTTGTGAAAACCAACCCAGGTGCTATTGATTTTGTAGGTTCGGTCAACAAGTGTCCTGATGAGACCAAGTTTGTAGGAATATGAAGTGAAACTGAAATAATTGGTAAGGAGGCCAGTGAAGGTTTTCTTACGATAAACACTAGTGATAGGGGCATGAGAACAGTTGTTGTCGATAAGGACATCTGAAAAAGGTATTCTGTGATCCGCTTCTTTCTCCATGGTGAACCTAATGTTGGGGTGTCTGGAATTTATATAAAGAAAAAATAATAAGGCGTCATTCTCAGAGTGAAAGAAACAAAACGTGTCATCGACGTATCGACGATAAAACAGCATTTCAGAGGCATCAAAATTTTCTAACCATGACTTTTCATGGTGTCCCATAAAGAGATTTGCGAGGACAGGGGCAAGGGGGGAGCCCATGGCCACACTATCGATCTGGTCATAGAAGGAACCATTAAATAGAAAATGTGTTTGTGCGGTTGCCACAGAAAAGAGATCCCTGAGCTCAGTGTCACTTAGTTTGATATCGGGGTTTCCCTCGAGGATATACTTAACCGCCAGGTCAATGCACTCCTTTAGAGGTATGTTTGCAAAAAGACTTTCTACGTCAAATGAAACCAAAAATTTACCATACATAGGTACATCCTGAGGATGTACCTATGTACATCCTCAGAATTTACCATACATAGGTACATGTATGGTAAATGTTTGGTTTCATTTGACGTAGAAAGTCTTTTTACAAGCATACCTCTAAAGGAGTGCATTGACCTGGCGGTTAAGTATATCCTCGAGGGAAACCCCGATATCAAACTAAGTGACACCGAGCTCAGGGATTTCTTTTCTGTGGCAACCGCACAAACACATTTTCTATTTAATGGTTCCTTCTATGACCAGATCGATGGTGTGGCCATGGGCTCCCCCCCTTGCCCCTGTCCTCGCAAATCTCTTTATGGGACACCATGAAAAGTCATGGTTAGAAAATTTTGATGCCTCTGAAATGCTGTTTTATCGTCGATACGTCGATGACACGTTTTGTTTCTTTCACTCTGAGAATGACTCCTTATTATTTTTTCTTTATATAAATTCCAGACACCCCAACATTAGGTTCACCATGGAGAAAGAAGCGGATCACAGAATACCTTTTTTAGATGTCCTTATCGACAACAACTGTTCTCATGCCCCTATCACTAGTGTTTATCGTAAGAAAACCTTCACTGGCCTCCTTACCAATTATTTCAGTTTCACTTCATATTCCTACAAACTTGGTCTCATCAGGACACTTGTTGACCGAACCTACAAAATCAATAGCACCTGGGTTGGTCTTCACAAAGACATCAAGTACCTCACTCAAATTCTCAAGAAGAACCTTTTCCCTACCCATCTTATTGAAAGGGTTATTAATCAATATGTAACCAGGGTCGAAAGCGAAGTTTGCTCTGTGGGTTGTGTTCCTGACAAGGTCTCAACTTTTTATTTCAAGTTACCTTATATAGGCCATTATTCTGGCGTCACTCAGAAACGCATTCGCCACCTGATAAAACGCTACTGTAATAACATTGATATTAAGTTAATTTTCTCTTCTTTTAAAATCGGAAACTTGTTTAGCGCGAAGGACCCTGTCCCAAGCAATCTCCGTTCGAGTGTTGTTTACAAATTTTCATGTGCAGGATGTAACGCTTGTTTCGTCGGTGAAACCACCCGCCACTTTTCAACACGCGTACGTGAGCATTTAGCTACGGATAGGGCCTCTCACGTGTACAAACACTTGCAACAATCTGAAAATTGCCGCGATTTGTGTTCGACCAATTGCTTCAGCATTTTGGACTGCGCCACTACAAGTTTTCAACTAAAGATCAAAGAATCCTTACATATCCACTGGGAAAAGCCCACTTTAAATCAACAGGTTAAACATGTTAATTTGAAGTTGTTTGTTTAGATTTCACATAATCACGCTTTTTTCCTGTCACTCTTGCCTATACATTTTCATTTACAATTCTAATCACTATATTGCATATAAATAGCTTTGTTGTAACTTCTTCCTTCAACTGAGGATGGCATCAGGGATGCCGAAACATGTTTTTGAAACTTTAAAGTGTTGTGTTGTTCTTCAAAATACTATCTTAAATAAATATGTTTTCACTTGAGTCTTAAAAATTCCAACGCTAGTGCTATTACGTGTTTGTTTGGACAATGCGTTCCATAATTTAGGGGCAGCATACATAAATGCTCTGTCTCCGAGGGTTGTGTATGACTTGGCAGATCGGAGTGTTAGGAGCAGAGTGTTATTTGATCTTAAGTTGTAACTACCACAGTCCTTTACTTTTAAAAGTTCTCTCAGATAAACAGGCCCTTGTTAATGAAGTGATTCAAAAGTTAGTAACAATATCTTAAAATCTATCCGATACTTAATTGGCAGCCAATGCAATGAATGCAGTGGCGGATTGATGTGGCAGAATTTGGATTCATTGAAGATTAAGCGTGCTGCGGCATTTTGTACTCTCTGTAGTTTGGCCAGCTGATAAGCAGGTAGCCCATACATAAGACTGTTGCAGTAGTCTAAGCGGCAGGATATACAGCTATTTCAATTAAGGTTGTCGGATCCGACTCAAGCTTACGCGACAAGACCGAAGGGTAGTGTGGGTAGTTGCAAATCAGACTTAGTTTAATGGTTGTCAGAAGTTGATCAGGAACTTTCAATTTCTCAGTACAAGTAATAAATCGGCGCTATCCGATTATTGTCAGCGGCAATCCTAATTTGGTTTTCCATTTTCGGTTGTTAGTTCTTGCCTTGAAGTGCAAAAATTCATGTTCCATCTTTTTCATGATGCTGTTTTTCCTTCTTCTAATTTTTCATATTTAAAATTTGCATCCCGTTTTAAACCCGGTAAACAAAAAGATGAGTGGGATTAAAAATTGTTTTCAACGAATACTGTATCTGAAAACAATTCTTTCAGGTTATTTGTTTCATGTTTATGCTTTAAAAACTCTTCCATATCCTTTGCTATTGTACGGCAAGCAAGGTACTCAGGCTGATTTTGGTGAACTTAGGCATAAAAATCCCATATTACCCTGCGGTCTTGTCGCGTAGGCCTAAACTTTCATCTGACAACGTTAATTGAAATAGCTGTAAATGCGTGGATAAGAGTTTCCATGTTCTCCCTTGACAAATATCTTCTAATGCGCTTAAGAGCGCCTGTCTGTAAAAATCAGACAAAATCAAAATTCGGCGGCAAGGACATCCTCGGAGACCCAGGGGCAGCTAGTCGGGACGACGGGATTTTCCTGGGTCTCCGAGGATGCGGCAAGGGTGGAAAATTCGATTTCTTTCGTATTTTAATGTTAGATAGGTTAGGGTATAACTAAAATTACTGGATACCTTGTTTGGCAAAATATCCTTTTATTTCAAAGAAAAATGCAAATAACGAACTTCCGTTAAAATCGCCATTTGAAGCAGTAAATTATGACATCAATTTGAGGCGTTCGCGTGCAAAAAACAAATCCTTCTGTCGTCTTTTAAACACTCAATTTTACTTTTGCAATCTCTCAAGAGCTTCAAAACTGATTTTGGTAGAAACTGCGTTGTTCTTTGTGTTTGAAATAATTTAATTTTGAAAGTATACATTTCTCATCAGGAAAAGTACTTCGTGAATTAAATTATTTTTCACCATGTGCTAAACCTTCAAATCGATTCAGCTTCTGGCTGTTGAATTAAGAAAAGATGTTCTCAGGATTGCTGCAAAAATTTCTTTGGGCAAATGATTGAGAGCGACGCGAGAGCTTTTCAAAGTTCGTTAAAATGCAGGCTATTTGACCCTTCTTGGCAACATTCCATTCGCGAGTCACGCACATATTTTAATGTGTTTCGACCCATATGAGATCGAAAACGTCAAACAGAAAAACAGTTCGAAATGCTCTTACCTCATTTGCTGTAGAGGACAGGTCTAGAGGCCATTTCCGAGTGATTCTCTTGCCGTTCGACTTATTTTGGTCCTGTCGATGACGTCCAATGAACACCGCCAACTGGGTCAGTGTATTGTAAACGGTCAAACAGCTCAACAACAACTTTTCTTGCAAAACGTTCGACATCTTTCTACACTGTGACATCTTACTCAACGGTTCAGTTGCTGGTCAGTGTTGCTTAGTTGGCAATACACAAAAAGGTTTTTATCGCTACATGTCGTCGCTAACGTGGCCAGAGTTCTATCTAGAGCCGCGTCACGCAATGCAAATCATCGGAATGGACATTTTACTAGAGGGTAGGGGAAGGGCAAAATCTGGTCTCATTCTTTTTAAACGGCTCAGGTTTCGAGAAATGGGAGGAACTAGTAATGGACCAAAAATACGAAACAAAATTAGTGCTACATTTAGGCACCTCAACCTCCTGTGCCAGAATGCAGAAAAAGTAGTCACCCCTCGGCGTTAGTTGTAGGCATGCAAATAACAATGTTCGAACACGAAAATTAGCTAAAAAGGGTAAGTGTACTAGCTTAAGTTAAAAAACTCTTCAAAACGCCGAGTCCAGAACATTAAAATCGTTTTTATCAGGGAAATTGCGATGTGACTAACTAGTTTGTGCTTATTGTTTTGTCTTAGAGGGGGGACCTCGGACTTTTTTTTTTCACAAATCATACATATTTACGTGAATTGCTTCGTTACACAGAAGACGGTTGTTGTTGGTTCCATTTTCTTGTTGTCGGAGTTTGTGGTAACAACACCACACCAATCAAAAGCTTGAAAACAATTGTTCCTTTCCTTTCATGCACCAAGAATACATAGGCCCGTAGAAGGGGGAGGGGCAGGGGGGGGGCTGAGAGCCCCGGAAGTCTTGGAAGTTGAAAAAACATTACAATAAATCAGCCAAAATATATATAATTAAAACGAACTAATGTGCAACGAATAGTCTTAAATGCTGATGCTAAAAGTTTCTTTTATAATTTTACAACCTTTAACAGGGTTTGACATCTGTTGAGTCACTAGCCACCGGGCAGTAGTATAGTAAAACGGGGGTTCTGTAACCGTTTATTCATTGGGAGATTTATTTCCAATTTTTAAACCGCTCACATATGAAACAATTTTTTTCACATTGGTGAAAGAGAAAAGTTTTATAACTGAGAGTTCTATTTCCGTTTTTATACCGATAGCACAAAAACCGGTTTTTATATAGGTGGAAAAGGTGGAAAGAATGTTATTGCATCACTTTTTAAAAACCGCAATAATATATTTTGCAAGTTTTTTGTTGTAAACTGTCACAGAATACCAAAAAATTTTTTCATTTAGAGATTTGTGTTTTGTTATTATATCAAAAGTGTTACAGAATTCAAAATGTCTGTTGCAAGAAATCAGAAAGATATTTTTCAAATGTTTTATGGTGAAATACCGGAAAAAATTAAAAAGAGTTTTTTTTCGTCCATTAAAACCGTTTGTTGAAATTGAGGATGAGTTTTACGTATCAACAAACAATAATAATAAATGGCTTCATGTTTGGAAAATGGTTGTATCGGAAACAAACCCCCACAATAAAGATCTTTTTGAGTTTGCAAGAGCAAGAAAAGAAAGTTTTACAGATTTAATAAAAAGAGAACTAAAAGAGTTAAAAAATATAAAAGTAAGTCTAGAGATGAAAGTTAAATTTAAAAAGGAAGAAGAAGAAGAGCAAACTCAATACATGGAGCAATATTTTCGAGAAAATGAGCCACAGGTTTTTAACGCAAACGACGATGAAAATGAGATAGAAGAATATTTCGATAACATTTTTGAAATAATAAATGGAAAAATCGAGGCATGGGTAGCGGAAGGGTCAGGATGGGAAGTAGAAAAAATAGAGCTTGTGTCCGTGAATGTCGCACGTTTTCAGCCACTGCGTGGAGGAACATATTTGCCAATTCCAACAAAGTTGAAAAACAAAAAAGCAGTAATGAACGTGCAAAATAAGGACAACGAGTGTTTGAAGTGGGCTGTAAGATCAGCTATGTTTCCCCCACCAGAAGGAAAAAATCCAAACAGACCAAGTCCTTACCCAGTTAACGATGGTATTAATTGAGAGTGGCATTGTTTTTCCAGCACCAGTAAAACAAATTGACAAGCTTGAGGCGCAAAACGAAAACCTCGCAATAAACGTATTTGGCTGGGAAAATGATTGTGTGATTGTGCATAGGATAAGTAAAAAAGAAAAAAGCGTGCCGCGGATAAACCTGATGTTGATTGAGTCGGGTGAAAAACAGCATTATTGTTTTGTGAAAAGAGTAAGCGCCCTACTTTATGATCAGAGCAAACACCATGATACAAAACATTATTGCATGTTGTGTTTAACAGGTTTTTCAAGAGAGGATTTGTTGGAAAACCATAAAAAATATTGCAGTGGCTTAAAAGGAAAACCGACAAGGATTGATATGCCAAAAGAGGAGGAAAAAATAGTTTCATTTCAAAATTATAACAAACAAATGAAAGCGCCTTATGTTATATACGCTGACTTTGAGGCTTTAGTAAAAAAGATTTCTCTTTGTGAGCTTGAGGGTGGGAACAAAGAGAAAAGTTACACCATGAAAACAGAATATCACGAAGCAAGTGGTTATTCTTACACGGTTGTGAGAAGTGACGGTGAAGTTTCAGGACCAAAAGTTTATAGGGGTGAAAACGCGGTGGGAACGTTTTTAAGTGACATTCTGCAGGAAGAGGTGAAAATAAGAGAGAGTTTGGCTGCACCAAAACCAATTATGATGACGGCTGAAGACTGGGAAAAATACAAAAACGCAACAGATTGCCACATTTGTAATAAAAGTTTGATAAAAGATGAATTCTTAGACTCTTTGCCGGTTTGGAGAATAGAAGATGGTGAAGGTGGAGAAAAATGCAGCTATAAGGGTCAAGGGCATAAAAAATGTTTTTACAGAGCACAGAAAGAGCAACAATGGGGGATTCTTAAGCTAAAAAAAATAACAGAAACAAAAGACCAGTTGGAAGCAAAAAAACAGAAAAATTGTATTTTCTGTGAGAACCCATTACTTCAGAAAAACTTCAGAGACGCAGCGAAAGACCATTATCACATAACTGGAAGGTATCGCGGTGCGGCGCACAACAATTGCAATGTAAAACTGTACATTAACCCAAAAACAACCCCATACCTATTGTATTTCACAATCTAAGGGGCTACGACGCGCACCATTTAATGCAAGAGATGTCGCAACTCAATAAAGAGGTTAAATGCATTGCTAATAACATGGAGAAATATATCACATTTTCAGTCGGAGGTCTGCGTTTCATCGACAGTTTGAACTTTTTACAAGGAAGCCTTGATTCACTTGTAAGCGCAACACCAAAGGAGTAATTGAAAATAACATCAACAATTTCAAAAGGCAGCGACCTGCTTTACAAAAAAGGGATCTATCCTTATGAGTACATGGATTCATGGGGGAGATTTAGCAAGACAAAGCTTCCGGACAAAGAGAAGTTTTACAGTAAGCTGAACGACGAGCACATAACAGACGAAGAGTATGCACACGCGCAGACTGTCTGGGAGACTTTTGAATGTAAAACGTTGGGTGATTATCATGATATTTACGTTAAAACAGATGTTGCCCTGTTGGCAGATGTTTTTGAGAACTTCCGAAATCTATGCCAAGAGCAGTATGGGTTAGATCCAGCTCGTTATTACACATCACCAGGACTATCCTGGGACGCTTTATTGAAAAAGACTGGGGTCGAGCTTGAGTTATTCACAGACCTTGAAATGTATCTATTTGTGGAAAGGGGAATGCGGGGTGGAATCTCCATGGTAAGCAAGAGATACGCAAAGGCAAACAACCCACTATTACAAGACTATGACCCAAGCAGACCAAACAAATACATCATGTATCTCGACGCTAATAATCTTTATGGATGGGCAATGAGCAAGCCACTCCCGAAAAGAGATTTTAAATGGAAACGTGTTATGCCCACTGAGGAAGACATCATTAAGAAAAAAGAAAACGCAAAGAATGGATGGATTCTTGATGTGGATCTTGAATACCCAAAAGAACTGCATGAAGAACACAACAGCCTTCCCCTTGCCCCTGAGAAAAAGCAGGTTAAACATGAATGGATGTCGGAATACCAACACAGTTTGATAAAAGACTTGGATCTGAAAACACCAAAATGCAACAAGTTGTTGTTGACTCTTCAAGACAAAAACAACTATGTGGTGCATTACCGAAACTTGCAGTTTTATCTGAAGCAAGGAATGAAACTGAAGCGCGTGCACAAGGTGTTGGAGTTCGAACAAGAATGCTGGATGGAGCCGTACATCCGGATGAATACAGAATTCAGGAAAAACGCAAAGAGCAACTTTGAAAAGAACTTTTACAAGCTCATGAATAACTCAGTTTTTGGCAAAACCATGGAAAACCTGCGTAACCGTGTTGACATAAAAATAGTGAGAGGCAATGAGACAGACAAAATAAGTAAATTGGTTGCAAGCCCTTTATACTCAAGGCATGTTATGTTTTCAAACGACTTATTTGGAATCGACATGCGCAAAAGCCGGCTGCTGCTCAACAAGCCTGTCTACACAGGGATGACAATCCTTGACAACAGCAAGATCTTGATGTATGATTTTTTCTACAACGAGCTGAAAAAAAATATGGCCCAAAGTGCGAACTTTTGTACAGACACCGACAGCCTTCTGCTTGAGATTGAAACGGATGACGTCTATAAAGACATCGAAACAAACAAAAATCTATATGATACGAGCGATTACCCGAAGGAGCATCCACTTTATTCAGACGCCAACAAAAAAAATTTTAGGAAAAATGAAAGACAAATGCAATGGAACTTCCATAGCAGAGTGCGTCTGTCTGAGATCGAAAATGTACTCGATACTGAAAGGCAATGAAAAAAATATAAAAAAAGCGAAGGGTGTGAAAAAATGTGTCGTCAAGAAACAAATAATGCATGAACAGTACAAGGAAACGCTTTTTGGTAAGAAGCAGTTATGGCATGGAATGAACATTCTTCGAAGCCAGAAGCATGAGATTTACGGCATGTATGTTAACAAAATCTCGCTTTCCCCATTTGATTCAAAGCGATGGATAGAAGAAGATGGTATTCATACAAAAGCTTATGGTTATGAACCCGCATTCAAATTTACAGATGCTGAAATTGCCGCAATTGCTGCAGCCGAAGAAGAATCTTTAGAGTTGCTCGGGTGGTAACTCTGTGTTTGGAGGGACAACCAAAAGCTCTCCGCGGACAAACCAGCGTTTTGGTCCGTCAAACAAATAATAGATAACCGGTGCGTCTGGTTTTATCATAATCTTTTCAATCTCGTAAACATTCAAAGACCAGATTGGGTCGGTTGCTCTTCGCCGGCCACCTTCAAGTTCACCAGGTTGATAGAGATAGCGAACACTTAAACCGGAGGGGAGCTTTTTTTCGTTCACACCAACGGGTCTCAAATAAGGTGTCGAGGATTTGGATGGAACAGTTTTCTCTTTGATGGCCTCAACAGGTTTCTGACCGGTCAGTCGAGTGACTTCTTTATTCAAAGCTGAAATAACAGCGGGCAGTCGGGCCACCCATTCAGTCGATCTTTTGTCGTCTGGGAGGCGCATTTCAACCCCATATTGGTGTCCAAACAGTCGTTCAGCCAGGGTGCGGTTGAATCTTTCAACGATAGCTTGATCACGGTGAATATCCACACGGCCGCGTCTAACCTCGACATTATGTTTCGAAAGCAGTTGATTAACAGCGCCCATAAACTCACGACAAGGATCGACCTGAAGCAGTTTCGGCCACTTTAAAGGACCACGACTATAAATCCGTTCCAGAGCAGCTGCAACCTCTTTAGCCTCTTTTGTGGTCAACGGTTCGGCCTCTTTGTATCGAGAGGCCACATCTACCACTGTGAGAGCATATTTAAAAGTTTTACGGGAGCGTGGTGGGCGATCGTGTGGGAGATACAGAAGATCGGCTTGGTGAACTTTGTTTGGAACAGGAACATCAAATTTCGGTCTTGGAATGTAACGTGGGGTTGGTAAATAAACCTGCCAAAGAGCTTGCTTCATCAACCAGTTTTGAGCTACATCTTCCGAGACTTTCGCTGCCTGGGCTAATTTTTTAATTGCTGCAAACCCTTTCCAATACCCTTGCGGGCTGTAATAAATTTTCGTCAACCTATTGAAAATGCGCGCGCTCATTGTATACCATACACAATAAAAAATGTTCGACCCGTTTGGTTGTTTGCAAGGTGTGAAAATCTCGTCAAAAGAGATACAAGAAATGTTGCAAAAAAGAAATGAATTATACTTATGCCTGCCAACAAAAAAAATTAATCGTTGTCCTTCATGCGAGGAGCAATTATTTTCTGTGGTGAATGAGTTCTGTCGTGAATGTCCAAAATGTGGTAGAGTGTTTGAATATGATTATGATTATGATGATGAGCAGTTACAAGAAGAAAATCGGGGAAGAATTTTTTTTCATTGCGAACCCTATGACTAAATTTCATTTAAAAAATGTTTTTCGAAAATGGAACATTGACAAAATGTTTTCTTCCAGCGAGTTCAGTTTTCTTGGTAACGTTATTGCTCAATTTAAGGGGATAACCGGCAAGTCAGTGAACTACCCCTGTTTTCTGTATAATTATTTTGAAATAGTACCTTCTGAATGCTGGCCCAACAAAAAAGAAATTATGGAATCTATTTCTCATCACCTTCCTAAAACCTTAGCAAGCAGGCGGCGCTCAAAACAGGAGTTTGATAAATGGTGGTTGAAAACCAATCAAGGTTCTTCATAAACATTTTCATATTTGCCTGTTTTCGGATTTTTCACCAAACGCATGACAGTACCTTTTTTTGGATGAGTCCAAAATTTCTTGCTTGTGACACCAGTTGGACCTGTGAAAGCATTTTTCGCAATATCACCTGACCAATACCGATCGAAAACAGGCTTTGTGGAAGGAATCATTTTTTTGTCAAAGTTTCAGCAAATTTTACTACTTCCAATGGTTTATCCAAAACACCAGTCCCTTTTTGTTTTTTCAAACCCAACCCTAACTTTTGTTTAGTATTGATTGCATTTCTTGCAACCGTATGACCCCACTGCCTTTCTTTTTTAGGAACCTCGTCAAGAGCCTTCACCATTTTTTATCCCCTTTGTGTTTGTATTTTTTGAGATTTTCACCGTATTTTTTTTCACGGTTGGAACAAACATCATAATCAACATCATGTTGCATAGCAATCGCATCTGTTGCACCTGTCGGTTTCTGATATATTTCCAAGATTTCTCCAGTTTCTGGATCGTAGTTCACCTGCTTTTCAAGAGGATTGTATGGCCCTGTGTAATTATGCCCTGGTAATGTCCAACCTGTTTTTGGTTTCGGAAATTTTCCTATTGCTGCATGTATATCAATACCACTGCCCTCCGCGTGGGAGGGCTCACCTAGTTTCCCGGCAAAAAACGTGATTTCATTATTCCACAACTAGCACATTTTACCTTCAAACGTTTTCGATTGTTCTTTGTGATTACAACTTTTTCACTTCCCTGCACATTAGGCGTGTAACGCTTTTCTTTCACACAGTACACTTCCATTGCATATATATTTTATGAAAAATAATTTTTCACTATTTCTTCGTTTTGAAGTAAATCGTTGGAGAACATTTTCAAAATATCGGCAAAACTTGTGCCTTTATTTCTTTCATTTAAAAAGAGAAGGCAGTAGTAACCACATCTCACACTTTGTTCCCATTGAATTTGGTTATCATTTCTGAAAAAATGTGTCATCCCGTGCATTGACATTTCTTTTTCCCATTCCAAAGGTGGTGGAAAACCAAATGAATCGAAATACTCGTAAGTATCTTTGTCTTTGGCAGGCCAACAACATACCCAATGAGTTCCCAAACTTCCAAAATCATCCAAGTTGATAATACATGGAGAATGAAACAAGGGTTTTGTTTCATTTCTGCTAAAAATACCTTTTATTGGAATTCGTAAAAAGTTGCACCATTTTCTCAAGTCAATGTTGGATAGAGGTTTATCTTCAAATTTCAGTTTTTTTTAAAATAATAATCATCCCAAGTTCCAAAAAAAGGTGGAGGTTGAATTTGCATTCCTTTACCTTTAGGAGGTGGAGGGAGGGGTGGTGCTCGTCGTTGTCGTGAGCGTGGTGGTTGAGTTTGCACACCTTTTCCGATTATTTTTCGGACTAAATCAAGGGCTAAAGGTACTCCGATAGACGCCAACATACCAAGGAAGCCACCATACTGTGCTGAACCTCCCTTTACAAAACCTTGTCCAACAAGATATTGTTCTGCCGCCTTTTTCTGAGTAGGAGTCATTTTCTGGACAAGTTTATAAAGCTCAATTTCCTTCGGTCCAAAACCCTTTCCGAATATCTTTTTCAGCACCTTTTCAGCGCCGAAACTCAAACCTGCACTTGCTAATGCCCCATGGGCTGGTCGTGCCAAACCTAACATAGCAGAAAACAAACTTCCACCACGTTGTGCAGTATTTTGAATCTGTGTCTGGCTTAATTTTATTTCCATTCCTTTCCCTACCGCTGAGGTTTTCTTCAGTCGCGAGATTTGGGTAGCAGTGAGAAGAAGTTCGTCACCGCGCCCAATTTGACCAGGTTTAACTCTCAGAGTAACAGCTGTCTTCGAAACATAAGCTTTTTGAAGTTTCTTTTTCTGACCATCAGTCAGTGCGATTTTATATGGATGATAAGTTGTGCTCATCTTGTGTATATTATATTCAGAATTTTTTTTGTCTAGACGAAAAGCTCATTACCAATTTGCTTCAACACAAATTCTTGTTCACTCAAAACCGCGGCGAACATTATATAATCATGAGTGTTAGCGGCTTCGTTCAGTCTGTAATGGAATTCGAGCTTTTTGGGATCGTCTGTCAAACCTTCTTTGGAATTTCGCAGATCGAAGTAGACAACTGGGTGTAACTCCTCAAAGTAGGAAAGCGGCAGCTGAACGCCGGTGTTATAGTCATTCTTTCTATATCTGAAATCGATCAAATCATTCAAAATTCTTATTTTAAAGTCATAGTCATATTCAAGCTCAGGATGAAATTCTGTGCCGTACTGAAGGCGGCAAGTGTCCAATCTTGCTGAGTTATCACCATCGATATCAAATGTGTCAAAAATGTAAGGGTTTTGTGTATAAGATTTTTGTCTCTGAGTTCGTTGAATAAATACAAAAACATGTTTGGGGTTTTTTACCCCAGGTGTAATCAACCACCTACCATTCGCATCCCTTCGGACGCTGCTCTGTGTCACATTTTCTTGCAGGTATTTCCATTGGGTTGGTTTCAAGAAATTTTCATTGACCAGGGTTTGTCCTTTGCCAGTGAAATGTAATTGTGGCACCCACAACTCAAATTTACGGACAACAATCCTTCGAGCTGTTCCATCGTTTTGCCAAATCATTTCTTCATCGTCTTGCAGAGTAATTTCAAACTCAAAATGTATTGGTGGTATCAGTCTATCGGAAAGACTTTCGAAGAAGGAGTATCTGTTCAAAGGGATAATGGTATGAACTGTTTTGCCTCGGTCTGATAGAATCGCCCTTGCCCGCATTCCAAGGTTCTTCACAGTGGCTTCTGCAACCACAGTGTCATTAGCATTATCAAGATACCAAAAATGGTTTTTTGCCACACTTCTCGAAAAATCATCCGAAAAGTCAAGCAGGTTTTTGATGAAAACAACCTTGTGAATATTATTCGCCTCGTATAATTTTTTTCCAGATGATTTGACGATCAAATTTTTTATCAGTGAGAAAGAACCGTTGATCGGAGCTGATCGAGTGTCAGCATCAATATTGGCTCCGTCTGCTTTAGCTTCCAAGTCGAAATCGACGCGGAAATAAGCGTTGTACCAGTCATAAAAATTGTCCCGGTCTTTCAAGGTAAATTTGTATCCCGACTTTTTTTGAGTTTGGCCATTCCCAGGGAAGGGGAATGCAGTGTCCAAATCAACTCGAATGTATGTAGTCTTCTCGAGGTATGGTGGAGTCCTGAACATTTTGACAAGAGTTATATTAAGAGAGAAAAATTTCTTTGATTAAATTTCGTTTGCCAAAATTTGATTTAATTTCACAAGGGCGTCTGATTTTTTTGGTTTTCGGTTTTGCAAAATATTTGCAAGTTTATTTTTTGCATCCTGAGACAACGGTTTTTGTTTTTTTCGCTCTTGCAGTATTTTTCGTATTTGTTTCGAACCTTTTTCAACAGCACGTTCACCAACTTTCTCAGCGATTGTTTTTGTGGTTTTTTCGGCAGTTTTCTTTGCCACGTTCTTAACATTGTCTTTGAATACTTTACCGATAGTCAAGAGGGTGTCACGGATCACACCCGACCCTTTGTGTTTATATCGATAACTTCGGGTGTTTTCGTCATTAAAAAATTTGCCCACTCGCTCGGATGATTCATGATTGTATATTTATACCAACAAAATCCTTACTCTTTTTCAATCATTAAGCTGATTGCAATGTCTGTCCCGTTGAGATCCAGGATATTGTTTCTTCCGTCTGTCACCCAAACCCTTATTTCATTAATATAACTTTTATTCACAGGATGCCACTCAAGCCGACGCGGCTCTTTTCGAAATGGATAGCTAACCAGGAGATCTGCTGTTGAGAAACTGTATAACACATCGCTTGGAATATTGTTTGTTTTGCGTGAGATAAGATCGCAGTGCAAATACACCCAATCGACACCTCTTGTGATATTTGGAACTTTCCTTCCGACAACATCTCCGCTCAAGGTACTTTTACCATAACCAAGCAATTCACCAAAATTTCCTTGAGACAAGTCAAGCTCATAATCGTTATGTACCAAAGTCACAACCCTATAAATTGACATATCGAAATATATAGTGAAAATGTAATCACTGTCTTTGTTTGTTGGGTCTACTTTACCGGTGTGTTGCTGAATAAATGTGTTGATTCTTTTGTAATCATACATTCCATTCGGGAAAGTTAAGGTCTTCCACGCTTGTTCTGTTTTCTTCTTCCAGCGAATTTTGTTATTATCATAACGAGAATCGATGTTGTTCCATGAGTAACTCATTGTGATAAGTCTGTTTAGCGCAGCTTTATAGTTTCCTGAACCCAATTCGATCGGAGGATTAAACTTCACTGTAAAATCGTGTGAAACATTCCGTTCTCCACCTCTTTCTAGTATTGCAAGGCTCGAGTCAAGCAGTATATCAAAGCTCATTATTGGTGTATATGATTAGAAATAATTTTTGTTCTTTGTTTTTCATTGATTGTACCGAGTTCAACTAGTGAATCAAGCAAATATAAAACCTGTTTTTTTAGTTTTATCGAGTTATTTCCTGCTTTAATCGATCCTAAGCTCAAATGAAGTTGGTTGATCAATTTTTCAGCTTCATCAGTGATGCCGCTTCCTTCGGTTTCCCAATCCTGTTCATGGTCAGAAAAATACTGTTCATCATCAGAATATGCAAAATAAGGTCGTCGGCTCTCAACAGCTTTTTCCCAGGGTGATATAGGAATTTCTCTCTTTTTTTTTGTTTTTTAGGTGTTTTTAATTTCTTCTTTTGTTCTTCTAATTGTTTTGATGAAAATTGTATCCTTTTAAATAACTTTTCTGCTTCTTGTTTTTCAGGTGGTTTCAATGTCGCCTTTTTTTTGTAATTGTTTTGATGAAGGTTGTGTCCTTTCAAGTAACTTTTCTGCATGTTGTTGATTTGCCTGAATTGTTTTGAGGTTATTTACCTCAGCTTTTATCTTTTCTATATTTTTCCTTCGAAATAAGATCCTTTTTGTTTGACTCTGTAAATTGGGTCATTTCCATATTTCCATATTCTTCTTCTTTTTCTTCTTCCTGCTCTTCTTCCTCTTCTTCCTCTTCTTCTATAGTGGTAACGCTCTTTTCATCAAGCCTTTTTGTAATTGGTTTGAAAAATTCTTCTCCTGAAAGCTGACCAAACTTTTTGTTGATTTTATCCATTCTGAATTTTTGGTGAATTTTTTCTGTTTGTTTATCCAACACCGTTTTTTCTTCAGCCAACTGACGCCATTTTTTTACTGACATATTTCCAGCGTGAATATATAGAAGCGAAAAAAAAATATGAAGTTCACATATTTATCATTTCCCTCAGTTTCTTCCAAGAGTGCCTACAAACAAGGTCATCCTTGTTTGCCAGATGATTTTTTCCGGATGCTAATTTGTGGACCTAGTAATTCTGGCAAAACAAACTTATTACTGAATATGTTTTATGAGTTATTGGTGTTTGATAAAATCTACCTCTTCTCAAAAAACCTGCACCAGTACCAATACCAGGGTTTTTTGAAGGACTTTGCTGAAAGAATCAACCCCAAGGTTGGTTATGAGGTTATTGAGGCTTATGATGATGAAATTATTCCACTCGAAGAGTTTCCGGTGGACAACCAAAAAATTGTTGTTTTTGATGATCTTCTTTGTGAAAAAAACCAAAACAGCATCATAAATTATTTTATCAATGGGCGGCACAAAAACTGCTGCGTTATTTACCTCTCTCAAACCTTTTACAAGGTGCCAAAAGACATCCGTGTTAACTGCAGCCATCTTTGTTTTTTCAGATTAGATCCAAAAGAAAACAAACGAATTGCAAACGAAATAGGTGTGGATCATAACACTTTAGATCGCGCCACCGATGAAAAATATTCTTTCCTTTACTATGACAAACCTAAAAAATCAATAAAAAAAATTTTGATGAATATATATAATGGGGTATATTAACAGCCAAATAGGTGGAACTAGCCAAACGACAAGTGAAAATGTAAAAGAGGGCCCTCCTGGTCCAGGGGGTCCTCCTGGCCCCGAGGGTCCTCCTGGACCGAAGGGTGACAAAGGCCCAGCAGGACCACAAGGTCCTAATGGTCCAAGAGGTGAAAAAGGGCCCGCTGGACCACAAGGTCAGAAGGGGGCACAAGGACCACAGGGTTTAAAAGGTGATAAAGGTGATAAAGGTGATAAAGGTGAAAAAGGTGAAAAAGGTGATCGTGGACCTCAGGGTAGTGCAAGCGGTTCTACTGATATTGACATGCAAAATAAGTACGATATTTTGCGTTTAAAAAGCAACCCTTATCCTGTCCACGGTGATCTGACAAAGGTAATAAACTATCAGGACACGAGAAATATCTTTCTTTCAAAAAAGGAAGGCGGAAAAATGGAAGCAAGCATTGATATGAACAATAATACAATCTACAACGTAAAAGACCCAGTACAGGCAGATCAAGCAACAAACAAAAAATATGTCGATAATCAGCTTGTGAAAAAACGAGATAAAGATGTTGATATTGATATGAAAAATAATTCTATCATAAATCTTAAATTTCCATCAAACCAAAAAGACGCAACAAGTGTAGAATTTGTTAATAAAAGAATTACTGAAACACAAAAAGAATATCTTAAAAATGATGGCACTAACAATATGACTGGAAACTTGAATTTAAATAATAGTAAAATTGTTAACTTACAAACCGATTACAAAGATTCGAAATCCGCAGTTAATGTTGATTTTATGCAAAATAAAATAACATCTATGAGAGATCTTGTCAGTCAAAAATTCATGAATCCCATATCACTAGCTCGGGACAAAAAAGGGACACCTTCAGATACTTGATGGAAGACATTGATGAATCTTCGAGTGAAAACAATATCGAGGTTTTGGGTATTAGAGATTTTTCCGAGTCTCCACATCAAATAAATAAAAAAGCTTACTCTCTCAAACTCCTGTTTGAAAAAGGCTCACCCAACCAGTACCAGTCACGCCTCGGTTTTAACTTATATAAACTTCCGGTCGGTTATTACACATGGTTGTAGAATGGTTTCCGCCGGAAATGAATGAGGTAAGTGTAACGCCGCAAGCAACAACGATTTCAATTTCTAATCATACAACCAAAATATTTGAGAAGTACACCAAAACAGTTATCAATTTTCACAGATGGGGTAGCTCACCTCCACAATTCCTATATCTCGATCTGCACGGTACAGTCAGTAATCCATCATTTTTAACAATTGGCCATCTAATTGTTTATGGTGTTAAAGAAACAATTTCAAACGTTGATCCAAGTGTTTATGACACAGCTTTTGTTATTGAAAATGGAAAAATGGTAATGGAAACAGAACTTTCTTTAAACAGTCATCGTTTGCGTGGTTCCGTTTATTACATAAATGGAATTTTAACTACGAAAAATGGTAACACATTTTTATTGAATGGTTGTGACAAAATAATCATTCCAAATCATAGCCACATAATGATTATAAAAATGTTCCATTACAGAATCAAAAGTAAATATACGCCTATTTCCTTAAAAATAAAACACGGTTTGTTTTTTAAGAAATCAAACACTTACACTTCAACCCAATCAACTCAATTACAGATAATAAATATTGATTTAGTACTGTTGTTTGGTCATATGGCTGTGGAATTGGCTTCAGTTGTGAAAGATGAAGAACTCTTAATGTTGATTGAATATAGAGTACCATAAACATTTTTTTCATTCATTATATAACACAATGCGGGACATTTTCGAATTCAACCATATCGACCAAACACTTTCTAAAGAGAAAGTAAAAAAAATGAAAGATTTATATGCTTATTACCACAAGAAACATTATGGCTATGAAAAGTTGTACCGCGGTTTTCGAAGAAAAAATTTTGTTTGTAATCTTTCGGCTGGCAAATTAATTATTAGTGCCGCAGTAGACGGAGGAATTACGTTGAACCCTGTTGTCATTGCAACTTTAACAGGGGTAGGTCTTATTTTAAAAGCAGTGGCAAGCCTTAAGAAATACGATAAGAAAACAGAACAAGCAAATTTTGCCCGTATCGAATACCAAAAAATCCTTGATGAGATTCGCTTTTACCTCAGAGGCGAAGCTTTCGACGAAGAGGTCTTTCTTGATAGATTGAAAATGATAGATATTTTTGTTACTGATCATTGTATGGAAATTCCACTATCTATTTCTGAAAAGTATGATAAAAAATTCACTCCTTTGTAGATTTTCAAAGTAATTATATACGATTACAAAATGATTGCAACTTTGCAAGCTATTTGCTATCACCTAGTTGAGCTTCTCACACCCCGCGAAATTATGCAAATAAGATTCATTACTCGTGAGTGTGTTTCAAAAATATTGTTACCAACTCGTGATGAAGATGGCTACCCCATTTCAAGCCAAGATGTAGTTCCATAATACGATTTTCATCTCTAAGTTGTCATCTTCACCAACAGATTACACATCAAATAAAATTTTCACTGAAACGTTACAAATTTGAAGCAAAAATATGACGCTTTGATTGACTACAAACACCTGAGCCCCACGTGATATTACATAATCCAGTACCAAGGTTAAACTAAAAATAAAAAAACACGTCAGACAAAGCATGATAACGCACGTGAGTGGGAGACATTCCGAAAGGTGTCGGAAATTCTGAGAAAAAAAAGTTAGACAAAAATCAGCACCTTTCGAAATTGAACAACATCTTTCGAATTAAACAACACCTTTCGGAATTTCCTGCACCCTTCGGAATTGCCGTCACCTTTCGGTATGTGTTCCGCTTTACAAAAAAAAGAACACCCTATTAAACAAATATATCTTCCAATGTATCTTAACATGGATGTCTGTACAGATCAACCAGCGATCTCACAAGACTGGCTAACAGAGGATGTATTTATAAATCAACAAGAAATCTTACAAGACTGCCTAAAAGAAGATGTATATTCAGATCAACAAGAGATCTCAGAAGAATGGCCAACTAAAGAAAGTTTTAAAAGAAGAGAAATTTTAAAATGGAGAAATATTTCAGATGATGTATACAAAATTAAAAAAGTTTCACACCGGGAAAGTAAATTTGGGATTTCAGTTATTTTAACTTTAAAAACAAAAAATGGAGATGAGTTTCTTGTATGGGCTCCCAAACGCCTTGCTGAAGATCTAGAAGATGATTCTTATCAATTTGTTTATAAAATAGGTCTCAAAACGTCTACTGACGGTAATGAATATTTTGGTTATGAATTAATGTAATCTGTCTACGTATATTGATTTGTTTTTTCAAGCTTGAGTTGTTAAGGGGTTTTCCCTTCAATGTTTGTACAAGAGTATAAATTACGTCATTGTCTGTAGGTTTCACCGGACCGCGAAGTCACGCGCCGTAAACACAACTTAAGGAATGTGGTCCTCTTCCCATATATCAGTGCAATAATTAACTAGAGTTATATCCAAGATCGGGACAGAGATGGTTAGTTCATGTAAGATTTCTTCTTGTTTATAACAAGGGTAACAACACCCTCCACAACAACAATGCATATAGGCTACACACACCAGAATATGGACAAGCCGCTGCCTTTCAGGACAGAAAGGTTGTATTAAAAGCTCATTGTGAACCAGGTTCCAACCCAAAGCCTCTCGCTCTTTCAGTTTTATGGCGAGGTAATGTTTGTAAATTATCTCACGTAACTCTGGTGGTAGGTTTTGTATTGCTTCAATAACCTGACAGTTGTTGAATCCGGCAGCCATCAAATTTGACTCACAAATATCTAATCAGATAAAAAAAATTTTTTTCATTCATATTCGGTTATTCCGCCTTTTCCACCTATATAAAAACCGGTTTTTGTGCTATCGGTATAAAAACGGAAATAGAACTCTCAGTTATAAAACTTTTCTCTTTCACCAATGTGAAAAAATTGTTTCATATGTGAGCGGTTTAAAAATTGGAAATAAATCTCCCAATGAATAAACGGTTACAGAACCCCCATTTTACTATACTACTCGGGCAAGTGGGCTTCAAAAATCTACTAGCCCACCGCACATTTCAGTCGCCCAGGTTCCTCTTGACCCTGGCAGTATAGCTTTACTGTGAAGGACCTTTATGTCTTTAATAGCTAAGCGACTGCTGTGTATTTGCTGCAGGCTTTAAGCTCATCATGTTGTTTTAAAACAAGTCTAAGAAACAAAACTATTTTTATCTCAACAATTGAGTGATAAAAGTTACGTAAACGTTTACGAGAGTTAGGTAAAACAGGTCCGAAATTCGGAGCTTGGCTGTCAAAATGTTTCAATTTTAACAAACCTTGTAACGTTAAGGGTACTTCTTTAAAACTGATGCTATAATTCTGGCGGATGTTGCCAACAACTTTGTCGGCGAAAAAGCAAACAGGAAGCAGCTTTTTGGCAAGTTGTCAACGAACGATGTCCCCAAAAAGGTGTCGTTTTTGACGAAATCAACACAAACTGTGGCATTGTGAACAGAGTTAGTATCTATTTGAGTGTGTATTTTGAAGGGGGGAGGGGAGGGTTTGACTAGGCCAATTTGCTCGCAGCATTTATGTCAGCCTTGGTACGGGCCTGATACCACAAGTTACAAGTCAGTTTTTACAACGAACGCTTGAATACAATGACGATATGTCCCAGCCATCGTGCAAAACTTGGAATAGTGTCGAGCAGAAGCTGCAGCACAAGAGGCCGGGTCCCGGGTCACGGTAAGGAAAGGGAGAGTGGCCAAAAAGTGAAAGAGGACTGGGGAAAAAGGGATCTAAAGCTGTCTTACGCGAGACTGGTTCGCTTGTAAAAGTTGGATCAGGTGAGTTTTATATTCGCTTGTGGTCTATCCGAATATTAGCCAGGTTATCGATGGTTGCCTCACTCTTCTCTTCGTCCTCATTAAGGTGTATGTAGAACGTGAAAGAGGTAACAGACGTTTAAGGGCAAGATGCGTGACGTATTTCTGTTATGATATCCTCATATCCATTATGATAAGTATGCTGGCTGCTGTGAGAGATCTCGCTCACTGGGAACCTGTTTCAGCAAGATTCGTAAACAGAAATTCAGGAACAGAACCTCATTTTTGTTACCATGGTTACGTGCCATATTTCACAGTCTTCAAACAGCACTGGCGTGCTGTTAGAAGCCCCACTCATTAGTCAGGACACACTAATGTAGACTACGTCAAACAGCTGACAAGAGAGCACAGTTAAAAACTTCGATCGCACCCATTTGTTATAAAGAGAGTACCCTTCCTGTCCAAAACTCCATCCAACCCTTTTACAGCGAGCTGACTTTCACTCCTGATATAACTGTGCCTTGTAACGGTCCTGTGCCAGCTGAGAACCAGCAGACTGACACCAATGATCATAGGTAGAATACCCGCTCGTCAATCAACAAAAGGGAGCCCCTTGAAGTTATAGGTTTTCCCCGTATTAAAGTTGG
Source organism: Siderastrea radians (assembly GCA_964017195.1). NCBI lineage: Eukaryota > Metazoa > Cnidaria > Anthozoa > Scleractinia > Rhizangiidae > Siderastrea > Siderastrea radians. Next base: position 84,150 of record OZ024887.1, on the reverse strand, counting down.
GTCTAGTTAATAATAGCGCCACTTCTGTTCCACCGCTCAGCTGTAAGCTTGTACAACGGTTGGAATTGCGTTTCAGACTACTAGGGTAGCAATTATACCATTTTTAATGGTTGTAACAGCACTGGTAATATGTAAGAAAGACACACAACGCCATTAAAACCACGAACTAATCCCTGCAATTAACACTGTATGTTATTTTACTTCACCACAAAGGTTTTGCCCTTCCCCTACCCCCTAAAATGCCTTTGACACGCATTGCGTGACAAACCAAATACGCACGCGGCGCCATCCACGTCTGGTCCCAATTTAGCAGTCAAATCTGATAATGCTTTTGTGCACTGAAAACTGAGCAACACTCGTATTCAATCAACTGAACCGTTGAGTAAGATGCCGTAGTGCAGAAAGACGTCGAACGTTTTACAAGAAAAGATGGTGTCGTTGAGCTGTTCCACCGTTTACAATTAAGTTGACCCGGTTGGCGGTGTTTATTCGGTTCAGTTGGACGTCATCAGCAGGACGAAAATACGACGAACGGCAAGAGAATCACACCAAAATGGCCTCTGGACCTGTCCTCTACAGCAAATGAGGTTAGAGCGTTTCGAAGTGTTTTTCTGTTTGACGTTTTCGATCTCATATGGGTCGAAACACATTAAAATATGTGCGTGACTCGCGAATGGAATGTTGCCAGGAAGGGTTAAAAAACCTGCATTTTAACGAACTTTGAAAAGCTCTCGCGTCGCTGTCAATCATTTGCCCAAAGAAATTTTTGCAGCAATCCTGAGAACATTTTTTCTTAGTTCAACAGCCAGAAGCTGAATCGATTTGAAGGTTTAGCACATGGTGAAAAATAATTTAAATCACAAAGTACCTTTCCTGATGAGAAATGTATACTTTCAAAATTAAATTATTTCAAACACAAAGAACAACGCAGTTTCTACCAAAATCATTTTTGAAGCTCTTGAGCGATTGCAAAAGTAGATTTGGGTGTTTTGAAGACGACAGAGGGATTCGTTTTTGCACGCGAACCCTTCAAATTGTTGTCATAATTTACTGCTTCAAATGGCGCTTTTAACGGAAGTTCGTTATTTGCATTTTTCTTTGAAATAAAAGGATATTTTACCAAAAAAAGTATCCAGTGATTTTAGTTATACCCTAACCTATCTAACATTAAAATACGAAAGAAATCGAATTTTCCACCCTTGCCGCGGAATTTTGATTTTGTCTGATTTTTACAGACAGGCGCTCTTAAGCGCATTAGAAGATATTTGTCAAGGGAGAACATGGAAACTCTTATCCACGCATTTACAGCTATTTCAATTAACGTTGTCAGATGAAAGTTTAGGCCTACGTGACAAGACCGCAGGGTAATATGGGAAAGAAATCGAATTTTCCACCCTTGCCGCGTTATGTTTGATTTTTACAGACAAGCGCTCTTAAAGTTGTAAAGATAATAAAACCCGGTAGAACTGGTTTTGGTCACGTGTGCCTCCATCGACAGTGTGCTATCGAACCACGCCCCGAGATTTCTGATTGGCGATTCAGGAACTATGTCAGCATCACCGATCTTAATGCCATTTATGTTAATCATCGAGAGCTGCTGTCTTCTCCCAATGACAAGAAATTCGGTCTTAGCATCGTTCAGGAGGAGCTTATCTTCTGCCATCCACTTTTGTATGTCTATTATACATCGTTCCATGGCGATAATAGCACTAGACTGCCCCTCCTCCTCCTTGGACTAAACGATACATAAAGCTATGTATCGTCGGCGAACGAATGAGCCCTAGGCAAATGTTTTGCGATGATGTCGAACAGTTTGCTGGTGTATATAGTGAACAAAAGTGGTCCCAAGCAAGAGCCTTGAGGCACACCACAGTCAAGGTAGTGTTTGTTTGAGATTGAGCCGTCGATTGAGACACGCTGTGACCTTCCTGATAAATACGAACAGAACCAGTTGAGCACAGTTCCAGATATTCCTAGTTTGGTTTGTAATCGCTGGAGCATGATCGAGTGATCTACAGTATCGAACGCTGCAGTGAGATCCAAAAGGACCAACAGGGTCACGTGCTGTTTATTCATGTTGAGAAGAAGAACGTTCTTAATTTTAAGCAGCGCTGTTTCGGTGCTGTGGTGTTTCCGGTATGCGGACTGGGCACTAGGGTAGAGATCGTTAATACACATGTGGGCGTGTATTTGATTGAAGACTGCTCTCTCAGTCAGCTTGGATACAAATTGCAGATTGCTTACAGGCCGAAAGTTTTTGAAAATTAGATCCAAGCCATGTTTCTTCAATATCGGTAAAACCAGTGCCTCTTTCCACTCCTCAGGGAAACTGCCTGATTGCAATGATGCGTTTATGATTTGCGTTATTACCGGAATAAGAGCATCGCAGTTGCTAACCAGTGGAGATGGCATTGGGTCGAGCGGACATGTCTTCAATGAAGAAGATCGGATCAAAGACAGAGGTTGACAGTTCCTTGAATTCATTGAACGTAGGAGTGGACATAGCTGTACTGTCAGTGTTTGTGATGCACACATTAGGCACATGCGATCCGTTACTGATGTTTTCGTTCAGAGTTTGTCTAATTCGTGTTATCTTCTCGACAAAGTAGTTACCGAGACCGATAGCAAATGACGATCTGTCGACACCGGAAGAGAAAGTTGACATGTTGGTGCGATTGAAAAGTTGCATGCAAATGTTGAATAACTTTCCCTGATTGTCATTGTTCTCCTCTATAAGGTTGGCATAAAACTCCCGTCTCACTTGTTTCATGAGATTGGTGGCTTAATTCCTTTTCAGTTTGAAAACAGCAAAGTCGGCATCAAGTTTCGACGACCTCCATTTATCCTCAGCTTTCCTCTTTTGGCGTTTTGCCTCTTTGATCTTGTCACTGAACCAGGGGGACGCGTGGCCTGATAGTAATTAAGTTTAAAGCAAACAATGTACTGTACTTAAAGTAGAAAATGTTTATGGTAGCAACATAATAAACTTAGGAGAAACATTTAGGCCACCTTCATAAGATGAAGCATTTTTGCGTCTAACACATCTTCTGCAAGATGATCTCTCATCCACAGTGCCGGATCCAAGTGCAGATGCTGCTCTGTTAGCTTCTCATGTATTGGCAGGGAGTTGCAGGTTTGATCGAATTCGAAGGCGTCTACGAAGTGGGACCACATAATTTTGTTCCCATCCACAGTTAAGCAGCGTGGCTTGCCAGATGAATTACAGTTTTCGATATGTTTTTGAAATTGTGCCGTGTGAGAACAAAATAGTTTTCTTTAATGGTACGTTTTGCTCTCTTGACACGATTTTTCTGTGTTTTAACCAACATGTTAACTACAAACGTACATTGCGATAAACTAAGGGCCATGCATCTATAGCCTCCCCTACCACCCCCCCCCAAAAAAAAACACAGAAACACAGAAAAATTGGAAATAACATTTGTTCTGTAGAAGTTTAGGAGGTGATACGTTTCCCTTCTCACGCCTTCTCACTGGTTACGAGGCGCGTATCTTTCGGCTTAACATAAACTATAAAAAAAAAACAAGAGAGACGACTTATCATCAGTCGTCTCTCTAGAAACTGACTATTTAGAAATAATAGCCATTTTTTCCTCTCCTCAAATTAACTACCCCATATAACTGTACGTGTCCGGAGGGGGCTGGTAAAAATGTTTTAATATCATTGATTTAGTTCTGTTTACCTTGCAATCTATAATGAACACCATTTCTCCCCCAGTGTGCTGGTTGAACGCAGCAAAGTTTGCTGGAACAGGATTTCCATCAGGGAAATGCATCTTGACGAACTGCTGATTACAATCTGCTCCATCAAGGACACACCAGTAGATACTGCATAAAGATATGACAAAACATTTTAGTTGTTTTTGTTGTTGTTGTTGCTGTTTTTTTTAATCAGATCTTACAAAACGAATTCGGACGGTTGAAATAAAATCCAAAAAGACTGTAATTTCATTTTCTACTGTATTAGCAACATTTTTTTCGAACGTAAAAGCAAATGCATCGTGATGAACACAACGTACGTAAAACCACTCTCTCTCATCATGACAACGCCATCCCAAAGCAAGGTGTAAAGATCGCATGGCGAACAGTTATGACTCGGAAACTGAGCAATTGGAAAACGGAATCCTGAATCGCTGAGGAACATAACCTGGAGAACATATGATGCAAGAGCAGTCTCTGTGTTTCCTATATTTTAAATACAAAATAAGAAGTCAGTTAAATTGTTTAATGATCACGCAGCAGCATTAGAAACAAAAACAATTTGTCATATATGTATGAATTGAGTACCTCCAAGTTTGTCCATTACGTCACGGGCTTCTCCAAGATCGACAAATCCAACAATTTGGTGTTTGCCCTTTCGAACGACCATCTCAATGTTTTCCTGTTTTTTTTTTAAAGCGAAAGAAAAGTGAATTGTCAATTGCAGTCTAATTACATACAGACTCGTACCCAGTCGCTATTTATGAGTCTGGGGGAAAGGGAGAGAAGATTGGAATCTATTGAGGCGCGCGGGGTGACAAATAGCGACCGGGTACGAGGCTGAATTACATATACAAAATGGCCTGAGTTATATTCCGTGCCCTGTCCTTTAAAGGACGCAATGCAACCGAGGGTCTTGTGTATAACAATACAAGTTAGCTTTCCTCCTATCGAAAATGTAATTTTGCGTTCCAATTAGACGGAGCAAACCAATCTTGATTAAAATCCCAACGATTCAAGTACGCAGGTGTATTCTGAATTTGGTTTCTTGTTGGACTTATTGGGCGTTCCATACAACAAACTTGTAGTACGCGTTCATCCAGGGTGTAAACAAAAGGTGGATTATACTGCTCAGCCTCCGGGCGAAATGTAATTGAAATATGTGTTTCCTCGACCGAAGCGGTTAATAAGTTCACCAACGTATCAAAGGACTCTCAGTTTATTTGCTGTCTCGTATAGGGTTGTACCTGGTTTACAGCTTTGAGTCTTTCGAAACCTGTATTAACATCACAACGATAATTATACACAACAATATTGCCAAAGTTGAATGATTGAATATTTACATACCCGATGGCTCTTATTTAAATCTTTATCTTCGGGAGGAAAACCGGCGGTAATCTCAATTGTCGTTCGCAATGTCACTAATTACAATTAATTATCGATTGTAACGTAATCCTCTCATTAATTATCGATTGTAACGTAATCGTCACAAATTAAGAATTCGTTTCCAACGAAACACTCCCCACTCTCTGAAAGTGTAAAATACGGAGTCCTTAGTTTTTGTGTCCCTTTTTTTTATATTTAATCTTGACCCTGGAGTTCGTCTTCTTCGTCGATGGGGACAATCACAACAAGTCGCTGTACGGGTCGCTCTACTGTCACATAACCCCGACCTTTGTAGATTTGTACCTTTTCGTTTAGCACTGGGTTCTTGTATTGGATCTCAACCTTTCTGACCTTGCCGTCCTTTCCCGGATTAACTGTTACGACGCGTCCGAGTTTCCATTTACCTCTTGCTTGATTCGAATCTTGAATTAGCACGATGTCGCCAACCTTAACGTCGCGCTTACATGTATGCCATTTTTGTTTTAATAATAAACTCGGAAAGAAGTCACGTGTCCATCTGTTCCAAAACGCGTTTATGATGCCTTGCACAAAGTAGAAACGGCGGCGAGGATTTGCGTCTCCTTCAAATGGTCCGCTGGGGATTCTTGCAGATGCACGTCCTAATAAGATATTATTCGGACAGAGATATGCTCCATCTTTAGGTGTTGTGGGATGTCGCCCTATTGGTCTTTCATTAATTAAATTGGCGACCTCGAAACAGACTGTCTGGAGCTCTGAAAATATCATGATGTTCTGGCCGATTGCTGCGGTGATAGCTCGTTTGACGGATTTTATAAGGGCTTCTGAGATTCCGTTCTGCCAGGGGGCGTCAGCTGGTGTAAATTCCCACTTTAGTCCTTCGATCACTCCAAACTCTTCGAGTTTTTTCATATCCCAGCCCTTTGTCATGTTTCGTAGCTCTTCATTGGCTGACACCAGTTGTGGGCCATTATCTGAGTAAAGCTTTGCAGGATACCCTCTCAGAGATGCAAACCGTCTCAATACGAGTAAGAATGCTTCCGTGCTGTAATCAGATGCCAGGTCAATATGAACGGCTCTTGTACTCATGCAATTGAATAGAACCCCATAACATTTTCCAATCGTCCGTCTCTTTACTTGATCTCTTATTTTCAGTGGTCCGAATAAGTCGATTGCTGTGTTGTGCCATGGAGGGGACGGCTTGAGTCTTTCTTCCGGAAGTTGTCCCATGGTTTGTACACTTAGATTTCCGTCCAATTTCTTGCGGATGACACACTTGTGTCTGATGCAGCTAACCATGTTATGGATTTTTGGGATCCAAAATCTTAACCTGATCTTGCTTACGGTTGTCGATACTCCGTGATGTCCAATGCCATGTACGTGCTCCGCGTAGAGTAGGGAAAAACGATGTTCTCGAGGCAGGAGAATCACTTCACTCTTGTCGTAGCTCATGTGCATCCATTTGCTCGTTCGACTGCCAACTACAATTACTCCGTCTTCTCTTGTTCTTGGGCATAATCGCTTGTATTTCCCTATCTTTACATCAGAAGCCATGGACCTTTGCGCTTCTAGGATCCAGAACGTTTTGGCCTTTGCGATATCATCAGGTATCAAAGTCTTGGTTGCATTCTTTAAACTTGTTGATGGTTTTCGTTTATAAAGGGATAGCACTCGTGCCGTTACTCTTAGCAATTTTGTATAGCTTCAGTACTTGTTAATGTTTATTCTTTCCGCTAGTGAGTCATCCTTCGTTGTGGTATGCATTGTCGTTGCCCTTTTAAGCTGGTCTGCTGATTCTTGTTTACAGATCACTTTGCTGATCGGCCATTCGGATTCGGGCAGTCTTAAAAATCTTGGACCTCTCTGCCAATCGCTGTCGGCATCGATATCGTTTGGTCTTTTACCTCTAGTTATCCAGTCCGCGATGTTGTTGTCGCTCTCAACCCAATACCAATCTTGAGGGTCAGTGCCTTCTTGTATCTCACCAATGCGGGTCACTGCAAAAGTGTTAAAGCCGTAAGATTCCTTTTGAACCATTCCATGCACTATCTGAGAGTCGACGATATGGTAGTATTTCGCAAACTGATATCGGGATTCCTTTTCCAAGAAGGTTTTAAGCCTCTTATTCAAGACAGCACAGCATAATTCTACGCGATCGATTGATATCTTCCTATTTGGTGAGAGTCGGTTCTTCGACATTATTAGTCTAACATCGAATCTCTCTCTTGGTAGGGTCCATCGGACGTAGGCACACGCTCCATATGCGTTGTCGGATCCATCGCTAAATATAATAAGGATAGGTGGTCCAATTGCACCTAATGGCTTGAGGCATCTCGGGAAGATGACCAAATCCATGTTACGTAGGTCTTGAAAGAATTCTAGCCAGTTATCCCTCTGTTTTTCAGGAATCGGATCATCCCAGTGTAAACTTTCTTCTGCTGTCCATAATTGTCGCATTAGGATCTTGGCTCTGACAGTGACCGGAGATGCAAGACCAAGCGGATCGTAAACACGATTGATTTGTGAGAGAATCATTCTTTTGGTTATTGTGGTGGGAATGGCGGCTTCTGTACCATGGCTTTTAGCCTTCCCTATAGGTGATAACGTCACGTTTGCTTTGAATCGGAATTGGTCTTTGTTCGTATTCCAGATGACACCGAGTACTTTTTCAGTGGATGAGGTCTCTTGGTGCGGTTCTAAGGTCATATCGTTGGCCGTCTCATCGTTCGAGTAAAACCATTCTTTAATCTTGAATCCTCCTTTAATTAATACCTTCTCGATTTCATCCGTAACCTGTTTGGCGTGTTCTTTGCTCGGCACGCTGTCGACAATGTCATCCATGTATGAATTGTTAATTATGGTCCTTGCGGCTTGTGGATATCTCTTGCTTGACATTTCGGCTGTTTTTCTCATAGCCACAGTTGCTATTGCACCGGATGGCTTATCTCCGAATGATACTCTTTGGATGACGTACGTGTCAGGTTCCCTGTTAATGTTCATATCACGCCACAAGAAACGATGGGTGTGCTGTTCAATGGTTCTTGTCTTTACGGTGTGGTACATTTTCTTCACATCACCCATAAAGCCAATCTCGTTTTCTCTGAATCGTACAAGGATTCCAAGAAGATTGTTTAATAGGTCTGGCCCTTTGGCCCAGTACTCGTTTAGTACTTGTCCCATGTAGCTTGCGCTGCTGTTAAAGACTATTCTTACTGGGGTTGACTTAGAATCTGGTTTCAAAACATCGTGGTGGGAGATGTAGTGAATCGGTCCCTTGTAGTTATCAACTTCTGTCTGTGTAAGTTTTCTGGCCACTTGCCTTTCGATCATGTCTTCGATCTGTGCCTGATAGACCTTCGCGTGTTGTGTATTCCTTCCCAATCTTCGCTCTGTAGATAAAAGTCGGCCAAAAGCGGCCCTTTTGTTATTCGGTAATAAGTAGGGATCCTTGATCCAGGGATATTCGGCGATCCAACAACTGTCCTGCTCGTCGTATTGAAGGCCTTTTTCGATGAGCTTTAACTCCCTTTCTTCCTTGAGAGTGTAGTTGTTGCTTCCCGGCGCGCACTTGCCGCACTTGCATCCTCCACAACGCGGGGTGCAATTAATTCCAAGATTCTCGATGTTGTAGAAGTCCTCTATTTTGACTCCTTTCACGTAGTGCACCGGTTTAACTTCGCCTAGCGCTGGTTTTTTGATCGATCCTCGGATGGAGGGGTGAGTTCCGCCAATGCAGCGTCCGAAATGATTCCTTAGTAGCAGTAGATGCCCAGAGCTGCTCTCCTTCTCTGGATGAAATCCGGCGTAATCGTATCCGATTAAGACGTCCACAGTTCCATGAGGTCGTTCAATTTCGTCCTTTGGGACTCCGAGGATGTGTGATATTCCGTCTATGCTGACGCTTTGGATGTCGGAAGTTACTTTATCGATCCCGTAAACTTCGAGAGTGACTGTTTCGCCCAGGAGGTCGATAAGGGAGAGTCGGTATTTTGATGACTTCTTTCTCTCTTCCTCCCCTCCTACTTTGGTGATGGAAAGTTCCACTGGTGTGCCGCGAAGCTTTTCGGCCTTTGCTTTACCGTGCGTCATGAGGCTTATGGATGACGCGTTGTCCCACAAGACATTTACCCATCCTCTTGGTGTTCTAACTCTCTGTATCTGGAGGAGACATGTATCACCGAGTTGATCAGTGCATGTGCTAGAGGCTCCCGATATCTCTGGCGCTTCCGTTTCCGCAGGCTTGTCTTCGTGTAGCGTCACGTGATGTTTCCCTTTACATCCATTGATCCCGCACTCTTTCTTTCTCCGGCAATCGCGTGATCGATGACCGTACTTCAGACAGGAAAAGCATGCGCCCTTTTCCTTTAGCAATGCCATTTTTTCTCCCATCGGTTTGGATAGATAAAGTCTGCATTCGTTTGTTGAATGTTCGGCACCGTCATGGATTAAACATTTGCTGCGAGATCTCTGTTTTGGATTATCGCGGTGTTCATCCGCCGCGGCATGATTGACTGTCCCTTTTGCTGCTAGTACAGGACCTCCGGACGCACGGAGTTCTGAAGAGTCATACTCAACCGCTCGCTTTTGAGCAAGAAGGAATTTAAGTAGGCTAGAGAACTTGTCAGTCTTGTTGACCGTACTCTCATCGGCGCTCAGAAGCTTTGCCTATTCCTTTCTTACGTCTGCCGGTAGCTTCCTCTCAATAATGCTTACGGAACTTGTTGTGGTTATCTCAGTTTCTAAACCGAGTCTCTTGAGATCTCTGTACCCATCTTCTACGATTCCAACGAATTCGACGAATCTTCTGTTTTCGCCCTCTTTGATGCCTCTGACTCTTCTTATGTCATTAATTATTGCATCAGCGACTCTGGCTGGGTCTCCGTATTTCTCATCTAGTCTTTTCCATATGTCCCGGATATCGTCGTCTACACTTTTCACTTGTGCTAGTGGTTCCTTGCCCAGGCAAGATCGTAACGTATAGGGTGCGGTATCCTCGGTCAGATGTGGCATCACTTGTTTCTGAAAGTCTCGCTTGAAGGTGGGATATTCTCTCAAATCTCCATAGTAGTAGATAGAGAGTCAGACAAATACCACCTGATTCTCAGCGGTTTATTTTCTAATTTTAAAACCCCCACCATAATAAACAAGCTCCCTTTGCTCGCTTGTTTATTATGTGGGGGTTTTAAAATTAGAAAATAAACCGCTGAGAATCAGGTAGTATTTGTCTGACTCTCTATCTACTACTTATTAACTGAAATAAACCACCCAGCATAAAAAAGAAGAAAAACGTGAGATAATTTACAAACATTTGAAGAATTACATATATTGAAAATAACACAATGGCAAGTTGTCGTCTTAGTCTCTTCACTATAAATCTGTTTATTTGGTCTGCTTTTGGGCTATTGAGCTGTTATGTTTATGGTCCAACATTTATTACTAACTTTTGCACAGTTTTAGTATTTATTGAATCAAACACTCATCTGATGCTTCAATATCTCTTTTATGCAGGATTGTTTATATTATCTGTGACAGTAATAACGAAAATTGCATTGGGATCAGAGCTTAACATTCGATCACCAATCAAAATAAAATGAAACATTTTAAAAATTATTTTTAATTATAGAATCACAGGAAAAAATTTTTTTAATTAGAGAAATACATATCTTTGTTATACCCAAGTTGCAATGTCTGTACTTAACATAAACATTGAAGAACGTTTTAAAGAACTTGATTCAACAACGTTACAAGCTTTAGAGCAATTACTTGCAGAGGACGCTCCTGCTGTTCGAAAAACTATTCAGAACATATTGGATGAACCTATTTCTGAGAAAGTGGAGAAGAGTTTAAATAAACCTTTAATTCCTAAAACTTTTCAACCGACTGCTCCTCCTCGTAAAAGAAGGGGGAGAAAAACACAAGAAATTTTGAGGAAGTTTGATCCAAATTCTCGAGAAAACATCCGAAATGTCACAAACTATCAGAATGAGATTCTTGATTTATATGATAATACCGAATATGAGGGAGAAGAAGTAAGAGGGCGCCGTTTCATTCGATGGCGTTTTATTCGAGATCTTGAAAGAGATCTTACATCTGATTTTATGACAAAAATACGAGAGAAAGTTAACACATCTTTTTACGCTAGACATATTTTTTCATATCAGCTACGCAACATTGAAGACGATTCGTCAATGGTGATGTACACTAACATTAGCTCACTTTGGTTTGAACGTTTTTCTGAGGCGGAGAAATGGTTGAGTGAACGGGAGAAGGAACGTCTGGATCCTGACAACATAAATAGAGCGGACACGAAATGGGTTTTTGAAAACCAATTCAATGTTGATGTAAAGGTGGTGCTTGATCGTCAACCGCTTTTAGGCACAGGATCGTTACCAGATTGGTTGCGTAACCTTTCACATAACCGTTCGATGCTGGCTTTAGACACTTTCAAAGACAACTTATGTTTATGGCGATGTATTGCGGTACACCGAGGTTCAAGACCAGATCGAAGCACAACGGCAGCACGGGAGCTTGCAAAGAGTTTTTTCAATCTCATAGCTATCCCCCAAGATTGCCGAAAAACATCTTTAGACGAACTTGATGAGGTTGAAAAACATCTTAATGAAAAACAACTTTTCAAAGATTGGTTGGGAATCTGTGTATATGAGCCTGAACGTATGGAGGATGGTGAAGTGGTATGGCATCTTAGAAGGAAACCACCAGCCAAATTAACAAATATTTTGACAATTGGGATTTACGAAGGGCATGCTTTCGTTATAAAAGATGTTACGAAACTTGCAAAAACTTATGCGTGTGTTCATTGCCGTTCAAGATTCACTAAAGCTTGTAACCTTCAACGGCATATCCAAACATGCTCACAAGGTAAAACGGTTATTGATTGTCCGGCAGAAAGAGTTGAATTACCACAAACAGCTTTTGAGAAAGCTTTTTATCCAAAACATTCATCTTCTTCAGAATCTCTTCGCTGGCTTGAACAAGAAGCAGCGCTTCGTAAAATTCACATTCACCACGCTGCTTGCGGGCATGGAGGTGAAAGATGGGTTGAGCGTGCGCCTGTAGACGGTTATAACCATGAAACAAATACTGTTTTTCAATATCATGGATGTCACTGGCATAGATGCCGAAAATGTTTCCCTCATGATCGAAATAGAATTATTACTCATCATGACCAAACACGAGAAGATAGATTTAAAGCAACTATTGAACGTACACAAAAGCTTCGAGCTGCTGGCTACCACGTAATCGAGGCATGGTCTTGTGAAGTAGGAGAAATAAATATTAAGTTGCCACAGACTCAAATACAAAGTTATCCACACGCGATATTGTATGACTTTGAAGCATACGGAGATAAAAATCAGAGGAAGGAACCTACAGGCATGTTAACTATCGAAAACACACACGTTCCAATTTCTGTTAGCATAGGTGACACTTTAGAAAGAGAACCTACCCACATCTGTGAAAAAGATCCTGCGAATTTGGTTCATAAGTTTATGGAAGAACTTGAGAGGCGTGGGAAAAACATTCGGGACCAAGTAAGAGCAGCGTTCATACCTGAAGATATGAATATGCTTACAAAAGCACAGCGCCTCAAAATAGAAGAATGGTGTAATCAGGTGCCAGTTCTTGGGTTTAACTCCGGGCGATATGATTTGAATCTTATCAGAGAACATTTCGCGGAACGTTTATCTGATACAACTGGTAAAGTAAGAGTTGCAAAAACGGAAACAAAATTATGTTCATTTTGACTAAAAACTTTCGCTTTCTTGACATCATAAACTACTTAGGTCCGGGTACAAGTTATGAAAAATGGGTGAAAGCCTACGAATGCGAAACTGTAAAATCGTGGTTTCCGTATGAATGGTTTGACACACCTGAAAAACTTGATTTTCAAGGACTTCCGAAATATGAGGATTGGTATTCGAAGCTGAAGGGTGGTTATGTTCTCACGCGGGATGAATGGGATGGGTGCCAGCGTCTGTTCAAAGAAAAGGGGATGTGTACCTTCGCAGACTGGCTGCGTTACTACAATAATCTCGATGTAGCTCCTGGCCTCGAGGCTCTGGAAAGGATGCGTGCTTTCTACACTGATAAAGGAATCGATATTTTGAAAGATGCTGTAAGTATCCCAGGTGTTAGTTTACATTACTTACTCCGCGGATGTGTTGAGAGGGGCGCGGATCTTTACAGCCCGTGCAAAGAAGCGTATGAGATGTTGAAAGAAGCTGTTGTTGGAGGACCGAGCCTTGTTTTCACAAGATACCATGAAGTTGGAGTCACGAAGATAAGGTCTCATCGAATAGCGGAACCCAGTCTTTGCAAAAATATAGTGGGTTACGACGCCAACGCTTTGTATTTGTCAACCATGCTTAGAGACATGCCTTGTGGAAACGGAAGGGTCGTGCATTACAATAACGAAGCTGCCGCTCCCATACTAACACAAAGGCTAAAAGAAGAAAAATGGTTCGGATTTGCAGAAGTTGATATAGAGATCCCTGAGCACTTACACCCAAAGTTTGAGGAAATGTGCCCGTTCTTCTACAACAAAGAGGTCCCTGTTGAAGCTGTGCCGCAGCATATGCTTGACTATCTAAAACACACGAAGCGGAACCGCGGAGACGGAAAGAAGTTAGTGGGAGCATTGTCTGCAAAGAAGATATTATTATACGCTCCACTACTTAGATGATATCTTGAGCATGGAGCAGTGATCACAAATGTTTATCGGACTATTGACTACCAACCAACAAAAATATTCACTTGGTTTGTGGAGCAAGTTACTGAAGCTCGTAGAACTGGAGATAAAGAAAAAAGCAGGCGCTGCTGGCTGAGGTATTCAAACTGTTAGGAGATAGTGGGTACGGGAAGCTCATCGAAGCCTTGGAGCGGCAAACAAACACCATTTACACCAAAGACGAGAAGGTAGTCGACAGAGCCTTGCGAAGTGCATATTTCAGTGATCTTGATGAGATCGGGCAGGCGTATGAGCTGGAAAGCCGAAAGCCTCGAATCACAATCAGAAGACCATTTCAGGTAGGAATAGCTGTATATCAACTGGCTAAACTTCGAATGCTTGAATTCTATTATGACTTTCTTGACAGATATTTTGACAGAAGAGATTTCGAATTGATTCAGATGGACACAGACAGCAATTACATGGCAATCAGCGCAGGAAAGTTGGAAGACATTGTTAAACCAGAGCTGCAAACAGAATTTGAGGCAAAAAAGCAAGAGTGGTTAGCTTGGGACAAGTGGAGCAGTCGGACCCCTGGGCTCTTTAAACTCGAGTGTGAAGGCAGCAGAATGATTGCACTCTGCTCAAAATGTTATTTCGTCGACGAATCTGAGGGTAAAAAAAAGAAGTTCAGCACGAAAGGGGTGTCGAAGAAACAAAACGAGATCACGTGGCAGCGTTTCAAGAAAGCTTTGGAAGGCAGCAAGGACATAGCAACTAATAGAGGTTTCAGGATGCGGGACGGGCAGATGGTTACTTACGAACAGCAGAAGCTGGGGTTGAGCGCTTACTACGACAAACGATGGGTATTGGAAGACGGTATTCACACAGAACCGATCGAGTTTCATTGTTAGCTTGCTGGTGGTAGTTGTGTATCTGGAGGGACAACCAAAAGCTCTTCGCGGACAAACCAACGTTTTGGTCCGTCAAATAAATAATAGATAACCGGTGCGTCTGGTTTTATCATAATCTTTTCAATCTCGTAAACATTCAAAGACCAGATTGGGTCGGTAGCTCTTCGTCGACCACCTTCAAGTTCACCGGGTTGATAGAGATAGCGAACACTTGAACCGGAGGTGTCGAGGGTTTGGATAGAACAGTTTTCTCTTTGATGGCATCAACAGGTTTTTGACCAGTCAGTCGAGTGACTTCTTTATTCAAAGCTGAAATAACAGCAGGCAGTCGGGCCACCCATTCAGTCGATCTTTTGTCTTCTGGGAGGCGCATTTCAACCACATATTGGTGTCCAAACAGTCGTTCAGCCAGGTTGCGGTTGAATCTTTCAACGATAGCTTGATCACGGTGAATATCCACACGACCACGTCTAACCTCGACATTATGTTTCGAAAGCAGTTGATTCACAGCGCCCATAAACTCACGACCAGGATCGACCTGAAGCAGTTTCGGCCACTTTAAAGGACCGCGACTATAAATCCTTTCCAGAGCAGCTGCAACCTCTTTAGCCTCTTTTGTTGTCAACGGTTCGGCCTCTTTGTATCGAGAGGCCACATCTACCACTGTGAGAGCATATTTAAAAGTCTTACGGGAGCGTGGTGGGCGATCGTGTGGGAGATACAGAAGATCGGCTTGGTGAACTTTGTTTGGAACAGGAACATCAAATTTCGGTCTTGGAATGTACCGTGGGGCTGGTAAATAAACCTGCCAAAGAGCTTGCTTCATCAACCAGTTTTGAGCCACATCTTCCGAGACTTTCGCTGCCTGGGCTAATTTTTTAATCGCTGCAAACCCTTTCCAATACCCTTGCGGGCTGTAATAAATTTTTGACAACCTATTGGAAATGCGCGCGCTCATTGTATACCATACACAATAAAAAATGGACGACCCGTTTGGTTGTTTGCAAGGTGTGAAAATCTCGTCAAAAAAATGCAAGAAATATTTGCAAAAAAGAAATGAATTACACTTATGCCCATTAACAAATAGGATTAATTGTTGTCCTTCATGCAAGGAGCAACTAGTTCATGTGGTGAATGAGTTCTGTCGTGAATGTCCAAAATGTTGTAGAGTGTTTGAATGTGATGATTATGAACAGTTCCAAGAAGAAAATCGGGGAAGAAGTTCCACTGCTCTTCCAACGAATAATGCTCATTTAAAAGATGTTTTACGGAAATGTAACATTGACAAAATGTTTTCTTCCAGCGAGGTCGTTTTTCTAAGTAAGGTTATTGCTCAATTTAAGGGGATAACCGACAATTCAGTAAACTACACCTGTTTTCGGTACAATTATTTTGAAATGGTACCTTATGAATTCTGGCCCAACAAAAAAGAAATTATGGAATCTATTTCTCATTACCTTCCTAAAACCTTAGAAAGCAGGCGGCGCGCAAAACAGGAGTTTGAAAAGTGGTGGTTGAAAACCAATCAAGGTTCTTCATAAACATTTTCATATTTGCCTGTTTTCGGATTTTTCACCAAACGCATGACAGTACCCTTTTTTGGATGAGTCCAAAATTTCTTGCTTGTGACACTAGTTGGACCTGTGAAAGCATTTTTCGCAATATCACCTGACCAATACCGATCGAATACATGTTTTGTGGAAGGAATCATTTTTTTTGTCAAAGTTTCAGCAAATTTGACTACTTCCAACGGTTTATCCAAAACACCAGTCCCCTTTTGTTGTTTCAAACCCAACCCTAACTTTTGTTTAACATTGATTGCATTTCTTGCAGCCGCATGAACCCACTGCCTCTGTTTGTAAGGAACTGTGTCAAGAGACTTCGCCATTTTT
This sequence comes from Siderastrea radians, assembly GCA_964017195.1. NCBI lineage: Eukaryota > Metazoa > Cnidaria > Anthozoa > Scleractinia > Rhizangiidae > Siderastrea > Siderastrea radians. The sequence goes on along the minus strand of OZ024887.1, from coordinate 67,576 downwards.
TTATCCGCTTTGTGTTTGCATTTTTTGAGATTTTCACCGTATTTTTTTTCACAGTTGGAACAAACATCATAATCAACATCATGTTGCATGGCAATTGCATCTGTTGCACCTGTTGGTGGTTGATATATTTCCAGAATTTCACCCGTTTCTGGATTGTAGTTCACCTGCTTTTCAAGAGGGCTGTATGGCCCTGTGTAATTATGCCCTGGTAATGTCCAACCCTTTTTTGGTTTCGGAAATTTTCCTATTGCTGCATGTATATCAATACCACTGCCCTCCGCGTGGGAGGGCACACCTAGTTTCCCGGCATAAAACGTGTTTTTGTTATTCCGCAACTAGCGCATTTTACCTTTAAGAGTTTTCGATTGTTCTTTGTGATTACAACCTTTTCACTTTCCTGCACATTGGGCGTGTGCCGCTTTTCTTTCACACAGTACACTTCTATTGTATATATATTTTAAGAAAAATAATTTTTCACTATTTCCTCATTTTTAAGTAAATCGTTGGAGAACATTTTCAAAATATCGGCAAAACTTGTGCCTTTATTTCTTTCATTCAAAAAGAGAAGGCAGTAGTAACCACATCTCACACTTTGTTCCCATTGAATTTGGTTATCATTTCTGAAAAAATGTGTCATCCCGTACATTGACAGATTTCTTTTTTCAATTGATAATAATCGTCCCAAGTTCCAAAAAAAGGTGGAGGTTGAATTTGCATTCCTTTACCTTTAGGAGGTGGTGGTAGGGGTGGTGCTCGTCGTTGTCGTGAGCGTGGTGGTGGTGGTGGTTGAGTTTGCATACCTTTTCCGATCATTTTTCGGACTAAATCAAGGGCTAAAGGTACTCCGATAGACGCCAACATACCAAGGAAGCCGCCGTATTGTGCGCCCCCTCCTTTTACTAAACCTTGTCCAACAAGATATTGTTCTGCCGCCTTTTTCTGAGTAGGAGTCATTTTCTGGACAAGTTTATAAAGCTCAATTTCCTTCGGCCCAAAACCCTTTCCGAATATTTTTTTCAGCACCTTTTCAGCACCGAAACTCAAACCTGCGCCTGCTAATGCCCCAAGAGCTGGCTTTATCAAAGGTCGTGCCAACCAAGCATAGTAGAAAACAAATTTCCACCACGCTGCGCAGTATTTTGAATCTGGGTCTGGCTTAATTTTATTTCCATTCCTTTTCCTTCCGCTGAGGTTTTCTTCAGTCGCGAGATTTGAGTAGCAGTGAGAAGTAGTTCGTCACCGCGTCCAATTTGGCCTGGTTTAACTCTCAGCGTAACAGCTGTCTTCGAAACATAAGCTTTTTGAAGTTTCTTTTTCTGACCATCAGTCAGTGCGATTTTATATGGATGATAAGTTGTGCTCATTGTGTGTATATTATATTTAGAATTTTTTTTGAATTTTTTATTTGTCTAGACGACGACAAGCTCATTACCAATTTGCTTCAGCACGCATTCTTTTTCACTCAAAATCAAGGCGAAGATTATATAATCTTGAGCGTTAGCGGCTTCATTTAGTCTGTAATGGAATTCGAGCTTTTTCGAGTCGCCTGTCACACTTTCGGTGTTTCGTAGGTCAAAGTAGATAATTGGGTACAACTTCTCAAAATTGGAAAGCTGCAGCTGAACGCCGGTGTTGTAGTCGTTCTTTCTGTATCGGAAATTGATCAAATCATTCAAAATTCTTATTTTAAAATCATGGTCGTAATCAAGCTCAGGGTAAAATTTTGTGCCGTATTGAAGGCGGCAAGTGTCCAATCTTGCTGTGTCATCACTATCGATATCAAATGTGTGAAAGATATAAGGGTTTTGTGTGTAAGCGTTTTGTTTCCGAGTTTGTTGAATGAATACAAAAACATGTTTGGGATCTTTTACCCCAGGTGTAATCAACCACATACCATTCGCATCCCTTCGGGAGCTGCTGCTTTGCAAATCTTCATTCAGGTATTTCCATTGGGTTGGTTTCAAGAAATTTTCACTGGCCAGGGTCTGTCCTTTACCAGTGAAATGTAATTGTGGGACCCACAACTCAAATTTACGGACAACAATTCTTCGAGCTGTTCCATCGTTTTGGAAAATCATTTCTTCGTCTTTTTGCAGATTAATTTCAAACTCAAGTTTTAACGGTGGCAGTAGCCTGTCGGAAAGACTTTCGAAGAAGGAGTATCTGTTCAAAGGGATAATAGTCTTAACTATCAAACCTTCGTGTGATAGAAGCGCTCTTGCTCGCATTCCAAGGTTCGTTGCATTATTATCAGTCGCTGTGGTGGCGTCATTATCAAGATACCAAAACTGGTTTTTTGCGACGCTTCTCGAAAAATCGTCTGAAAAATCAAGCAGATTTTTGATGAAAACACCTTTGTGGATATCATTCGCATAGTACAATTCTTTTCCAGATGAACTCAGTTTCAAACTTTTGATCAATGAGAAAGAACCGTTGATCGGAGCTGATTCGGTGTCAGCACCAATGTTGGCTCCGTTTGCTTTAGCTTCAAACTTAAAATCGACGCGGAAATAAGCGTTGTACCAGTCATAAAAATTGTCCCGGTCTCTTACGGTAAATTTGTGGTTTAACTTGTTTTGAGTTTGGTTATTCCCAGGGAAAGTGAGCGGGGTGTCCAAATTAATTTGAACGTATTTAGTATTTTCGAGGTATGGTTGACTTCTGAACATGTTAGCAAGTGCTTATTATATTAATAGAAATAATTTCTTTGATTAAATTTCGTTTGCCAAAATTCGATTTAATTTCACAAGGGCGTCATCTGATTTTTTTGGCACTTGGCTTTGCAAAATATTTGTAAGTTTCTTTTTTGCATCCTGAGACAACGATTTTTGTTTTTTTCGCTCTTGCAGTATTTTTCGTATTTGTTTCGAACCTTTTTCAACAGCAAGTTCACCAACTCTCTGACCCGCTTTTTCAGCGATTGTTTTTGTGGCTTTTTCGGCAGTTTTTTTTGCCACGTTCTTTACATTGTTTTTGAATACTTTACCGATGGTCATGAAGGTGTCACGGATCACACCCGACCCTTTGTTTCATCAAAGTATCTTGCCCACTCGCTCGGATGATTCATGATTGTATATTTATACCAACAAAAACCTTACTCTTTTTCAATCATTAAGCTAATTGCAATGTCTGTCCCGTTGAGATCCAGGATATTGTTTCTTCCATCTGTCACTCAAACCCTTATTTCATTAATATAACTTTTATTCACAGGTTGCCACTCAAGTCGACGCGGCTCTTTTCGAAATGGATAGCTAACCCGAAGATCTGATGTTGAGAAACTGTATAACACATCGCTTGAAACATTGTTTGTTCGGCGTGAGATAAGATCGCGGTTCAAATATACCCAATCAACACCTCTTGTGATATTTGGAACTTCTCTTCCGACAACATCTCCACTCAAAGTACTTTTGCCATAACCAAGCAATTCACCAAAATTTCCTTGAGAAAAGTCAAGCTCATAATCGTTATGTATCAAAGTCACAACCCTATAAATCGACATATCGAAATATATAGTGAAAATGTAATCACTGTCTTTGTTTGTCGGGTCTACTTTACCGGTGTGTTGCTGAATAAAAGTGTTGATTCTTCTGTAATCATACATTCCATTCGGGAAAGTTAAGGTCTTCCACGCTTGTTCTGTTTTTTTCTTCCAGCGAATTTTGTTGTTATCATAACGAGAATCGATGTTGTTCCATGAGTAACTCATTGTGATAAGTCTGTTTAGCGCGGCTTTATGTTTTCCTAAACCCAATTCGATCGGAGGATAAAACTTCACTGTAAAATCGTGTGAAACATTCCGTTCTCCACCTCTTTCAAGTTTTGCAAGGCTCGAGTCAAGCAGTATGTCAAAGCTCATTATTGTTTTATATAATCAGAAATAATTTTTTCTTTTCCTTTTCATTGATTGTGCCGAGTTCAACTAGTGAATCAAGCAGAAACAATACCTGATTTTTTAGTTTTATTGAGCCATTTCCTGCTTTTATCGATCCTAAGCTCAAATGAAGTTGGTCGATCAATTTTTCAGCTTCATCAGCGATGCCGCTTCCTTCGGTTTCCCAATCCTGTTCAGAAGAGTCATCTTCATTGTCAGAAAGTTCAAAAGCAGGTCTTCGGTTCTTGACAGCTTTTTCCCAAGGGGTTAGAGGAATTTCTCTTTTTTCTTGTTTTTTAGGTGTTTTTAATTTCTTCTTTTGTTCTTCTAGTTGTTTTTATGAAAATTGTGTCCTTTCAAGTAACTTTTCTGCTTCTTGTTTTTCAGGTGGTTTCAATGTCGCCTTTTTTTCTTGTAATTGTGTCCTTTTAAGTAACTTTTCTGCTTCTTGTTTTTCAGGTGGTTTCAATGTCGCCTTTTTTTCTTGTAATTGTTCAGATAAAGATTGTGTCCTTTTACGTAACCTTTCTGGTTGTTCTTAGTTTGCCTTAATTGTTTCGAGATTAAATGCCTCAGCTTTTAGTTGTTCCACATTATATCCATAGTATTTAGATCCTTTACTTTTTACTTTGTAAGTTGGGTCACTTCCATATTTGGCAAGAATACTTTTTACAGTTCTAAGCCGTTTTGATGTTTCTTCCTTTGTTTCATCTTTGGAAGATCCCGGATCATCGAATTCTTTATATGCGGGTGGTGATGCATCCGATCTGGATTCATCAGGAACTTCTTCTTCTTCTTTTTCTTCTTCTACATTGTCGCTGCTCTTTTCATCAAGCCTTTTTGTAATTGGTTTAAAAAGCTCCTCCCCTGAAAGCTGACCAAATTCTTTGTTAATTTTATCCATTCTGAATTTTTGGTGAATTTCTTCTGTTTGTTTATCGAGCTTCGATTTTTCTTCAGCCAACTGATGCCAATTTTTATTGACATTTTTCCAGCGTTGATATATAACAACAACAAAAAAATGAAGTTTGTAAATTTTGACCAAGGTTCTTCCAAGAGTAAATACAAACAAGGCCACCCTTGCATGCCAGCAGATGTTTTTCGAATGCTAATTTGTGGACCCAGTAATTCTGGCAAAACAAACATATTAATGAATATGATTTATTTTTTGTTGGAGTTTGATAAAACCTACCTCTTTTCAAAAACCTGCACCAGAACAAATACCAGAATCTTTTGCAGGACTTTGCAGAACAAATCAACCCCGAGGTTGGTTATGAGGTTATTGAGGCTCATGGTGATGAAATCATTCCGCTCGAAGAGCTTCCGGTGGACAACCAAAAAATAGTTGTTTTTGATGATCTTGTTTGTGAAAGCAACCAAAACAGCATCATTAACTATTTTATCAACGGGCGGCATAGAAACTGCTGCGTTATTTACCTCACTCAAACCTTCTACAAGGTGCCGAAAAATATCCGTGATAACTGCAGCCATTTTTGTATTTTCAAATTTCTTCCAAGAGAAAACAAACGGATTGCAGACGAGATAGGTGTGGATCATGACATTTTAGATCGCGCCACCGATGAAAAATATTCTTTCTTTTACTATGACAAACCCTTAAAATTAATGAAAAAAATTTTTGATGAAGATATATAATGGGGTATATTAACAGTCAAATAGGTGGAACTAGCCAAACGGTGAGTGAAAATGTAAAAGAGGGCCCTCCTGGTCCAGGAGGTCCTCCTGGTCCCGAGGGTCCTCCTGGACCGAAGGGTGACAAAGGCCCAGCAGGACCACAAGGTCCTTATGGACTGAGGGGTGAAAAAGGTGCCACAGGACCACAAGGTCCTCAGGGTTCAAAAGGTGATAAAGGGCCACAAGGACCCCAGGGCCTAAAAGGCGACAAAGGCGACAAAGGTGATCGTGGACCTCAGGGTAGTGCAAGCGGTTCTGCTGATATTGACATGCAAAATAAGTACGATATTTTGCGATTAAAAAGCAATCCTTATCCTGTCCACGGTGATCTGACAAAGGTAATAAACTATCAGGACACGAGAAATATCTTTCTTTCAAAAAAGGAAGGCGGAAAAATGGAAGCAAGCATTGATATGAACGATAATACAATCTACAACGTAAAAGACTCAGTACAGGCAGATCAAGCCACAAACAAAAATTATGTCGATAATCAGCTTGTGAAAAAATTGGATAAAGACGTTAATATTGATATGAAAAATAAATCAATTATCAATCTTAATCTTCCATCAAACCAAAGAGACGCCGCATGTGTCGAGTTTGTTAACTACAGAATTGATGACGTGACACAAAAAAATCTTCTCAAACTTGATGGCACTAACAATATGACTGGAAACTTGAATTTAAACAATAATAAAATTGTTAACTTACAAACCGATTACAAAGACTCGAAATCCGCAGTTAATGTTGATTTTATGCAAAATGAAATAACATCTATGAGAGATCTTGTCAGTCAAAAAATTCATGAATCTCATATTACTAGCTCGGGACAAAAAAGAGACGCCTTCAGATACTTGATGGAAGACGCTGATGAATCTTCGAGTGAAAACAACATCGAGGTTTTGGGTATTAGAGATTTTTCCGAGTCTCCACATCAAATAAATAAAAAAGCTTACTCTCTCAAACTCCTGTTTGAAAAAGGCTCACCCAACCAGTACCAGTCCCGCCTCGGTTTTAACTTATATAAACTTCCGGTCGGTTATTACACAATGGTTGTAGAATGGTTTCCGCCGGAAATGAATGAGGTAAGTGTAACGCCGCAAGCAACGACGATTTCAATTTCTAATCATACAACCAAAACGTTTGAGAAGTACACCAAAACAGTTATCAACTTTCACAGATGGGGTAGCTCACCCCCACAATACCTATATCTCGATCTGCACGGTACGGTCCGTAATCCATCATTTTTAACAATTGGTCATCTAATTGTTTATGGTGTTAAAGAAACAATTTCAAACGTTGATCCAAGTGTCTATGACACCGCTTTTGTTATTGAAAATGGAAAAATGGTTATGGAAACAGATCTTTCTTTAAACGGACATAATTTGAATGGTTCCATTTATTATTTACATGGGCATTTAGATACGAAAAATGGTGAAACATTTTATTCATTAAATGGTCATTTTAATGTACTCCTTCCAGAAAAAAGCTATATATTAAATATAACAGTATTATATAGAAAATCCTCAGGTCCATTTCCACCTATTCCTTTAAAAATATTTCAAAGTGGTGTTCCTCCAGAAGTTTTCACTTCAACACAATCACTTCAAAAGCAGACAATAAATATTAATTTAGAAATACCAAATAGTCTTTTTATGGTGCAATTGCATTCTTCAAATTTTAATAATGAAAAATTCTTAATTTTGATTAAATACAGAGTGCCATGAATATTTTTTCATATATTATAGAACACAATGCGGGACATTTTCGAATTCAACCATATCGACCAGACACTTTCTAAAGAGAAAGTTAAAATTCTGAAAGATTTATATGCTTATTACCATAAGAAACATTATGGCTATGAAAAGTTGCACCGCGGTTTTCGAAGAAAAAATTTTGTTTGTAATCTTTCGGCTGGCAAATTAATTATTAGTGCCGCAGTAGCCGGAGGAATTACATTGAACCCTATTGTCATGGCAACTTTAACTGGTGTTGGTCTTACTTTGAAAGCAGTGGCAAGCCTTAAGAAATACGATAAGAAAACAGAACAAGCAAATTTTGCCCGTATCGAATACCAAAAAATCCTTGATGGATTCGCTTTTACCTCAGAGGTGAAGCTTTCGACGAAAAAGTCTTTCTTGATAGATTGAAAATGATAGATAATTTCGTCACTGATTATTGTATGGAAATTCCGCTATCTATTTCTGAAAAGTATGATAAAAAATTCGCTCAGTTGTAGATTTTCAAAGCAATTATATATGCTTTACAAAATGATTGCAATTTTGCAAGCTATTTGCTATCACCTAGTTGAGCTTCTCACACCCCCCGAAATTTTGCAAATAAGATTTATAACTCGTGAATGTGTTTCAAAAATATTGTTACCAACTCGTGATGAAGATGGCTACCCAATTTCAGACAATGATGTGGTTCCATAATACGATTTTCATCTCTAAGTTGACAACTTCACCAACAGAGTCACAATAAATTTTTGACTGAAACGTTACAAAAAAAATGTGACGCTTTTGATTGGCTACAAGCTCCTGAGCTCCACGTGATATTACATAATCCAGTGTCAAGGTTAAACTACAAATAAAAAAACACGTCAGACAAAGCGTGATAGCGCACGTGAGTGAGAGGCATTCCGAAAGGTGTCGGAAATTCTGAAGGGTGCGAAAAAAAAAAGTCAGACAGAAATCTGCACCTTTCGGAATTTAAAAACACTTTTCGAATTTAACAGCACCTTTCGGAATTTCCGGAACCTTTCGGTATGTGTTGTGAAGAACACCCTATTAAACAAATGTGTATTCAATATATCTTAACATGGATGTCTGTACAGATCAACCAGCGATCTCACAAGACTGGCTAACAAAGGATGTATTTATAAATCAACAAGAAATCTTACAAGACTGCCTAAAAGAAGATGTATATTCAGATCAACAAGAGATCTCAGAAGAATGGCCAACTAAAGAAAGTTTTAAAAGAAGAGAAATTTTAAAATGGAGAAATATTTCAGATGATGTATACAAAATTAAAAAAGTTTCACACCGGGAAAGTAAATTTGGGATTTCAGCTATTTTAACTTTAAAAACAAAAACTGGAGATGAGTTTCTTGTATGGGCTCCTAAACGCCTTGCTGAAGATCTAGAAGATGATTCTTATCAATTTGTTTATAAAATAGGTCTCAAAACGTCTACTGACGGTAATGAATATTTTGATTATGAATTAATGTAATCTGTCTATGTATATTGATTTGTTTTTTCAAGCTTGAGTTGTTAAGGGGTTTTCCCTTCAATATTTGTACGAGAATATAAATTACGTTATTGTCTGTGGGTTTCACTAGACCGCGAAGTCACGCACCGTAGACACAACTTAATGGTTGTGGTCCTCTTCCCATATATCAGTGCAATAATTAACTAGAGTTATATCCAAGATCGGGGCAGAGATGGTTAGTTCATGTAAGATTTCTTCTTGTTTATAACAAGGGTAACAACACCCTCCACAACAACAATGCATATAGGATACACACACCAGAATATGGACAAGCCGCTGCCTTTCAGGACAGAAAGGTTGTATTGAAAGCCCATTGTGAACCAGGTTCCAACCCAAAGCCTCCCGCTCTCTCAGTTTAATAGTGAGGAAATGTTTGTAAATTATCTCACGTAGCTCAGGCGGTAGGCTTTGAATTGCTTCGGTAACCTCACAGTTGTTGAATCCGGCAGCCATCAAAAATTTTAATCACAAATATCTTTTAGACAAAAATTTTTTTTTTCATTCGTGTTCGGTTATTTTTCGTTTTAATAATTTCCTTTTTTTATGTACTGGGTGGTTGGTACATTTTAGATAACCAATTCTTTACTAATTCGTTGTATACGATGTGGCAGTCTGAATTTTCAAAATATAATTAATGAAGACTTATTCTCAATCGGAGGTGTGTACATCGGTTCATGTTTAATTCCGTATCTTAAAGAGGAATTACAAAGCCCTTCATTGTAACGGTGTTGTTCGTGGTATTTACTTAAATATATTATTATACGAACAGGTCGCTGTCTGATATGACAAAAAGGTAATTTTAAAAGCTCTTTGTGTATCTCTTTCCATTCAGCTGTTGGTTGTCTTATTCCCATAGCAAGATGTGTAATATTCAATACACATATTTCTTCAAATGTTTGTAAATTATCTCACGTTTTTCTTCTTTTTTAATGTTGGGTGGTTTATTTCGGTTAATAAGTAGTAGATAGAGAGTCAGACAAATACTACCTGATTCTCAGCGGTTTATTTTCTTTTTTAAAACCCCCACTTAATAAACAAGCGAGCAAAGGGAGCTTGTTTATTATGGTGGGGGTTTTAAAATTAGAAAATAAACCTCTGAGAATCAGGTGGTATTTGTCTGACTCTCTATCTACTACTTCCATCAAATCGTGGCATTCGGATTTTTTCCAATTGCACGCTGCTGGATTTCTCAGCCTTAACTTGGTTCTTGGATTCATCCACCGTTTCAATATCTAGGTGCGCTTCCAGTTTAGCGACTATGTCATTATAGCTAGCTTGAATGGCTGGGAGCCAATTCATCTCAGATGAGGCTGCTTCTCTCGTTAATAAGCTCAGAAGCGCGCTATTAGCTTGCTTACATTCTGTGTAGGTATCTTCGAGTTGAATTTGCAGCTTCCTTACCGTAGCGGCAGGGATTTTGTCTAACGTTAAGACATGCATAGCGCCCCGATGCGATGTCTCAAAGACGGCTCGCGCAGTGTCTCTTCTTATCATTGCTTGATCGAACAGTTGTTTCGTTCGCTCGCGCTCTTTGTTGAGGACTTCTGTACGCTCTGCTTCCGCGCGCGCATTCTGTTCTACTATCAATAAATCCTTGATAAAGTTGATCTTAGCTGTCGTTGCTTCAGAGAAGAGATCTTGACTCTCTGTGATCCACTTGTCGGCGTCTTCAAGCTCATCGTCTCTTAGATACATCGTGTACAAGTCGTGCTTACTCTCGAGGATATTCCACGCATCGACGAGTTGTGCGTAATTGCTTTCCACGAGTTCGCGGTTGCTTTTGCTTGAAATAGATTTCAGGAGCTCGTTTCTTTTCCTCGTGAATCGCGTCTTTGCGGTTCGACGAATGGTCTTGGCTTCTTCTGCCATCTCGCGGGACGGGTTTCGAATGCTTCCTCGACCGAAGCGGTTAATAAGTTCACCAACGTATCAAAGGACTCTCAGTTTATTTGCTGTCTCGTATAGGGTTGTACCTGGTTTACAGCTTTGAGTCTTTCGAAACCTGTATTAACATCACAACGATAATTATACACAACAATATTGCCAAAGTTGAATGATTGAATATTTACATACCCGATGGCTCTTATTTAATTCTTTATCTTCGGGAGGAAAACCGGCGGTAATCTCAATTGTCGTTCGCAATGTCACTAATTACAATTAATTATCGATTGTAACGTAATCCTCTCATTAATTATCGATTGTAACGTAATCGTCACAAATTAAGAATTCGTTTCCAACGAAACAATATGCCTACCGTTAAATTTACCATTTTTCAGCGAGTTGAGCGGCTACATGTAAATCATCGCTACCTTAAGCACTTACTGAATTACAAAAATCCGTAATTATAATTTTCGCTTATCCTTTTTTACCGGAAAAATATTGAATCACCACAATATTGTACTTGTTTAATGTGTCTGAACCATGGGAACATGAAATGGAAAAAAATTGATAACTTCCTGGTGCAATGGCATTCTCGTCAGCTAACTCTCCGTGCTTTCCTCCGCCTGGGGGGGGACTCCCATATGAAACTGACGGGGATGCTCGTCGTCTCGCTTACGGGTGTAAATTGCAGATTTTGGTCTCGCTTAGGGTTTTCAGGAAGGAAAGCCAAAATTTTTACCCATACAGGTAACGCCTAGGGTTGTTGTGCGTAAAGAAATATCTATATGATAAAACCAAACACCGTCAATCTTTAGCGTCAGTCGTTAGCGCAATTAAAGTCACTGTAGCTCTTCATTTGTTGTCTGTTTTTGCATGGTCTCCTTCAGGGGTCAAATAACGCCTTAGCCACGCCCAGATTGGTCTCCTTTAGGGGTTTAATTCTAATTTTCTGACGAGCATCCCCGTCAGTTTCATATGGGAGTCCCCCCCCCGGTTTCCTCCGCCGGAATCTGTTTCCTTGTTTCTCTTCAACATCATCCTATTTATCTTTTAATTGAACTGCAGAGTAAAAACTTGTCAAGATGGCTGGTGTTCAAATCGAAGAAATAGTTAACAAGTTGTTCAATGCCAAATTTTCAGGGGGACAAATGACGATTTTTTAATTCGCCATAAAACTGAGCAGCTAATAAATGTGACCTTTTTTAAAGGTAATTGAAATCGCATTACATAAGTTACCTGAATTTTCATTTCTTCAAGCACAAAGCCTCCCCAGTAATCTGCTTCCTGTAGACCAATCCGTTTTGCCTCGTACTTGCACCATTCCACGATATTTCTTTGCCAACCAGGCTTTTGTTCGTTCTTGTTTTTGTAATACCTAGAATAATTCAATGACAAGAGCTTTTAAGCTCTATGGTTAAAACCATTTCCAACATCCACGAAACGATATTGATTGCCTCAAGTACAGTTAGGGTGCGTTTCTTTGGGAAAATCCGAAAACGGATTTGTGATCCCAGATCATATGGATTCTTCGACACCAAAGAAACGCAAAATCCGAAAAAGGCTTATTTTGTCATGTCAAGACAGGCTGGAGGCACGCAATATATATGTCAGAACGACATTTCTCTCGTACTACCCTAGAATTCAACTAGATTGGAATACAAATAATTTATAAAAACAAGGACAGTATCTGCAGTAGTTCAAGGGTGCGTTTCTTTGGGAAAATCCAAATCCGGATTCTTGTATCCAAAAACGGATTTTGCGTTACTTTACCTAAATCCGAAAATGGATTAATCACGGATTAGTGATCTGAAGAATCCACACTCCGAGTGGATACATCAGATCAAATCTAAATCCAGATTTTTAGGATTCATGATCCGTGTGTTTCTTTGGGGGGACGGATCCGAAAATAGTACATCTGTCAAGCGGTCTTCCATGCAAATTTACTGGTCTCGCCATATTTTCTCTCGATCTTGCCTGACAAAACATTCGATTGTGAAAAAGAAAATTCAGGTGATTATTCCGTTCCGTATATTTGAAAAGTTTTCTCCAAAAGTTCAGACAGAAGCATTGAGACGTCAGGATAACTTCATTTGTGTACCATGGAACGAGAGCGTCCGTTTTTCCTTGGCTGTTTCACTAAAATCAAGCTGAAACATCTTGCTGACTTGCGCAGAACCATACACTTCCTTCACTTGAGTCTTCATCACCAGATGACTTACGGTCTTGCCTAAGCTGTCTCAAACCTCTCGTGAAACTATACGATTGCAGTATGAAGTCAAATCCTGGAGTCCTAGAGTCCTGGAGTCGTCGTTTCGTCGTTTCAACGTTTCGTTGTGTCACTTTCTTGCTTCGTTTCGTCTTCCCTCTTGCAATTTCGTCTTGTCGTCGCCCCGTTTCGTCGTTTCCTTGTTTCGATTCGTCACTTCTCTCGTCGTTTCGTCACTTCGATGTTTCGTTTCGTCGTTTCGTTTCGCCGTTTTAACTGCGCTGGACTGGGAACGAGTAAAGGTACAATTCGCATGTATGTTACATGAAGCGGTTATCGTGGTTGCCCAAGATGGCGAACTTGTCGAGGTCTGAAGAATTAATTACCTACCTCCGCCAGAATATAGAATACATTGTCAAACACGTAAACGAACGGTTTGATGAAAGCGAGAATGAAATTAGCTACCTAATTACACACATTGACGGTGAAACGAAACGACGAAACGAAACATCGAAGTGACGAAACGACGAGAGAGGTGACGAATCGAAACAAGGAAACGACGAAACGGGGCGACGACAAGACGAAATTGCAAGAGGGACGACGAAACGAAGGAAGGAAGTGACACAACGAAACGAAAACACGAAACGACGACTCAAACATTTTGTCCAGGATTTGACTTCATATTGCAGGAACAATGACTGTTGTTCTGGCTGTCTACAGTTAGCGGGTTCATGATTCCGATAATGACCCATCCTGTAATCGTTCTAAAACCCATTACCCCGGTCATAATTTGAGTAAATAAAGGATAAAGGTCCATCCCAGTAACCGCATTTTGTGCCTAATATATAGACAACAGAATACGAGTTTTATGGAAAATTTGGTCATATTTCGGTACTACTTTATACCATCATCATACTAAAGTAACGTATAAGGTGCTACATAGTAGTAATACACAAGTGAAAGGAAAACAATAGCGGTACTCGGGAGAAAAGGCTCAGTTCTCTGCTGGCTCTTAATGTTTTGTTGAGCAATGGTGACAACCGTTTGATGTAATGATGATGGTATAGAGTAGTGCCGGATCCGAAATATAACCAAATTTTCCATCAAACTTGTATTCTGTTGTCTATATATTAGGCACAAAATGCAGTTACTCGGATTGACCTTTATCCTTTAGAATCGTTCTCTAGGCGTAAGGATCGTCTTCAGAACCTGAAATGACCTCCCTTGGTTTGATTGCTCGCGCACAGTTTGATCTTATAAAGAGCGCGACGTCCACACCTTCTCGATAAGGCATTAGTCGATCGGCAATTCGTTCAAGGTGAGGTCAACCAAGCACTGATTTTGGCATAGGAATTTGACTTCGTTTGACAGGGATTTCTTCTCTTGAATATTTTCCTGGCAAGGAAACGTCTGAATCCTCTCTGAAACCACGTAGGACGAGGCCGTTAACTTTCTGACAGGTAACCACGTTCTCTCCTAAAACTGTCGCCGACAGTTTTAGGAGAGAACGTGGTTACCTGTCAAAAAGTTAGCGGCCTCGTCCTACGTGGTTTCAGAGAGGATTCAGATCTGGACCTCTGACGGCAAGTCGTTTGACAACGTCATCTCTAATAAAACAGGCATCCGATTGGTCGTCTAGAGGTCGTCTAGACCAGTTACTTCTTCTCTACGTTTTCTTTGTGATGCAACCAGACAGGGACGATTAAGGAGTGGGAGTTGCGAGAGTTTATGGTCTTTGAATCATGGGTGTTAATTCGGTGTGAAGTTGCTTCTGTTGTTTTTACTCACTGGGGGCACTGACGGTTTGGTGTCGTGCTGGGTTGTCCTTGGCGCGTCTAAGTGCAGGGACGTAGGATGGAAGCCCTTACAGGTGGTACAAATCTTTCTTCCGCGGCAATCCTCTTTCATATGTCTGTACTTTAAGCACCCTGTCACAAAATTTTAGGGAATGCAACTCTCTGGGTTTTTCAAGAAAAAGGTGAAAGCTTACTTTTCTTCTTTAGGCTCCCACACGGAAATCATGTAAGCCAGTTGATTTTCGTGGCTTATATTAGGATATTTTTATAATAGTTCTTAGCATATTTGTAACTGATGATTTAAATAAATAAATAAATAAATAAATAAATAAATAAATAAAACCCTAGCACAGACCACTGGACTTCACAAGTTCCATCCAAGTTGTGAATGTTCTTGCACAGGCGGCAACGTTTAGGTGGTTTTTTTATCTCCTTTCCTTCCGCTGAAATCGCTCTTGACTTAACCAGTATCGGTCGCAAAGCTACCGGTCTGAACTGGTCTGTTTTTGAAGTTACCGATGAACCTGCCTCTTCTTTCCTTTCATCTTCCTTGGCTCTTGTCATGATGACTGGATTAAAAGCGATTCTAGCCTCTCGCCTCATAAGGTCGCAGAAGGCTGAGAACGGAGGATAGGCTGCCTCATAATTGCGTGTTAACCCATCGCGTACTTGCTCTTTCTTGCTGGACCAATGATCTACTTCACCACTCCATCGTTCGGAGATGTTTCGAGGCAGCTTATGGACTATTTTCTGATTCTCTTCGGGGTCGTTCAGCGCCTTCAGATAATGGACTTTTTTCATGGCTGACTGAGATTGAACCAAAACGTCTGATAATTATTTTTGGAGACTTGTACCGTCATTGGGAGGAATATTACGCTATTCGTTTATTTTTCTTTTGTAGGCGTTGGAGACAAGAAATGGATTTCCAGACCTATCAGAGACGACTTTCCTGGCTTCGCGGTACGCATCTTTGCTCCCTAGGGTGAGGAGGTCGCTAATTGATTCCCTGGCTTCTCCAGCTGTACACCTTCCAAGGTAGTGGAGACACTGAAGTGGGCTGTCGGTTCTTCTCTTCTCTCTATAATTGTGCCAAAGGACTTTTTCTAAGACGGATAATGGAGAAGGTCTTCTTTAAGCGTTTCTGGTTCAGGAAGTGACAGTGATTCTCGCGCGTGACGCTGGATCATCAGGTCGGCCAGGCGGTGCAGGACGTCACCGTTTCGTTGGTTTGCAGAATTGTTGCCTTGTCTCAGAGTGAGGCCCTTGTTATTTGGAGTCGTTTCCTTCCCCTGCGTGTAGAGGGATTTGTAAATTGCACGTTCTTGGGCGTTGAAGAAATAATATATTCTGGCGCGAATGGATTCGGCGTCAAGGGATAAGTTACCAAAAGGCTGTCATGCTTGTCTTGAAGTGGCTGACCATTGATAGGAGAGACTTTTGGCAAAGAGGGTTCGGATGTGTCGCTGAGATCTGTCTCCAGTGTCGGAAGGTTGTCCGTGGCTACCAACAAGGCCTGTAGCCACAGACAGCCTTGTACACGATCACTTGTGTCGACAACTTTGGGCAACACGGCTTCCAATCACCTTCGAAGTCGAGCTCGCTCTCTTCCACTTTTTTTATTGCATTCATTTCGGCTTCGGCGATCGCCAGTTTCTTATTGAGCTTAAACTTCTTTAGTTTCGCTACCTTTGTCGCTTTGCTTTCTGCGAAAGATAACTCGTTCTTTTATTTGGCGACGTTCACTGCCGTATCTGTCTTTCTGTCAATTGCAGCTGATGTTCTGCTCGAACGTGCCTTGTGAGTTTCTGCCAGAGAGACTTGATGTTGATGTTGCTGAAGAAAAAGCCTTCCCTCTCTGGCTTAAGCTCGGTTATTCTTTGATTTACTCGTTTTAGCGCATCAGAATGTTCGTGTTCCAACTTCTCAAATTTCTGCTGTACAATGCGTTTCGCCTCGACGTTTTCCAGTGCATCATCAAGCCGTTCTTGAACGGCAGTTAAAAATTTCCATTTAGTTTCTGAAAACGTCCTTTCGCTTTGCAATTTGGTTGGATCGGTTGGATCAGCGAGGTAATTTTCCATTTTGCTTAGCTGTTTACGCCAATTTCTTTCATCAGTTGATATCTGATCTTCGAGTAGTTGTAGCTGAAATTCCTTCCCCTTGACTGTCTGTTTTTGAAATCGCTTAGTAGATGCCTCGCTTTAAGCGCCCCCTAGAAATCGCTTTCAATACCTTCGTGATTCACTTTACCTTTCGGACAGTGTGATCAAGACACGATGATTCAAGCGATTAGGACATGGGACACTATTTAACGTGGAAATATTCTTAGCCATACCGCTAGTTAACAGATATCCCACGACTAATGTCAAGCTAAAAATTAATTTCACAATAAATAGTCCACGTTTTTAACAATGAACAACAAGACCTGGCCTGGTTACTTATGCATGCTGGCCAGATTACATATGTGACATCCCCTTTTCTTAAAAAAAAAACGAGAAACAGTAGTGTAAACAGCGAAGCTATACTGAGTGACTAATCACAATAAAGTTCGAAAGTAGAAAAAACAAACAAACAAATGCTTTTAGACTGAGGGTAAGATCTGAATAGATCATGCAAATCTCATTGCAAAGTAACAGGTTCAATGTTAATATTCATAGTCATCCAGCCACTTTGGCTTGCTTCGCAGTCTTTCAGAGGTCCTCCTTACGGGAATTTGAGGCATAGACTGAAGGGGCTCCATAGGCTGAGTGGTTATTGTCTTAGATGAAACTGCTTCTGGAGTGGGACTGGATGATGCCGAAGGTACTTCCTGGACCGCCTGATTTGATTGAGACTCAAATGATTGACGCAAGAATTTGCGATTTTGACGGTAGACCTGACCGTCTTCGGTTTTGACTTTGAATGATTCGGGTGTCTTGTGTTTTTCCAGAACAATAGCAGGTGTCCATGTTCGCCCTTGTTGAATACTGGCGGGCGCGATAAACTTGAAGTGGAGGCAGAACTTTAATACCACGGTCATGGTATTTCTTTTGCTGTCGGGCTGACGGGGATTTGTGTGCTCCTTGGACAAGCTTGGGAAGTAGCAAGGATGTTGATGTGGGTAGTTTGTCTTTAAGCATTCGGCTCATCAATAACTGTGCTGGTGAATACTCAAGGCCTAATGTAGGTGTGTTATGGTACTCCAGTAGGGCCAGATGAACATCTCTTCCTTTTTCAGCTGCTTTCCTCATGTGCTGCTTTACTCTTCCAACTGACCTCTCACTTTGTCCATTTGATGAAGCATGGCGAGGACTGGATGTCTTAATTTTAAATCCCCACGAACCAGCAAATTGAGTAAACTGCTTACTTCCAAAGGGCATTTTATCTGCTATGACAGTGTCAGTTATGCCGTGTCTTGCAAAACAGGTTTTCCGGTGTGAAATGACGCAGACTGTAGTCTTGGTCGCTAAGTGGGACACTTTCGGATATTTCGAATAGTGATCCACAATGAGGAGGTAATCCTTTCCACTGAATGTAGAGATGTCCATGCCTAACTTAGACCATGGACGCTGAGGAATGTCATGAGAGATGCGTGGCTCCCGGGCGTTGGCAGGCTTGTATTTGGCACATGTGGGACATCTTGATATGGTTTCTTCGATGTTGTGTCCCATACCAGGCCAATACATAATGGAACGAGCTCTGGCTTTACACTTCTCCATACGCAGGTGACTTTCATGCATTTTAGTCAACACTTCACGACGCATACCAGTGGGAATAAAGAGCTTTTCTCCCTTGGATACTAGACCTTTTATGACGTGAAGCTCGTTCCCGATAGACCAGTATTGCCTTGTCCTGATGGGTGTCTCTCTCGTACTCTGGCCACTCTTTACCAATGAGTACCTGTATTCGCCGCAAGTATGTTTTAGCAGTATTGCCAAGCGGCTTTAAAAAAATCGGTTGTTTAATATTTGAGCTCATTTCAGGACTATGTGGGATTCAGCTATTATCCCAAA
This sequence comes from Siderastrea radians, assembly GCA_964017195.1. Classification (NCBI taxonomy): domain Eukaryota; kingdom Metazoa; phylum Cnidaria; class Anthozoa; order Scleractinia; family Rhizangiidae; genus Siderastrea; species Siderastrea radians. The sequence goes on along the minus strand of OZ024887.1, from coordinate 48,871 downwards.
AACCCGATAGTGGTTGTTGTTTGCCCGCTAAATGTGCTCATTGAGTGCCATATGAAGGAGTTAAGGCGACGAGGCATTTCGTGCACTTGTTTTTCTGGAGATGATGGCGACAAAGATGGTGCCCTCGTTACAAAGTACGCCTTTATCTTGGAAATCCCGAGGCGCTTATCCTCAATGAAAATATTGATAGAATATAAAATGACAGGCCAAACACGAATCGTTCTAGCCTTCAAAATAGAGTTTTCCTAAGTGCAATCGTAACAGCTTTGTCCCTTTGATCAAGATGATTTAAAGGCGACACAAGCCCCTAGAAACAACTAATTTGTGCTCTTAAATTGTGTGGACAATAATTTTTACCGGGCCGGGCTTTTTTTTTTTTTCACAAGAACGCCATTAAAAACTAAAGCGAACCATTTGACACCCAAAGAGCTAGCGTGTAATCAGCCCAGATCTGTTGTATCTTCACGTGCCTTTGCATGTGATCACAGCTGGAGACATTCGCTGTGATTGGTTGGAACGTAACAGGGTAAGAAAGATCAAAGTTCAACGAGAACAGTAAATCAAGGCTCTCTGGACCAGAAGTTTTCTCTCGTTGCAAGCCGCTCGTTGCGTCCGCCTCCGGCCAATTTCGCCCGACGCTAGCGAGGAAAAAACCTCTGGTACCCAGGGTATCAACTTTGATCGACAAATCCTCACTAAGCCAACTCTGACACGATTGATACTTGTGCACCTGTGTGCCAAAGGGCCTTAACTGGAACTCCTTCTTACCTACAAGTTTGGCTATGTTTATCCGCTGTCTGGGCGTTAAATGGCTGGTAAACACATAACCATTACCATTAACTATTTGAGACGTTCTTTGCGCCTGTAGTTGTTCCTGCTGCAGTGATGTCTCTGGCATTTATATCCACAACATCGTACTGCCTTACACCCTGAGCATTGCTTGAAAACTTGACCAGTAACAGCAACTTTCTGACAATTCACACATTTTTGGGACTTACTGACACTGTCCTTGGGTGGGGTACTTCCTGTCCCTCGGTTGTAGCCCCAGCCGGTTTCCCGGACCTACTTTTCCACTTTTACTATTCCTTTTACGACAACCGTGGGTCAAGTGATTACCACTATGTTTTAAGGTCGTCTTCTGTTATTATATATCAACGATTTCTTTATTCTGTACGATTCACATCGTAGCTTCGTGTGTACCATTTTTCCACGAGTGATTACATAATCATTTAAATTGCACATGTTATGACGTATATTTCGGAATATATTGTAATAGCCGCTTTGAAATAATTATTCTTCCAGTTTTTACGTGATTCCAATCCACTAAATAAAGGAAAGGAAAGGAAAGAAAGTCTGGTTTGAATTTACAGTAAAACCCTCTTCGCGCACAAAACGCTACAGTTAAAAAATTTTCAATTCACGGACACTGATCACTCCAAACGCCTTGACTTGTCGACCTGTGACGTCAATTCACGCTGATGAAGTTTGATTAACAGTAAAACTACACACGTGAATAACACGTTAATTATGCAACTTGCAACTGCAGTGATTATGAAACGAGTTACCTCTTCGCAGTCAAACAATCGGAGAAAGTTTGGTTTCAAATGCTGCTATAGCCGCTAAGTTAATATCAGTTAAAATTGTCCAATATGGCGGCCACGGTTAAAACTGGACACCAGAAAGCCTTAAAAGCTTTTAAACCGTACATTACATCGTTGCTGTTGCCACTATGTATCACAACAAAAGAATCAAGCATGAGGTTGACCCCGCTAATGTTGCAGAGCAGATGCTAAGCTTGAAACACGAACAAAAGGCGAACTAACGAAAGAGAAGCAAAAAGCCTGCTGCAAAAACGTCGACCTTTGTACCATCCATCGCCGATTGCTGAAGATGAACAAGAAGAGAGGCCGGACCAACCGCACAGAGGCAACAGCAAGGGCGAAGAACTAGACGAAACTAACCCTAACGAAAAAGAGAAGCAAAAATGTCAAACCATGCACCATCACGGATTGCAGAAGATGAAAAAGAAGATCAGCCGAACTAGCCGCACAGTGGCAACAGCAAGGGCGAGGAACTACACGAGACGAACGGTGAAATTAAGGAAGAAGAGGAAGAAGTTGAAGTTTTGAAGGAGAGACAGAAGAACAACTCTAAGCCCAAAAAATCGCCGACCTCGTCCGCTACCGGGCAAAAAATGACCCAAAAACAAAAGAAGAAAATGTCCGGTGAAACAGTGTCAATTCTTTGGCTGCCACCTTAAAGACCATCTAGAGAAAAAAACAACCAAAAGAGTGCCCAACTGCGGCAAAAGCCGCCATCTACATTGCCACGGCAGATGAGAAACTTGGTGGCGAAAACAAACGAAAGCGTACAATGTTCCTGTGTTCTCTTCTGAACTGTTACAGAGTAGTGCAACGGAAGAATCAGCACCTCAAGAGTAAGCACCGTCAACTAAATGCAGAGGAGAGAAAAGAAGCCCTGTCGTTGTTTACGAGGTTAACATCCGTTAAAAAGCCCAGATCTAGTCTATTGACCAATACTGAGAAACAAAAAAAGCATCCTCATTCAGACGAAGATGGTACTATTAAAGAGAAACCCAGAACCACTGACAAAAAGAAACAACCAGCTAACAAAAAGAAACAACCAATAAACAAGCGGCCACTCTCCGCCGAGGATGAGGAAGAAGGTGATGATACGGAAACGTCACTACAACTGGACGAAGACTCAGATGATGAAGTTGAGGAAACGGATGAAGAAGAGGTAATGGAGACACAATCCGATGAACCCAGATCCAGTCATCCCTCTGTGACTAACAAAAAGAAACACCCAAAGCGGCCACTCTCCGACGAAGATGAGAAAGAGGAGTCAGATGATGACGATGAGGAAACAGATGAAGAAGAGCTATATGAGACACAGTCCGATGAAGAAGAGGAAAGCAAAGATGAAGAATCGAACAAAGAATGGCACGTTAAGGCACAGGACGTTACAAAGTGGTCCAAATGGCATCAGAAACCACCAAGAGGGAGCGACATCAAAGACCAGTACATGAAGAGCTTCTGCCGTTACCTGAAGCATATTGACGGAGGCGCCAACACCGAAGAGCAAAGCTTTTTAATGACCAGCCAAGTGCACATCATTCTGAAAACCTTAGACGCCGAGGGCAAGGACCTGGAATCCGATGAACCCAGATCCAGTCATCCCTCTGTGACTAACAAAAAGAAACACCCAAAGCGGCCACTCTCCGACGAAGATGAGAAAGAGGAGTCAGATGATGACGATGAGGAAACAGATGAAGAAGAGCTATATGAGACACAGTCCGATGAAGAAGAGGAAAGCAAAGATGAAGAATCGAACAAAGAATGGCACGTTAAGGCACAGGACGTTACAAAGTGGTCCAAATGGCATCAGAAACCACCAAGACGGAGCGACATCAAAGACCAGTACATGAAGAGCTTCTGCCGTTACCTGAAGCATATTGACGGAGGCGCCAACACCGAAGAGCAAAGCTTTTTAATGACCAGCCAAGTGCACATCATTCTTAAAACCTTAGACGCCGAGGGCAAGGACCTGGAATGTCTTGTCGTCATTAAAAGTATGAACAGCTGGGATCAATTTTGTGAACCTATGATGCGGGAGAAAAAGGTAAAATCCCAAACCTTATATTGCAAAATACTGACAAAGAAATAGTACCAGGTAAAAGTGATGTGGACGAGTTTTCGTTTCAATGGTCACACCATTATGAATACTAGATAATCTACAAAATCTCAGTGTTTGGAAGCAAAAGCACTGGGGACGAAACTTAGCTCTGTGCTGTACTATTTCGCCCAATGATATTTATGTATTTAAGGAAGAGAGATTTTTTCCTGAGCAACATGGTAGGCACGGCTGGATAATATGATTGCTGCACCCAACACTTGGCACTAAGAAATTTGCTCATTATGCTAACTGGGCTGTTCAAAACAGGTATCTATCAAGACCGGCATCAGCTGTCAAACTTGAGAGACTCAGCAAAGAATTGCACTCTGAATAGCTTAACAGGAAGCAGAGGTTCACTGAAAACATTGTTAATCAATAAGTAAACAGTTTTAATCTCATTGTTAATCAATACGTAAACAGTTTTAATCTATAAGTACTCACCTCAATCAAGATGTGAACATGTTTATACAAGTCACGAGGCATTTTGCGACCTAGAATACCGTGTGGAGCATCTTCCTTCGTAATGTTTGCCTGTAAGACCATCCAAAGGCCGTATTTATATGCCAAAACCAATTCCAAGCCATCCAAAGGCCGTATTTTAGTTATCCCAAAACCAGCCAACACAGCTACAGTGAGACCAAGGGCCCGGCCCGGATGCTAAGCGCGTTGCATAGTCCGCGGGTGGGTAGGGCCCAGGGCACGTTGAAAAAAGTGCAAACTTTGGAAGGCCAAGGCGCTTGAGCGAGAGGAGGAAAGTGTGTGAAAAACTGTGGGAAATGTAGAGAGGAGGCTTCAAATCGCGGAGGGTTGTCCAATACTCACCATTTGTTCAAGTCGTGAAAGGGAAGATTCAAGTGAAGCATCTCGTACGAGTCGTAGAAGTCAAGTGGTGAATATGAGACGTTTCATTAAAATAACATGAAGTAGTTTTTGGTGCCTTTGAATATCGTTATAGACAGAATTTGAGCGTCGTTTCAAGACTTTCAAGGAAGGGTCCTGGTCAACTCGTACGACTCGTACGAGTCGTGCAAATGGTGAATCTGCATATCATTTATCGACACACATTTGCATACGTACGTTTGTTGATTCCATATAGAATGACAACAGTTCTCGGGAGCTTGTCGGCGTATGAGATTTTCGGCTATGTGTGTGATTGTGAAGTGGATTAATTGCAAAGGACACACGTTTTATTAGAGTTCTTTTGCTTAACCCGTGAAACAATATCTAACAATTAGGGTCTAATAGTCAATGCTGAACCAAGGAAAATACTGGATGTAGCGAATTTGCATCTCGCCGAAAGCGAATATTTTTGGCTCACACGCTCAAAGAACGAGACATAGTCATATTTGGTTTCAGTTTTTTGTTTGTTTCGACCGCCCCTCATGTTTTGGGCATACTCATACTCGCATTAGCTCTGTGTTCGGTTTGTTTCTGGGTTCACACGCTTAAAGAACGAGTCATAGTCATACTTACATGGGCTCAGTGTCTTGTTTGCTCCAGTGCCTCTCATGTCTTGAGCATACGCATACTCGCATGGGCTCGGTGTTCGGCTTGTTTCATGAAACGTATATTCTGGGATCACACACTTAAAGATACTCATACTCGCATGGGTTCTTTGTTCAGTTTGTTTCATAAAAGCGTATGGTTTGGGGTCATACGCTTAAAGAACGAGTCATAGTGATGCTTGCATAGGTTCACTGTTTTGTTTGTTCGGGCGTCCCTCATGTTTTGGGCATACGCATACTCGCATGCGCTCAGTGTTCGGTTTGTTTCATGAAAGCGTATATTCTGGGGTCACGCGCTAAAAGAACGAGGCATAGTCATACTTGCATAAGCTTGTTGTTCTGTTTGCTTGTTGTTCTGTTTGCTTTTTAAATTGGTTCGTAATATACCCAGGAAAGATGAAGATGAAATTTATTTTGAAATTTATTTCTTCATTCCGCAGTTCAAATATAATTTCATATATTCATAATTTCATCTTCATCTTTCCTGGGTATATTACGAACCAATTTAATGACCAGCTCCCAGTTGGCTTGTTAGCTCAATTGGTTAGAGCGCTGCACCGGTATCGCAGAGGTCAGGGTTCGAATCCCGGCAAGCCTGATTTTTTCAGGCTTTCTTTTCGCAGCTGCATAAGTTGCGTTAATAACTGCGAGGATCTTCTTTACATTTATTTCTTCATTCCGCAGTTCAAATATATGAATTTCATATATTCATAATTTCAAAAGGAAAACAATTTATGAAAAATGTTTAGGACAGACTGCATGTATATACAAGGACTGAGTGAATCTTTCCAGTTAAATAAAAAAATGACCAAGTGAACTTCTCGATTTTATACTATCATTTAGCTTGACAAAAATTGTAAAAAATGGTTTGCCACTGGCTAAAAAACGTTAAAAAACGAAAGTTAAAATTACAGGACGTTTCGATCAAAAATCTTCGATCTTCGTCAGCGATGGAAAAAATGTAACACCAAAATATATACGTTCCCAAATTATGTAACTATCCAAAAGTATGAAATGGTAATGCGAGACGTTGAAAATTAGCACAGACAGGTGTAATACTCGGAATGTCAATATGATCGTTTCCTGTGTTGTAGGAAATCATTTAGCTTGCTTGAGTAGATGTAATGGTTCATCCATAGGAGAGTATAGCTGAATTTCCTTCTAACCCTCGCAGCAGAGTGTTGTTTCGGTAGACCAAAAAGAGTTTCTTCTATCACGGGATGAAATTAAGTGCCATTAGAGAAATTAAACCAGTCCGTGCCTTGGCGACAAAGGACTTGGTGAATTGGCAATCAATGAAGGTATGTTCTATGGAGTCTAGTTCTCCATAGTATGAGCAATCACTATCACTTTTGATGCCATATCTACACAATTCCTTTTTAGTGACTACAATTCGGTGAAAGAACTTGAATTGAAATTCTCTTTGTATAATTTTCTTTGGATAATTTTGGAACAGTCTTAAAAAATACCTCCAAGAATCTTTAACAGCTAGACACGTTTAGCTCCATCTTTTTGTGCCAGTTGGAGACGAGCAATGTAATTTGCTATTTAACAGGCGATAGAAATCCTTATATTTTAATTTCGCCTGGTCTATCTCGGTGTCCCTATCTAGTTGAAATAATGTAGAACCTTTAATATATTTTGCCCCTAGTATATTGCCTGCGTCTCTCGCTTTATTCTACAAATACATACATACACAGACATACGTACATACGTACATACATACATACATACATACATACATACATACATACATACATACATACATACATTCATACATACATTCATAAACTTTAATTTTTCTCCAATTTGAGAGTAGCTACAAAGCTAATATTTCCGAGAAAAAAACATCAAAATACACTATAAAAAAATTCGGGATAGAGATCAAAACCTGGTAACACTGGAGAAAGTTAGTTTTACACTTAGAAATATATTCCTGGAAAGAGAGATACTGCCCTGATTCATTTAACAGATCCTTTACCGAGACAACGCGTTTGGAAAACCACTCTTTAAAAAACACTGGTTTACCATTCACTAAAATTTCCTTATTGTTAAACAAGAAAGTTTCTTTACCATAGTGGTAACGATAGAGAGATTTAAGTTTGTCGAAAAAGGTGAGAATGTCCGTATAAAACTTTTGCAAGCCCTGAAAGTATTTGGTATGGTAGTTACACCGTAGGAGAAAATTAAGACCCCACATCTTTTTAAAAAGTGTCCAGGGACAGTTTTCCATTTTCTTTTGCTGTTTTCTAGCAGTCTTGGTATCCAGGCTAGGGTAAAGCCTTAATCATTATTTCAAAATCTATCATACGAGGGCCACCTGTTTCGAAATTTTGGTAGATGACATCACGTTTAATTTTATCTCTTTTGTTCTTCCAAAGAAACTTGAAAAATCTGCTTTTGACGTTGGCTGTGGTGTCTTTGGGAACATTGGTTATGGATGCTGAATAGATCAAGGATGACAACCCTAAGGACTTTACATTTAACACTTTTCCATATAATGTCAACCCTCTAGACTTCCACCTATCTAATTTCGACTGCATTTTTCTATTTTGAGATTGAAGTTGAATTTCTCATTTCTCTTTTCGTCATAGGACATGTAAGTCCCTAGGATTTTAGTTGGCTCTTGCACCTGGTTGGCTCTCGCATCTGAGATACAGTTTCACCACTTGAACGAATGGTACGACTCGTACGAGTTGACTGGGCCCCTGCCTTAATGAGGTGCCGTTTCCCCACTTGAACGAGTCGTACGATTCGTACGAGCTGACTGGGCCCGGCCTTGATGAAATGCATTTTCACTATATAAACGAGAAACAACACTTCATTTTATTTCAGTGAAAAATACCACATCACGACTTGAACCAATTGTAACCATTGTTTTACGAATCGTACGAGTTGGATCACCACTTTCACGACTTGAACAAGTGGTGAGTATTGGAGATGCTTGAAATCACGTCTGGCAGGCCCTCAGGATGTTGTGTTAAGAGGGAGTATAGGAAAGGAGGCGGTGATTGGATTGGCCGCGCTAAGAGTAGGCCTGGGTGCGAGCGAGGGACATCAAAGATGGCTGCCGCCGTCTGTGTTGATATGTTTAGGTGGCTTGATGATATTTTCCACGGCTTTGGTGGCTTCAAATCGTCGGGTGCGTTGCCTGATTGTACGTAGCCGACTAAGAAAGCGATTGAAAATTAAGTGGATCTGTCTTCTTCTCGTTCACAGGTTAGCCAGTTCTTTGTACTGTGCACAGTGTCGGCGTCAATAAAGGAGACAAGGCTGCGTAAGTTTTTTTTTAAATCAGTACCACTTTGATTAGACGCTTCCTAAAAAGTGAATGTTGTTGGCCTGTATGAGCGGATTTTTAGTTTCATGTTTCTTCCAACCGACAATGGACTGGGCTCCAGAGTCCTGCAGTCCGGTGGTTGCAAGTTTCGAGACTGTGGATGCAACGCTTCAGTGGTTGTGAAAACGTCTCGCTTCGATTTCTTTCTTTTTCTCTTTCAAATTGAATAGGAAACATCATTACAAAATTTAGTATTACTACAAATTCACAAAATTCCACTTCAAATTTTATTTAAGAAGTAACTATACTGCAAACATGACAAGTTTGTGACTCTACCCACGCAATATTAGCTTAAGCTATTCAAAGTGGGTGAAGACCATTAAAAAACCCCAAAAATTATAATGAGTGCTTTTCAATTCATTTGAACAATGGAAATGGGATTTGGAAAAGGGGGTCTGTTTTGGCACAAATGCGTGACGTTTCTGGCCGGCCAAATGCCACGATAGAGAAAAATTCTCGAGTGTACAGGGTATATCCCTAATGCCACCGTGAAGAAAGGGCCCGAGCTCGAATGGCCCATTGCAACAGAATTTGGCTGTATTTATTTGTTATTTCTTCAACCTATGTACTTTGATTTATTAATGACAATCTTTCCAAACGTTTACAGTTATCTCAGTTGAACATGAGTACTGAATGCAGAATACACCATACTTGGTAAAGAGATTTTAGTTCAGCGAAACTGTACGTATTTTGACAAGCAGGTTTCACAAGATATGCTCTCCAACAATGGCGACAGCTTCAAGAAACACACTATTTGTCCGGCAGTGTCTTTTCATAAAGCAGCCACGGCACGGGAAATTGCTGGTTGGGTTGTCTCGTATGAATTGCCTTGCGCCCGCTCCATTTTTTCAGAGTGGCTTAGCGTTTATTGCTCGACTTCATCAAAACAGACCATACTTAACATCCAGGCCTGTAGGTTATCGGGTTGCAAGGTCCTGAGGGCGTTAAATGCTTGCCTACTTACTTGGAGGCAAGCCATTTTTAACTAGAATTCGATCACAGCGCAGCACCACACTCAAATTGGAGTCTTCTTTCTTCTACAAACAAAGAAGGTGGATGGTTCCAGTGAAATGAAATTCCAACAAAATTGAATTTCCAGATCAGCAAGTCTTTTTTATTGAGGTTTTCTTCTCTTTTCAAAATACAACTTGGCAAAACAAGGGGGCAGGGGGGCAGGGATAACCCGAGCGTAAAACGTTCTTAATCTGAGACCAGCAAAACAACCAAAATAATAGTTCAGGAAAGACAGAGTTAGCCGTTTATGATAATAATAATAATAATAATAATGATAATAATAATAATAATAATAATAATAATAATAATAATAACGTGCTAACTTTTAAAAGGAATTATTTTAAGTTTCTAGGCTTGTATTTATTTGAGGCACTTTAGTATTTAAGAGACTTTGATCATTTTAGCGGCATTAGTGCTTTTTATTCATTTTAGTAGAAGTTAGGTTTTTTCCCCTCGAAAATTAGCAGCATAGGCTACGTTCGCGCCCTGTGCATGCTTTTTAGGGTGGTAGCATATATACGTCTTGCACTGCTATAATAATAATAATAATGGTTTATTGGCAATTCCACTAGGTTGCTCTTCCATCACTAGTTAAGTATACATTAACTATATAGACAAATAAAAAAATGACAATCAATTTATAAAAAAGATTCAATGATTTAAGTTTTACAAATTAAAAATTAAATTTACAATCCATTTATATATTAAAAAAAGATTAAATTTGTTCCTTTAGTCTTACAGACGCCATGTCTCTTAGGTAAGCTCTTTCTTCCCGTTTAAAAGTTGTAAAATTTGTGCAGTTCCTAATCGTTGCTGGTAAGCTGTTAAAGGTTTCTGCAGCACTGTCTTGGGAGGTTCCCTTGATCAAGGGGACTGTTAGCTTTGTTCTATTTGACGATCTCAGAGTTCTGGTGGGAATGTACTTTTCCAATCGTATATAGTCTGGCCAATTTTCGAAACACAGAGCTTTAAAAGGAGCATCAAGGAGATGAAGTTTCCCTCGCTCTATAATGGGCAGCCATCCGAGCTTCAGACAACCCTCTTCGTGTCCATAGCAACCGTTGACAAACTCCGAATATACATTCTGGACCCGTTGAAAGCGTTGCAACTGATACAGAGGTAGTGGATGAAATACAATACATGAATAGTCCAGTTTTGGTAGTATGAGGGTTTCCACCAATAATTTGCGCACATTAAAGGGGGTGGGGTTACGTAGCTTCTTCAGTACAGATAGTGCTCCATAGCACGAGGTCAAAAGTGTGCCTATGTGGTTATTCCACGATAGGTGTTCTTCATATTGGACACCTAGTAGCCTTCTAGATGATACTAGTTCTAGTTTCACATTATTACAAGTGAGCTCTTTCTGTGTATCATGTAAACCATGAACTTGTGACATCTGCCTTGTAGATATTAGCACCCATTTAGTCTTTGACTCATTCAGTGCAAGTTTAGAATCAACCGAGTAACTTCCAAGTCGAGAGATAACTTTATTCATCTCGGTAGCAAAGCCACTTTTGGCTTTTCTATGCAAGAAGAGCGTTGTGTCGTCTGTGTATTGGTAGCATGGGCACTGCAGGTGGTTTTGAAGATCTGCCAGGTAAAGATTAAAAATTACCGGACCCAAAATCGATCCCTGTGGTACTCCAAATTGTACACGGGCAAGTTTGGGTGATCGGTCATCTATTTGGACAAAACAGTAACGGTCTGATAAGTAGTTAGGCATCCAAATGAGAAATTTTGAAGAGAAGCCCATCTTGTTTACCTTTGTCAGTATGGCCTTAAATTTGACAGTGTCGAACGCTTTGGAATAATCAGCTAGAACCATCATAGTTACCTCACCCTTTTGCATCGCCCGCATGATGTCGTCCCAATAGAACACTTGTGGTCGAATGTCCTTTACGAAAGCCCGAAATACTTGACGCCAGTAGGGATTGCTTATCGATAAACGATATGCGTGTTGACCATTCGGTAACATGTCCATAACTGAATTTATTAAATTATGAATACATGAAATTCATATATTTGAACTGCGGAATGAAGAAATAAATGTAAAGAAGATCCTCGCAGTTATTAACGCAACTTATGCAGTTGCGAAAAGAAAGCCTGAAAAAAAGGATCCCGGCAAGCCTGATTTTTTCAGGCTTTCTTTTCGCAACTGCATAAGTTGCGTTAATAACTGCGAGGATCTTCTTTACATTTATGAATTTATTAAATAGCTACAAGTTTATATACATGTTATCTGCATAAGTGCGTGGCAATGCAATTAAAATCTTAAGTGCGTGTTATTTGTTACATGATAAGGTGCGATTGCATATAATTATTATTACTTGATAAGGTGCGAATGAATATGATAACTGCATCGTGTAACACCTTTCCCCTTTTCAAAGCAAAAGAGAAAATAAACGAACAAAAAAAAAACAAAGTCCATTACAGCGTTGCACATCGTGTATTTTTTAGTTCACTGATTGTCCTTCACGTAAATGGTCATTAATTCTTTAAGGCAGTCTCTAATGTACTTTGGGCAGCCTATGCTGTACCGTTCTTTACATAACATAGTCTTTAAACCTTGCAGGAAGTCTGCGTTCTCTTGTTGAGCGTCGGGGCGCGGCAGGTTCTGTCACTGGCGCGTGTTCTGATTCCACTAGTGTCGTGGGCGTTGTCTGATCGTTTTGTTCTGTTGGTCCACTTTCCGAGGGTATAGATGCAGTTTCAAAGCGGTCACAACTGTCAGGTGGTTCCACCTTCGCCTCCCTTATTTGTGCGTGGTTTCGCCGGACTGGTCCCATTGGTGTGTTCACTTGTTCCGCTGCCTGCGGAACAAGTCGGCTCGGAGCAGTAGGTAGGATGTCGTTAAGTCTTCTGGACATCAGCCGTTGTGCTGGTGAGTAACTGTATCCCTGCTGGGGTGTGTTACGATATGATAGGAGTGCCAGATAGGGATCCTCGTGGCGGGACTTCTTTAGAATATTCTTTGCAATCTTGACCGCGGATTCAGCTTTTCCGTTTTCCCTGCTGTAATAAGGTGACGACTTTATCATAGTAAATCCGTATTCTCGAGCAAAACTTGAGTACTCATGGCTGCCAAACTGTGGGCCGTTGTCGGTTATGCATTCGTCTGGAATTCCGTGTCGAGCGAAGTTCCTCTTCATGGCTCGAATAACCGTGCTTGCTGTTGTGTTTCTGAGGGAGTCTAGTTCAAAGAAGTCGCTGTAGTGGTCGACCATAACACGATAGTTACTTCCCGCCAACTGAAAAATATCTGCACTCATTTTCGACCACGGTCGGTTAGGAATTTCATGAGATTTCATTGGTTCTTGAGGTCGCTCGCTTAGGAACGGGGAACAAATTCCACACGATAAACATGTCTCTCTGATAGCTGCCTGCATTCCTGGCCAAAAAAGAGACTCGTGTGCTCGTCTTATGCTACTGTCTGCCCCTTGGTGCGCTTTATGTATTTTCCGTAGGATCTCAGGTCGTAGAGAAGCTGGGACAAGGACTTGATGAGACTTGTAGAGAACATCATCATAAACTGACAACTCGTCTCTGAAGTTCCAGTAAACTCTGAGTTCCTCTGGTGCTTCTTTCCTTTCTGAGGGCCAACCATTCGTTACCACTGTTTGTAGAGCTGCTAGGACAGGATCTTTGGCGGTTTCTTGTCTTATCTTTTTTAGTGTGTCGGCTGTGACCCAATTTGGTGTGAGATCCATTTCCTCCAATTCCAATCGAAAGACTTCACATTCCTGCTTGTCAGCAAAGGAGGCGTGGTCAGGATCGGTGACAGTCACGCGTGACGGCTGCGCGGCCGCGCGCGAGAGAGCATCCGCTACTTACAGCTCTTTCTCCTTCTTGTACCGGACTGTAAACTGATATTTCTGCAATTTTAGCATCATTCTTTGCAACCTGCGAGTGGCTTTGCTGAGTGGCTTCTTAAATATTGTCTCCAAAGGCTGGTGATCCGTGTGGACCGTTATGTCATGCTTGCCGTACAGGTACTGATGCCACTTATCCATGCAAGACACAATAGCAAGGCACTCCTTCTCGATCTGGGCGTAGTTCTTTTCCGTGCTGTTGAGTGTATGCGAAGTAAAACAGACAGGCTGGTCATTTTGTAGTAATACACCACCGATGGCGTCTTCAGATGCGTCCACTTGAAGTGTTACTGGAAGGGTTTCGTCATAGTATCGTAGGGCGGTTGTTGAAGCAATGAAATCCTTTGCTGACTTGAATGCATTTTCATGATTGTTTGACCATAAAAATACCGAGTCCTCCTTCGTCAAGACTCTGAGTGGAAGGCCTGTTTCGGATAAGTAGTGACAGAACTTGCTTAGATACTGGCATATACCGAGAATACGCTGCACTCCTGCTTTGTCAGTTTGCTTTGGCATCTCTGTGATTGCAGCCACTTTGGTCGGATCAGGTCCTACTCCATTGTCAGTTAGTTTATGTCCCATGAAGGTAACGGAGGGAGATTTGAATTGAAGTTTCTTCGCAGAGAGTCGTAGGTCATAGTTGCTGCACTTCTCTAGCAAGTTTGTCAGATTTCTATCGTGATCGATATCTGCTTCCTCCTTTTTGTAACTCTACATCCAAATACACAGATGCCATCAGCAATATTGATTACCTCGCGAAGGCCATTTAAGAATTCATGTTGCCGCCGCTGATACTCCTCCGTTCCCGAAGCTATCCCGGATGGCATGCAGTTGTAACAATATCGCCCGTTTCGTCCCTGAAACGTTGTGAGTAGTGACGACTCCTCATCCAAAACTATGGTATGGAAAGCTTCAGGCACATCCACAATAGTGAACACTTTAGCCTTGGTCAGTAGTGGAAGCTTCTCTTCGATCGTTGGTACGGTGTACTTCTGTCTTTGGATTACCTTGTTAATGGTTTGGCTCGGGTCAATGCATATACGGAGTTTGCCATTCGGTTTTTCTTTCACCAGGATGTTGGAAAGCCAATCTGTAGGTTGTGTTACCGGTCTTATGATGCCTTCATCGCACAACCTCTTTAGCTCTTCGTTTACTCTTTCCAACTTTGCAACAGGAACCCGGCGCGTTGGAGCGTGTACAGGAGAAATACTGAGATCAAGAGAGATGTGCATGGGGGTTCCTAGAGGTTTTCCGCGGCCCGGCTTGAATACGTTCGAGTAGTGTTTTAACACGTCCTCCTTTGTCAACTTTCCTACTGGGGAAGCGTTTGTGGAGTTTTTTCCTCAACTGCGTGTGTTTCGTCGGCATAGATCTCAAATAATCCAATGCTTGTGCGTCCTTCCCGCAAAGAAGTGGTGGCTTGTTATAAGGTAGGTCGACAACAAGGAAATTTATCATAATAATATTAATAATAATAATAATAATAATAATAATAATAATAAATAAGGTGCTTAAAAAACGCATTTTACAACGCATGGAAGTCTCAATGCTTTTTACAACAAGTTATTTACCTAATCTAACTATAGACACTGTTAAAAAGAAAAGTTTTTAATCTCGATTTAAAGGAGTCAACTGTGTATCTTTCCTTTTCTATCACAGCAGAGGGTTACCTGGCCTTTGGGGCGCATGGTTTCGCTTCCGTAAGTGTTAATTTTACTTCTGGTCTTCGAAATCCTTGCGTTGGGAAATAACTCGCTCAACAAACTGCTGGGCATAGTGTTACACGTGCACGCCGAGTCAATCTGTGCTTTTACAGCTTTAGTTTTCCCTCCTTGAATGAGGTGGAGGTGGGCAAAGAATTCTCTTCCATGCTGTGGTGCTGTTTCACAATCCGCAGCGAACGCTTCTTCGCCTGTATCATGTTCGATAAAATTTGATTGTTGATGCCGTCCTTGACGTCTTGTTCCTCCTCTACAAGCTCGGGCGAAATGACCAGTAATGCCGCACCTGTTGCATCTCTCGCCAAATGCTGGGCAATGCTGTTGACGGGGCTGTTGATGACTGCCGCGGCACCAGTAACACAATGGCGGTGTTGACCCCGGGCCTTGACTTGCAGATGTTGATTTACTCGTAAAATTGACCTGCTCTTCCTGCGTGCCCCTGGCAGTTTTCATTAACTTATTCGCGAATGTAGTCGCTTCAAAAGCCTTAGCAACTTCAACAACTTCTCGTAATGTGACGTTTGTTTGTGCGGTATCTCGATGTCTGTGTCCTTGCCCAATTAATTTCACACGAAGGGCTTCAGATCTTAAACCGGCGATGAACTGGTCTCTCGTAAGCTCGTCAGCGAAATTTTCATATTCACACTATGCTACTTGATTGCGTACTCGCGTCTCCCAGGAAGCGACTGATTCGTTTTCGTTTTGTAGCAAGCGAAGGAGCTTTTGTCGTTCCCCAGAGAGTCCGATGCTCGCACCGTAGTATTCTCTCAAAGCATTGAGAATCATGTGAGGCTTCTTCTGATCATCTTCGGCAAGACCCAAGCTGTATTTGTACATTGCTCTAGCCGCAGAGGATAACGCTTCCCGGAGACATGCCATCGCTTTATCTGGCTTGGTCCATTTTGCTGCATCTGTATCTTTCGACGGATCGAATCAATATTGCATAATACTATAATCTGTCAAATCCTCGATAAATACTTCTATGTCATGCTTATCATCTCCTGTGATTTTGAACTCCGGAAACGGGGTGTTTGTGGCCATAATCGCAGGTGCGCTATCGGTTTGTTGAAACACTGAATCGCTAAGCCGCAAAAAAACTAAACAACTGACTCGCTGCCACCATGTTGACCATTCGGTAACATGTCCAGAACCGAATTTATTAAATAGCTACAAGTTTATATACATGTTATCTGCATAAGTTCGTGGCAATGCAATTAAGATCTAAGTGCGTGTAATTATTACATGATAAGGTGCGATTGCATATAATTATTATTACATGATAAGGTGCGAATGAATATGATTATTACATCGTGTAACATGAGCTGTTTAAGGACGAGCCGTTCAAATACTTTCGATAGTGCAGGCAAAATTGTTACTGGGCGATAGTCCTTCTATGAGGTCGGGTTGTCGATTTTGGGTATGGGTGAGATTCTTGCGGTTTTCCACGCACGAGGGAACGACGATGAAGTTATACACAAGTTGATAATATGAGTTAAGGGTCCGGAGACATAATCCTTTCCCAACTTTACAGATCTAACAGGAATTTGGTTGTGACCTGTTGAAGAGTCAACGTAGCTGTGAAATTTCCTTAAGCACTTCCTCACGTGTTAAATGTACAAGTGAGAAATAAGACGATTGCTCTGACGATGCTGATAAAGACTGTACTAAGTTCAGCAAATCAAGGGTATCATCGGGCTTACTACCAAGAGTTCTTTCAGCCGTAGAGGCGAAATATTTATTTAGGTACCCAGGATATACGCGGAGAGGCCTTGGATTTGGATAAAGAACACGATGGATAACTTGCCATACTTCTTTCGGTCGTTTAGAAGATAAGGCATCTGCCAGAAATGATCTTCTTGCTTTACTGATCATAGTCTTTATTTTATTACGTACTGCTCTAAATGTAGACCAGGATTCATTGTTCTTTTTTACGAGTTTCAGCTCGTATCGATCTCTTTCCTTTTGCAGCTGACGGATCTCTACAGATTGTATCCACGGGGCTGGTGGTCTAGTAACGTTCACCCTTCGAAGAGGGGCGCGGTGAACAATGCATTCTTTAATGAGAGCACTGATGGAATCAAACATATCGTCGGGGGATTCTAAGCCGTAAATTATATTCAGTGGTAATGAAGAAAATTCCTCTTCAAATGCGACTTCATCTAAATTTTTCTCATGGCAAATGAACTTGTAACGGGGTTTAAATCTTGAAATCCGTACATTGACGCACGCAAAGGTAGTATCATGATCACTTACTATTGCACTTAAGAATAATTCCACTTAGAATAATGCCTGTGCGAGATACTTTGTGGATAATTAGTGACTATGTGGTCTATAAGTGTTCTGAAGTGTTGGGTCACCCCTGTGGGTTGATTCACCATTTGTTGGAGGCCAAATACGCCAAGAATGGTTTGGTACTGTTTTGTTAAGTTATTTGACGGCTGTAACATGTCAATGTTCATGTCTCCTGTTAAATAATAATAATAATAATAATAATAATAATAATGCAATTCTTTATACAGATGGCCTATATCACGCAAGGTGGTTTTCAATAGGGCACTGTGAAAATATAACAAGATAAAATTTAACTAAAATACTAAAATGCTGATATTGAAATATTAGAAAACAATTAAGAAGGATTAAACACCTAAGTTCTACTTAAAAGTTGAAGAAAATGGAAAGCTACTTTAAAATTTAAACCTATTATGTAACGATATTCTAAAAGCATTATAAGATAGGATTCTCATCTCCAAAGGCAGGGCATTCCAGTCAAGTAAGGCACTATTTAGGGATCTAAGCAGTCCCCAGTTAGTACCTGATTTTATGATTCGAACAGTGTCCTTTGACCGAGTGTTGTGACTGTGACGGTCCGAACCTCGGATGATCATGTTGTTTCTATCGTCGGAGTTTATTAATTTGTACATATAAAGGCAGCGTTTCATTTGTCTTCTGGTTGTAAGATTCACCCGATTCAGATCTGCAAGTGCTTCAGTTGAAGACGAATGTGGCGCCCTATCCAGGACCATCTTGGCTGCTCTATTTTGGAGAACATGGATAGAATCCATTAAACCTTTGTTGTTTTTGTCGCCTTAAAATTAAGAGACCGTCCCAGTTAACAGTAATATACCTAAGTGAAGCCTCCACTTAATCGAAACAGGCAGATGCACTGAGTATAAGAGTAGATCTATACATATCTCCAATAAGGACTTTGCTGTATTTATTGGGTCCTGTATGTCGATCCATAGATCTTCTAGGACTGGTTGCAAGTTTTCTATATCCACGCGCCGCCTAAATTTCGTGGATTCATGGATATACGCCCCAACGCCATCACCTTTGATGGATTTCCGATTTCTGAGAGTAGGCGTGTATCCTGTAACCAAGTCATCTAACCAAGTTTCTTTGTCAGCCATCTTCTGGGTGAGTGGTCGACCAGGAAATCACTCGTGCCACAGAGGACCATCCATCTACTATCCATTAACCACTTTGCCGGATTGTATTGTGGGTTATTCCACGCCCATGATGGTGGGCAATCATTGTGTGGAAGTGTCGCACGATAAGGTCTGTAACATGGCTGCTCTTAGGTAGGATCACAGGGTGTTTAACTTCATAGGGTGTGTCTGCTCGTCGTATGCGACCACCAACTCTCAGGAGTCCGTGTTCATCGATGAATGTATCCAAGTTGTACAAACTTCTTGTCTTCTTCATGTTTCTGTTTCTGCGGCGTGCAGTTTCACGGTCTTGCAATTTGTTTGAGTTTCCATCGGATGTCTTCAGAGTTTCTATCTGAGGGTCGAAAACACTGTTGCCGACAACGAACAATTGCCACCTCGGACGGGACTAGTTCTTGGACTGAAATAGGGTAAAATTGTGCCTTCTGTTCAACTGGTGACTCGTTAGCAGCCTCTGAAGGGTGGGCTTTGCTGAAGTTCTTCTGATTGCCCTGCATAGGAGGTTTTCAATTCCTCTTCTAATCCAAGCGACCCATGACTTTGCTTTGTACCATGAAGAAAAGCGGTCAAGCTAGCTCACAATGAACTTTTGTGAGGATTCTCTTTGGGATTGAGATTGATGCTGCAGTGACAGAGGTGTTTGCCCTCACTTCGACGTCATTCGAAGTCAGCTGACTTGGCTGATTTGCGTTTAGCAACGGTGCGTCGTGTTTTCAAAGGAAATCTGGTCCATGGAACCATCTTCGGTTGTGGAGCAATTGATCTGCTGTAGGGGCGCGTGATGCCTTGTCGGCGGGATTGTATTTGCCTGCGATGTGGTGCCACTGTTGTAGGTCGCTGCGGTCACGGATGTGGACCCTGTTGCCGATGTAGATGTGAAAGCGGCGTGCATCGTTGTGTATGCAGCTGATCACTACCTCCGAGGCTGTGTAATAGACAGACTGTAAGTTGTCGTAGTCTAATTTGTTCTTGAGCATGTTAGTTTTGAAACGCATTTTATATGATATAGTGTCTCTGTTAGATCTATTATGTAATTTCCTCTATTGGTTGTTATATAATACGTTTAGATACCCAGGGTTTCACATGTGATTCTAGTAATTCGATATCGTAGCTCATACAGTCTATTTGCTATAAGCTACTTTGTTCTACGCTACCTCGCTTGCTGCAGTTTTTGCCACAATTCTATCATCTTCGGAGACAAATCAAAGTAAGTAACTTCGCTATTTGATCTTGCCATATTTCTCGTTTTGTTACTGTTGCATTTTTCGTTTCTGTAATAATTATTGTCCGATTATTGTTTTCTGTATTGTACAATGTTATAAGCTAAATGATAGTTTGTTTACACGTGGTTTTTTTTCGTTTTTTCTCTTAGTACGAACCACATTCACATTCACACACATACACTTAATGCGCTCTTCATATCGATTACGTCAATTACATCTAATTGGAATAAACTGTGTTTGATCATAATTTTTCTCTGATTGTTCGTGTGCGTTCCTTTGAGTTATATCTGATTACGCAACCCGTCTTACCCATGTGATTTTACGGAATCACAGAACATTGTAGTTACATAATAATAATAATAATAATAATAATAATAATAATTCAGCTTTAGGAGCACTTAAACATAGTCTCAGTGCTATTACAATTATGCAGATAAAAAGAATCTTACTAATACTAATACTAATTTACAATGATAAATATATATTACAATCTGTACTAATTTACAATAATTATTCAAAGCTAGAACTAACATAATAGTAATAATGATGAAGTTTTAAAAAGGAAGGTTTTCAAACCCGTTTTGAAAGCGGCTACAGATTCAGAGTTCTTGATCGCACTAGGCAGTTTATTCCATAATGTAGGAGCTGCAACTGCAAAGGCTCCTTCTCCGTACAATTTTTGTTCCATATTTGGGGACTACGAGTAGATTCGAGATTCGAGAGCGTAAATAGCGGATGGCTTAGAGACAGTAAGCAGTTCCGATAGATATGTGGGGGCCAGGCCATGAAGCGCCTTGTAAGTAATGAGAAGAATCTTAAAGGTTATTCGCTTCCTCACAGCTAACCAGTGAAGGTCTTTTAAAACTGGAAAAATGAGATCGAATTTCTTAACCCTTGCTACAAGTTGCGCAGCTGAGTTTTGAATCCGCAGTTACTTTGATTCTGGGTATGCTGGCAGTCCATAGGTCAGACTGTTGTAACTGTCTAACTTTGAAGTCCCAAAAGCATGGACTAGTCTCTCAGTGTCATTCTGACTTAAGTATCGTCTAATTCTGCCTATGTTACGGACAGCTAAGGACGCCGACTTGCATACATTGTTCCCATGGAATGAAAGGCTAAGGTGCCTATTTAGAACTACTCCAAGACTGCACGCCAAGTTTACAAGGATAAGAGTTCCGTTCACTGAGACGCTAGGTATGGGCTCAGAGGCAGCAAACCGCGAAGTGAAGTGAACGACTTCAGTCTTACTAGGATTACAAACTAGCGCGTTGGATTTGCACCAGGTAATGACGTCCTTGATACAGAGCTCAAGTTTCGCCAGGGAAGTGACAGGATCTTCACCAGGTTTTATCCTAATGTAAAGCTGAGTGTCATCAGCATACATCATACAATCTAAATTGTGGCCACGGATGACTTCCTCTGAGAATATTTTGTTGTGCGAGATCCTTGTGACGGATTGGATTTCTTTTGTTCTTGCTCTTCCAAGCGCTCTAGTCGACGTAAAGCAGAGGCGCGTGTTCTTTCGAAGAAGCTCTGAAGGTCGTTTTGCATGCCCATAATTTGGTGCAACTCCTCTGGATCATTCGTTAAGTTCATCCAATCGACACACTTCCGCATCGCGTTGTCTGCTGAGATTGTTAACGTTTGTAAGTTCTTCCTAATCGCATCGCGATCGCACGATACAGCGTTAAATTCCTCGAAGTGTTTGAGTTTGAGGCAAAATTCCTTGTCTTCTTTTAAGGCCAGCTTTTTCTTCATTTCGTGAGTATATTTATGTCCCTTTTCCGTCAATTTTCTTGCACGGGTTTCTGATCCGTGAACCGTGTTCGACTCGGAAAGAATTCGATTCGACCCGCATTACAGAGCTGCCTCTCGGAAAAGCTGCAGCATTTGAATGTCGCGTTAATATATGTTACTTCTGCCACTGTTGGATTAGTTCTACTAGTAGCAATTATCGCAATTCAAGATTAAAGATCGAGATAAAGAAGGCTTTCAATATTTGGTCCACAAAACTATTGCTATATGCATCTGTCCACTATTACCTAAAAGCATCCAAGATCTACAACGCATAACTGTGCTACAAAGTTTTGTTTACATTTCCGTCTTTAAGGAAAAAACATGCAATACGTTTCTCAAACTGGACCTTCACCATAGAGTTTGAAGGGATAACAATGAAAGGAACTGCCTTGAACGACGACGAGACAAGAAGTTGTAGTTGATCAGAGATAGCTATGGGAATATTTATAAATTACATTTATATATAAATTATATTTATATTAATTACGTTTTTAGTTAGGTAGGTTAGGTGTCCACAATTAGTAGAGGGGACTTTCCCCTCAGCTACTACAGTTTTGACACGTTAATAAAGTTATTATTTATTTATTTATTTTATTTATATTTAAATCCCTCGTGTACATGCTTCGTGAAATAAAAGGAAGCAATTCAGCTCAGCATTGATAATTTTTATTGTAAGACACTCTGCTTCCACTGCATTTGATTTATGTGGTCCTCCTTAAACACCACACGTTTCCAGCAGATTTTTGCCTCTCTTCTTTTTGATCCTCCTCCTGTTATCTCAAGAGGACCATAATTTCACATACCACACGCAACACCGTACAATTGACCCTTCTGCAGCACAGTCTTGGGGATGTAGGTTTAATTTGAATTCATGGCATAAGTTATTTAATCATTTGAATTACTAAAGCGCAATGAAAATATGTGACCTTCATTTCCTAATTATGAAATTTCGTGGCAGGCTTTGTATTAGAAATTCCTCACACACTAAAGGAAGCAATTCAGCTCAGCATTGATAATTTTTATTGTAAGACACTCTGCTTCCACTGCATTTGATTTGTGTGGTCCTCCTTAAACACCACACGTGTCCAGCAGATTTGTGCCTCTCTTCTTTTTGACCCTCCTCCTGTTATCTCAAGAGGACCATAATTTCACATACCACACGCAACACCGTACAATTGACCCTTCTGCAGCACAGTCTTGGTGATGTAGGTTTAATTTGAATTCATGGCATAAGTTATTTAATCATTTGAATTACTAAAGCGCAATGAAAATATGTGACCTTCATTTCCTAATTATGAAATTTCGTGGCAGGCTTTGTATTAGAAATTCCTCACACACTAAAGGAAGCAATTCAGCTCAGCATTGATAATTTTTATTCTAAGACACTCTGCTTCCACTGCATTTGATTTGTGTGGTCCTCCTTAAACACCACACGTGTCCAGCAGATTTGTGCCTCTCTTCTTTTTGACCCTCCTCCTGTTATCTCAAGAGGACCATAATTTCACATACCACACGCAACACCGTACAATTGACCCTTCTGCAGCACAGTCTTGGTGATGTAGGTTTAATTTGAATTCATGGCATAAGTTATTTAATCATTTGAATTACTAAAGGGCAATGAAAATATGTGACCTTCATTTCCTAATTATGAAATTTCGTGGCAGGCTTTGTATTAGAAATTCCTCATACACTGAATTGTCTCAGTCTCTTCTTGACTCATTCCCTGTACACAAGAAAGCTACCACACAAACCACCAAATTAGCTAACAGAAAATCAATAATGAGGTTTCAAAATGGGCCTTTTTCGATCTCGTTCTCCACCTTTAATTTGTTGCCCCAATAATAATAATAATAATGATAATAATAATAATAATAATAACAATAAAAATACTAATAATTATTATTATTATTATCCATGCCCTAGGCATGCTATTTAGGGACATAGCATATAAACGTCTTGTACTGCTTTAATAATAATAATAATAATAATAATAATAATAATAATGATATATACACAGGATAGCCCCATCAGCGTAAAAACACTGTTAACAAAGGGGGGGTTCTGTTACTAAGTAAGTGCCCAAGATAGTAAAATACACATCTTCAAACATTAATAGTAGCACGCATGGTTATGTAGCGGAAGCCTGATGCAAACACAAGAGTGTTGGGAGAATTCAGAGGTTTATGCGAGCTTGATCTAACACAGACTCTTAGACATTTGTTACTGAAGAGCGTATCTCTCAACAACAAAAAAGGCCAATACATGCATAATGTATACAGTGTACTGGGAGGGTACTGTAATTGAAAGGGTTTATGGATCCAAGGGAGCTGTCTTAACCTCTCCCCATCCCCCCCTTAAATAAAAATGACAAAAAAATAATGAAACTACACACACACAGAGGGCAATTTCTACTTGAGATTTCTGCTATATTTCATGGAATCGGAATGGGTGTATGTTTCAATGAAAATGGCACTTCAAAATGTACTTCTGGAGCAAATTACATATGCATCTCAGTGTTGAGAGTGACCCAAGGGAGTTATTGTCATATGAGACCAGTATACAAAGGGAGCTCAGACCAACTGGACAGGTATGGTTAAGTTTATTTACATGAGACCAGCATCATGAAAGTATAAGCGATCACATAAAGCCAGTAAGAACTCAGCACACTAGCTCTCACCTGCCATAGCATGTTTCCACAAAATTGGTATGAACCAAAATCCTCTAGCACATTGCTGAACAGAAGGACAAAAATCTCAGCTGGTCTAATATTGTGTAGGCAATTACTCATGTAGTTCATGTAGTCAGAAGCGATGGATTATTACAAAGACAAAGCTGAAGTCAAACTAGTCTGAATTTGCACTCGTATCATACAATGTCGACCTTTATTTATCACAGTCATCATCCTCATAGCACCTCCAGGTGGAGTAAAAGACCACAAATGAGCACCATACTCAAAAATTCTTATTTATTTGCTTTGAGACGCTCCTTCATAAATGGCTTGAAATTTACAACAATAAAAGCACTGCACTTCCATCTGAAAATCATTTGCACACGCTCTTTAGAAATTACTATTCAGTATTGATGTCTCAGCCATTAGGCATATTGTAATATTTCAAGCAAATTTTGGGTATGCTTATCTTCAATGTATAAGATACTTCCTGCTAACTAATAAGTTTATATCAGTGTTCTCTCTGCAAAAGTCCTCATTCGAAAGAGCCGAACAACTGAGTCTATCTTTCTCTTGGCGCGAAAACCTATGAAAAGATGAACAAATTACAGCCGATTTCAGTGCAGTGTGTGACTTGACTTGATCCTCTTAGCCCCTCGATAGGCATAGGGTTTCCACCATAGCTTTCCACGGAATTTTGTTGTTTGCTAGCAACTTGGCCTCGCCCCATGTCCTCCCGATGTTCTCCAGTTCCTTAGACACCGTGCACCTCCACGACTGCTTCGGTCTGCCTCTACTTCTCCTTCCGTGGGGGTTCCACTCCATGGCCATACGTGTGGTGTTGTTTGGCGCCTTCCTCAGAGTATGGCCAATCCATTTCCACTTCCTGCGCTTTATTGTGGTTTCTACATCCTCTTGCCCTGTACGTGCCCACAACTCTTCGTTCGTGATGACATTTGGCCAGAAGATACCGATTATTTGCCTGAGCCTCTTATTCAGAAAGGACTGTACCTTGGAAAGCAAAGCTTTTGTTAATCGCCAAGTTTCCGATCCATATAGTAATACTGACTTGATGTTAGAGTTAAATATCCTCAGTTTAGTATTCAGGGAAATAACTCTTGACTTCCATACAGATCTAAGGGTTGCAAAAGCTTGCTGCGCTTTCCTAATACGGGCAACAATGTCCTCCTCTGTTCCCCCTGACTCACTCACCACACTACCAAGATAAATAGTCGGTCCTTTGGATGACTTCATCCCCAATATGAATGGGGCTATCGTCTCTGGCTTGAATTATCATTTCCTGAGTCTTCTCGTTATTGTTCTTAAGTCCTACTCTCTCTGCTGCGTGCTGAAGTGCTTCCACCTTCTCTTGCATATGTTGTAACTTCTGGCTCATCAGACAAAGGTCGTCGGCAAAATCAAGGTCTTCTAGCTTGCGCGTGAAGGACCACTGGATTCCAGTTCTTCCAGCTCCATAGGCTTCCCTGGTAACCCAATCGAGGACCACCAAGAAAAGCAAAGGTGAGAGTAGGCACCCTTGTCTCACCCCAGTTCTGACTTGAAATGGTTCCGTCAGGAATCCATCATGAATCACCTGGCACTCAAAGCCACTGCAGAAGCATCGAATCACATTAACAATCTTTTCTGGTACACCATAATGCCACAAGATTTGCCATATCACCTCCCTGTCCACCGAATCAAATGCCTTCTCAAAGTCAACAAAAACCAGGTATAACCCAGTGTTCCATTCTAATGACTGCTCAATGATGATTCTAAGAGTAGCAATTTGATCTGTACAGGAACGCTCCTGGCGAAAACCAGCTTGCTCATCCCTCAACAGTGAATCCAATGCAGCCTTCATACGGTCCAGAATAATCTTGCTTAGGACTTTACTTGCAGTGGCCAGCAGCGTGATGCCTCTCCAGTTCTTACAATAGGTGGTATCTCCTTTTTTTGGCAACTTAACGAGAAGTCCTTTTCTCCATTCATCTGAGATTTCCTCCTGCCTCCAGATTTTGTTGAGAAGGCTGTGAAGTGCTTCGATTGATACCTCACCACCCACACGAATGGCTTCTGGGGGGATGTTGTCCACTCCAGCCACCTTCCCAATTTTGAGGCTTTTAATAGCTGACTTAATTTCAGCCTTGGAGATTTTATCTGTCTTTATAGGAAGCTGGCTCCCCTGCTGCAAGTTAGGAGGGTTGTTTGGCAGAGGTCCATCGAGCACTTCCTCAAAGTGTTCTTTCCAGCGAGCAAGTTGTTCGTCAAGTTTAGCAAGGATGATCCCATCTCTATTACGGATCGGTTTACTAAGGTTAGGTTTTCGTCCACTTAGAAGTCTTGTTGTCTGGTAAAGCCTTTTAAGGTCTCCTTTCCTCGCAGCCTCCTCAGCATCTGTGGCTAGCTGGTTGATATACGTCCTCTTGTCCCTCCTGCAGGCTGCCTTCACTTGTCTTCCCTTGATGCTATATTGAAGCATAGCATTCCGTTTTTCTAGCCGTGTTCTTGCCTTTTCAACGTCTGCTTTCAGTTGCCTTCTTTTATAAATCATCTGCCAAGTATTGTCCGTGAGCCATTCTTTTCGCTTCCTCTCCACTTTTCCTAACACCACTTCGCATGTGTTGCTATACATTTCTTTGATACCCTTCCAGTATTCGTTCACATCTCCATCTTCTTCTCTCAGGCTAGGAGCCAAGAGTTCAAAGCAGTTCTGTAACTTCAACTGAAATTCATGCCTTAAATCATCCATCTTCAGTTTCCCAACATCATAGCGCCGTCTGGGATTCTTTGCTTTTCTCACAGCGGCCAGCTTAAGCTTAAGCTGCGCGACCAGCAGATGATGATCAGAACCCACGTCTGCTCCCCTCTTCGCTCTTACATCTTGAAGTGTGCTTCTCCATCGTCGGACAATTGTGACATGGTCAATTTGGTTCTCAGTCCTCGCATTAGGTGATCTCCACGTAACTTTGTGGCATTGCTTATGGGGAAAGATGGTACCTCCAATAATAAGCTCGTTGCTAACACAGAAGTCAGAGAAGATTTCACCATTCTCGTTCATACTGCCCAGTCCATATTTCCCCATGACGGTTTCCCTATTAGCATTATCGCTGCCAATTTTAGCATTAAAATCTCCCATGACGAGGGTCACATCTCTCCTTGGAGTTCGATTGTAAACCGGCTGCAGCTGGTGGTAAAAAGCCTCTTTGTCCTCATCTTTTGCCTCGTTGGTAGGGGCATAGACTTGTATAAGTGACATATTCTGGCATTTGGAGGCGAATCTAGCTGTTATTATTCGCTCAGAGACTGGTTCCCATTCCATCAAGCTGTCAGCTGCCACTTTTGATAGAATGAGGCCTACACCCTTCACATGGGGATCATCATCGTTGGGGTTTCCAGAGAACAAGATGGTCTCTCCAGTTCTAGTCCGTAACGATCCAAAGGTGTTCCACCTCATCTCATTTACTCCGAGAATGCTGAGATTGTATCGCTTCATCTCCTTTACTATCTGGGTACATCTTCCCTGTTCGTACATGGTACGAACATTCCACGTACCAAGTCTCAACCGGGATTTCGGCGAGAGCAACTATATCTGTGCAGCGCACTTCATACCTTGCCTCGCTCCCCGGTAACCGTAACCAGCAAAATCCAGCACGCGGTGGTTAGCCTTCGTGCTTTCACCAGAGCCCCGTTAGCCACCATAGGCGTTGCCCAGGATCCACGACGAGGACGTGGGGTTGGTCTTCTGGATCCCAGTGCAGTATGTAGACCCAGGTTTTTTGAAACATCATTCGCCCGTGCATGATTCGACCGCGAGGTTACCAAGCTGAATGTCAACGATGAAAGCGTTGCACGAAGACCTAAGATGGCGAGTGATTTATCACCAACATTTTTACGGTAGTTCAATAAAAGAAACCGCCCGGAATCTTTTTACGAGTACTGGCTTCGTCTCAGAAATTCGGAAGCTATACAGGGAGCGTGGAGAGGTAAGCCAGAAGAGAAGCCGTGGGAGGCAGAGAATCTTGTCCCGTAAGTCAGCTTAAGTATCTAAAAGCCTGTTTATTTCAAAGTTATTTTAGCTAAAGCTTACTTGTATCTGCTTTGGCATAAAAAGTAAAAATAAGGTTTTGTACCACAAACATACATGTAATATCGGAACAGATAGAGAAAACAGAATTCTGGAGGCGATGATAAGGAGTAAGCCGGAGCTGTATATAGACGAGTATCAAGACTAGTTTCAAACAGTCACAGGAACCCAGATTAACATCGCAACTATGTGCTGGTCGATACTTCGCCTTGGATTTACATATAAAAAGGTAACTCTTACCTAAATGAATTTTCTTTAGTTTTATAAATAAGTGTTGGGTTATTGTAATCTTTCCTTTGCTGCAGTACATAGCTAGAAGCATCTGCTTCGATGTATACTAGACTGTTGACAGTTACTTCAAATGCAAATGCTATTGAAAGGGAAAATATTAAGAAACTCATGTGGCTGTTAATTTTGTTCTCGATAGTTGAGGGTCATTGCCAAACAAAGAAGTGAACTAGAAAGAGCAACGTATCCAAGTCGCTTTGTAGCTGATATACCGCAGGATATGTTCTTATTTATTGACGAAACAGCAAAAGACAAGAAGAAGTTACAGGTAAGGGTAGTAAAATATTTTAAATTGAAAAAAAATTAAGCTAGAAACAATTAATTATTTAAACATTTTCTTAGTTCATGGTGTTGTAATACATGAAGAATTGAAATCTTCAAGTTGTAAATAATGTTAAAATAAACTTATGTCAAGTAATGGTGCAGGTGTCCAAGTCACTAATTATCTTGTTTTACTCCAAAATATATTTTTTGGTATATTTTCAAAAAATAATGATTTCTATATCCTATTTGGACCTAAGACAGAACCTGATTGGATCTTATTATCGGTTAGCTGGACTTTTCTTTCCTGGGCATCTTTCTCTTTTCTAACTTTAAGACTACAGCAATTTGTTTTCCTCCATTTAGAGAGAGATGGGGCACTTCCGACCAGGATTCAGTTCCCATGTTGTTGGAGACTTCATTAGGGAAGAGAGATATAGTGTGGTGGCTGCAATGGATATCAATGGCATTGTTGCTTTTCATACTGTACCCAATGCATTCAATACGAAAGATTTTAACTTTGCCTTAGAGAACTTTATTGCACCCAGCATTGGTAGATTTGCCCTAGGGGAGCCACGCTCTGTTGTGGTAATGGTAACTGCAGAATACATGATTCTAATGAGACCATCGGCATCATCCGGCGGAAAGGAGGAATTGCAGTATTCTTACCGTATGTATTAATTTACATGAAATTAATGTATTTATTATGTTTTCTGTGTTTTGTGTTCTGTCAGCAAAGCCATTTATGGAAACTGTCTGACCAATGAAATGTTCATGTCAAGTAATATTATAATAAATTTTGGTGACTACCTCTTTTCTCATTGGCTCTGATCAAAATGTTAGTTGGCCAATTGTAAGTTTCCTGTTGCCATGGTTAAAATATGAGTGCTGGCACAAAACCTTGAACATATAATAAAAATGAGTTTCCCTCATTGTAATAAGTGCATCCACTACTCCTTGGATTTCAATTCAATAATGGTAAAACATTTTTCCTTTGGTAGGCCCTACTCCCCAGACCTGAACCCAATTGAGTATGCTTTTTCCTTGGCGAAAGCAATTCTGAAGAGAAACAGACATGTCACAAGAATCAATCCAAAGTACTGCATGGCTAGAGCTCTTGAGGAGGTAATTGAAATGTATAATTATCGATATTTTGATAATTTGTAGCATGCCTATAAATTGAAGCCAATGAAATATCTACTGCACAAATAACTTCTACTTGTCACCTCTTATAACTGGACACTAAGTTGTTATTCCCACAACATACAGACAATGCATTTTCTAGCAGGTAGGACTTCATGTATACAGTTTGATTAGAAAATAAGTACTGTCTTATCCTTTAAAAAGAATTGGGAAAGGGGAAATATTTTTATGTCCACCAGTGTGACACAGACCAACTAACAATTTCAAAATGAATCTATGCAATTCCAAAAGGGGTCTCCATTTAAAAGTTGCAATATTATTGTTTACTAAAAACCTCATATTATTTTCAGGTCACCGCAGATGACGCCCAGAGTTTCTTCACTGACAGTGGCTACAGATACTGAGATACAAATGACAAATAAAGCATTACAATGTTTGAGATTGCACATTTTATTGAGTAACTACTGACTGGTATTAGCCCACATGATCCTCCAACTTTCAACTATCCAATGGTTATATAAACCAGTACATGGTACAGTTATCATATGTTGAAAACTATGATTTTACAAGGAACATTAACAATCTAATATCAAATTGTGGAACTAAATTTTTAAGCCACGAGTAACGGATGTTTCCTTCCGAAGAGAGGGGAGAAACTAAACACAACAAGAATTACAGAATTTAATAACACAAAATACAGAATTTATTTTCGTGAAAACTTCAAAGCACAATACTTTTTCCTTAAGTTAATTGGTGTCTAGGCCAATTGCTTTTTTGAAACAAATCCAAGTGAAATGGAACGATGCAACTGTTCATTCATTCCCAGTTGCTGAAGGCCTTCATCATTTAAATGTGCTAAGACAGCACCATCTATTTGTTGGTCTTGAAAGGACTGAACATACTTTCCTAGCTTCAACATTGTTAATGCTTGTCCCACATCTTCAACACTCATTTGCAAGAGACCTAAGGAGACTAGTAATGAAAATTCTTTTCCAATTAATAGATAATCATGAACTTTGAATTCTCCTGCACATGGCAATCTGATCGTTTACCCATTCATCAAAGTCAAAGGGCTCTGAGTCATCACTTTCTGTTGTGTCAGAGCTAACAATTATTGGAGAATTACTATTTGCTGGTGAGTCTTTAATTGACTCTGGAGAACTGGAGGAAAACGATGGTGGAGACCAAGTATTATATTTAATTTGTCTCCTAGTGGGTTGAAGACTCTGTTCAGTACACTGACCTTGATTTCCTTCTGTGCCTTCTCTTGAACACTGAGTTGCAGGGGAAGAAGCTGATGCACCATCATTGGTAAGTGGTCTTACTGTTGGTGACAATGCTGATAACAGCAAGGCATGGAGGGAAGATTGCTGTTGTCTTTACCATTGTCTTTCTTCCTCACGATGCAGGAGAAAATTGGTGAGTACATCATTTGGCCCCCTTGCACGTGTAAACCCCAACCCTCTCTTTGGAAGGGGTGCCACATGTACGACATGTAGATATTTAGTCCAGTCAGGTTCTTCATGGCATCCTGACACAGTACCATCTCTGATAAGATCTGTCCATAAACTGAGATGCTTAATACCGTATCGATCCAGGGTCCCAGCTTGTTCTAGAGTTTTTCTCAGTTCCAAATGACAGGCATTCCAACTGTCGTTGGATGACTTAAGTTTACCTTCACCTTGGCCTTTGAGAAACTTTTGAAAAGCAGCTTCATCATCACTGTCACCACTGTCACTATCTGTGGAGGGGAATGTTTTCCTTCTTTTGGCTTTTTCATCATGAGGCATGATGGCCCTCCTTACTGTTGCTGATGAATTTCCACCACCTAAAATAAAAATAGACCTTATTAGCTTGGCCAGTGTGTTGTCCAATTTCAGACAGTGTGATGATACTCTTGAGAATTCTTACTTTCAAATCGTCAAATAGTCACATTTATATAAATGAATAATTTTAAGATAGTGAAAAGAACTTTTTTATAGAAAATCAGGTGGTCTGAAATGGAAAAGAAAATCGCCCAAGCGAAAATTGCAGTATTCAATAGCTTATCCCAGCAGAAGGCCACAAGTTCTGCGATTGCTTTATGGTCAGAATAATTCATTTCACATTCCTTATCTACAAATTTCTACTGTTGATTTTCTTCTCCAATGAATCTGTGCAATTCAAATCAGATAAAAAGTAGAAAGAAATTGAAATATAAATATCACAGAAATTTTAACCATAAGTAAGCAGCCTATATGAGGCAAAGAAACCATTGCCCTATAAGGTAATGATTGGTGACTCAGCCTGACAACACAAATTCAGGAAGCCATACCCTGCTTGTTCTGAAACCCCAAATATAGAGTGTTCAAACAAATGTTTACAAATGTTTGCTAGTTACCAGATTAAAAGCAAGTTCAAGTAACTCCTGATAAACAACAGCTCTTGCTAATGAATGCAAATATATGCATGCATCCACAAAAAGTTTGCCCATCATTATTGATATAACTTATATAAATACTCAAACTAGGGGCTTACTGGAAATCGTTGCCACAGCCAGCCTTAAATTCTTCACGGTCCCCCCTTGGTTGTATTCGTCTTTAGCTGTGTTTAAATCAACATCGATGCACAAGGCATGGCATTGCTTTCCTTTCTTGGGAAGCCAAAAAAAACCCGCTTTGAGGCAGACATCGGGGATTTGTTCCCGGATCAACTTCTTGATGGCATGAAGATTAGCTTGAGAAGAAACATCGTGTATAGTATACACTGGTCCTTGTGCTGTTGAAGGAGGTTTTACTCCCGCTGTTACGTAGATGTTAAAGGTATAATCATCGGTCTTTTGCAGACGGGGAGATGAACGGGCGGGAGAAGCGAATCCTATATAAACAGTAGAAATAAATAAATTATTCGAGATTATTACAAGCCGTTTTTCGCCAAACAAGCGGATGAGTAACTGAATTATTACTGAATTAACTATTGCCACAGCTTTGCTTATAAGTAAATGACGAGATATCGGGTTAAAAGATTATTTTCAACAAAATGTAAGGCATAAAACCTTAGTTGGAATCATTACATGTAAAGACAAGTCACAATCTTAGATATTCGCGCCAAAAAAGGAACAGCTTCGCGCATCACGTCCAGCATTCACCAGTTAAACCTCAAAAACATTTCAGAAGTGATAATATTCGGCAGTATCACCACGGGAGACGAAACTCTCGCTTTGAGCAATATTTTAGTGTCGTTTGTTGTCGTCTTTTGGCGAGACATAACTGGGCGCAGATAAAAAACAATGCAGAATGACACAATGAAACTCGCAAGTTCTTGTCGCCCCGCCGAAGCGGCGGTTAATTAACAAGACTAGTCTTAGATTGGCAATAACAAATATTGAGGATACTAATAAATCAAACATAAGGGGATAAGCTAAAGAAAATACAATTTACCACCGAAAAATTTCAGCAAATCTCGCTTCGTCAATCAAATGTTGCTACTTACCCTTTTTGTGCCAGTCGCAGGCTAGCTTTGTTATCGCAGTACTTTTTTCCCATTCTTTTGGCGTAGTGGGTATTCAGGCATCGCTGCTAGCACACCATCGTCTCCGACGAGGCCTGTCAATGGCAAAGACCGCGAGCTTTTGTTCACAAAATACATTTTTTCGATTATGACATCGGTAATAGCAATAGATTCCAGTTCTGCAATTGAACGTCGAATGATTCCCTTCCACGCGCTAAACGACGCCTCTTGCTTTACCATTCTTTGTGTTTAAGTAAAGCAGGGCCTGCCTCCCGCTTATGATGGAAGAAACACTACTATCCTCCATGGAAGAAACACTACTATCCTCCATTTTCAGTTTACACCACGTCCAGGTAAACCTTGTCAGAATCACGTGATTATCGTCGAATCATTACGGGCGAATCATGCACGGGCAAATCATGTTTCAAAAAACCCGGGTCTACACACTGCACTGAAATCGGCTGTAAGTTACAAACAAGTACACTGTAAACTTGAGCTTGTCTGGTATCGGTTTGAGTAATATAATTGAAGTACATACATCGACGCTCTGAACAAAAGAAGTAAAGTCAAGACTGCGTCAATCTCTCGTTATTAACACATAAAAGTACTGACCATTCAATTCTGGAAGCTTCTCCTTCAAGCCAGTCAAGTCAGTAGAGCTGAAAGTTAGTCAATCCCAACAACTCAATTCGCCATCTTGCTTCGCGCAAGGTTGTTGTTGTCGTTGTTTAGGCTTTATCCACGGACGACAAACCCAAGAACTGCACATCTTCGAAATCGCTTCGAGCTGAATCTTAGCGTTTTCCTCAGTCGTCGGTAGCTTTCATTGTATATCAATATTAGCGAGGAAAATGTAAGTTTAATCGCTCAAACACTTGCCAAACACCAAAGAGACAAACATTCTGCGGGATTTGTGACGTCATACGGCCCGCTTCCTTAGCCAACTCGTTCCCAGTCTTCGGAGACATGATTTTGGTCATTTTGGGTACTTCCAACGGCAAAAAACGGATTTTGTTTCTTGCCATCCAATTTCTCTTGCCATTTCGGAATTAACACATAATGAACCACCAAAATGTGCAAAAACAATTTTTAGTTCATAGGCACTTTAACTTGCGACAAAAATTCAAAGAAATCACTAGGCTTTCGACTGTATCGGCGCCGACTCGTGAGAGTGGTCCGTGAATAACAAAGGGTAACAAGACCAACAAGCAGACTTAAACATCGAACATAATTCCAGCCTAGATCAAGGCGGCATTCCGGTGCCGCTACAGTGTTAACTGTTACGTGACCCTAAGAATGAACAGACATTGGTCAGTTATTTTGCGTCTAGTCACAAGTCGGATTGATCCTCCATACGAAGTCCTTCGAAGAACACTTGTATATCAGTAACAAATGCAGGCAATGCTGGTGCTTTTTGTCGACTGCATCGGTAATAAATGTAATTTAATAGTAATAATAATAATAATAATAATAATAATAATAATAATAATAGTAATAATAATACGTTTTAGTTTTGTGGAAGACATGTTTCGGATGTTCAAAATCCATCATCAGTTCTACAGAACATAGCACAATTGTAACCCTCTCTATATAAGAAATTTATAACAAAAGAGTGTTGATTACAAAGTAAATGATGACTAATTACAGAAAACGAAAGAAAAGAAAAAAGGAAAAATACAAATTAACAGTGATAATGAGCGAAACATTACAACAAAAGTGTTTGCGCTGCTTGTTCAGCGAGGGCCGCTCCCATTCAATGTGTAAGGCTTCTTTTATCTTAAGTTGAAAAACTGAAGGTGCCGAGTCTAAGATGGAAAAGTAAGCTTCCGAACAAAGATCCCTGCAGGACTCAGAATCCTTGAAGCGTTTGTAAATATGGGAGTTGCAAACTGAAAATAAATGCTTCCGAACCCTAGTGGAAAAATGTCTGGTGGTCTCGCCGACATAACAGGCGCCACATCCTGCGCATAAAAATTTGTAATCCACAAGGGAACGCAGCGAATCGCATCCTTAGCGAATCGCATCCTTAGCCACAAAGGTGTTTTTCAACTTATAGGATGTAAAAACTAATCTAATATCCAAGTCCTTACAATATTTTTTAGTAATGCAGTCCCCGATTCGCTGCGTTCCCTTGTGGTTTACAAATTTCATGCGAACACTAGGTTATGCTTAAATCTCAATGCATCCCTGTTAACCGTGATCAATTCGTTATGGAAAACCTCTGCAAATAGCAAATGAGGCATTGTTTTGGCATTAAAAAAGTTTGATTGGGGGTCCTGTGGTACTGGTCCACTTCCTGCAAGGGCTGGTATAAATAAATAATCATATCTTTGGATATCAAATGGCGGCTCTATATAATGGTACAGGATGTCATTCATATGATAGGCAGCTTGCAGGAGAAGTGTCAGACGCGCCATCCGTTTCCATGACAACGTTGCCAAGGACTTTTTGCACAATTCGGATTGGTACCAGTTTAAGAAAAATAAAGAAAAAACATTTTAAGCTTTCTTTAATCGCGAAATTTAGCAAAACTTAATATAACGCATTAATGTGAGCGATTTTTTTATCATTTCTTGTTTGTGAAGCCATTGTCCAATTGGCCATTGTAATATGAACATTTCCAGGAAGAGCACTTTGTACTTTTAGATGATGCAATCAACCAATTCACGCGATCATGCATCCAGAACGGGCGTTTGTCTGAAACATATTTATATCGATGCGTGTAACATGTATACACTTCAATAGCGACGGAAATGTTAAAGAACCGCGTATGTAAAAGCGTGTGCATTCAACAGGTTCCATCCATTCCATCCTCTTCCTCGCTGCTGGCTCAGTCATCGTC
This sequence comes from Siderastrea radians, assembly GCA_964017195.1. Lineage (NCBI taxonomy): Eukaryota > Metazoa > Cnidaria > Anthozoa > Scleractinia > Rhizangiidae > Siderastrea > Siderastrea radians. The sequence continues at coordinate 12,485 of OZ024887.1, read as the reverse complement.
TTCATCAACCAATTCTCGAGTGCTGTCACAGTTGACACAATCATCCCCACAGGCACATGCATATGTACACTGTACGTCGTTCTTGACGCAGGAACATCTACGGGTTTCGCACTTTGCTTTGCAGCCACAGCACACTACCTCCATCACCAATTCTGGTGCTGGTGCCAAGCCTGTCCAGTAGTTCTCCATCTCCTCTCCTCTAAGTCACCATCCCTCACCTTCTGGTTGTTAGTGGGGGATTCTTGCCTCCAGTCCGTGTTTCCAGATGTAAGCTTGATAGTTGGCACGCCTGAGATGTTTCTGTAAAGCGGCATGGGTGGGGGGAAGCTGGTGTGACTGTTGTTTCTGGCTCTTGCAGAACAACTTGTATCTCGTTCCATTGACACTTCAACTGTTAACGTCATTGTACAGCGCGCACACGAACTTCTCGATTCTCCTAAGATCTTCCTCGCTTGGTGGAACACTGTCGCCGATGCTAGAGATACTTGCTCAGCGTTTCCGAACCGGTCAGGTACTCTAGTTAGAGTTTGGAGTAGTGCCATGGCATCTATGATGAAGGCAGAAGCCTGAGGCGGACTTTGAAGGGGTTCTACTCCATCCTCGAGGAGCTTCACTAAAACTGACCCGTTGGTCTAGGGCAGAGATCCATCGAATGCAGCTAGAGACCAAGCAAAGGGTCCAGGCTCATGTGTGAGGAGGTTTCTCAAGTCGATGTCATGACTCTGGCTTATAACCAACAGTCTAGCAAAGAGATTTCTATCTGCTTGAAAGACAAAACTCTTGCCTCCCGCACTAACGGTCTTCTTTACTTCGCCAAACCCCCCTAGATTCAGCCTGGGCAGCTGTCAAAGAATCCTATCGTGTTGGTGGTGAGCCGATCTTCCACAAATGACGCAAGGGCAGACTCCCCTTTCTCTTTTGCCGTTACCAGGTCTTCCTTCAGAGAGGCGTTAGCAGCGGAATCACAACTGAGACTGACGAGTTACTCTGAGGTTCCAAAGGGATTTCGCTAATGGGTGTTCACCTCCATGACCTTCGGCACGTCTTCCTCGTCCCTCTTCTTTCGTACAGAACAAAACTCCTTGTGTGCCTTGCTCTTGTCATCATGGTGGGCTGAGGCCATCTCTCTACACCTGTCAACAAAGTTTGCTCTTGCGTGAGCTGTCAAAAGCCACCGCTGCATCGCTCCCTTCTTGAGGCTAAAGCCTATTATTCCACCCAGAGTTTCGTGTTGCGATTCAGAGTTTGCTCGATGGTCAGATCAACAGGAATCTGCGAGAAGGCAATGTAACGATGTTCGCTGTACACCAAAGTCTCCTTGACGGGGGGGTCTAAGCGTCGGGGTGGGTATCCAGAAGAGCCAACATGTCACGAAGATACATTGGTAAATACCTTGCATAATTAGTGCGGTCGTACGCGTGAATCCATGGTAGCATAGACTTGATACATTCCAGGTGAAGCTCCCACTCTCCTTCTATTCGCTTGTAGCCCTGATGAGACCAAGCAAAGTAGATACCATCTCCACGTACGAATTCCAGAAAACCTTCAGTGGACCGTCTCGTTCATCCTGGGAGTATTGACTGTAAAGATCTGCTAGCTCTTGAAATTCTGGCAAGGACAGCACAAAATCAAAGCTTTCTTTGTTGAATTCCTCTCTGAATAGCTGTAGTGCTCTTACGAGAGAGTTAACAAGCTACTCTCAGAACTCTTGCCACTGAAGTCGATGCTAAGCCTCAAATACGATCTGAAAAATCTAGGAGAAACCAAACCATGTTATGAAAAATCACAATAAACCTTTTTATACTGTCGCACTACTTTTTTAAATATAAACTCGATTCAGCTGCTCATAGCTTTGAGTTCGACGTTTGCGGGTGTCCAGATTACACCTAAAATATTAAGACGAAAAACCATATTTTAATTTCAAATGGACCCAGCATAACATACGTACTAATAAGGTCTAAGCACAAGCATATTGCACTTGTGTGGTTAAAACTAACAGCAAAAGGAAATAGGCAAGCCTAGAGTTTGCCTGGACAGCGCATCGAACTAATAAGACAAAGAAATGTGGCTTACCTTGTGTGTGCGAACAGTGGTTGTAATGTTTTCCTTGGAGCACACCTGTGACTGAGCCAGAAGCAACAACTCCACTTTTAATGAGGACATCTTCCAGGAGGGTCGGAAAGGGGGTTTTCCGTGAACCGTGAACGCCTATTTTTAATTGCCGTGAATCGTGAAAGAAAGAATTTATTTCCCGTGATCCGTGAGAGAAAGTACTCCCGTGATTCGTGAAATAACTAATTTATTTCTCGAGATTCGTGAACACGGTCTATAATTAGTTCATTTTTCGTGAAATATTCAATAACATAGTAGTAACGCATGTCAGTCATGTCAGAACTCGAAAACGTTCGCGGAACTTGATATGTCAAGGTTTAGTCTGTCAACAAAATGCCACGCTCGTCACGCACTACCAAGACATGTCCAGACGTCACATGACTCGCATGAATAACTCCGCCGTGATCTGTAATAATTTTATGTCATTTGAAATATGGCGAGCGAAAGTATAAGTACGGACAGTGAGCAGGGGTGGACGGAGGATTTTGTGATAGAGGGGGCCGAGAGATATAGTATAGTGTAAATGTGGGCGCGACAGCCCCCATCTGGACCGCCAACGGCGCGACATTCTGGGGGATCCGGGGGCATGCTTCCCCGGGAAAATTTTTCAAATTGAAGTTCTCTGAGATGCAATCTAGTGCATTCTGGACGCTTAAATTCAGCAAATGCCTGAATTCCAAATTGAACACGTAATGCTGAAATTTTAAATAAAACACAGGTGTGGTTGTGGTCAAAGAAGGAGTTAACACTTTATGATGCTATCAGGGGCCGTAGCAATTGCGGCGAGAGCACAACCTCCCGGCAAAGGCGGCAGCATTTTCTCCCTCAAAAATTGGCAAATCTAGTTTCTTTGAGACCCATATTTACTGCATGCATTCTGGGAGCATTGGTCATTTGCGACTTACTGAATGTAGGCTTCGAACACAGATTCTAAGGGGATTTATAAAAAAATTTGAACAAACGAAATGTATCCCAAGAACATGACTTTAAGAACAATCATAAGAACAGTCATTGCAGGGGATTGATAAATGTCATCCTTCTCTGGTTGCGCTTGACATAGTCGTCACTACTGTTGCCTTCCTCAGCAAAGATAAAAATGCAAATGTCTAACGGCGTCCTGCTTAGAATATGTAACCGATGTGTGATAAAACTAAATCACACCTCGAAGGAACTTTCTGAGTGCCACAATAGTCTCTAGAGTATTCTTAATGACTCTAAAAATTCCTAATGTTATTGTATACGTTTGGTAGCGCTATGTGTTCGTTGATAGTGTTCCTATTTCGCACGGAATGCCAAGCTTCAAGAATTAGTCTTTGCCGCCACGCCGATGACCTGTCGACAATTTCAACGCTCTCTAAATCTATTTGATGACCGTTAAGCATATGGTGTTTGGCCAACAAAGAGTTTTATCCAATGTTGCTATGGCCTTTGCGTGTTCTTTCACACGTGTTTTTAGCGCGCGTGATGTCTGACCAACATAAACACAGTCACAATCTTTAGATTTGATCTTATATACGATTCCTCTGGAAGCCTCTTTCTCGATCTTGTCTTTTGGCTTTTTGAGTATACTCGAGATGGTGCGAATAGGTTTATGGGCGACCTTGATGTTGAAACCTCGAAGAACGTTTGCAACTCTTTATCTTTGCTGAGGAAGGCAACAGTAGTGGCCGAAACGTCCATAACCATATTTTTAGCCAGTGTCAACTTTTTAATTCTTTTTTTACCAAAATTTTTAACATGCCTGGCTACACACCGAACATTTTTAGTCGTCACTAATTGCATCATAATCCAGGGCTATGTCCTTGTGAATAAAGAGCAGCAGCAGTGCGTTGAGGCGGTCTTCTCGCATGGTGCTTCTAAAACCACTCTTTATAAGGCGCAGCGATGAGTTGCTACGTCCCACAGTTGCACTTGTGACAGGGGCGATCATCAGGGGCCGCAGAAAATATATCTAAAGTAACAAAGCACGAAGTACCATCCAACAGACGTTGTTTGCAAAAGAAAAAATTCCCAGACAAAAGGGGGGGGCCGCAGCCCCCCTTGGCCCCCTCGGCCCAGCCCTAAATCCGCCCCTGGTGAAGGAAGCGTTTTTCAAGTTTTGGAAGGTGTTGTCTATTATGTGGATCCAACAACATCTTCAAATGCAATTAATGCGTTCGTTGGCATTCCTTTATCGGGAAAGCACTGCTCGTTGCAAGCGTTTGTACGGCACGTGGTAGACCTCAGTGAGGCAGCTGAAAAACGAGGCCTCGGGTCCAGCATTGATATAAAACTATGCCGCTTAGAAAAAGGGCCAGATGGTAACAAGACCTATGCAATAAATACCCAGGCACAGTGGAATGAACAAAGACCCACGTTCAGTAACCGAGGAATGGTTCTATTTCACACATGACTCATCATATTATCCTGTTGTCGAACAAGCAACGTCTCTTCCGCTATTCCTAGAATGAGCCACCTTAAGCCAATGAGGCAGCTCAATGCCAGACAGAAAGACCAGACGAGAGAATGGACTTCTGACAATGGAAGGGCCGTCCGTCAGCGCAGCGTGCGTCAGGAGACAACAAAGTTTAAGGGCGGGACACTTCCTCTCAATAATTGTACCGTTCCTATTATACACCAGCAGAGAAAGTAGTTTTGCCAACTCAACCTTCTCCAGATGATGTAGAAACTACACATTCAGCCGCATGATCAACAGGAGCACGAGGCTTCTTCTGCCTGTTCCGATGACTCGGAACAAATGCAAGAATATGACACAGATTCTGATGTAAGTGAACGCCTGAGCGATGATGAAGATGTACTGGCCTTTCTCCGTGGCAAACAGACAAGTAGAGGTCGAATGGTCAGAGTTGTCCGGCCACAGATGTGAACAGTTTATTGTGTAGTCTGTGTAGCAGCTATGTCATTGCCTTATGAAACCTATGAAACTACTGGCAAAGATATTGTTCTTGCACATCCACACTACACTAAAGAATTGCAAGTAATGAAGTGTAACCAGTTCTGTTTGTGTAGACTATGGCATTCAGTTGTGAATTATTGTACGTTTAGTATTATAGAGCGTGAAAAACAATTATTTCATTTGTATGCAATAATTCAAAATGGTCGACACGTCAGTTTTGAAGTATATATGGGTGAAAAATAAAATCAAACGCTGAATTGTGCGTGATTCGTGAAAAGTCTCTTTTAATTCCCGTGAACCGTGAATTTTCGATTTTAATTCCCGTGAACCGTGCACGACATCCCCCCTTTCCGTCCCTCTTCCAGTCCAGCGCCAGCAAATCTCTTACCAATAGCAGCAAGAGATGCGCAAATTGTCTGAAATGTTGAAATGTTCCAATCCTTAAGACAACACGCTCAAACTGTTGTGGATTTTTCCATACTATTTCTAAAGCCTTGGCATAGATAGCTTGATGAAACACTGCTATCACGTCTTTCTGACACAACTGATCCGCTATTTGCAGCGACCTCTGCAGCTCTGTGGGACTTGACTCGATGACTGGACAATACCCGACGCAACTCTCTCGAAGACCATTCTCTTCCTGAAGCTTGATGACAAAATTCTGTCCAAGCTGGTATCAGTTGCTGTTGTTCGGAGGGCCTTCGTTGAACCACTATACCCTTTGTGCATTGTGTTGTTCCCTTGCCTGGAAGAAGACAAGTACAAGTCTACTATTGAAATAGTTATTATTGTGGTCATGTAATATGCAAAGTAGTTGTTAGAAGGTAATGTAGTCCAGTAATTGTTAAGAATTTTGAAACTAAAGAGGTAAACTTTCACGTCAATAAAACGATCAATAATTAACTTATATTAGACTGAATACATACCTGACAACGTTTTCTCTTGGAGGTCATTGTTGTCCCAACAGAAAACATCTGGAATACCGGGACTGCACACGCTCGGCAACAGTACCCCATTACTGTTGTTCGATATTTGCTGCTCAGCAATTGTCTCAACAAACGTCTCGAGCTCTTCGATTTGAGAATATGAAAGGCCATGACCGGGGGGGGGGGGAGGGAGGAAGCAAACTTCGCCAATTTTCGTGACCTGATAATCCACCAAAAATTGACGTCACATCCGGTTGGAAAAATCGGCGAGCAGCTCGCTCAGCGAGTTGCAAGATGGACGCTCGGGTGTTTATGGTTTTTTCTTTCTTGTGCCCACCACTGACACGCAATTGCTTATCTTGAATACCAGAGATGTTAAAAAGTTACTGGATGATCTATTTTAGCCGATATATTGGCAAAACAGAAATGTTTAACACAGTTTGACGACATTTTCCAGGCAGCTTCGCGTAATGTCATGGCGAGTATGTCGCAATTTTCAAAACAGGAGCGGATCAAACTTTTGCTTCTCGTGACTCCTGATTCAGAGAAATAGTCAATTTAATTAGCCTATGATGCGTAAAATATAATGAGGAAAACACCAGCAGTAGCAGCTTGGATTGTTAACATTGGGAAGGTAATTAACACTCGACTTAAAGTGCTGGACGTTCTACTTTATCGAAACTACTCTGCACATGATATTCGTCTGTAACAAAGCCGCTTCAACTTTTGCCTCTCGTGACCCTTGATTCAAGTTAATCGTCAATTAAAATAGCCTATCCCGAGTATAATACATTGAAGAAAACGTCGGTAGTCACAGTATGTTGTGTCAACACTGAGAAGGTAATTAACACTCGACGAAAAGTGCTGGAAGCAGTATCGAAACCAACAGCGGACATGTTTAGAAGCACTCCTGATGTGACAAACATCTGTGTACTCAAGCAGACTCAAGGTTAGTAGTCTTGTGTTTTCGAAGTTTCCATTTTACGTTGATGGGTAGAGACAATTTGTTTTTCTATGGGAATGTATTTTTTGTGTTTAGATGTTTTAAAAAAGTCTGAATAAAGAGAACTGCACGATTAATGATGAATTTTATCTGATTGAACGATTCCTATAGGTAAGGGGGAGGGGGAATTAGGGAAGGTGAGACGAAGAAACCAGCGGTGTAACAACATACAGTAGAATCCTGATTTCTCAAGCTCTCGGTTTCTGAAAACTCCCAATAATTCGAACCAAAACTGGCTTCCCTTCCCCAGTCAAACACTGTAATTTTACCCCCGATTTTTCAAACCCGCAGATAATTCGAACCAATTTCCTATTCCCCACTGAGGTTCAAAAAATCGGGATTACACTGTATGTTCAAGATTGGGATTAACCAATACAAATTGTCGAGATAATTGTGGGATTATCTAGCTATCTTGCCCTTTTAATATATCCCCTTTATATTTCTACAAGAAAAGGAAATAGTCCTTTATTGATCAGGCTTGTTTGGAATTTTAATTCCAGTGTTACATTGCTTGTAATGTTGATGTTTTAATAAAATACAAAGGCATCAACATGTTGGTCACTTTTCTACAAATTATACAGCACCATTCAAAAGTCGATAATTGATTTTTCATTCACAATACTTGATTCCTGGACAAATTATCAAACCGGAACAGCCTTTGTTCAGTTTCGAGTATTTGCCTCCTTTCTCAAGGAAACAACAAAACAAAAAAGACAAACAAAACCAAAATCCTTCCCCTCATTTTAAAACGTTTCAGCTCAAACTGATTAACTCGAATATGGGTTCGCGCGAAATGAATAGTGTTGTGTTAGTCTCGATTCTCGATAACTAATTTTCGATATTCAGTTCTTGCAGGAATCGAGTATTGAGTAGCGAGTCAAGAACTGAGACTCACAACAAACTGTCAACTTAGTTTTGAATGGTATTCTACAATATCTTTATTTGTCATTGGTTACTACATTTGTACATGTACTTTCAACTGCAAGGATAGGTAGTTTTCAACAAAAGGAATTTTTTCTGATGGTCCCAAAGGATTTGAATGCATTTTTGACCTTTGTGCATGCAGCTGAGATCGCCAATTAACTTTTTGGGACTAATTCAAGTCCCCAAAAAGTGTGGCACTTTTTAGTATCGCCAAATTCTATAAGAATAGCGCCAAAATGATTTTTTTGAGGTGCCCGAACGGAATCTGAGGTGCTTTTATGCTAAGGCCGTTGCACCAAAATGAGCACTTTTTTGAGGGGCGGGGTCCCACCCAACCCACCCCCTTCAAAAATGAAATTTCTACCTTACCGACAAAATCGCAGACTTTCTACACAGTAAACAATTTTTTCTGATAGCCCCGAGGGATTTGCATTATTTGTGGGCCTCTGGGCAGCATTTTAGCGCACCTGACCACGCGCAACACATTTTTTAGCCTCTGTGCAGTATATGTGCACCCTAGCTGTCATGAATTTCATATTCTACATGGTGTCAACTTTGCGATGTGGCATTCTGTCCTAAAGGTCGTGTTACAATAGGACATTAATTTTGTCTTTCAACTATCAGTTTCTCTTAATGTGTAAAATCCACAGTTATGTTCATGGAAGTGAAGAATACTCTAGAATTTCTTCATTTATTAAGATAACTTTAATTATTTTTTACAGATAACTTGTTCGAGAACTGCCTTTAACACCTTCTATCAATTTTTGCTTTAAAAAATGATTATTTTGGTTGACTTTTTGCATCTTAGGCTACACATTTTCTACACTTTGCCTGCTGTAGTTACTTGATTTTGTTACAACACAGTGACGTCTACCAAGTCTCTTCAAGTAGAAAACATACCAACCCTTAGTAAAATCTATTGCATTCATGTAATTAGTATCAAATCTTTAGCATATTTACATATAGGTACATACACGTTCAGATTTGTGAATAAAAATGTACAACAAAAATTAAATGGAGTAGCCAAAACTAAGCCCAAGTATGTATCTATTTTAATGTCAGGTAGATATTTGTCATGTACTATCACATACATTTACTTAAGCCTTTCACTCCTAGAAGTGGCCAAAATAAAAATTTAAGAAAATGCTTAATTTCATTTTTTTCAAGTCCCTTAAACTGTACCCTGCAAAAGTATTGACAAAGAGATTTCATTTGAATGGTCATACCATAGGATTTCGTCCACAGACTCAGAAGTAAGCACTACATACCATGTCTCCATAATTGACTCCGGGAGTGAAAGGGTTAATAAAATCTATTGCATTCATGGAATTTGTATGCTTATTTGCATACAGTTACATACTTGCATGTTTAGATTTATAAATAAAAATACAGAACAAAAATAAAATTGAGTAAGTCCAAGTATGTAACTATGTTAATATCATGTAGATTATCATGTACTATCACATACATTTACATGTATTTGCTTAACAATTAATAATAATGTAGATACAATATAATATCTAGTGGTTCTTGTAATGAGTAGAAAATGAGCAGAAAATGAGCAATATTTATTTTTTAACTGTTTCATTACTTTGATCTAGATAGCTGTGAAGACTCCTAAAGTTTCTTTCAACACGTTGTTTGGGACTATTCTCGTGAGATTCCTGAACCTCCATAGGTTTGTTTCTGAGATGAGTATTTTGGTTGCAGACAGGATTTTTCACTTTGATTAGCATGCTGGACACAAATAGTTATTGTTTTCCTTTTCATAAAGTGGCGGGGTCTGTCATGTAAGGAGACATTACCTGAAGCATACAATGGAGGAAGAGATGTTGGTTTCTGAGCCCTGATCTATGTAATTCTTTTGAACTGTGTTTGTTAACATTGTTAGCCAGCATTATAGTAGTAGTTACACGTAGGACATGAATACCTGTATATCGGTTGTCATCCATAAAACTTGTTACTCAGCAACAGAAACAGTGTTGTACTACCATTTAACAACTTGTACGATATGATGAGATACTGTGAACAGTCATCCATGATAATAACCACGGATGCATAATGATGTTGAAAATTTGTCAGTCTTTTCTGTGTTATACTCAACAGATGTGTGCTCAAACATTTGTTAACCAGCAACAATACTTGTCTAGTGTTGTGTTACAGTTATTGCATAGTTCCAGAAAAAAATCGATACCCACCCCATGGAAGGTCATTGGAAATTCCTAGGGGGAAGGGGGTATTAAAAGCCAAAATTTTAGAAGCAAAGTATGAAGCTAAGTTGGAATCTCGTGAGGTAGGTGCAAAACAGAAAAACCTTCTGCGGAGGAAGTAAACATATTTTTGGGTAGTGCACATTATACATGTAACCAGCATTCAAAGCACAGGGAGAGATGTTGGTCATCATCCATTACGTGTAGGTGACCAAAATGACATTACCATGCAGAAATCAGTTTGGACTGAGGAGTTTAGTTGTTAGCCACTGACAGCAACATGTTACCGACAAGATAACTTGTTTGTTATTTTAAAATTAGTTACATGTATTTGTTATTCCCAGGAAAGTTATGTATACAGTAGGTTGGGGCTACACTTAATTGTTAGTCTTGATAATCTGTCAGGCAAATCTGTTAGTTAAATATATTTATGACCTTTATGATCTGGCTGGGTTGCTTGAGCTTGACCTTGTCGTATGAGGGTACTGGTTCATTCCTTGGTTTATAAATCTTCTGTCCACAACCACAGTGTCAGTGCATGATTGTAAATAAGCACTGTCCGATGAATAAGCTGACATTGACTTCAGGCAGCATCTGGCTTTAATTAAAGACAGCTTTTGTGTAGCAGTTTAATTATGAAATTACTAAGCTAATATCATGGGTGACAAATTACTCCTTAATTTTGGCGCGAAATTTCAGCGTCAATTTATAATTTCACATGTAAAATTACAAAATTGCCATGGCAACGGGTCTATGGAGCGCCAAGATGGCGTTGAGGTTATTGATGAAGATGTTTTGTGCAGAACTACAGCGGTTCTGGAAGTATTCATTGAGGACACAATTGGTAATCTGTAAATTTTGACTTTTAATTGACTGAACTTCTCAGAAATCACCTGCGAGTTAAAAAGAAGAGATTATTTTTGATAGTGTGACAGCGAAAATTTTTGAACGGCGAGCCAGTTGCAGCGATCGAGTGATTTACCGCGAACTCAGAGAAGTAATTCAGTGGATTTGGGCACTTCTTCGAATGGAATAAAGGTCAGTTTTTAAATACAAATTTGCTTCCGAAGTTTACTTTCGTTAAAACAAGTTTGCTGTGCGTATTTTGAATGTATTTGTGAAGCCTTCTGAGCCTTGCTCGATGGAGCAACGTAGTGCACGATTCAGTGAATTTGCCGGATAAAACGCGGATAACCTTTGCCAAGCGATTTGCTTTGGTACTTTTCAAGTAAAAATTCAGAGTCTGGTGTATTTTGCTGTCGGTTACAAAAAACACGAAATCGTCAAAGCGTGGTAAAAACTTGTCACAAGATTTTTTCATTATTTCACTCAGAAAAATGTGAACTTTAGCCGTTACCACCATTTTCACTACTACGCGACTTTTCTTTTCAAAACACCTCTGAGCACTTTGCAATACGCTTCCGTCAATCATACCTTATATGGAAAGTGTGTGATGTTACCGCAATTGAATTGAGCTCGAAGGAATAAAGATAGCGTCAAATTATCCCGTAAATTTGCGCTGGCGAGTCATATATTGACTAGTAAGAGGCTTTAGAGTCGTTGATGTTGCAAGAATACTTCACGTTTGGTAGATATTTGTAAAGAAATTTCGACATTTCTTGTCGACATGTATCGTCGTGGGTGATCGCTAAATTTCATCGAGAACAGTTGCTATTTATAGATGAATCAGAACTTCTCAGATTCATCTATAAATAGCAACTGTTCTCGGTGAAATTCAGCGATCCTACGACAATACATCGTCCTGTTTCCCTCATCACGTTCTTTGGCAATCGTCTTGAGTTATAACGAAGAAGTAAACTTGAAAGTAAGCTTAAATATTTTCCTCGATTCCCCGTTCCCGCTTGTAGAAATAACAATTTTCCTATCATGTCACAGCGTTATACGTTTACATTCGCGAAACGTAGAACAACAAACGTTACAAGCCCATTATAAGCTTATGCTTTATTTTGTTTTTTCAATTCATTCCGGAGGTGATAGGTGATTAGAATTAGCAGTGTTCCTTCCAAAAAAATGCAGCTAGTCAGACGTACCTTTCTTCTTGTAAAACCCATTTTCTTCACGAATCGGTTGATCGCACGCCGATCATGATTCGTTTTCCCGTTGCATACTCTATCCACTCCTGAATTTCGTCCTCGTACACTTCGGGATATTGCCAGATTTATACTCGTGGTGAATAACATGTCGTGTGCTATTTTCAGGTCAGAAAAGCTAGAATTATTACTTCACACTTTGGTTTAGCTTATTCGCGAGTTTAAACGCACGCTTACCACCCGCCGCCTAGGATAATCCACCGGGCAGGTATTTAATTCTGAAGAAATGTTGAAATTTCTTTACAAATATCTACCAAACGTGAAGTATTCTTGCAACATCAACGACTCTAAAGCCTCTTACTA